>JARQOD010000002.1:584688044-584830373 GCA_033576555.1 Oophaga sylvatica
CCAGATTTTGAGAGAGAATGCTCTGTATGTGAAGGGATCAAAGTGTCTTTTTGGCGTACAGAAGATCTCATTTCTGGGATTCATTTTGTCCCCATCTGTTATGAAATGGACCGGTCAAGGTTCAGGCCATCTGTGATTTGGGTCCAACCTACTTCATTAAAGGCTCTTCAGAGATTTTTGGGTTTTGCCAATTTTTATCGTAAATTTATTGGTAATTTCTCGTTATTGTTAAACCATTAACTGATTTGACCAGAAAGGGTTCTGATGTGTGAATTGGCCTCCTGAGGCAGTCTCTGCGTTTCAGGAACTTAAGCAGAGATTCACTTCTGCTCCTGTTCTACGGCAGCCTGATGTTTCTCTTCCATTTCAGTGGAGGTTGATCCTCTGAAATTGGGGCAGGTGCCGTTTTGTCCCAAAAAAGATCCAGAGACTCTAAAGTAACCCTTGTGCCTTTTTCTCTCGAAAATTTTCTCCTACTGAACGTAATTATGACGTGGGTAATCGGGAGTTATTGGCATGAGTGGGCTTTTGAAGAGTGGAGACATTGGCTGGGGAGCCAAACATCAGGTGGTGGTCCTTCGGACATAGAATCTGGTCTATCTGGAATCGCCAAGCGACTCAATCCTAGACAGGCCAGGTGGGCCTTGTTTTTCACACGTTTTAATTTTGTGGTTTCCTTTCTTCCTGGCACTAAGAATGTTAAGGCGGATGCCCTCTCGAGGAGTTTCCTTGGGACTCTCCTGAGCTATCTGATCCCTCTGTAATTTTGAAGGAGGGTGTAGTTCTTTCCGCCATCTCGCCCAATTGAGACTTGCTCTGGAGGGGTGTCAGGAGGATAGGCCCGAGCGCTGCCCTGTTGGAAAATTGTTTGTCCCGGACCAATGGAAAAAAGAGTGTGATGTCTGAGATTCATTGTTCCGCATTGGCTGGGCATCCGGAATTTTTGGTACCAGAGACTGGTTAGTCGGTCCTTTTGGTGGCCTACCTTGTCTCGCGATGTCAGGGAATTTGTGCAGTCCTGCGGACTTGCTCTCGCTCCAAGCCTTGCTCTCGCTCTAGTGGTTTGTTGATGCCATTGCCTGTGCCCAAGAGACCATGGACCCATATCTCTATGGATTTCATTTCCGATCTTCCTGTTTCTCAGAGAATGACCACCATCTGGGTAATTTGTGATAGGTTTTCCAAAATGATACATCTTGTGCCATTGCCTAAGTTGCCTTCCTCCTCTGAATTGGTGCCGTTGTTCCTTCAGCACGTGGTTCGTTTGCACGGCATTCTGAGAAACATTGTGTCTGACAGAGGAGTCAGTTGTTTCCAGATTTTGGAGGACTTTTTGTTCTAAACTGGGTGTTCAATTGTCTTTCTCCTCGGCATTTCATCCTCAGACCAATGTCAAACTGAGAGAACAAACCAGACATTGGAGGACTTATCTAAGATGCTTTGTGTCTGCTGATCAGATGACTGGGTCTCTTTTTTGCCTTTGGCTGAGTTTGCTCTTAATAATAGGGCTAGCTCTGCCACTTTGATGTCTCAGTTTTTCTGTAATTCTGGGTTTCACCCTCGATTTTCTTCAGGACAGACGGAGGCTTCTGTCCAGGTGTTGACTCTGTTGTTGAGCGTATGCAGCAGATTTGGGACCAGGTATGGAGAGGTTGTCCTCTCTCAGGAGAAGGCCCAGCGGTTTGCTAACCGGCATAGGACTGATGGTCTCGGTTTAAAGTGGGGGACTTGGTCTGGTTGTCCTCAAAGAATATTCCTATGAGAGTAGCATCTCCTAAATTTAAGCCTAGGTTCATTGGACCTTATAAGATCATGGAGATTATTAATCCTGTTTCTTTTCGTTTGCTTCTTCCAGGGACATTTAAGATCCATACGTGTTCCACAAGTCCTTGTTGAAGAGGTTTGTTGAGCCAGTGGTTCCTGCTGCTGTGCCTCCTGACCCTGTTTTGGTTGAGGGCAATCTGGAGTATGTGGTTGAGAAAATATTGGATTCTCGTTTTTCTAGACGAAGACTCCAGTATTTGGTTAAATGGAGAGGTTATGGTCAGGAAGACAATTCTTGGGTGTTTGCTTCGGACATCCATGCTAGGAGACTTATCCGTGCGTATCATAGAACTCATCCTGACCGACCTGGTTGCTCAAATGAGGGTTCGGTGACCCTCCTCAAGGGGGGGGTACTGTTGTGAATGGGTTTGAGATGAGTTCTGAGCAGAGGCTCCCTCTGGTGGTTACAAGCGGTACTAGTGAGGATTGTGAGGACTGGGAATCAGGTGTTACTGATTGGTCTTATATAAGGGAGTCATTTTCCCATCAGGGTTGCCGGTGATCAATTGTTCTGGTCTGAATCCTTCTTTCCAGTTTCCCTTGTAGCCTGCTGTGTCGTGTCTGCATCTCCTGCTATCAGATAAGACAATTTTCTTATTTTGTGTTTTTGCTATATTTTTGCATTTTGTCCTGCACTTCTGTGGGGGCCTTCAGGGTCCTCTCTGGGGGGTTTTGCCCTCTCAGTTTAGTCCAGCCACTGTGTTTTGTACTTTTGCTTTTTCCAGTTTTTTTTCAGTGGCTGCTGTTTTGTTTTTGTTACACCAGAGAACTAATTTAGGTGGTAGAGGTCGTGTGATCTCAGGTGATTTTGAAATTAGTAGAGTTGGTGTTTTTTCAGGGTTTTCTGAGATTGCAGTAAGTACCCTTCCTATCCTTTTCTATTTAGATAGTTTGGGCCCCAGCGTTTGCTCATACTATTTTCTTTCTGTGTCAGTATTTCCTCTTGTCTAACCGCCATTACATGTTTGGGGGCTTTCTATTATCTTTGGGGTTCTGCTCCGGGCAGATAGCTTCCTATTTCTATCTTTAGGTGTAGTTAGTTTCTCAGGCTGTGACGAGGCGTCTAGGACCAACGTAGGAACGCTCCACGGCTGCCTCTAGTTGCGGTGGTTAGTCAGGGTACTGCAATCTCATAGATTCCAACTGCTCTGGTGTATTTCCTTTTTTACCTGCACTCCTCAGCTACCGTAACATAACAGACAGTATGGCTGGATATAGTGGTACTCTGACCGTTCGTTACATTTGGAGGCTTTGATTCATGTCTGTGCTGCTCCTGATTGTACATGGTAATATTAATCCTTTTGTTAACACAATCTCCACTTGCTAAACCATTGGGACCATGGGCGTACCCAGGATCAAAACTAGGGGGGGGGCAAGCCAATGTCACATCTTATACAGGTTACATCATATACACGTACAATATCCTGCATATTAGGTATGGAGCATTAGAACTGTTGTATATTGTATAATACAGCAGTGTATGCGACACTACGCTGTATATACCATATATTATACATGGCAGTCGCGCTCACGTCACGAGCGGTACCAGCAAGTCCGAGGATTGCAGTGCGATCCTCGCATGAGTTATACGGTCGTCTGTCTATGCCCTTGTTATAATAATACTGAAATATTAATCTATAATTAAAGTATTAAGGAGCTCACAAGTAAAAAAAAGCCCCCTACCTCCCCTGTCCCCCACCCACACCCCAACAGCCCATTGTCTCACATGCACCCCTTAGTGTTCTGTCCCACTGACCCCACAATACCCCCATCCTCTCACATGCACCCCTCAGTGCTCTGTTGCCGCTCCCCACTTCAGCCCCCACAATACCCCCATCCTCTCACAGTAAACGCCCCTAAGCGCCGCGGAAAATTTTAGGCCACGCCCCTGACCACACCCATTTCACAACTAACCACACCCATGTCCACGCCCCGACCACACTCATTTAGCACTGGTGATCACACTGACTGGTACTGAGGGCACAGTGGCTGGCAATATGGGATCAGTGGCTGGTACTATGGGCACACTGACTGGTACTGAGGAAAGAAAGAGCAGAGTTTTAAAGTGCTCCTCGGGGCTCCGCCGTGTACTCCTGTGTCCACGGGAAAAGTAAGCTCCCAGCCTGGACAGCGGGGCAGAATCTCTCTCAAAATCGGGACTGTCCCGCTGGATCTGGGACAGTTGGGGGTATGAATGCTCCCCACCATACACCTTGTACACGCACGGCTCCGTACACCTCGCGCGCACACGGCTCTGCTTCGTACACCTCGCGCGCACACGGCTCCACTCCGTACACCTCACACACACACGGCTCTGCTACATCCACACTGTAAATCCCTCAAAATCGGGACTGTCCTGCTGGATCTGTGGCAGTTGGGAGGTATGAATGCTCCCCACCATACACCTTGTACACGCACAGCTCCGCACACCTCATACACACACGGTTCCCCTCTGTACACCTCGCGCACACACGGCTCCACTCCGTACACACATGGCTTCACTCCGTAAACATCATACATACGCAGCCACGCTCCGTAAACCTTGTACACATGCGGCTTTGCACCATACACCTCGTACACATGCGATTCCGCGCCGTACACCTCGTACACATGCGGTTCCGCACCATACACACGCGGCTCCACTTCTCTACAACCCCGTACACACTCTTCTCTGCTCCGTACACACACGGCTCTGCTCCGCTCTGTACACACACGGCTCAAGCACGGAGCCCTGTGTGTACGGAGATGAGCGGCTCAGCTCCGTACACTTCGTATACACAAGGCTCCGTTTTGTACTCCCCGTACATACACAGCACTGCTACAGCCACCTCGTACACACACGGCTCCGCTCCATACACCTCGTACACACACGGCTCCGCTCTATACACTCGTACACACACGGCTCCGCTCCCTACACCTCGTACACACACGGCTCCGCTCCCTACACCTCGTACACACACGGCTCCGCTCTGTACACCTCGTACACACACGGCTCCACTCCCTACACCTCGTACACACACGGCTCCGCTCCGTACACCTCGTACACACACGGCTCCGCTCCCTACACCTCGTACACACACGGCTCCGCTCCGTACACCTCGTACACACACGGCTCCGCTCTGGACACATCGTACACACACGGCTCCGCTCCGGACACATCGTACACACACGGCTCCGCTCCATACATCTCGTACACACACGGCTCCGCTCCCTACACCTCGTACACACACTGCTCCGCTCTATACACCTCGTACACACACGGCTCCGCTCTATACACCTCGTACACACACGGCTCCACTCTATATACCTCGTACACACACGGCTCCGCTCCCTACACCTCGTACACACACGGCTCCGCTCCATACACCTCGTACACACACGGCTCCGCTCCCTACACCTCGTACACACACGGCTCCGCTCTATACACCTCGTACACACACGGCTCCGCTCTATACACATCGTACACACACGGCTCCGCTCCCTACACCTCGTACACACACGGCTCCGCTCCCTACACCTCGTACACACACGGCTCCGCTCTATACACCTCGTACACACACGGCTCCGCTCCCTACACCTCGTACACACACGGCTCCGCTCTGTACACCTCGTACACACACGGCTACGCTCCATACACTTTTCACACACGGCTCTGCTACATCCACACCATAAATCCCTCCTGACCCCTCACATAAACTTACCCTCATCCAGCACCATGACAACGACAGCACAGCTCAGCACAAGAGACCTGCACGAGGAGCCTGACCATGTGACATCCAACTCCTCCCCTCCTGTGACCTCATCACAGGTCCTGCTCCCACAGACTCAGCAGGACATTGCTCTGCTGTGATAAGCTAAAGTGGAGCGCTGGGAGGGCAGCTATAGGGTGTATGTGGGGCGTGGCGGCTCATCTGACTGCGGGACACGACAGCGGGAGGGGGGGG
The DNA here is from genome assembly GCA_033576555.1 of Oophaga sylvatica. Taxonomy (NCBI): domain Eukaryota; kingdom Metazoa; phylum Chordata; class Amphibia; order Anura; family Dendrobatidae; genus Oophaga; species Oophaga sylvatica. The sequence continues at coordinate 584,693,813 of JARQOD010000002.1, forward strand.
TCAGAATCGGGACTGTCCCGGCCAATTCGGGACGGTTGGGAGGTATGTACTCATTTGAATGGGTTAAAAACAATGCAAAAACGCTGAAAGAATTGACATGCTGAACATATGAAACTGCTTTCAACCTGCAAGGATAAAATAAGCATCATGCGCATGAGACTTCTAAAATCACATTCACTTTTCTGGGACAGTAAAATGCTGCGTTTTTCACAGGATAAACACAACGTATGAACATACCCTTACTATGGTCTACAAATAACGATGATGCAGCATGCATAGTGATCATCCTAAATTAAGTGCAGACTATCCTCATCACCTAGAACTTTGAAGGTGCCGCATTAAAAATTCCATGGGAAAGCGTTATGAGATTTGTGTGCTCTTGTTACGGAATATTTTATTTAATTGTCCAATTTGCTCTTTCTTACGTGTCACATTCACAGCATTGGTTTACATTTTGATTCACACCTGTATATCCTCTTACTAGATGCTCCTGCAAATTCTTATGAATGAACAATACAGGGAAAAGTTGGCCAGAATCTGCAAATACTTCAATATTTATTGGGTAAAGTATTTCCTTGTGGAGAGCGCCAAGTTGGCATACGTATGCTTATATAGGCCATGCCATGCTCCCCTGGAAACTTAAATATACAATTGTCCTCTTCAGAGAGGAAGAGGACAGGAACTCTAGCGCCACCTATTGGAAGCTGCAATCAGAAAAGTCAATATCGACCCTTTAAAGGATCTTTCCATATGACGTGGGATAAGGAACCAAATAGTTTTTGTTTTAGCTTCTTATCCAAAATTATAGGGCAAGCCCTCTAAAGGGTCGATATTGATTTGTAGTCTTGCTACTTTCGATAGGAGGCGCTAGAGTTCCTGCCCTCTTCCTCTCTGAAGAGGTTACTTGCATATTCATTGTTTATCGGGGATCTATCATGCAATATTATGTTTGACTGTTACATCTTGACACATGATTTGACATTGTTGAACTCTTTCTCAGCAGTTAACAGTGATTTGCTTATTAAAAGTTTGATAAATTAAGAGATTGTCCAAGACTTGTTAAAAATAAGCTAAAATAATTACTTAAAAATAAGTATTATTCATCTATTTAATCCATCGCTGCTCCAGTGCCAAGATCCGTGTGTTCTTGCTGGTCCTATAGTCACTTGAAGACACTTTTATCATTCACTTGACTGCTGCAGTTTATAAGTCGCCTATGGTGGTACTTGGTGTGAGTGGTGACACCCACCTGACCACTGAGATGGGTGATCAGCTGCAGCAGTCATGTGAATGATGGAGGTGATGTCATAACGGCAGGACCCAAAGGACCTATCAAAGTGGCATTCTCAGATGAATTTTTCAGTGCATGGGGGTGAGTCCAGTTTATTTTAAATTATGATTTATTATACTTGATGGCCAAGGGCAGTTAGTTTTCATGTCTCTCAATAAGACTAATATGTAAATGTGATAATGTCACTATGTTTCATGCAGATTTCTTATTTTAAAGGCTTAAATGTCTTTGGTGCAGATTAAGGGCAAGCTCTGACTCTTCAGGTAACAATAGGCTTTGTAAGGTATGGTATCTCCTACACAATATGTATTCATAGCATCAGCAACTATTGAATGAATAGGACAATTTATCACTTCTCAACAAAAAGGCCGAACATATGGCAGATTATCAAAAATGAATAGCTCCAGGCACATCCGAGTAATATAAACTCTGAGTATCCTGGATCTCAGACGTGAACATGAACTTGGAATCTAAGTCTTGGTTTGTTTGAAACTTTCTCGCACATTTAAAAACTTTCTGAGAAAAAGAAAAATCTTCTGTATCAGTCAGCAACTGCTTAAAAAATAATCACAAAAGATACATAATAGAGTTTGGCTGAATTTAAAATATAACTAAACTTTCATATTTTTTATTTAATAATTTTATCCAGCATGGAAAGTTATGAAACTTTGCATATCACCTTATTAGGGGATTTGTCTTTCTTTATTCCTGTGAAAAAAATTGCATGTAAGTGGCTGCCTCAGTGGCTTTTCCCCGGTCTGTTTGCCTGCCTCCAGCGGCAGGGAGAGCAGAACGTTCTCAGTTGGAGTACAGCTGATGGCAGTGACAGGGTCAACGCCTGTGTCCTTATCTGAGTGTTGAACAATCTCTTGCACAGCTCATGTCCAGAGTTAGTGAGACTAACAGCTGACCCTTTCACTGCCAACATCAGTACTCCCGATGAGTACATTTGGCAGAAGGCAGAAGAAAAGAATAGGGGAACAGCAGGGGTTGGAAAGCCACTTGCATGCATTACAGGAAAAAAGACAAATTTCCTAATAAAGTGATTTGCAAAGTTTCATAACTTTCTGTGCTGGACAATTTTTTTTTTAAAAAACAAAAAAACAAGGTTTAGCTACACTTTAAAAGTACGCTAAGCATAATGTATCTATACAATTAAATATACTATGACGCAAATCTAAGACAGAGCATAACACAGCAGTTTCTGTACTACTGTGTCTATCTAAAAAGATGTACTCCAGCAGAAAAAAGGCCAGTGGAGTATAAAGTTGAATTTTTTTTAGTTTCCAATTATATAATTTAAGCTTAGGGCCTCCACCGGAAGCAAATTTTTTTGGGGGAGGGGATGGGGGCTTCAGATGGATGACAATAACAGAGTAAGGAATGAAGCCCCAGATGTGGTCTGAACCCAACCTTGCTGGTTGCCTGAAGTGCACGCTACCAACTCGTATGGTACAGAATAACGAGACAAGTGAATGTTAATCAACAAAACAATTGTATCTTCCTCATGAAAAGCATCTGGCTGCAGGTTGCCTTTTTACTATGACGTTTGTGCATGATACGATTTGAGCTGTGAATATCGTTGCCTTCACTATTTGTTTGCAGGTGTCTATGGTAAAGTACAGTTTATATAAAGGGGACGTTTATGATATTTTTCCTTTTGTAAAGGTCCGCACCACTGGCAACGCAGCCAGGACATTTACACACTAAATATTTAACAGAACGACAGCGCTTGTGGTTTCTGTCTCTTATCATATTTTATAAATTAGATTCCAGTGGTGACTGTAAATAGATGAAGCATGGAAACCTTGTCTTGGCGACTCCACAGAGATTGTGAGAATGTAACTGCTCAAGAATACCAGCAGTAATCTGCTTATTATTCTTTACATGCGTTAATGAAATAGTGATGTATTCAGTTAATTAACCCAGTTCAAGAATATTTGGATTTATATTTTCTTTAGGTTTAACTTTTTAGCTTTAGGACTACAGGGTGACTTTGCTCACCTGACATGCAGTATTGCATCGTGACACTGGATCTAATGATTGGTAAACATGGATACATTTCTATAAGACATTACGCAAAAACGTGCTGGATTTGTAGTGCAGGTTCAACAAAACGTAGCCATCATAGACTACAATGCAAGATGTGTGTGGCTGGTACTGACTTGCATACGTGTAGGTGTTAAAACACAGAATTCAGTGATGGGTCGCTTATCAGGCTGTGTGCTATTGTTTACTTACAGTGAAGGTTTTATCACTAGATGATTATCATTGCTGTAACATGTGACTGCTAATCCATCCACATCTCCTGTGATAAGCGGCTCATTGTCTATGGACTTTCTACATGGAGAGCCTAGTGTGGCCGAGGGCAGCCTTTTCAGCTCTGCTACACACGGGTCAAAATTGTTTGTACCCCTCGTTTAATGATAGAAAAACCCAGAATGGTGACAGAAATAACTTGAATCTGACAAAAGTAATAATAAATCAAAAATCTATGAAAATGAACAAATGAAAGTCAGTAAAGATGTATATCTTTGTACCGTGTTAGCCAGTAGATAGAAAAATATTTAGAGTTGAGAGTCCTCAGTGGTTGATACCTTTTAATGGCTAACTGAAAAGATGGTAACAAATTGCAAGCTTTCGAGACTACTCAGGTCTCTTCATCAGGCATAGACTAATACAACATCTGAAGAATCACATATTTATACACAAAATAGCAAATGAAAGTCAGACATTGCTTTTCAACCATGCTTACACAGAACTTTAAAAAAATAAAACTCATGAAATAGGCCTGTACAGAAATGATGGTTCCCTTAATTAATATTTTGTTGCACAACCTTTGAGGCAATCACTGCAATCAAATGATTCCTGTAACTGTCGATGAGACTTCTCCATTTCTCGACAGGTATTTTGGCCCACTCCTCAAGAGCAAACTGCTCCAGTTGTCTCCTGTTTGAAGGTTGCCTTTTCAGACGGCATGTTTCAGCTCTTTCCAAAGATGCTCAATAGGATTTAGGTCAGGGCTCATAGAAGGCCACTTCAGAATAGTCCAATGTTTTCCTCTTAGCCATTCTTTGGTGTTTTTAGCTGTGTGTTTTGGATCATTATCCTGTTGCAAGACCCATGACCTGCGACTGAGACCAAGCTTTCTGACACTGAGCAGCACATTTCTCTCTAGAATCCCTTGATAGTCTTGAGATTTCATTGTACCCTGCACAGATTCTAGTCACCCTGTGCCAGATGCAGCAAAGCAGCCCCAGAACATAACAGAGCCTCCTCCATGTTTCACAGTAGGGACAGTGTTCTTTTCTTGATATGCCTCATTTTTCCATCTGTGAACATAGAGCTGATGTGCCTTGCCAAAAAGTTCCATTTTTGTCTCATCTGTCCATAGGACATTCTCCCAGAAGATTTGTGGCTTGTCAACATGTAGTTTGGCAAATTCCAGTCTGGCTTTTTTATGATTTTTTTTCAACAATGGTGTCCTCCTTGGTCGTCTCCGGTGAAGTCCACTTTGGCTCATACAATGACGGATGGTGCGATCTGACACTGATGTTCCTTGAGCTTGAAGTTCATCTTTAATCTGCGTTCGCCGAATATCTCAGCTTTGAATGTGTTTGCCTTTATGGGTGTTTTTCAATGCAAAACTATTGTGTAGGTGGTATTGGGGGATGAAAAATGACCATGAGACGGTAATGTGTCTATGACAAGCTATCTGTTGTCTCTCTGCAACGTTGCTATTTTGCTTCAGCATATAGCATTGACAATTTTCCGTAATGAAAGGTGTGAAGAATCGTGCTCTGTAGAGGCGAATAGCAAATGCTAGATGCAGTGCTGTTATTGCTCATTAACTAAGAAAATGTCCATATGTTCCTGAAATAAAGAGTCAGGCGCATGGCAGGTTCTTAAACCTTTTATATAACATGATATATAGTTTGTATCTTTAGCATATTGCATGCAGCTCAGACCTAGAAATGATTGGACGAACATACAGGTGTTGTTGGATTGCAACATTTAGCTGATTTACTTTGGCTAGAAATGCATTGTAGTGACTTATAATACTTACTGTGTATATATATATATATTGTGAGACAGTGAAGGAATATGTGTTGAATGGGGTGTACATTTCACCTAGGTACTGTGCTGTATGGTATAAGGGAAATGTGTGGCTTTGTAAACCTAGTGGTAGAGAAAGGTCACTACACCTTACATTCAGCACACACTTGCAGCTCAGGCCTGAAACCATTCAGCTGTTAATTAGGAGACCAGAAGTAGGTGTCTGCAAACACAGTCAGAGAGCTAGCTTAGTCTGGACACAGGAGGTGTCCAGGCACAAGAAGCAGTCTCCAGGAGTGGGAGCACGCTTAGTCTGGACACAGGAAGGTGTCCAGGCACAAGAAGCAGTCTCCAGGAGTGAGAGCTCGCTTAGTCTGGACAAGGAGTCCCGGCACAAGAAGCAGTCTCAGTGAGAATCCGTGCGAATAGCGGCTGAATAGGAGGGGAGCTCTCTCAAGTCTGGATGTTGAAGGTGCCTTCAGACACAAGGAGGAGACTCTGTGAACCTCCATGCTGGTAAATGCTGACAAATGCTGAACATATGTGTTGTTTTGGCCCCGGCTGGTAGAGTCGGGACCCGGATAGATAGGGAAATCTATCTAAGTGTAATTAGTGTCTAGACAAGCCTAGGTCTTCTGTTTATGATTTGTTTTATATCTGTTTGCTGTGGACTTTAATAAAGCTGGTTGCGGCCAGTTTTCACCAGAACTGCTGTCTGAATGAACTGTTTCCGTGCCACTCTGTCTACCCAGACGGCGATCCCAGAGCTAAATCCCCTGAAAAGCTTACAATTGGTGGAGAATGCGGGCAGCACAGTGGCTGATACAATTGGTGCTGGAATGTGTGTGCAGCACAGTGGCTTAGAGACAGCAATAAAAGGTGAAGTCTGTTGAAATAGCAGCAGAGGAAAAAAAAAGTGTGTCAAGAGAAACGTCTATTGGAGCAGTCTTAAAGAGACAGTAGCCCTAATAGAGTTTGCAAAAGAGGAAAAAAAAAAAATTGTGTCTGCACAGCAAAGCTGAACTTGTTGTGGAAAAGACTGTGGAGTGTGCAGCAGCAAAGAGAAACGTCTATTGGAGCAGTCTTAAAGAGACAGTGGCCCTAATAGAGTTTGCAGAGAAAAAAAAAAAAGTGTCTGCACAGCAGAGCTGAATTTTTCTGTGGAAAAGACTGTGGAGTGTGTATGTCTTGAGTGAAGACTGCCGTTGTTGAGACAGAGAAGTCTGACAGCATGGATGCGCTGTTTGAACAAATGGCGCAAGTTAATGTGCAACATAAGACTGCCGTGGTTGAGACAGATAAGTCCGGCAGTATGGAGGAGCTCATTGAGTACCTGGTCCAGGCCCAGCGGAGCATGCAGCAGAGCATGGAGCAGCAGCGCCTGCAGCACCAGCAGCGCATGCAGCAGGCCCAGCAGCAATTCCTGCAGCAGCAGCAGGAGAATAACCGGTTATTTGTTGAGCGGATGGCAGCACAAAAAAAGGATTTCGGTGCCGCGTCCCGAAGTAATGTGGCAAAGTCACCTGCATTGTCCGCTGTAAAGAAGGCGGTAAGACGGTCACTAAAAAAGATGACACCTCGTGATGATGTGGAGGTATATCTCACTAGGTTTGAGAGATTGGCAGAGAAGGAGAATCTGCCCTATCTGAATGGGCCATGATGGTCGCGCCCTATCTGATTGGAGAGCCCCAAAGGGCCTATGCTGACCTGAGCGAGCAGGACAGCCAAGACTATGCCAAGCTGAAAGCGGAGATTCTTACCCGGCTGGGTGTTACGGTGACAGCCCGTGCCAGGGGAGTTCATGACTGGAGATGCAGTTGGGAGTCTGCAGTCAGCAAACCTGATTATGGAGTTGAAAAGGTGATAGTGGACCGCTACACCCAAGAACGTCCTCCTGAGGTACAGCCGTCTGAGAGGTCGTCACTTCGGAGTTCCCGGACGCTGAACTCTCGCGGTAAGAGCGTTCCAGCTGTTGGGGACATGGGGTATGCTGATAAGCGGGTTCAGGCCCGAGGGGACATATGGGAGGGTGATTGTGGTGGACAGTGTTGGAGATGTCGTGAAATTGCAGCCGGCTGTTCACTAGAGGGGGAGCCTATGTGCCGTGATGTTGGCGGGTCTCTCTCTCCCTGCGCGGAGCCTGTGTGTGTGTCCGCCTCGGCCGAGGAGACTGGACCACAGGGGTCCCCGGTGGTTGTAAATGACTGCCCAGCACAGGCCCTCTTGGACTCAGAGAGTCCAGTGACTTCCGTATGGGACAGCCTGATTGATAGGGACTTCATCCCTGATAAGCACTTGAGTGTGGTGTGCATCCATGGAGACACCAAAGTCTACCCAGAGACTGCCGTGGACTTGGTCCCTAAACTCGGGGAGGTTTCATATGAAGTAGGGGTAGTGAAGAACCTGGTGCACCCCGTCATATTGGGTAATGACTTTCCCCGATCTAAGGATCTCTGGGGGAAAAATGTTTCTGATGGACAGTGTGATGAAGCTCCTATTGAGGGTGCGCAGTCCCGAGGGGCGGAACACAATGCTAGTGGGGCGTTAAACTTATGTGATAATGATGATGATGATAATGATAATGATGATCATGATCATGATAATGATGATGACCATGATAATGATGATGATGATAATGATAATGATGATGATGATCATGATAATGATGATGACCATGATAATGATGCTGATAATGATAGTGATGATGATCATGATAGTGATGATGATACTGATCATAATCATGATAATGATATTGATAATAATGATGACTGTGATAGTGATGAAATTCCTTTGCAGGTGATGTTGGGAGACGAGGATGGTGGTTCTCGGGAACCGAGTGTCCCTGACTTGCCTGTGTCCTGTGACAATTTTGAGAGTGAGCAGTGGCGAGACCCCACTCTTAGGACGGCACAGGAAAATATGATTGTTCTAAATGAGGTTTCCCAGGAGCCTGGCTCTGAGGAGAGGTTTCCTCATGCTGCCATGAACAATAACCTATTGTATAGGGACACTGAAGTCCAGGGAGAGGTCGTGAGTCAGCTCCTAGTACCTGAGCTATATAGAAGTATAGTGCTGGGGTTGTCACATAGTCACATACTTGAGGGACCAGATGGTGAAGTTAATGTTGTGGATGACATGTTAACTAAGGTTCCAGATCAAGTTGTAAATGAGAATAAATTGTATAACCCTGACAGTGAGCAGGATGTGAATGAAAATGAATTGTATAACCCTGACAGTGAGCAGGATGTGAATGAAAATGAATTGTATAACCCTGACAGTGAGCAGGATATGAATGAAAATGAATTGTATAACCCTGACAGTGAGCAGGATGTGAATGAAAATGAAGTGTATAGCCCTGACAGTGAGCCAGATGTGGCTGAGAAAAAGGGGTCAGATAGTGATAGTGAATCATCTGATGACCATAAAGCAACCAGTGCAAATGAGGAAGGCATGGTAGCAGAGGAGGTTGAGAGTCCTGAGAAGAAAGCTGATGCTGACCTTACAGCCAGACAGAAGATGGCATCTGAAGATGTTTTACAGTTGGCCGGTTCCCTGGCGAAGACTAAGGTGAAAGGAGGAGAGCTGAGCTTTAAAGGCAGGACTCTGAAACTGAACACAGCACAAGTGGATGCTGTTGAAGATGAGAAGTTGTCGGTGTGTGGTGTGGATCTGCATCATGCCAAGGACTCTGAAGGTGATGCTGCAGAGGTGGAAAAAGCCATAGAAGTGGTAGACACCAAACCAGATGCCTCATCAGTAGCTGCAACTCGTGAAGCTCAGGCTGGAAGTTCGGCGCCTGGAGCCCCAGCAGTGTTCCCGAGTGATACCAAGGATCTGGATAAGTCACAAGATGAGATTTTGAGACATCGGGCTGGCGTTGGTGAGCTCAAGCGCACTTTCAGGGAGGCTACATCGGAGCCACGTCCCAACAAATGGGAAAAGCGATGTGTCACTCCGTTGCCGCTACAGACACACGGGAGCCCAGATGGGATGCAGAACGTGGTGGAAGAGAAGAATCCGGCGGGTTCTGAGTATACAGATGCCGCTATCAAGGAGAACTTGAAAGCTGGAATAAATGGAGATATTGGAGACCAAAATGATGTGACTGAAGAAGTAGAATGTAAGACTGACGGTAGGGCTTCTGAGCATGTCCTACCAGAAGAGCCTGAAGAAGGGGCTGAAGACATAAAGGACGTCCAACAGGTACAAGATGAAGTGATTACTTCTCAGAAAAAACTCCAAACTGTGATGAAGGAGCGTGATGAGAGCCATGAGCATCTTCTGGAGAAGCTCAATGAAGTAAAGAAGGTTCAAGGGGAACTGGAGAAAAGTGAAAAACCCCCTATACCTTCTGTGATAGTTGGTGACACATGGTCAGTGCACCAGGGACAGGAGGTACGTGAGTTTCTGAAAAAGAGTCAGCAGAAGTGTTCTGATGTGCCGGGTCGTACTTCTCTGGTCAGGCACTATATCGAAACAGCCCGGCCCTAAGGTCAAGATGAAACCGTGCAGGATACCCGAGGCCCGCAGAGAGCATAGGCCTGGGAGGGTACAGGGTAGTGCGGATGCTTCAGATGAAGAGAAAGCTGATGTTGGCTATGGCTCAGGTGAAGATACGGATGACAGTAGTGAAGATGAAGCTGATGAAGGCCATGACTGGTCCAGAGTTCGCTGTCTCTTTTGGATTGTTGACCAGCCCTCCGGTCTGGATGACCAGCCTTCCGGTCTGGAGAAGAGGGAGGGGATATGTGAGACAGTGAAGGAATATGTGTTGAATGGGGTGTACATTTCACCTAGGTACTGTGCTGTATGGTGTAAGGGAAATGTGTGGCTTTGTAAACCTAGTGGTAGAGAAAGGTCACTACACCTTACATTCAGCACACACTTGCAGCTCAGGCCTGAAACCATTCAGCTGTTAATTAGGAGACCAGAAGTAGGTGTCTGCAAACACAGTCAGAGAGCTAGCTTAGTCTGGACACAGGAGGTGTCCAGGCACAAGAAGCAGTCTCCAGGAGTGGGAGCACGCTTAGTCTGGACACAGGAAGGTGTCCAGGCACAAGAAGCAGTCTCCAGGAGTGAGAGCTCGCTTAGTCTGGACAAGGAGTCCCGGCACAAGAAGCAGTCTCAGTGAGAATCCGTGCGAATAGCGGCTGAATAGGAGGGGAGCTCTCTCAAGTCTGGACGTTGAAGGTGCCTTCAGACACAAGGAGGAGACTCTGTGAACCTCCATGCTGGTAAATGCTGTAAATGCTGACAAATGCTGAACATATGTGTTGTTTTGGCCCCGGCTGGTAGAGTCGGGACCCGGATAGATAGGGAAATCTATCTAAGTGTAATTAGTGGCTAGACAAGCCTAGGTCTACTGTTTATGATTTGTTTTATATCTGTTTGCTGTGGACTTTAATAAAGCTGGTTGCGGCCAGTTTTCACCAGAACTGCTGTCTGAATGAACTGTTTCCGTGCCACTCTGTCTACCCAGACGGCGATCCCAGAGCTAAATCCCCTGAAAAGCTTACAATATATGTATTGGGGGAAAAAAGTATTTAGTCAGCCACCAATTGTGCAAGTTCTCCCACTTAAAAAGATGTAAGAGCCCTGTAATTGACATCATAGGTAGACCACAACTATGTGGGGTCAAAATGAGAAAACAAATCCAGAAAATCACCTTGTCTGATTTAGCAAGATTTATTTTGCAAATTATGGTGGAAAATACTGTAAGTATTTTGTCATTAACAAAATTTCATCTCATTATTTTGTTATATATCCTTAGTTGGCAATGACATAGGTCAAACGTTTTCTGTAAGGCCTCTTTCACACTTCAGTCATGTGACGTCAGTCAAAATCCGCCAAAGTGTGAAAAAAACGGATCCGCCATTTTTTTTGGCAGATCCGCTTTTTTTCCCATTGACTTGCATTAGTGATGGATTTTGACGGATGGTCGTCCATTGGATCCGTTTTTTGACGGATCCGCCATAAATGTGGTATCCGCTTTTTAAAAAAAACATCCAATGCAACGTTTTTTGTGTCCGCCAAAATGGCGGACTATGACGGATATGCCTCGTCCGCCATTTTGTATAATGGGCGCCTATGGGTGGCGGATCCGCTGGCATCCGTTTTTGACGGAATCCGCCAGCGGATCCGTTCCTCCCATAGAAAATGGCCAGAACACTGTCCGGGGTCTCTCTCTCCTCCGTGCCAGACATGCGTACCTGCATTTTCCGGGTTGAAAAGTTCATAGCGGATCCGTCAGAAAACGGATCAGTTTGCATCCGTTTTTTGCAATTTTCTGGCGGATCCGCTATTTTCACACGATGGCGGATTTTAACTGACGTCGCACGACTGAAGTGTGAAAGAGGCCTTAGTCTTCACATGGTTGACACACACTGTTGGTGGTATGTTGGCCCATTCCTCCATGCAAATCTCCTCTAGGCAGTGATGTTTTGGGCAACACGGACTTTCAAATCCCTCCAAAGGTTTTCTATGGGTTTGAGATCTGGAGACTGGCTAGGCCACTCCAGTACCTTCATATGCTTCTTACGAAGCTACTCCTTGCCCTGGCTGTGTGCTTGGGATCATTATTATGCTTAAAGACCCATCCACGTTTCATCTTCAATGCCATTTCTGATGGAAGGTTTGCACTCAAAATCTCACGATACATGGCCCCATTAATTCTTTCATGTACACAAATCAGTCGTCCAGGTTCCTTTCCAGAGAAACAGCCCCAAAGCATGATGTTGCCACCTCCATGTTTCACTGTTGGTATGGTGTTCTTTGGATGCAACTCAGCCTTCTGTCTCCTCCAAACACGACGCATTTTGTTTCTACCAAACAGTTCTACTTTGGTTTCATCAGACCATATGACATTCTCCCAATACTCTTCTGTATAATCCAAATGCTCTCTAGCAAACTTCAGATGGGCCCGAACATGTACTGGCTTAAGCAGGGGGACACGTTGGCACTGCAGGATCTGAGTCCCTGGCAGTGTAGTGTGTTACTGATGGTAACCTTTGTTACGGTGGTCCTATCTCTATGCAAGTCATTTACTAGGTCCCCCGTGTGGTTCTGGTATTTTGGCGCACCGCTCTTTTGATCATTTTGACCCCACAGGGTGAGATCTTGCGTGGAGCCCCAGATTGAGGGAGATTATCAGTGGTCTTGTATGTTTCCATTTTCTTATTATTGCTACCACAGTTGATTTCATCACACCAAGCTGCTATAGGCATTGTTACATTTGATGTTAGAAGTGCGAACAGCATTCCCAGGGAACACGTGTGACTGTGCTACAGAATTACTGCATGTGTTGGGTGAAGGTGGCTATAAGCCAGGGAGCAACATTAGACAGCATGGAGGATCTGATACACCAGCAACAACAACACCTGGCACAACTGGAGACAAATAAGCTCTTTTGCAACATCTCCAACAGCAGCATCAACAAAACCAGCACCGACAACAGCAGCAGCAAATTAAATTACTCGCAAAGGTGGTTCGTGGCACAGAAGCAGCTCTGACTCCAAGGTCAGCTGATGATTTTTCTGTCTGGAAGGCGGTGAGGAGAGCCTTGCAGAAAATGATCCTGGGTGACGATATAGAGGCCTTTTTAACTGTTTTTGAAATTGTCACCGATAGGGAAAAACTCCCGCCAGAGCAATGGGCAGAAGTCCTGGAGCCATACCTAACAGGGGAGTCACAAAAGGTCTACTATGATTTAGCCTTACAGGATGACAAAGAATATGCGAAATTGAAAATGGAAATTTTGGCGCGCTTGGGGGTGACAATGTCTGTCAGGGCACAACGGGTCCACCGTTGGGTATATCCCTGTGACAAACCCCCTCACTCCCAAATGTTTGATCTGCTGCACCTCGTCCAAAAGTGGTTGTAGCCAGAGTCCTCTACCCCAGCGCAGATGGTAGAGCGAGTTGTAATGGATCGGTTCGTGCACTTCCTTCCAACCTTTATGCAGACTTGGATTTCCCAGGGAGATTCCCGTAATGCCGATGACTTGGTTAGACTGGTCGACGAAAGGTATCAGGGTGTTGATGGTTTCTGATGGAGGCAACCCACTCCATACTGGGGTCCCATCAGTGGGCGGTGGCTTAAAAGGGGGTGGGGCGTCTAAAGTCCAAGGGGGCAGCAAAGGTCATGCTGAGGGTTTCATCGGGGGATATAATTTGGTCATATAGCTGCTCATTGTCCCCTGACCACTGAGCAAATGGACTGTAGCATGAAACGCTGATGTTTATTCCCATATCTGGCTTGCAATATGGACTTGCCCACCCGGCGAGAGGTCTCAAGCTTGTCCTGTTAAAGTGAATTTTCTGCAAATGACTAGACTACAAGACTAAGGGAGTTTGGTGACCTCTGTGAGGGCCACACTCCCTCTCTAATTGATCCCTGAGAAAAAGGTGGGCATCCACTGCATTCACGGGGATGGTAAAGACTATCCGGTGGCCAGAGCGGTCATTGTGATGGCCCAAGATACTGAGTCCCATGAATTCGGCGTGGTCTGGGATTTATTGCACGCAATTATCATAGGCCGGGATTTTGTGGTGTTTTGGGATTTGTGGGGGAGGGGCGGAGACCTCGTTTGCTTAGGTAAGAGACTGATTGACCCTAAAGAAGTCTCCCCAACCCCAAATGGGTTTCACTTCTGTGTAATGATGGAGATGAGGTAGAATACTGTGAGGCCGACATTCCTGAAATAGGGGTGACCAGAAAAAATGTTGTGTCCACAGGGACCTAACTCTCAAAGAAGCTTTCAATAATGTGACCGTTATAAACGGCATAGCGCAGGAGTCTGGGGCTGACATCAAATTTCCTTTATTTTTGATGAGTGGGGACTTATTCTACTGTGCTACTAAAGTCAGAGAGGAAATAGTGGAGCAATTGTTGGTACCAAGACCCTATAGACAGAGGTTGTTGGACAGGCCCATTCATGTTTCTTGAGTGGCCATCTGGGTGTCAAAAAAAATCAAGAACGAGTCAGGTAAAGGTTCTATTGGCCTGGAAATCCTAAGGTATTGCAAGTCCTGTCACACCTGCCAGTTAACCGCTCCTACCTCTCACTTCTGAAATCCCCTCATACCGCTACCCATCAAGGCATGGCAAAAAAGGGACTTCCAGAGGTCTGCTAAGAACTGATCTCCAATGAAGTGAAGCGTAAGCTGAATCTCTGAGTTATTGAAGAATCTAAGAGCAGGTGATCTAACCCGATTGTCCTTGTTCCAAAGCTCTATGGAGAATTGACATTCGGTATTGATTGTCGGAAGGTGAACAAAGTCTCCAAGTTTGGCGCATATCCGATGTTGCATGTCGATTAGCTGATAGAGAGACTTGGGCCGGCAAGGTACAGTACATAAGCACCTTGGATCTAACAAAGGGATATTGGCAAACCCCCATGTCTCTACTCCCGACTTCCAATATGTCCGGATGCCATTTGGACTGCAGGGAGCTCCGGCCACCTTACAGAAGGCCATGGACCGGATCGTCGCACCCTATAAGAATTCTGGGGTTGTGCTGGAGCCAATGGCATTGGGAACATTTCACGGGTAGAAGCAAGAATGCATTCAATGTACTTTCAACAAATTTCTTGATGCAAAAATAACACTGTAAAAAAAGCTGAAGTTGAATGTGTATTTGATATATTTGTCATGAACACAGTGCCTAATATATACCTATGAAAGCTAATAGTAATTAAAAGCACTATCCGGAAGACTGGTTCCTTCACCAAATTATTTTCATTATTTTCTAGTTAATGACAAAATAGCATCCTGGATTATGATTGCAGTAATTAAGAAATGAACGAATATTACAGTTGTCAATGTTCTAACATTTTTTTTTTTAGTTTTTACTTCTGTAACTTTTGCTGATTATTAGTTGATTGAATCACATTGTAATAAACCACATCCCATCGTGATATCATTAAATTAACCCCTTCACGACATGTGCTGTACATGTACAGCGCATGTAGTGTCCCTCCCTTTGATGTGGGCTCCGGTTAAAAGTTAAAATCACCCCCCCATTCTCCCCATTCAAAATAAAACAATTTAAAAAAAGGCATATTTGGTATCGACACATTCAGAATCGCCCATTCTATCAAGCTATAAAAATAATTAATCTGATCGGTAAATGGCGTAGCGAAAAAAAAGTCAAAACGCCAGAATTACGTTTTTTTGGCCGCTGCACCATTACATTAAAATGCAATAACAGGGGATCAAAAGGTCATATCCACACCAAAATGGTATAATTAAAAACATTAGCTTGGCATTCAAAAAATAAGCCCTCACCCAGCTCCAGATCACGAAAAATGGAGATGCTACGGGTCTCGGAAGGAAAATTATGCAATTTTTTTTTAATCAAATTTTGGATTTTTTTCACCATTTAAATAAAAAGAAACCTATACATGTTTGGTATCTACAAACTCGCAATGACCTGGACAGTGGCGTTCCGTGAATAGAGCAGACTAAGCTGCTGCTATGGGGCCCAGACAGGTGAGGGGGCCCACGACGGCCGCTGTCGTTTGGCAGCTGTGCTGTGCTGACACAGTACTATCTCCTTTAATTAAATATAAGCGACGGCCGGACACTGTAAACCCCCTTGAAGGTCCCCTTTCCTTGTTGTCTCCTGGTCAGCAGTTGTCTTAAGGGTATGCCACACTGAACAATATCGCTAACGGGATCGCTAAAAAACGTCACTATTTAGCGATCCCGTTAGCGATGTTGTTCAGTGCGGCATCTGCCAGCGACGAGCTTCCTGCTGTGATCTCGCTCGTCGCTGGAATCGTTCCGGACCCTATTTTCTCGTCGGCGCTCCCGCTGGGTAAGTATATATCGCTAGTGTGGCACCTTTTCTTAGCGATTTAGCGGTACTTTTGTACCGCTAAAGTCGTTAAGAAGATCGCTAACGGCGATAGCGTCGTTAACTATATCGCTAAATGTGGCCGCACTTAGCGATATAGAAACAATCCCGCTAGCGATCGCATTAGTATGCGACGTTATCGTGATCGCTAGCGGGATTGTTTAGTGTGGCAGTACCTTTAAGTCTCTGGCTGCATTTGCATAAGAAAGCCAGCCTGCAGCCAGAGACATGTGCATCACAGGAAGCAGAAAACATTCATAAGTTTCACTCAGGGAGAGATACACTACACAAGAAGGTGAGCCCTGCTGGCTGGGGTATGGGGTGGATTTTTTTGTTGAATGTGTCCCCTCACTGTGCTGGCACTTTATATTTACAATGGCTAGCCTCTGGCTGCACTTTGCACCTTAGGGAGTGAGGGGGTCCTGATTGCAGGCACTGTGGTGAGGAGGGGGTGCCCTGAAGATGCCTGCAGTGCCACCCTTCTGTACTCCTCACAATGCTTCTCCATTAGAGCTGGTTTCATGTGATTTAACCCCTGTACCACCACCAGGCAGGATGATGCTTCCTAGCTGTAGGTAAGACCATGTCCAGTCTATGTCCCACCACCAACTTCACTGTCAAGGTGTGCAACAATGCATGTTCATGCAATACTAAAAATGTGCAATGCCCTGGAAATCATGGTGCAGCCAATAAATGTTACTAATTTATTCTGCTCCTTCACCCCAGAGGCATGCACCTGGGAGACAGCAATTACATGGGGCGTGCTGAGCTCATGAGGTGCCTGAGAGTGGAAGTTCTGCAGATGTTATGGAAGATATCGTGTGCGGCATTTCTGTGTCCCCTTACCTGTGATAAAATGTGTCTTGTAGTTTGTACACATGTTGGAACTTTGCATAGCTTACATATTCCAATCATTTCATATACAAAGATATGACATCCGTCTACCTGTCTTATATGATCCATGAATGATGGGCATTGCTTGTACCTGCTGTCAGATTAGGTACCACACTTCTTACATCGGAGCACACTATGCAGCATGTTCCGTCAGGCTAGGTTCACATTTATACGCCTGCAGACTTAATGCGTTGGACGTATACATTAAAACGATGCCATGCATCAACCTACGAATTTAAACAAGTACATTTGATACGATATCGTACTTCCATCTTTGTCTCTATATGTTTTTTTACTTAAAAAGAATCATTTTTTTTCCATCCAGTTTTACTGGTGTCAACAGTCCCATCCCACTCCATTTTGGCATCAGTTCTGTGAGGAGGTGTCCAGAGGAATAAACTTTTTTTCACCCCACATTAAAAACGCGTACCTTTGGTCAATTATGTTTTTTTCCCACAATACAACGTGATCAGGGCAAAACATAGTCAGAAGAACATTTTTTTTACACTACGTGTTGCCCATTATGGTTTGTGTATGCTCCATATAGTCTGAATACCATTTTTTTTTGCAATTCAGACATATTTGTCCAGCAGACTGCACTGTATAAATGTGAGCCAAGCCTAAAGAAGTCCTTTTTGTCCAAGGAGGATAAAGCACATCATAAACACAAGTCCATACTGTGTGTTGCTGCTTTGCAGTGTGTATTTTTGCCATGCTGATTTTACAGGTGAAAGGTATTTACTTTGAGCCTTTTTTGGTTGTAATGGTGAATGCTTCAGGATTATCAATGACCAAAGGGGCGGGAAATTTTTCAGCCGCCCCGAGCTCCACAAACAGTTGCTACGCCACTGCACACACAAGATGGTGAGCCTGGCTGGGGGTCGATTTTTTTTGTTAAATGTGTCCCCTCACTGTGCTGGCACTTTACATTTACAATGGCTCTGGCTGCACTTTGCACCTTAGGGAGGGGGGCCCGGCTGCACGCACTGTGGAGGGTGTAGGGGGCCCTGCATGCACTGCAGGTGTGTGTGTGTGTGGAGTTAAGAGCACCTGTTTTTTTTTTTTGGGGGGGCCCCATTCAGACTTTTGCTATGGGGCCCCATGATTTCTATGTACGCCCCTGGACCTGGAGAATCATAATGGCAGGTCAGCTTTAGCATTTGGTGAACATTGTAAAAAAATTTTAAAAAAAACGTTGTGGAATTGCACTTGTTTTGCAATTTCACTGCATTTGGATTTTTTCCCCCATTTTCAAGTAAACGATATGGTAAAACCAATGGTGCTGTTCAAACGTAAAACTTTTCCCGCAAAAAACAAGCCCTCACATGGCCATATTGACGGAAAAATAAAAAAGTTATGGCACTTGGAAGAAGAGAAGTGGAAAACAAATGCAAAAACAAAAAAGGGTTGCAGCGTCAAGGGGATAAAACTTCAACAATATTTATTTTATTTGAATTTATTATTACTTCTTGTTCTGCATTACACATTTTTCGGTACAATAAATATTAAAATTATTCCAAACATTTTTTATTGTGTCAAATGTGTTACTAGTGTGAAAATTGTAAATTTATATATTTTTTATATGGATCATTATATGAAAAATAAAAAAAAGTGGCATTTTTTAATATATATTTTTAATATTATATTTCAAGATAAATGTCACGGGTTTACTGCGACACAGAGGAGCCAGAAAACTGCAGCATCTGATTTCTCCTACTCCTGCACTGTTTAGATGCACTTCACCTTCATATTAAAAGATACAGGTTTCTTTTAGCAGTGCAGGGGTTAATCTGCTCAGTTGAGAGCGCTTGGAAGCTTTCCTACATTAAGGCTCTCAGCTGTGCACTGTTAGCTACTCCCATCTCCTACATAAACTGGATCCTGGATAGCACTCATTGTCAGAGCTAGCTTATGCTGCATGGATAGAAGATGGTGATATGTGGTTGTTGTTATGAGAAAGTGTTTGGTGGATTTATCTGAGATTGTTGCTAAGTTTTGGGTTTGTGCTAATTCCCCTCCTCCTACTTTGGTTTTATCCCATCCTCCACTCCCCGGTGTTTACCTCTGTTGTTTGTGTAAGTATATTTGTACGATTGGTATTTTCCTTTTTCCCTGTTCGTATTACCTTGTCAGTCTGGCTGGTGTATTACGTTACACTACTACTCCCCTCTTCCCTGGGTGGGGGAAGGTTACAGACTGAGGGCGGAGTCAGGAGCTAAGGCAAGGTACATGACCCCGGCTTCTTCACCATCAGAAGTTATCCGGGGAACAGGGCGAGCTAGGACGCCCCTAGCGTTATTGACGGGGAAAGAGCCCCTGGTCATGGGACACCCGACAACAGAGTTGTGACAATAAAAGCCTGATTTAGACACTAGATCATTTTCTGCTGACAAATTCCCGTTAACAAGTTAGTAATAGTATTTCTGTACAGTTGTTTGTAGTGCTAGAAGTGCCGTATACATAGTTAAATGGTGCAGCTTACAATATCCAAATATTATCTTGTTAAAACCTATATTTTTTTAATTTGATTATTTGTGCATAAATATATGGGCAATAATGTGGCCTGATGTACAGAACTTGTGAGTTGTAATGAACTAAATCATGGAACTTACAGATGTCTCTGGGGCTGTACTCGTATTCAATATGGCATCTGATTTCTTACAAACAAGCCCTTTTTTGTCTCATTTTGTTCAAATCCGTTACAAATAATATTCCACCATGTGTCAGTTTATGGGGATATTCAAGCAATGCTTCTAGAAAAGAATGTCTTCATAATATTGTCCCATACAAAGGCACCATATGGCGGCATCATATGGCTCAGAAATGAAGAACTGCAGGTATTCTGTGTGCCGATCTTTGAGTTCTCCAGTTATGTCTCGTTGCTGTGCATGTGGTACCCTGGTAGGATATGACCAAAGCACTCTGTCTCTTTGTAATATAGAGAACCTCTTGAAACATGTAAGTACAGTGTGTAATCTACTTACAATTCAATAGAATCATATTTTATCCGGGTTCCTGAATTGTTCTAGTAATTACAGGCTCACATACAGTATATCCAGAGTTTGTTCCAAAGATGCCACCCGTGCGCTATTAAATATTAATGATTGTAGAAGCAATTACATGTAATACTTAGCAAGATTGTATCGTGTTGATTATATATATTGTCCCAGTCACTGATTGCATCGTATATCGTACGTAGCCATGTTTTTTAAAGAGCTCATCAGTTTATTTTTATCTGGTAAAACCATTTAATTAACACAGGAAGGTTTCACTTCCTCTAATTAGTCTCATGAGTGCAAAAAAGCTGGAGGCATCATTCCTACCCTAGCTACAAATCCTGCGTCCTCTTACGACATATGCATTGAAATATCTCGTGGAATTAAAGGAAAATTGGAAAACTTCAAAAAATAAAAAATGGAGGGTTCTACCAGGACAGATTTTCTCATCATCTTTTGTAGACTTAATATTCTATATATAAATATTAAATCAATTGCCTGGAGATCTAATATTGATTTCCTGTCCTTAGGATTGTTCATCAATATCAAATTGGTGGGGTCTGACACTGATCAGTTGTAATTAGCTTTGTTCAGTATTGAACGGATGCTTCTCTACACACAGGACAGATCTTTGCAGAACAGCTAAAATATTTTCACCTGGCCATCGGCGAAAGCTATCCACAGCTGATCAGTGTTGGTGCTGATATTGATGACCTATCCTAAGGAAAGGTAATCAATATCAGTTGCCCATCCAACCCCTTTAAATATATATCACTGCATAATTTACTGTAAAGGGAACCTGTCTCGATCCTGCCATTCTCGAGGTCCTGGGGACGCAGTGAGTGATAACTCAGCTGCCCTACAGAATACAGGGGCGTGCTGGGCTGTCAGTTTTGTGAATAACAGTCCATCCACCCAATCAGTGGCAGAGGCATGCTGGGCTGTCTGTATTGTGAGTGACAGCCCAGTCACCACAGTCAAGCATGCTGGGCATGCTGGCTGTCTGTATTGTGAGTGACAGCCCAGTCACCCAATCAGTGGCAGAGGCATGCTGGGCTGTGTGTATTGTGAGTGACAGCCCAGTCACCCAATCAGTGGCAGAGGCATGCTGGGCTGTCTGTATTGTGAGTGACAGCCCATGTCACCCAATCAGTGGCAGAGGCATGCTGGGCTGTCTGTATTGTGAGTGACAGCCCAGTCACCCAATCAGTGGTAGGGATGTGACGGTTTGTCTGCATTGTGAGTGACAGCCCAGCCGCCCATTTGGGTCAGATGTCTCTCGTTCCGAATGATTGCCTGGCTATTTACTTGGCTGACAATGGTTAGATCATTGCCAGTGGTAGCTTTAGCTTGGTTGTGTGTGCCTTGTTCTCTAGTGCTCTGTTTTTCTGATCTTTTGCTGCCCGACATTTAACCATGCTTTTGACCATCCGTTTGCCTAGCCCCTTCATCTCAATCCGCTCCCTCCCTAGAATTCTGTCATCTGACTGTGACCTGTTTACTCCTTTGTCTTGCCCCTTTGTTTATGACGAACTGTCTTGGTTTTTGACCCTGGACCTTTTGACTCCCCTGACTCACAGCTTGTCTGTGTGAAGTGACTTTACAAACGTCAGTCTATTCATGCTTCCCAAACCACGGGTAGCATGAATCGCAGCCTAGTTGTACGATTGTAGCAAGACATATTTTACTCTGAAACATGTTTCAGAGAAAATATACTATGAAGATCCCCCGGCCGGCTCTTCCCAGCGCTGCTAGAGTGATTGACAGGTCTCTCCCTATGTACATACAAGGGAGAGACATTAGTCACCTGTAGCAGCACTGGGAAGATGTTCTAAGTATATGTTTTCTGAAACACTGCAGCAATTCAGAGAATAATATACCTGGCTGCCATCGTGCTACCAGGTTGACATTTCTGCTGTCCACAATTTGGGCAAGATGAATCACATGACAGGTTTCTTTTAAAAACAAACTTTATTGGTAATAGAGTCTATTAACAATGTGCTCATAGTTATACTACAAGTCTGTGTAAACGTCCTGTTCAGACAGGGTGGAATTGCAGGAGAAATTTTAACAGTAAGCCCTTATTGAGACATCAGTGTTTTTAATGAACGAGAAAAACGGACTGATTTTCATCAGTGATTTTCTTCAGAGTTTGGTCAGAGCTTCATCAGTTTTTTCACTGGGAAAAAAAATTTCTCCGCCTTCCTCTATTAGTTAGTGAAAAACTGACAGCACGCGGATGGCATCTGTGTGCTGTCTGATTTTTTTTTCACAAGCCCATAGACTTTAATTGCCGAGTTTGATCCAAAACTCAAATCAATATTGGACTTATCTCTACAATTTTGCGTGGACCACTCCATAGACTGTCACAGGAACAAGTGCTGTCCGTTAAAAACACGTGTGACATGTGAATGAGCGCTAACTCTAGCACAAAGATCCTGGTTATCCTCATCACAAATATGCACCAAAATTTTATGCAAAAAACAGATCCTTTTCAAATGGGGGAAAATCGGATGGCTATTTAATGGATCCGTTTTCCATAGACTTCAGTGTTAAAAAGACAGATCTAGTTGAAGTCAGGTGGACAAAAAAGTTGTCAGCACAGCTTTTTTTTGTCAACAGATTGCTGCTGGATCCATTTTAATGGATGATTGTTATACTGTACATAATAATAATAATCTTTATATAGCGCCAACATATTCCGCAGCGTTTACAGTTTAACAGTTTCAAAACACAAGTCATAAGTAACAACGTTAATAATACAATAATTAAAGCAAAATAAGACGACCCTGCTCGTGAGAGCTTACAATCTATAATGAGGTGGGGGAGATACAAAGTACAGGTGTGTATATACAATGGTGCATTTACAATGATGGTCCAGCCATCTTGAGGGAGTGAGGATGGATGGAGATAGTGAATGGGCTACACACACACACTTACACATAGAATGACTTTGATTAGTGAATGTGATAGGCCACTCTGAACAAATGTGTTTTGAGGGAGCACCTGAAATCATGCAAATTGTGGATAGTCCTAATTTCTTGGGGTAGAGCATTCAAGAGGATTGGCGCAGCGCGGGAGAAGTCTTGGAGTCGGGAGTGGGAGGTACGGATTAGTGCAGAGGTTAGTCGGAAGTCGTTTGCAGAGCGCAGCAGTCGGTTAGGCCGATAGATAGAAATGAGGGAGCAGATGTAGGGGGGTGCTGCACTGTGGAGAGCTTTGTGGGTGAGAACAAGTACTTTGAATTGGATCCTATAGTGAATGGGCAGCCAGTGTAAGACCTGGCGAAGAGCGGACACGTCCGAGTACTGATTAGCCAGATGGATGACCCTGGCTGCTGCATTAAGGATGGACTGGAGAGGGGATAGTCGAGTAATGGGGAGGCCAAGTAATAGAGCGTTGCAGTAGTCCAGGCGGGAGTGGATCAGGGCAACAATGAGGGTTTTTGTTGTTTCCATGGTGAGAAAAGGGCGGATTCTAGAGATGTTCTTTAGGTGTGGGCGGCAAGAACGGGCAAGAGATTGTATATGGGAGAGATTGGTGTCAAACATAACACCCAGACAGCGAGCCTTCTGCCGGGGTGTTATTATGGTGCCGCCCACGGAGAGGGAAATGTCAAATTTAGGGAGGTTAGTAGACGGCGGGAGCAGAAGAAGTTCAGTTTTGGAGAGGTTGAGTTTCACATAGAGAGCGGACATGATGTTGGAGACTGCGGACAGACAGTCGGTGGCGTTCTGTAGTACAGTGGGGGTAAGGTCGGAGGATGACTTGTATAGTTGTGTGTCATCAGCATAAAGATGGTACTGAAAGCCAAATCTGCTGATGGTCTGTCCAATTGGGGCCGTGTAGAGAGAGAGGAGAAGGGGGCCAAGGACTGAGCCCTGGGTACACCGACAGTGAGAGGAAGAGGAGATGACGTGGAGCCAGAGAACGAAACACTGAAGAAGCGGTCAGAAAGATAGGAAGAGAACCAGGAGAGAACAGTGTCCTTAATACCTAGTGACTGGAGCCTAGACAGTAGGAGACAGTGGTCAACTGTGTTGAAAGCTGCAGAAAGGTCGAGAAGAATGAGCAGAGAGTGGTCACCGTTAGGTTTTGCTGTCAGAAGGTCATTGGTCACTTTGATGAGTGCAGTTTCAGTCGAATGTAGGGGGCGGAAGCCGGACTGTGAAGGGTCTAGAAGGGAGTGAGTGGAGAGGTAACGGGTAAGGCGGGAGTAGACTAGGCGCTCCAAAAGTTTAGAGATGAAGGGGAGATTGGAGACCGGTTGTAGTTGTTTGTGCAGGAAGGGTCGAGAGCGGGTTTCTTTAGTTATGGAGTAACGATGGAGTGTTTGAAGGAGGATGGGAAAATGCCAGAGGAGAGTGAGAGATTAAAGATTGTAGTTAGGTGAGCTGTGACAACTGGAGAGAGAGACTGGAGGAGATGTGAGGGAATGTGGTCGGTAGTGCATGTAGTCGGACGAGAGGAAGAGAGGAGTCTGGAGACTTCTTCTGTGATGAGATCAAATGTGGAAAGTGAGCCAGGGGAAATGCAGGGAAGGATGGGAGTCACAGCACTTGGTGGTTGAGAGCAGATTTCCTGACGGATAGTATCTATTTTTTCTATAAAGTGGGAGGCCAGGTCGTCAGCACAAATGTCTGTGATAGGGGCTTGTGCTTTTGGCCTGAGGAGGGAGTGAAAAGTGTCAAAAAGTTTCTTGGGGTTGTTGGCTAGTGAGGAGATTAGGGTGGTGAAGTAGGTTTGTTTGGCGAGGTGAAGGGCAGCATTATAAGTTCTTAACATGAATTTAAAGTGGATGAAGTCTTCTGGTGTGCGGGTTTTTCTCCAGAGGCGTTCAGCACTCCTAGAGCATCGCTGGAAGAGGGTGAGTTTGCAATGTGAGCCAGGGCTGTTTTACTGTGTGTTTGGAAGTTCTGAGGGTGAGCGGTGCTACTTGGTCAAGGGTGCTTCTAAGAGTGTCATTGTAGTGATGAACAGCCAGATTAGGCATGTGAACAGCCTGAAAAATCTGAAATTTTAAACAAATTGACATCTGGGTGTTGTAAATATAATTTTATTGACGTAAGCAAATATTAAAAACTGCATTAAAAATGTTGGGGCAATACACAAAATAAAGTTGATGGAAAACAAATCAAATATGGGTAGAATATAAAAAGTTAGTATTAAACTCCATAATAATTGCAATGGCTGTATGTAAAAGGACATATTATGTTTGCTTTTTTTCAATATTATGTAAATAATGTATATATTTATTCACAATACTAGATATAGAAAAGTATAGCATAACTAAATAATGTAAGAAGGATTCAATATAAATATACTGTATAATATAAACATAGTATGAGTGAAAATTAGAACCGACACAACAATCAGGACCCCAGGAATGCAGCTTATGTTTTGCCATGACTTTCTCAAGGTGTTAAAAAGGACTCCTTGAAAAAACCAAAACGAAACGTACATTGGAGTCTTCGGGTCTTGATTGTTGGGTCAGTTTCTCATTTTCACTTACAGTATGTTTTTTGGCTGTCGGACACAAAGTGGTTGGGTGATCAACTTGAAGCCATGCTTTAGTACATGTAGGACTAAAAGGTGTTAATCGACCATGACAGATTGACTGTGAGCAGCTGATGAGTTGGGAGAGACGACTTCTCACTTTATCTCCATCTCTGGCTGTGGTTCACTTTGCAAATTGAGAGCTGTTTCTCTCATACATGGCTGTGTGTATGGAGGTGTGCAGATCTCCTAGATGGAATATTCGCCTTTGCTAAAAAGACTTAAGAAGCTGGACTCTAATCCAGGCAGGCTAACCAACTCTTTTGTATGGACTTGTTACTTTTTGTTTTACCTTGTCCCGGACAAAGGCTGTATTTATGTTTTCTGTGATGTGGTTTATGAGGATTTCAATAAACCAGCCGGACTTTAAATAGAAACAGCTCCTGTACCTCTTTAAGGGCTCGCTCACACTTGCGATGAAATCGGACAAGTGCAATCAGATAAGAAAATCGGATTGCACCTTGCCCAATGTTAAACTATAGGGCAGCTCACATCTGCGTTTTATTTTCTCATGCCAATTTGGCATGGGAAAACAATTTTTTTTACAAAAAAATGGTTATAACGATAACCAGAGGAGTATATACCCTTTAAATTATTTTATTAAATTAGATGTATATTAAAATCAGAAATTGTTTTCAAGCAAACATACTACTGGACATTACAAGAAATGGGGACGCCAATCCATATAACATATAGCATAGTAACCAGTGCCTATTGTGCTGATTGTATCCAGAAAAACATAGTAATATCCGGGGTAAAGATTCCCCACATGTTGATCAATAGATTAGAGCATTATAGCAGAATGGCATTACTTACTTAAAACTAGACTTAGTGGAAGCGTCCCCATCGCCCCAACGCACGTTTCGTCTCAATACTTCATCAGGAGGTGTGTTACACTAGGAGTCCAAAACCCATGACCGCTGCTTATCATCTATGATAAGTAGAGATGAGCGAATTTGTTCGGATTCGGTTCTGAATACAATCGGAATCGAGTATTGTTTTTGCAATATTCGTCGAACACAGCAGAACATCATTAGAGTCAATGGGAGTAGAAATTACCGAATATGTTCAGAACCGATCATTAACCCCTTACTGCCATCGGACGTACTATCCCGTCCATGGTACCTGGGCCCGTATGACCATGGACGGGATAGTACGTCTCGTGCGATCGGACGCGCTCCCGGGGGGAGCGCAGCCGATCGCGCCCGGGTGTCAGCTGATTATCACAGCTGACACCCATGACTGTGTGTCAGGAGCGGTCACGGACCGCTCCCGGCACATTAACCCCTTGCACACTGCGATCAAACATGATCGCGGTGTACTGGGGGCACAGGGGAGGATCGCGCAGGGTGGGGGTTCCCTGCGCGCCCCCCTGAGACCCTCAGAGCAGCGCGATGTGATCGCGCTGTTCTGAGGGCTTCCTCCCTCCCAGGACCCGGATCCAAGATGGCGCCGGGGTCCTGGAGGGAGGCGGCTACCTCAGTGCCTGCTGAGAGCAGGCACTGAGAAGCCTGCTGCACTGCCTGATCGATCGCTGGTGTGACTGTGATGTCCCACCCTGGGACAAAGTAAAAAAGTTAAAAATATAAAAATAAACATGTTTTAAAAAAAAATCCAAAATAAATTAAAAAAAAAATATATATTCCCCAATAAATTCACTTCTTCCTGTAAATAAAAAAAACAAAGAAATAAAAGTACACATATTTGGTATCGCCGCGTCCGTAACGACCCCCCCTATAAAATTGTCCCACTAGTTAACCCCTTCAGTGAACCCCTTAAAAAAAAAAAAAACGAAGCAAAAATTCAATGCTTTATCATTATACCGCCGAACAAAAAGTGGAATAACACGCGATCAAAAAGACCGATATAAAAAAACATGGTACTGCTGAAAACGTCATCTTGTCCCGCAAAAAACGAGCCGTCATACAGCATCATCAGCGAAAAAATAAAAAAGTTATAGCTCGCAGAATAAAGCGATGCAAAAATAATTATTTTTTATATAAAATTGTTTTTATTCTATAAAAGCGCCAAAACATGAAAAAATGATATAAATGAGGTATCGCCATAATCGTACTGACCCGAAGAATAAAACTGCTTTATCAATTTTACCACACGCGGAACGGTATAAACGCCTCCCCCAAAAGAAATTCATGAATTGCTGATTTTTGTTCATTCTAACCTCCCAAAAATCGAAATAAAAAGCGATCAAAAAACGTCACGTGCTCAAAAATGGTACCAATAAAAACGTCAACTCGTCCCGCAAAAAATAAGACCTCACATGACTCTGTGGGCCAAAATATGCAAAAATTATAGCTCTCAAAATGTGATGATGCAAAAACTATTTTTGCAATAAAAAGCGTCTTTTAGCATGACAGCTGCCAATCATAAAAACCCGCTATAAATAGTAAATCAAACCCCCCTTTATCACCCCCTTAGTAAGGGAAAAATAATAAAATTAAAAAAAAGTATTTTCCATTTTCCCATTAGGGTTAGGGTTAGGGTTGCGGCTAAAGTTAGGGTTAGGGTTGGCGCTAAAGTTAGGATTAGGGTTAGGGTTGGGATTAGGGGTGTGTTAGGGTTAGGTTTGTGGTTAGGGTTGGGACTAGGGTTAGGGGTGTGTTGGGGTTAGGGTTGGAGTTAGAATTGGGGGGTTTCCGCTGTTTAGGCACATCAGGGGCTCTCCAAATGTGACATGGCGTCTGATCTCAATTCCAGCCAATTCTGCGTTGAAAAAGTCAAACGGTGCTCCTTCACTTCTCAGCTCTGCCATGCGTCCAAACAGTAGTTTATCCCCACATATGGGGTATCAGCGTACTCTGGACCCCAAGAGTTATTGTGCAATTTGTCCTATTTCTTCTGCTACCCTTGGGAAAATAAAAAACTGGGGGCGAAAATATCATTTTTGTACAAAAAAAATTATTTTTTTGTTTTTACGGCTGTACATTATAAACTTCTGTGAAGCACTTGGGGCTTCATAGCGCTCACCACACATCTAGATAAGTTCCTTGTGGGGTCTATTTTCCAAAATGGGGTCACTTGTTGGGGATTTCCACTGTTTAGGCGCATCAGGGGCTCTCCAAATGCGACATGACGCCCCCAGACCATTCCATCAAAGTCTGCAATCCAAAACGTCACTACTTCCCTTCCGAGCCCCAACGTGTACCCATACAGTAGTTTTCTCCCACATATTGGATATCAGCGTACTGAGGACAAATTGGACAACAACTTTTGGGGTCCAATTTCTCCTGTTACCCTTGTAAAAATAAAATATTGGGGCAAAAAAATCATTTTTGAAAAAAAAAAAAGATTTTTTATTTTTACGGCTGTGCGTTATAAACTTCTGTGAAGCACTTCGGGGTTCAAAGTGCTCACCACACATCTAGACAAGTTCCTTGTGGGGTCTATTTTCCAAAATGGGGTCACTTGTGGGGGTTTCCACTGTTTAGGCGCATCAGGGGCTCTCCAAATGCGACATGACGCCCCCAGACCATTCCATCAAAGTCTGCAATCCAAAACGTCACTACTTCCCTTCCGAGCCCTGACGTGCGCCCATACAGTAGTTTTCTCCCACATATTGGGTATCAGCGTACTCAGGACAAATTGGACAACAACTTTTGGGGTCCAATTTCTCCTGTTACCCTTGTAAGAATAAAATATTGGGGCAAAAAAATCATTTTTGCAAAAAAAAAAAAGGATTTTTTATTTTTACTGCTGTGCGTTTAAACTTCTGTGAAGCACTTCGGGGTTCAAAGTGCTCACCACACATCTAGACAAGTTCCTTGTGGGGTCTATTTTCCAAAATGGGGTCACTTGTGGGGGGTTTCCACTGTTTAGGCGCATCAGGGGCTCTCCAAATGCGACATGACGCCCCCAGACCATTCCATCAAAGTCTGCAATCCAAAACGTCACTACTTCCCTTCCGAGCCCTGACGTGCGCCCATACAGTAGTTTTCTCCCACATATTGGGTATCAGCGTACTCAGGACAAATTGGACAACAACTTTTGGGTTCCAATTTCTTCTGTTACCCTTGTGAAAATAAAATATTGGGGGCGAAAAAATCATTTTTGTAAAAAAAAAAAAAGGATTTTTTATTTTACGGCTGTACGTTATAAACTTTAGTGAAACACCTGGGGGTTAAAAGTTCTCACCACACATCTAGATAAGTTCCTTGAGGGGTCTAGTTTCCAAAATGGTGTCATTTATGGGGGTTTCCACTGTTTAGGCAGATCAGGAGCTCTCCAAACACGACATGGTGTCCAGCCAATTCTGCGTTGAAAAAGTCAGACGGCGCTCCTTCCCTTCTAAACTCTGCCATGCACCCAAACAGTGGTTTACCCCCACATATGGGGTATCAGCGCACTCAGGACAAATTGCACAATAACTTTTGGTGTCTTGTTACCCTTGGAAAAATAAAAATTGGGGTGAAAAGATCATTTTTGTGGAAAAAATATGATTTTTAAATTTTACGGCTCTACGTTATAAACTTGTGTGAAGCACTTGGGGGTTCAAATTGCTCACCAAAGATCTAGAGAAGTTCCTTAGGGGGTCTAGTTTCCAAAATGGGGTCATTTGTGGGGGGTTTCCACTGTTTAGGCACATCAGGGGCTCTCCAAATGCAACATGGCATCCAATCTCAATTCCAGCCAATTTTGGTTGGAAAAAGTCAAATGGTGCTCCTTCCATTCCGAGCTCTGCCGTGCGCCCAAACAGTGGTTCCCACCCACATATGGGGTATCAGCGTACTCAGAACAAATTGGACAACAACTTATGTGGTCCAATTTCTCCTGTTACCCTTGGGAAAATAAAAAATTAGTGACTAAAAGATAATTTTTGTGGGAAAAAATAGGATTTTTTATTTTCATGCCCGGGCATTATAAACTTGTGTGAAGCACTTGGGGGTTCAAAGTGCTCACCAAAGATCTAGGTAAGTTCCTTAGGGGGTATAGTTTCCAAAATGGGGTCACTCGTGTGGGGGGTTTCCACTGTTTAGGCTCATCTGGGGCACTGCAAACGGAACATGACCCCCATCAACGTCTGCATTCCAAAACGTTACTACTTCCTTTCCAAGCCCTGCCGTGCACCCAAACAATTTCCCCCCCCCCCACATATTGGGTATCAGCGTACTCAGGACAAATTGGACAACAACTTTTGGGGTCCAATTTCCTTGGGAAAATTCAAAAATTTGGGACTAAAAAATCATTTTTTGTGAAAATTGTTTTTTTTTTTTCACACCCAGGCATTATAAGCTTTTGTGAAACACTTGGGGGTTCAAAGTGCTCACAACAGATCTAGATAAGTACCTTAGGGGGTCTAGTTTCCAAAATGGTGTCACTTGTGGGGGTTTCCACTGTTTAGGTGCATCAGGGGCTCTCCAAACACGACATGGCGTCCAATCTCAATTCCAGCCAATTTTAGTTTGAAAAAGTCAAACGGCGCTCCTTCCCTTACGAGCTCTGCCGTGTGCCCAAACAGTGGTTTTCCCCACATATTGGGTATTGGCGTACTCAGGAGAAATTGCATAACAACCTTATCTGTCCATTTTCTCCTTTTACCCTTGTGAAAATAAAAAAAAAGTTTGTAAAAGATCATTTTTGTGGCTAAAAAGTTAAATATTCATTTTTTCCTTCCACGTTGCTTTAGTTCCTGTGAAGCACCTGAAGGGTTAATAATCTTCTTGAATGTGGTTTTGAGTATCTTGAGGGGTGCAGTTTTTAGAATGGTGTCACTTTTGGGTATTTTCTGCCATATAGACCCCTCAAAGTGACTTCAAATGAGAGGTGGTCCCTAAAAAAAATGGCTTTGTAAATTTTGTTGTAAAAATGAGAAATCGCTGGTCAACTTTTAACCCTTATAACTTCCTAACAAAAAAAAATTTTGGTTCCAAAATTGTGCTGATGTAAAGTAGACATGTGGGAAATGTTATTTCTTAACTATTTTGTGTGATATATTTCTCTGTTTTAAGGGAATAAAAATTCAAAGTTTGAAAATTGCAAAATTTTAAAAATTTTCGCCATATTTGCGTTTTTTTCAAAAATAAACGCAAGTTATATCGAAGAAATTTTACTTCTAACGTGAAGTACAATATGTCACGAGAAAACATTCTCAGAATCGCGAAGATCCGTTGAAGCGTTCCAGAGTTATAACCTCATAAAGAGACAGTGGTCAGAATTGTAAAAATTGGCCCGGTCATTAACGTGCAAACCACCCTTGGGGGTGAAGGGGTTAAACATACATTCGGCACGAATATTGTTTGAATATGGCTCGAACATGTCAAAATCAGATTAGGGGACAAAATCCGAACAAATTCGCTTATCTCTAATGATAAGTCTATTGAAAGTCAGATGAATATGAAGTAAGGCTGATTATAGGTACCGTATTCTTTTTTTCTTATATGGTTGTCACTATTTCTAAACAATAAATAATGTTCCAGATTATGTTTTTCTAAATATTTACAAGATTGAAATATTAATTTTGTGCAAATAATTGACTAAACAAGCTACAGTTGTCCCATATTAAAAGAACTATCTGTAATATGGCTATTTTCTAATTACACTGATTCTGCTAGGCAAACATTCTGTGTTGTAGTCTCTTTGTTCTGCTCCAGATCAGGATGCTTTTATCTTTATTTTCTTAAAATCGGAGCTGCCTTTTCTTTAATAATTACTTATTGAACAAGATGAGAACGCGGTCGATTAGTCCTCGTAATTTATGTTCCAATAAATGCTCAGGGAAGGAAAGTAATAATGGCCTGTCTGCCTGAATACCTGTATAATATTAGTTGGAGACCATGGACTGCATTGTGATAAACCTCAGGTGTTCACATTTTCTTATTATTATCTATTTATTTCATTCCTATGTGGAAGCTGTAAAGAAGCACACAATGTTGGATTTTGCGCAGTATGATTTACAGCCACAAAGCCTAAATTAGATTATACAATTTTAGAGTTGAGGTCTAAAATCTAAATCACACATCAGTTTTTTGTGTACGAGCACTATCTCCATGTTTTTCACGGATAGCACTTGTATGTATGATAGTGTATAGGGCTCTTCATATGTCCGCGATTTTTGTGTGTGTACTTGCATGTAATGTAGCATATGATATACTCACCTACCACTGCTCTCTCCGGTGTCCAGCACCGTTCTTCTCCTCTTCTCAGTGACGTCACCGCTCTGCAGATTCTCCAAGTCACGCTGCGATCTGCTTGACCCGAAAGTGACTTCTACAATGTAAGTCTATGGGGCGAGACTCATAGCGAGGCACCATAAGCTTTCATTGTAAAATAAAACAATATATATAAATAATTTTATTATTTACAATTAATTTATAGATACAAAAATACAAAGAAAAAACTTTTAGAAACACCCCATTAAAATCCCCCAAAAGGAGAAGGCGTTATGGTCACCGGTATATCACAGTATGGCACAAAATAAATACATATAATAAGTCAATAAATCAAAGAAAGGGGGAAAATCTTACTGTATCTGCAGAGTGGATAACCAAACGTGATAATAGTCAGGGAACCGTACCCAGGTTTATAACATTATCAATTCATATAATAATCCGTCACTGAAGCTCTGACCCAGGGCCGGCGTCAGCACCCGGCACACCCGGGCAAGTGCCGGGGCCCTGAGCAGGCGGGGGGGCCCACTCGCCGTCGGGCACCCCGGCGCCCGGTAGCGGAGGAGAGCGGTGTCAGCGCCGCCACTGGGCCCCCCCCCGCTTGCTCAGGGCCCCGGCAGGAGCTGGCACAATACTTACCTCTCCCGTGCCTCCGCTGCCGCAGCTCCGGGCTCCAGGGGGCGCCGGCGCTTCCTCTCACAGCAGCGCCGCTGAATGACGTCATCATTCAGCGGCCGGCTGTGGCAGAGAGCGCGGACGCTGGACAGGTGAGACGTGTGTGTATGTGTCTGTGTGTATGTAGTGCGATGCTTTGTGTGTGTGTGTGTGTGTGTATGTGTGTGTGTGTGTATGTATGTGAGAGAGTGCTTGTGTGCTGTGGTGCTGTCTGTGTGTGATGATGGGCAGGCATTGATGATAATGGGGAGGCATTGATGATGATGGGGAGAAGATGATGATAATGGGCAGGCATTGATGATAATGGGCATGCATTGATGATGATGGGGAGGAGATGTTGATGATGGGCAGGCATTGATGATAATGGGCAGGCATTGATGATGATGGGGAGAAGATGATGATAATGGGCAGGCATTGATGATAATGGGCAGGCATTGATGATGATGGGGAGGAGATGATGATGATGGGCAGGCATTGATGATAATGGACAGGCATTGATGATGATGGGGAGGAGATGATGATGATGGGCAGGCATTGATGATAATGGGCAGGCATTGATGATGATGGGGAGGCGATGATGATGGGGAGGCCATGATGATAATGGGCAGGCTGTTGTGAATGGGTTTGAGATGAGTTCTGAGCAGAGGCTCCCTCTGGTGGTTACAAGCGGTACTAGTGAGGACTGGGAATCAGGTGTTACTGATTGGTCTTATTTAAGGGAATCATTTTCCCATCAGGGTTGCCGGTGATCAATTGTTCTGGTCTGAATCCTTCTTTCCAGTTTCCCTTGTAGCCTGCTGTGTCGTGTCTGCATCTCCTGCTATCAGATAAGACAATTTCTTATTTTGTGTTTTTGCTCTATTTTTGCATTTTGTCCTGCACTTCTGTGGGGGCCTTCTGGGTCCCCTCCGGGGGCTTTTGCCGTCTCAGTTTAGTCCAGCCACTGTGTTTTGTACTTTTGCTTTTTCCAGTTTTTTCAGTGGCTGCTGTTTTGTTACACCAGAGAACTAATTTAGGTGGTAGAGGTCGTGTGATCTCAGGTGATTTTGAAATTAGTAGAGTTGGTGTTTTTTCAGGGTTTTCTGGGATTGCAGTAAGTACCCTTCCTATCCTTTTCTATTTAGATAGTTTGGGCCCCAGCGTTTGCTCATACTATTTTCTTTCTGTGTCAGTATTTCCTCTTGTCTAACCGCCATTACATGTTTGGGGGCTTTCTATTATCTTTGGGGTTCTGCTACGGGGCAGATAGCTTTCCTATTTCTATCTTTAGGTGTAGTTAGTTTCTCAGGCTGTGACGAGGCGTCTAGGACCAACGTAGGAACGCTCCACGGCTGCCTCTAGTTGCGGTGGTTAGTCAGGGTACTGCAATCTCATAGATTCCAACTGCTCTGGTGTATTTCCTTTTTTGCCTGCACTCCTCAGCTACCGTAACATAACAGTATCACCGGCCATAAAAATTGTATGGTACTCACAGAAGGGAAAAAATATTTTGAAGGTAGAAAAGTTGTCAGAGATATTTTTCTGTTTGTTGCATTTTTTTTTTTTTTTTTTTTTCCTCTGTATCTCTGGGTGCTGGGGAGGATCTTTTCTCCCAATGGAGTTTGCACAGTTGTCTGGCCGTGTGGATCAGCTTGCCACTGAGGTTCAGAGTATTGCTGCATATCTTGCTAGGTTGCCTGTTGTGGAACCTAGGATCCCCATGCCAGATTTGTTTTTAGGGGATCGAGCTAAGTTTCAGAATTTCAAAAATAATTGTAAATTGTTTCTTGCCTTAAAATCTAAGTCCTCAGGAAACGCAGCGCAGCAGGTTCAAATTATCATCTCTCTCCTGCGCGGCGATCCTCAGGATTGGGCTTTTTCCCTGATACCTGGGGATCCTGTTTTGAGTGATGTTGATGCATTTTTTCAGGCTTTGGGGTTATTGTACGATGAGCCTAATGTCACTGATCAAGCTGAAAAAGCCTTGTTGGCATTAAATCAGGGGCTTGATGACGCTGAGTTATACTGTCAGAGATTCCGTAGGTGGGCAGTCCTGACCAAATGGAATGACGACGCTTTGGCGGCCCTTTTCCGGAAGGGTCTGTCGGATAATGTAAAGGATGTTATGGTGGGATTCCCTGTCCCCTCTGGTCTCAATGATTCTATGTCATTGGCGATTCAAATTGACAGACGTTTGCGTGAGCGGAGAAGTATGCGTGGAGTGGTGTTGCCTTGTGAGCCAGCTGCTGAGCCCATGCAGTGTGATGGAGTGGTGTCTGGGGCACAGCGTCATGAGTTTCGAATGCGCAATGGGTTATGTTTCTACTGTGGTGATGCCTCTCATGCTATTTCAGTCTGCCCTAAGCGGGGAAGACGTTTTGCACGCTCAGTTGTCTTGGGTAGTGTTCAGACTAAGTTTTTATTAACTGTCACTCTGATATGCTCTCTGTCCTCATTTTCTGCTCAGGCTTTCGTTGATTCTGGAGCAGCTATTAACCTGATGGATTATGATTTTGCTAAACGTTGTGGGTTTTCCTTGATACCCCTACAGAAGTCTATTCCTTTACTGGGGATCGATTCTACCCCTTTGGCTGAGAATAAACCCCAGTTTTCTACTCAGGTGATAATGAGGGTTGAACCTGATCACCAGGAGTGCTGCAAATTTTTGGTTCTATATAATCTGCATGACATTATAGTGCTGGGTTTCCCTTGGTTACAGTCTCATAATCCTGTTTTGGATTGGAAATCTGTGTCTGTAACCAGTTGGGGCTGCCAATGTGTTAGTGCCAACACTCCTGTTTTTTCTGCCTCTCCCCAGGCTGAGGATGTTCCTGACTTTTTGTTTGATTTTTCTGATGTGTTTAGCGAAAGTAAATCTGCATCCTTACCTCCCCATAGGAGCTATGACTGCGCTATTGAATTAGTGCCAGGTAGTAAATTCCCTAAGGGTCGCCTTTTTAACTTGTCTGTACCTGAACATGACGCTATGCGGTCTTATATCAAGGAATCATTGGAGAAGGGTCATATCAGACCATCCTCTTCACCCTTAGGTGCCGGTTTTTTCTTTGTGGCCAAAAGAGATGGTTCATTAAGGCCGTGTATTGATTATCGTCTCTTGAACAATATTACTGTGAAATATCAATACCCGTTACCCTTGATTTCTGACCTGTTTTCCAGGGTGAAAAACGCTACTTGGTTTACCAAGCTTGACCTCAGGGGGGCGTATAACCTTATTCGCATTAAGCACGGGGATGAATGGAAGACGGCATTTAACACCCCTGAAGGGCATTTTGAGTACCTTGTGATGCCCTTTGGGCTCACTAATGCTCCTTCCGTCTTCCAGTCCTTCATGAATGACATTTTCAGGGATTTTGTGGACAAGTTTCTGATTGTTTATTTGGATGATATCTTGATTTTTTCTAATGACTGGGACTCTCATGTGAAACATGTTCGAACTGTATTCCAGATTTTGAGAGAGAATGCTCTGTATGTGAAGGGATCAAAGTGTCTTTTTGGCGTACAGAAGATC
The DNA here is from genome assembly GCA_033576555.1 of Oophaga sylvatica. Classification (NCBI taxonomy): domain Eukaryota; kingdom Metazoa; phylum Chordata; class Amphibia; order Anura; family Dendrobatidae; genus Oophaga; species Oophaga sylvatica. The sequence goes on from JARQOD010000002.1 coordinate 584,730,764, forward strand.
TCATTTCTGGGATTCATTTGTCCCCATCTGTTATTGAAATGGACCCGGTCAAGGTTCAGGCCATCTGTGATTGGGTCCAACCTACTTCATTAAAGGCTCTTCAGAGATTTTTGGGTTTTGCCAATTTTTATCGTAAATTTATTGGTAATTTCTCTGTTATTGTTAAACCATTAACTGATTTGACCAGAAAGGGTTCTGATGTGGTGAATTGGCCTCCTGAGGCAGTCTCTGCGTTTCAGGAACTTAAGCAGAGATTCACTTCTGCTCCTGTTCTACGGCAGCCTGATGTTTCTCTGCCATTTCAGGTGGAGGTTGATGCCTCTGAAATTGGGGCAGGTGCCGTTTTGTCCCAAAAAGATCCAGAGACCTCTAAAAGTAACCCTTGTGCCTTTTTCTCTCGAAAATTTTCTCCTACTGAACGTAATTATGAGTGGGTAATCGGGAGTTATTGGCCATGAAGTGGGCTTTTGAATAGTGGAGACATTGGCTGGAGGGAGCCAAACATCAGGTGGTGGTCCTTACGGACCATAAGAATCTGGTCTATCTGGAATCTGCCAAGCGACTCAATCCTAGACAGGCCAGGTGGGCCTTGTTTTTCACACGTTTTAATTTTGTGGTTTCCTTTCTTCCTGGCACTAAGAATGTTAAGGCGGATGCCCTCTCGAGGAGTTTCCTTGCGGACTCTCCTGAGCTATCTGATCCCTCTTTTAAATTTTGAAGGAGGGTGTAGTTCTTTCCGCCATCTCGCCCAATTTGAGACTTGCTCTGGAGGGGTGTCAGGAGGATAGGCCCGAGCGCTGCCCTGTTGGAAAATTGTTTGTCCCGGACCAATGGAAAAAGAGTGTGATGTCTGAGATTCATTGTTCCGCATTGGCTGGGCATCCCGGAATTTTTGGTACCAGAGACTTGGTTAGTCGGTCCTTTTGGTGGCCTACCTTGTCTCGCGATGTCAGGGAATTTGTGCAGTCCTGCGGGACTTGCTCTCGCTCCAAGCCTTGCTCTCGCTCTAGTGGTTTGTTGATGCCATTGCCTGTGCCTAAGAGACCATGGACCCATATCTCTATGGATTTCATTTCCGATCTTCCTGTTTCTCAGAGAATGACCACCATCTGGGTAATTTGTGATAGGTTTTCCAAAATGATACATCTTGTGCCATTACCTAAGTTGCCTTCCTCCTCTGAATTGGTGCCGTTGTTCCTTCAGCACGTGGTTCGTTTACACGGCATTCCTGAGAACATTGTGTCTGACAGAGGAGTCCAGTTTGTTTCCAGATTTTGGAGGACTTTTTGTTCTAAACTGGGTGTTCAATTGTCTTTCTCCTCGGCATTTCATCCTCAGACCAATGGTCAAACTGAGAGAACAAACCAGACATTGGAGACTTATCTAAGATGCTTTGTGTCTGCTGATCAGGATGACTGGGTCTCTTTTTTGCCTTTGGCTGAGTTTGCTCTTAATAATAGGGCTAGCTCTGCCACTTTGATGTCTCCGTTTTTCTGTAATTCTGGGTTTCACCCTCGATTTTCTTCAGGACAGACGGAGGCTTCTGTCTGTCCAGGTGTTGACTCTGTTGTTGAGCGTATGCAGCAGATTTGGGACCAAGTAGTGGAGAGGTTGTCCCTCTCTCAGGAGAAGGCCCAGCGGTTTGCTAACCGGCATAGGACTGATGGTCCTCGGTTTAAAGTGGGGGACTTGGTCTGGTTGTCCTCAAAGAATATTCCTATGAGAGTAGCATCTCCTAAATTTAAGCCTAGGTTCATTGGACCTTATAAGATCATGGAGATTATTAATCCTGTTTCTTTTCGTTTGCTTCTTCCAGGGACATTTAAGATCCATAACGTGTTCCACAAGTCCTTGTTGAAGAGGTTTGTTGAGCCAGTGGTTCCTGCTGCTGTGCCTCCTGACCCTGTTTTGGTTGAGGGCAATCTGAGTATGTGGTTGAGAAAATATTGGATTCTCGTTTTTCTAGACGAAGACTCCAGTATTTGGTTAAATGGAGAGGTTATGGTCAGGAGGATAATTCTTGGTGTTTGCTTCGGACATCCATGCTAGGAGACTTATCCGTGCGTATCATAGAACTCATCCTGACCGACCTGGTTGCTCAAATGAGGGTTCGGTGACCCCTCCTCAAGGGGGGGTACTGTTGTGAATGGGTTTGAGATGAGTTCTGAGCAGAGGCTCCCTCTGGTGGTTACAAGCGGTACTAGTGAGGACTGGGAATCAGGTGTTACTGATTGGTCTTATTTAAGGAATCATTTTCCCATCAGGGTTGCCGGTGATCAATTGTTCTGGTCTGAATCCTTCTTTCCAGTTTCCCTTGTAGCCTGCTGTGTCGTGTCTGCATCTCCTGCTATCAGATAAGACAATTTCTTATTTTGTGTTTTTGCTCTATTTTGCATTTTGTCCTGCACTTCTGTGGGGGCCTTCTGGGTCCCCTCCGGGGGCTTTTGCCCTCTCAGTTTAGTCCAGCCACTGTGTTTTGTACTTTTGCTTTTTCCAGTTTTTTCAGTGGCTGCTGTTTTGTTACACCAGAGAACTAATTTAGGTGGTAGAGGTCGTGTGATCTCAGGTGATTTTGAAATTAGTAGAGTTGGTGTTTTTCAGGGTTTTCTGGGATTGCAGTAAGTACCCTTCCTATCCTTTTCTATTTAGATAGTTTGGGCCCCAGCGTTTGCTCATACTATTTTCTTTCTGTGTCAGTATTTCCTCTTGTCTAACCGCCATTACATGTTTGGGGGCTTTCTATTATCTTTGGGGTTCTGCTACGGGGCAGATAGCTTTCCTATTTCTATCTTTAGGTGTAGTTAGTTTCTCAGGCTGTGACGAGGCGTCTAGGACCAACGTAGGAACGCTCCACGGCTGCCTCTAGTTGCGGTGGTTAGTCAGGGTACTGCAATCTCATAGATTCCAACTGCTCTGGTGTATTTCCTTTTTTGCCTGCACTCCTCAGCTACCGTAACATAACAGCAGGCATTGATGATGATGGGGAGACGATGATGATGATGGGCAGGCATTGATGATGATGGGGAGGCAATGATGTTGATGGGGAGGCGATTATGATGATGGGCAGGCATTGATGATGGGGAGGAGATGATGATGATGATGGGCAAGTATTGATGATGATGGGGAGACGATGATGATGATGGGCAGGCATTGATGATGATGGGGAGCAATGATGTTGATGGGAGGCAATCATGATGATAATGGGGAGTCTTTCCACAGCGCCCTTTCCTGAGCCGTAACAGTGCAGAACGCAATACAGCGCAGAGGAGAGCTCCATATTTTGTATGGAGCATTATATGGGGACCAGTATTCTGTATGGAGCATTATATTGGGTCCAGTATCCTGTATGGAGCATTATATTGGGTCCAGTATCCTGTATGGAGCATTATATTGGGTCCAGTATTCTGTATGGAGCATTATATGGGGGATGGTGGGTGACATCCTGCATGGGGTATTATATGGGTGATGAGGGGAGACTGTGGTGCCTATAATATTGTATGGAGGACTGTACTGTCCAGTCTGTACTGTGTGCTGTGAGGATTTGGCGGTTTTTGAGCTATTGTACAATTTACAATAGATATCACTCATGTAATGGAAGAAGTGAAGTATTTGGCATTGTACTGTACCCATATTTCTCTGCTGTATCTGTGCATCATGAATCGTGGTCTGTGTTAAAGGGGCCCACTGAGGCTCTTTCGCCCGGGGCCCATAAAAACCTGGAGCCGGCCCTGCTCTGACCAACTAGAGATAATAAATATCAAAGAATTAATAATCAGAGACCCCTCAACCAGGGCCTCAACAATAAAGTGCAGGAGTACTAGTTAGCACCAATACCCACTAGAACTCACGATCATTAAAGCACCATAAAGTAGACCACAATGCCCAGTACCCCAACGCTCGTTTTGCGCATTTCCTTCTTCAGGTTTTTTTTTTGGGGGGGGGGTTTGCTGGGGTATTTGTAAAAGGTTTTTTTAAGTTTTTTTTTTCCTTTGTGTGTCTATAAATTAATTACAGGAAAGATGTGTATCTTTGTACCGTGTATCTTTGTCTCGAAAGCTTGCAATTTGTTACCATCTTTTCAGTTAGCCATTAAAAGGTATCAACCACTGAGGACTCTCAATTCTAAATATTTTTATAAATTAATTGTAATTAATAAAACTATACATAATGTTTTCTGTATTGCTTTACTCTTATTACTGTAATTGCTTGGTGAGTTATTAATAAGATATATTGGTTTTGGGGAAAGAAGGGTTAATTACTTTTATTTGGATATCTGAGTGCGGGTTTTTGTGTTCATTATTGGTCATTATTTAATTGTAAAAATTACTTCTGTCGCATATAGAGTCACAATTGCACTGATGTCACTGAGAAGCATAGGAGAATGGCGCTGGACGCCTTCAGGAATCGTTCCGCTCACACAGGCTGCCATTTCTCCCGGCAGCACAGGTCCTGTTTACACAGGACAATGTGCTGCCAAGAACAATGATTTTTAAGCACTCTTAATCATTTATTTTAGCTCACGAACAAGAGTTTTTGGGAAATAAACTTTCACTATAATCACTTACAAAGGGTCATGACACTCTAAGCTTCAAAATTAATTGTCACAATCATGACACTGAGACATTGTTAGCTATTATAGGATCAAAGGGGGTAAAGGCATTATATAGTGATGGCAATAATGACTTGGTCACAGAAATCTGGGGACCAGCTTAGAAGATCTACCAGATGATGTAATGACTGATGGCGGTACGGTATATAATATTACCTTTTCTTTTTGGCTATTATAATGCTGTCACTGACAAGTTGTCTACCTCAGCAGTAAGGTTGACCCATTGGAGGAGCGTAATTGACACCTTTTTTTTCATGAGATAGAGATAACCAAGAAATCAGCACAATAGCTCTAAATCTGCCAATAAAATCACATGCAAATGCTTCTCTCTGAATCTTAAGTATGGGATATCTCATGCTTTAAAGTATCACTGAATATATTAACAGCTTTCCGCTACAACTGTTTAGCAATGTGGTTGTAGAGACATAATGCCTATGGCAACTCCCCACCTTGTATTTAATATTGTGTTTCCCTTGCATTGATATCAGAACTTCCTGTCAGAGGAGATCAACCCCACTTCTTTCCAAGCACTTGGCTATTTTATGGTTCTGGTATTGGATATAAATCTATAAACTGTGTAAAAAAATAAAACTTTAAAGCAAATCTGTCTCCAGATTTTACAATGCAATCTGCAAATATTACTAAACAGATCTCTTAAACCTGAGGAGGCTGGTGTATTTAACTGATAATCCATAATACTTTATGAACCTTTACGCTTAATCTCTGCCCATTTAGCCTGATTGGCAGCTCGTCAGCGTCTCCTCGCTGCTGAGGTCTCACACTACTCAGTACATGCTGCAGCTGTCAGTCCGGCTACAAGTGCACTTGGAGTCATGAGCGCTCTGACTCTTTTTATCAATTTAATATCAGGATTATATAATCTAAGAAATCTATCTAATAATATATGCAGTTAATATTGAGAAAACAGGTGACAGATTCGTTATATGTTTTATTTGCTCAGCAGCTATCGTGGGACAAGTAGGAAGTTCCCAGAACCAGCAAGAAATCAATAGAAATGGATTAGTTGTAGGGGTTCTTCATGAGGAAAACATTTTTTTTTGTCAAAGATAAGGGGATTGGAATAACTGTTGTAGTCGCACCAAGAAGTGACATAAGACACCAAGGAATTGAGTAATCTGAAATATACAGATGAGTAAAACATGACATTTTATTAATATAATTAAAAACATATAAACATACAGTAGTTCAAAGGTCCGCATGAGTAACATAAGTCATGAGGGTCAGGCGAGGAGGACCTGGATAGGAACGGGTAATGATGATAAGAAATAATAGTATATGACCACAATGAAAAATGATGGGAACATGGGATTAAAGGGAACCTGTCACCAGGTTTGGCTGTTAAGAGATACAGCCATCACCTTTCAGAGCTGATATACAGCTTTCTATAAGGCTGTATGTCTGCCCCCAACTCGACCTGTAAGAGAAAAAAATAACTTTAATTATACTCACCTTAGGGGCGGTCTGGTCCGAGGGGTGTCGCTGGTCTTGGTCCGGCGCCTCCCATCTTCTTACGATCGCCGTCCTCCTTGCTTCGCATGGATGACGCGTCCCTTCGTCATCCACACAGTCGCCTCGGCACAGCGCTCCTGCGCAGGCGTACTTCTCTGCCCTGTTGAGGGTAGAGCAAAGTACTGCAGTGCACATGTGCCGGGGCTCTTTGACCTTTCCCAGCACCTGCGCACTGCAGTACTTTGCTCTGCCCTCAACAGGGCAGAGAAGTAAGCCTGCGCAGGAGCGCGATGCCGGGGAGACGTGTCATCCACACAAAGCAAGCAGGAGGGCGGCATCGCAAGAAGAAGGGAGGCGCCGGGCCAAGAAGAGCGACACCCATGGGACCGGACCGCCCCGCATGTGTATATAATAAAAGTTATTTTTCTTCTCTTACAGGTCGGGTTGGGGGCAGATATACAGAATTATAGAATGCTGTAGATAAGCCCTGAAAGGTGATGGCCGTATCTCTTGTCGGCTAAACCTGGTGACAGGTTCCCTTTAAATAATTATGGAGCATAAAGGTGAATACAGACTATATACAATAGTGAACAAACCAGCTGGTCATATAAGCATTGTTGCATAAGGTAATCTAAACCGTTACCAGCTAAAATAATTAATGCATTCTAGAAGGTCAATACTACAATGGCATTAAAGTATTAAAGTGCTAGTGCAATATTTGTCTGTATGGTATTCAGAATTTCATAAATCAACAATCAAAGGTCATGCTTATATGTATAGTAATGATCAGGGAGCACAGCTTATGATAGAAAAAATATAATCACTGCTTACCCATGATAGAGGAAGATGAGTGCTCCCCTATCTGTCAGCCCCGACGCGCGTTTCATCACTGTCTTTAAAAAGGGGTCACATTATTGTTGTAGTCTCAGATTCCAGGGTCTTCAAGAAGTAACCTAAGTGTGTAGAATTTAGCCGCATTTTCTGTATGTGTGATCTCACACTATTTAGGTAGAAGTAATTTATTCATCATAAAAAAACAAAAACAAATAGAAAAGAGCTGTCGACAACAGTTTTATCTCACAAAGTAGTCAATAAAGGAACTGTTACCACTCATAGTGACTGTCACAGGTTTACATAATCATTGGTGAGTCAAAGCAAGTCTGCAGACTTGTTTAAAACAAAAAGGTAAGAAAAGAATCAATAAATTAAGCTACGGATCAAACCTCCCAATGCAAGTCAATGGCTCCTTGAAAAAAAAATCAAACAGCACTCAGATGCCATCTGTGTGCCAACCAGGGTTGCCAAGTTGACTTTTTATTTTCTCTGGACAGCTTATCAAAACTTTGCAGACTGTCAATATTTTTTACGGAGACATTGGGAAACCATAATAAAGCACTAAGTGATGACATGTCTACAGCCCATATTTCTGATATGAAGACATCAGCTGCATTCGCTGTAAAGTGTAAATTGATAATTACAGTCAAAATAATCTGTATACATTTCTTCAGCTTCAGAAAAAAAATCAATTTTTTTACGGACAGGGCAAAAGGTGACTAAATTTTACGGGCTGTCCTGGAATTTCTAGACAGTTGGCATCTCTGGTGACATCCATGTGCAGTCTGATAATCATGTTTTCATGTTTGATGTGATAAACTTGAGAAATTTTCTTGTATGAAAAAAAACCAACTGATAAGGCACTGATGGTAAAAGTTGACACACTGATGAAACTTGGATCCAAAACACTGATGAAAATTAGTCTGTTTTTTTTTTTTTGCGTGTGCAAAAAATTACTGAAATCTGAATGAGCCCTTATAGTAACCAGCAGGCTAAATCAGATATATTAGTGCACTGTGCAACTGTGCAAGGAATTATAAATGCTGACTACTTGATCACAAAATCATCCTGAAGGGAATCTTTCACCAGGTTTTTACTTCCCCCATCTGAGAGTTGCATGATGTAGGGGCAGAGACCCTGATTCCAGTAATGTATGACTTGCTTGCTACAGTTTTAATAAAATTAGAAATCCTGCTGCAGATCTACCAGTTCTCTGTATAACCTAGCCCACACTGATTGGCAGCTTTCAGTGCACACTGTTGTGAGCATGTTGGAAATGACTTCTGAGTTGGGGCTCCCTCTGGTGGTTGCTGAGGGTATTGAACCAGTGTTGAATAGTAGAAGTCCATCACCTGCGAGCGATGACTAGCAATCAGGAGAGACTGACTGGGCTGATATAAGTGAGCTGCCTTCCCATGATCCTCGCCGGTGATCAATTGTTTCCTGGTTCATTTGGAAGTCTGCTGGTGTCCTGCCTTCGTCTGCTACTTTCAAATAAGATATTTTCTGCTTGTTTCTATCGTGTTTGCAATTTCCATTTTTTGTCTGCACTTTTGTGGGAGGTTAGCCGGGTTCCCCTCCTGGGGCCTGTGCTACTCTGTTTTTCAGTAGCCACTGTTTATTTGTTCCATTGCTCTGTCCCTGCTATTTGAGTTGCTATGGGATAGCCGCTTGGTCACACCAGAGATCTGATTTAGCGGGTGGCAAGATCGTGTGGTCTCAGCATTTTTTTAAATCAGAAGTGTTGGAATTTTCTAGGGTTTTGCTGGGTTGCAGATAGTATTCTGTCCTGTCTTGTCCTATCTAGGCAGTATTTGGCCCCAGCGTTTGCTCACTCTATTTTCTGCCTGCGTTTGTGTTTTTTCTTGTCTAACCGCCATTATATGTTTGGGGGCTTCCTATTCCTTTGGGGCTCTACTCCGGGGCAGTTAGCTTTCCTGTTTCTATCTTCAGGCGTAGCTAATCTCTCTGGCTGTGCCAAGGCGTCTAGGTCACCGTAGGTACGTCCCACGGCTGCTTCTAGTTGTGCGGTTAGCTTAGGGTTCTGCAACCCATTAGTTCCCAACCTCTGGGTGTTTGGCTGCCTTTTATGTTTTTTGCTCCTGTCCTCCTCGGCTACCAAATCATAACAGCACACTGTGCATAGGCAGAAAGCTGCCAATCAGTGGTGGGGCAGAGTTTTACAGAGCTGATGAATATGGAAGACTACATGGCTGCAGGTTTACTAGTTGTCTAGTGATAATCTCCTGTGAGTAATAGTGATTATGATTGCTGGAATCAGGGTCTCTGTATCTACATTATGCTGCTGATTAGATGCCAAAAACTTGATGATCGCTTCTCTTTATACATAACATTAAGATTTACTTGTAGATTCTTTGAATGTGTTTCTAGCATCACCACATAGCACATGGACTTCTGAATAAACCTTCCGTGCACCTGCAAGCTTCACCGTGCACCAAGCTCCATTCATTTAGCGAAGGCAGGATATAATCACGGCTCTGAATCAGCCGGGCACCTGCACAATCTCTGTGATCACTCGGCAGCATCTTGTACTGCGCCAGCTGCTCAGAGCTAGTGAAGCGAGCAGAAAAAGGGCAGAATAATCCCAGTTTTCTGCACTGCTCTCCCTGTAGCAGTTAAAGAATCCCCCTGGAGAGTTCATGGGAGGCATGACCGTGGTGCCAAACGCGCAAGATAATTGGTAATAACAGTCATATATGATCCTTTTTATTGCAACTGCTGTAAAATAAAATTTTATTTTATCATAGAATCATAGAATCATAGAATGGTAGAGTTGGAAGGGACCTCCTGGGCCTTCTGGTCCAACCCCCTGCTCAAAGCAGGATTCTCTAAATCATCCCAGACAGATGTCTATCCAGCCTCTGTTTGAAGACTTCCATTGAAGGAGAACTCACCACCTCTTGTGGCAGCCTGTTCCACTCATTGATCACCCTAACTGTCAAAAAGTTTTTTCTAATATCTAATCTGTGTCTCCTCCCATTCAGTTTCATCCCATTGCTTTTAGTCTTTCCTTGTGCAAATGAGAATAAAGATGATCCTTCTACAATGTGACAGCCCTTGAGATATTTGTAGACAGCTATTAAGTCTCCTCTCAGTCTTCTTTTTTGCAAGCTAAACATTCCCAAATCCTGCAACCGTTCCTCATAGGACATGGTTTGCAGACCGGTCACCATTCTGGTGGCTCTTCTCTGAACTTGCTCCAGTTTGTTGATGTCTTTTTTAAAATGTGGTGCCCAAAACTGGACACAGTATTCCAGATGAGGTCTGACCAAAGAGGAGTAGAGGGCAATAATGACCTCACGTGATCTAGACTGTATGCTTCTGTTGATACATCCTAGAATTGCATTTGCCTTTTTTGCTGCTGCATCACACTGTTGACTCATGTTAAGTCTGTGATCAATTAGTATACCCAAGTCTTTTTTCACATGTGCTGTTACTTAGCCCTATTCCTCCCATTTTGTATATGCTTTTTTCATTTTTATTGCCCAGATGTAGTACTTTGCATTTTTCCCTGTTAAAATCCATTCTGTTAGTTGCTGCCCACTGCTCCAGTTTATGTATATCTTTTTGAATCCTCTCTCTCTCTTCTCTAGTATTAGCTACCCCTCCTAGCTTTGTGTCATCAGCAAATTTGATCAGTTTACCCTCAATTCCTTCATCTAAATCATTGATAAAGATGTTGAACAATACAGGGCCCAAAACAGAGCCTTGTGGTACCCCACTTGAGACATTCTTCCAACTGGATGTGCAGCCATTTACAACCACTCTTTGGGTCCGATCCCTAAGCCAGTTATGAATCCACCTAACAGTTGCCTTGTCCATTCCATACTTAGTCATTTTTTCAATAAGGATTGTGTGAGATACTTTGTCAAATGCTTTGCTGAAGTCAAGATATACTATATCTACAGCATTTCCCTGATCCACCCAGTCAGTGATTCTGTCATAGAAGGAAATTAAGTTAGTCTGACATGACTTATTAGTTACAAACCCATGCTGACTCTGTTTAATCACTTCATTCTTATCCAGGTACTTGCATACATGTTCTTTAATAATTTGTTCAAAGATCTTTCCTGGTATAGAAGTCAGACTCACCGGCCTGTAGTTCCCTGGGTCCACCTTCTTCCCCTTTTTGAAGATAGGAACAACATTTGCTCTTCTCCAGTCTTCTTGGACTTCTCCTGTTCTCCAAGAATTTTCAAAGATTATGGACAGTGGTTCAAGAATTTCTTCTGCTATCTCCTTCAGTACCCTGGGGTGTAATTCATCTGGACCTGGAGACTTGAATTCATTTAGGTTAGCTAAGTGTTTCCTCACTGTCTTTCTGTTTATAGATATCCTGGATTCTTCTATTCCTTTAATAGGACAGTGAAGATCAGTTGATGTTACATTTCCTTTCTGAGAGAAAACAGATGCAAAATAGGAATTTAAAAGTTCAGCCTTCTCAACATCCTGACTTACCATTTCATCATTTTCATCCTGTAAAAATCCTATAGCATCTTTGACTTTTCTTTTACTTTTGACGTATCCCCAAAATCCTTTTTTGTTGCTTTTGACGTCACTTGCAAGCCTTAATTCATTGTCAGCTTTAGATAATCTGATTTGTGCCCTGCAGGTTCTGCAGACGGCATTATATTCTTCTTTAGATATGCCTCCCTCTTTCCATTTGATAAACATTTCTTTCTTCCTTTTTAGCATGTGTTTAAGTTCTATGTTCATCCATCCTGGTTTCCTTAAATGCTTCCCATTCTTCCCTCTTTTCGGAATTGTTAACGATTGTGATTTGAGAATCTCATTTTTCAAGATTTTCCATCCTTCCTGGACATTTTTGTCCTTAAGGATATCCAGCCATTGGATCCCTCCAATTCTCTTTCTGAGTTCCTTAAAATCTGCCTTTCTGAAATCTAACCTTGACGTCTGAGTCTTCACAGGTCTTCCTCCTCTTGTTATCCAAAATTCTAAAATAGCATGGTCACTACCTCCTAGAGTCCCAGCCACTCTTACCTCCTCCACCATTTCCTCCCTGTTTATGAGGATTAGATCCAAGGTAGCAGATCCCCTTGTTTTCTCCATTTGGAAGATAAAGTTGTCAGCAAGAGAGGATAAGAATTTCCTGGACCTGTTAGTTTTGCCTGAGAGAGATTCCCAACAAATGTCTGGATAGTTGAAATCTCCCATGACCACTATGTCATATTTTTTGGAGAACTTTGCCATTTGATGCATAAAGAGTTCATCCATATCTTCAGCTTGCACAGGCGGCCTGTAGTAAATGCCTACAATGGTGTCCTTTCCATTGTTCTGTCCTTGTATTTTTACCCAAACAGTTTCCACAGAACTCCCAGTCTCTGAAGCGTCAATCTCTGTGCAGATATACGCTTTTCTAACATACAATGCAACACCTCCTCCTCGTTTATCAAGTCTGTTTCTTGCAAATAAGTTGTATCCTTCTAGCCTTGTATTCCAATCATGTGTATCGTCCCACCAAGTCTCAGTGATTCCAATGACATCATATTTCTTCTCCTGCGTTAGTAGCTCCAGTTCTCCTTGTTTGTTGCCCATGCTTTGTGCATTCGTATAGAAACACTTTAGTTTGTGATTGGTTTCTCTTCCTTCAATATTTTTATTATGTAAATTTTTTTTGTCTTTGTTCTTCCCCTTCACTTCTAATAGCAGAAATCTCAATAGTATTTGTCAAGTGTATGGCTTTTGCTGGCGTTTTGCTTCCCTTCCCACATTGTTCTAGTTTAAAGCTCTCCTGATGAGTGTAGCAAGGCGACTTCCAAATACATGTTTTCCAGTCTTCGTAAGGTGCACCCCATCTCTAGCAAGTAGTCCATCGTATAGGTAATTCACTCCGTGATCCAGAAATCCAAATCTTTGCTGACGGCACCATCGACGTAGCCAGTTGTTCACCTGCAGAATCTTATTCCACCTCCTTGTTCCATGGCCATCCACTGGGAGGATGGAAGAGAAGACCACCTGCGCTCCCAGCTCTTTCACTTTCTTACCTAAGTTTTCAAAGTCACTGCAGATGGTTTCCAGGTCGTTTCTAGCGGTGTCATTTGTCCCCACATGTATTAGCAGGAATGGGTAGTCATCTTTAGGTCTGAAGAGTCCTGATATCCTGTCAGACACATCTTTAATTTTTGCACCTGGAAGACAGCACATTTCTCTTGAGGTTATATCCGGTCTGCAGATAGCGGCCTCTGTTCCTCTCAACAGGGAATCGCCCATGACAACAACTCTCCGTTTCTTCTTCACAACAGTTTTCTTTCTCCATTCAGGAGGACTCTGAGGGCGTAGAAGGTTGTTTGTGGGCAAAGTCTTATCCTGATGTATTTCTTCATCGTTCTCCTGTGTAAGAGCCTGACTGCCTCCTGATCCTCCTGCTTCTCTGGGTCACATGCTTCCATTCCTCTGTTTCTTCAGTTGCACTTCGAATTTCTTCTCTTTCTGTACCATGAAGAGATAATTCTGCTCTGTCTAAGAACTCTTCACCTTCCTTAATGGTCTTCAATGTAGATAACCTCTCTTCCAGATTTTGCAACTTTTCCTCCAACAGGGACACAAGCTTGCATTTCTGGCATGTGAAGTTTGGCTTTTCCACTGGTAAGTCTATGAACATGTAGCAAGAAATGCAGCTCACCACATGGCTCTTAGCCTCTTCCATGTTCTTATTGTTCAAGAGATAATCAAGCGGTGAAATATAAGCCAAAACTCGCGCGCCTAGCGGCGCGCGGTTTACTGATGTCCTACTTTCAGCTGCAACAGCCAAAATCCAGTGTTCCTTGAGCTCGCGGAGACTCTTCACTTATCCCAGAAGGCCCTGGGAATATGCTAATTATCTCCTCGGGACTCCTCCCCTGGTTTACTGATGTCCTCCTTTCAGCTGCAACAGCCAAAATCCAGTGTTCCTTGAGCTCGCGGAGACTCTTCACTTATCCCAGAAGGCCCTGGGAATATGCAAATTATCTCCTCGGGACTCCTCCCCTGGTTTACTGATGTCCTCCTTTCAGCTGCAACAGCCAAAATCCAGTGTTCCTTGAGCTCGCGGAGACTCTTCACTTATCCCAGAAGGCCCTGGGAATATGCAAATTATCTCCTCGGGACTCCTCCCCTGGTTTACTGATGTCCTCCTTTCAGCTGCAACAGCCAAAATCCAGTGTTCCTTGAGCTCGCGGAGACTCTTCACTTATCCCAGAAGGCCCTGGGAATATGCAAATTATCTCCTCGGGACTCCTCCCCTGGTTTACTGATGTCCTCCTTTCAGCTGCAACAGCCAAAATCCAGTGTTCCTTGAGCTCGCGGAGACTCTTCACTTATCCCATAAGGCACTGGGAATATGCAAATTATCTCCTCGGGACTCCTCCCCTGGATTTGGATTTGTTCTGCTTTTACCTTTTTATAATTTCCATTTATGGTGTAAAAATATTTTATAGAGTAATTTTTAGCTAACCTGAGTAATCGATGGATTCAGAGAAAAAAAAAATTACATTCATCATACAGGAGCGCGATAGATGCTAGTGCTCAGGCACCACCGCCAGTTTGCTATTAGGAAAACAAAATTCGGTTTCCACCAAGATGGCGCCGGCCGTCCCTGTGCAGTAGCATGAAGACCCCCCACAGGCCGACCTGGAGCACGAGATTCTCATTAACTCAAAACTGAAAATAAAGTTTAAACAACAACTAAAAGGCAGATTTCATCACTCAGGTATCATTTTAATCAGTATAACGGCGCCAACCTGACAGTGTCTGTAGGTTACTGTTCACAATCCTGCTGACAGGTTCCCTTTAAATTGAGGTGACTAAGAGGAATGATGGGAATTTGCCATTTGGGTAGTTTTTGCATAGTTATTTAGTTTTTGTGTGGCTCTTTATGTAGTTTTGCACCAAAAAATTCTTTGTGTCAAAACTCGTAAAAAAAAAAACCCCACTCAGATTCAAATTTACACAAGTGCCCATGAAATGATCATTAGGGTCAATTCCCCCCAGTGTATATACATTTTGCCTGAGCTGTTCCTATGAGGCCAGTGGACTTCTTTCCTCGTATGTGCATGGTGTTCTATAAAGAATGTAAAGGTCTGCCGATGCCACTTTCTTCCATCATTCGTACTAGAATCATAGAATAGTAGAGTTGGAAGGGACCTCCTGGGCCATCTGGTCCAACCCCCTGCTCAAAGCAGGATTCTCTAAATTATCCCAGACAAATGTCTGTCCAGCCTCTGTTTGAAGACTTCCATTGAAGGAGAACTCACCACCTCTCGTGGCAGCCTGTTCCACTCATTGATCACCCTAACTGTCAAAAAGTTTTTTCTAATATCTAATCTGTGTCTCCTCCCATTCAGTTTCATCCCATTGCTTCTAGTCTTTCCTTGTGCAAATGAGAATAAAGATAATCCTTCTACAATGTGACAGCCCTTGAGATATTTGTAGACAGATATTAAGTCTCCTCTCAGTCTTCTTTTTTGCAAGCTAAACATTCCCAAATCCTGCAACCGTTCCTCATAGGACATGGTTTGCAGACCGGTCACCATTCTGGTGGCTCTTCTCTGAACTTGCTCCAGTTTGTTGATGTCTTTTTTAAAATGTGGTGCCCAAAACTGGACACAGTATTCCAGATGAGGTCTGACCAAAGAGGAGTAGAGGGCAATAATGACCTCACGTGATCTTCACTGTATGCTTCTGTTGATACATCCTAGAATTGCATTTGCCTTTTTTGCTGCTGCATCACACTGTTGACTCATGTTCAGTCTGTGATCAATTAGTATACTCAGGTCTTTTTCACATGTGCTGTTACTTAGCCCTATTCCTCCCATTTTGTATATGCTTTTTTCATTTTTATTGCCCAGATGTAGTACTTTGCATTTTTCCCTGTTAAAATCCATTCTGTTAGTTGCTGCCCACTGCTCCAGTTTATTTATATCTTTTTGAATCCTCTCTCTCTCTTCTCTAGTATTAGCTACCCCTCCTAGCTTTGTGTCATCAGCAAATTTGATCAGTTTACCCTCAATTCCTTCATCTAAATCATTGATAAAGATGTTGAACAATACAGGGCCCAAAACAGAGCCTTGTGGTACCCCACTTGATATATTCTTCCAACTGGATGTGCAGCCATTTACGACCACTCTTTGGGTCCGATCACTAAGCCAGTTATGAATCCACCTAACAGTTGCCTTGTCCATTCCATACTTAGTAATTTTTTCAATAAGGATTGTGTGAGATACTTTGTCAAATGCTTTGCTGAAGTCAAGATATACTATACAGCATTTCCCTGATCCACCCAGTCAGTGATTCTGTCATAGAAGGAAATTAAGTTAGTCTGACATGACTTATTAGTTACAAACCCATGCTGACTCTGTTTAATCACTTCATTCTTATCCAGGTACTTGCATACATGTTCTTTAATAATTTGTTCAAAGATCTTTCCTGGTATAGAAGTCAGACTCACCGGCCTGTAGTTCCCTGGGTCCACCTTCTTCCCCTTTTTGAAGATAGGAACAACATTTGCTCTTCTCCAGTCTTCTGGGACTTCTCCTGTTCTCCAAGAATTTTCAAAGATTATGGACAGTGGTTCAAGAATTTCTTTTGCTATCTCCTTCAGTACTCTGGGGTGTAATTCATCTGGACCTGGAGACTTGAATTCATTTAGGTTAGCTAAGTGTTTCCTCACTGTCTTTCTGTTTATAGATATCCTGGATTCTTCTATTCCTTTAATAGGACAGTGAAGATCAGTTGATGTTACATTTCCTTTCTGAGAGAAAACAGATGCAAAATAGGAATTTAAACAGTTCAGCCTATAACTTCTTATGTTCAATGCTGTTAAAATAGGTTTTCTTCAGTGGTTAAAATCTTTTTCCAAATCTGGTACAAAATTTCACAACATGACTTTAGATTCGTATGTGTTCTTCTTCCATAAAAATAGAAGATAGTAGCAGGTCTATTTTTGCATTGGAAAATAATTTCGCCCTTTTTTATACTACTGTTCAAATTGTATATTTTTAATACTGACTGAATGGTGGATACAGAGCAGAAAAGTAGATAATGTAGTTATCTTTTAAGGGCTGAACATTTCTTAATAAATCATTGCACACACCTACAATGTATGTATCTTTAGGATATTAATTTTGATGTACGTAAACACCGAATATGACTCATGTCTGCCCACCAAAAATATCCTGTAGGGAGATGTGTGAAAGACACTTCTCACTGTAAATGTATTCTTCGTATTGAACTCATAATAAACACTCAGCCATAAATGTAAAGTGTAAATGCGAGGTCCACCAATGGGAACTGCATTCATCTTGAGGATACGGTCCTGTTGCAAGCAGCAGATGTGGTTCTCATACAAATAATTGGGAATTCCAACCACCGCTGGAACATTCATGAATTAGACTCGTTTTTCAAGTACATCCCACAAATGCTTGATCAACGTGAGATCTGGGGAATTAGGTAGTCAAGTCTACACCTTGAAATCTGTTTCATGCTTCTCAAACCTTTAGCATTCTAGACCTTATAAAAACATATGTGTGCTCCTTCCCCATGTAATCATTTTCCCTATCCAGTCACCTTCCTACAGAAATGTGCCAGGATGGTGGACATTATTATAATCACGTTCCCCATCGAGACCCCTTTCTGTAATAATGTCCTCTTCCTGTCACAATGTTCCCCATCCGCCCCATTTTCAGTCATTATGTCCCCTATCCTGGGTTCTTACTGTAATAATGTCCCCATCCTCAGGCCCTTCCTGGTATAATGTCCCTAATCCTGTAATAATTTCTCTCCATCTTCCCATTCTTTTCCTACACATTTATAGTGAATACTTTTATGCCCAATGATGACAAAAGTATTCTCAGAGTGATACCTTTATTGGCTAACCAGAAAATAATATATGATTTTCTGGTTAGCCAATAAAGGTATCACTCCGAGAATACTTTTGTCATCATTGGGCATAAAAGTATTCACATTGATTTTTCTGGCTAACACGGTACCACAATATAATTTGTTATTGTACCTACACATATAAAACAATAAACAATTCTTCTTAACTTCCCCCTCTTCCACAACGTGCAGCATTCTTTTTATGGGGTAGAGGCCAGTAGCTGATTTTGGTGGCGTGCCCGACATGGGAGGAGCACGGCCTCACTACATGCACCACCTGTGACGGGCACATAACGTCAGCTGCCGACCTCTGATTGGCCTGCGGCGTGTATTGAGCTGCAGAGAGCCAGGAGGTTACTGCGCCACACTGCATTACATCTGAATGTGTGTCCGAGGACTCATATCCAGCTGAAATAGGCGTTGGTGTCAGTGGGCCATCTCCTGCACTGGTCCGGTCGCAGTTGCACCCTCAGCGACCATGATTGTTACCCACCCTGCTGAACATCATATATCTTTTAACTTGCTGGTTTACTATTTGCATTTTGAGTCTTGGATATCCATATCCACCGAGCCGATGACCTGCCCTTCTATGCTAGCGTCTATTAGGCAAACATGAATGGCAGACGTAGGGCCTTTCGTTAGACCTCCTGGTGCCGTGGATGCCAATTTAGTTCTGTGGTGTTGGTGATAGTGGGGGCCCCCAGCATCTGTCCAAGCACTTAGATTCCCAAGGTCATTATTGACCGTGTAATCTGATGTCTTTGATCCCGGTTGCTGCAGTAGAGTAACAGCGGTAATATACAGCGCTGCACGTAAGTGTATGGCAGATGCGGCCAAGGCTGTAATGTTTTGGCTGCATATTTGGATCAATATAATATTCACTATTTTTGCTTTAATCTATAAGTAACGACACAATAACAATTCATTATGAAGACAATAACTACTAACCTGTTCTATCATTTTGTCCACTGCTCGATGGAGGAGGGAATATTAATGAGAAGAATATGTTGGCTCGCTATAGATTTTGTAATAAATTATTAGAAGATCCATAATCTGTCATAGTGGGTTGTCAGATCCCAGAGTAAGTATTCCCTTGCTCAGGCATAATCAGAAACTCTTCTTCATCTTTGTAATATCCATATCTATCTTACTCTGTAATCACTTTGATATAGTACATTAATGGAGAAGAATTTTATGCCTATGACGAATTTATACTTCACAAAATCTGTGCTAAAGTTACATGGAGTTACACCTACACAGGTGCGCCGTCTGCTAGTGATATTCAGCTCTATAATAGCTGACACATTCAGTTATAGATCTGAGAAAGTAAGAAAGCAAAAAACATCAAACCATCAAATACAAGAATTTAACATTGATCATATTCTGAGAATTCCATACAATCCATTTTATCTTTTTAACTCTTAGAGGGAACCTGTCAGCAGAATTGTGCACAGTAACCTACAGACAGTGTCAGGTTGGCTCCATTATACTGACTAAAATGATACCTTGGTTGATGAAATCCGTCTTGTGGTTCTTGTTTAATCTTTATTTGTAGTTTTCAGTTAATGAGATTCTTGTGCATCGGGGCGGCCTGTGGGCGGAGCTTTATGTGTATCTGTATTGGCTTGTGACAGGTCACTGATCCCTTAGTGACCTGCTTTCTATTTTACATAATGCATATACTATAGTTTGAAAAAAACAAACATTCATCATGCAGGCCTCGGGGCGGCACCTGCGCTGTAACATGATATGATGTATGAAATGCATATATTCATTTTATTTAGGCATTTTGTGTTGTTGTCAAAATAAATCTTAATCAAAATAGCGGCGGCAGTAGCATGCGCAGTAGCATCTATCAGAACGCATCTATTGGAAAACGGCTGCCTCCGGCGGAGTGTGCGCAGATTGAGATCTTGGCTGTGCCGAAATCCTTCAGGCTTCAGGAAAATGGCCACCTGGAAAGCATTGATGCACTCTGCTCTGCTCACTGCCGCCACCGAGCCCACAGCATCACCACATTTCTGCCGACACCGGCCTCCCTACTTCACTGCCGCCACAACCTTCCGGTAAGCCTGCATTCGGACTATAAGACATACCCCCCAAATTTTGGGAGGAAAAAAGTGCGTCTTATAGTCCAAAAAATGCGGTAGTTCTTCTAATTCGCTATGTCTATTATCTCATGTAGGGCATTGCAGTAGCTTAGATATCCATGGTTACGACCACTCATATAGTGACAGTTATTTAGTCAGCTGTTATTGGGCGTAGCCATGGATACCTAAGCTACTGCAATGCCGTACATGAGGTAAGAGACATAGTGAATCAGAAGAACTATACTACATTTCTAATTGGAGGTATTTGCTAATACTATTATTACACCTACTACATATTGGGATAGGACCTTGGAAATAACAATACCTCTTTGATTAAAAAAAATTAGAATAAAATTAAAATTTTTAAGACTGATTAGTTGCTTTAAATATCTGACAATTATACTGATACATGTTAGAGATGGTGCAAATCGTTTTGTAGAACTCCTGACAGCGTTCTCAGCTCCTCTTTTGATTGGCCGGCCTGGCGTGACATCATCATTACGACTCCAGCAAAACAAAAGAGCCGCGGATGCTGTCAGGTAAGAGGCGGTTCTCAAGTGGCCACAGATTATTGACGTGCCGTCCGAATCGGGTCCCACAAGTTCCTTTGCACCATCTATATATAATATGTGCACATTTGTGTAAAATGTCGGCTCTCGATATTTGAGCTTAAGGGTATGTTTCCACGTTCAGGAAACAGTCCGGATTAGCTGCGTGTTTGACGCTGTGCGTTGGCGCAGCGTCAAACACGCAGCGTCCAGATGTTACAGCATAGTGGAGGGGATTTCAAGAAATCCCGTCTCCACTATGCTTACAAACACGCAGGCGTTTCCGGACATGCGGCGCGTCTTTTTAGACCGCAGCATGTCCTATTCCCTTGCGGCGACGCTGCGTCGCCGCAAGGGAAATAACACAGGGCTATGTAGCCCTGCGGTCATTCCGGATGTGTTCCGGATGTGTTCCATGAACACATCCGGAATGACCGCGCGTTCAAAAGGGGGCGGGGCTTTGGGCGGAGCGGACTTTCCGCTCCGTCCAAAGCGCTGTGTTTCCGGACATGGAAACACAGCCTAAGATTGATAAGATGTTCTGTATTGATCCTTTTTGGAAATGAACGTGTGAACCAGAAATAGATTGGCTTCTATGCAGTTGAAACTTCCAGTTTTCTAAATAAAACATTAGATTCTTGCGTTTCATTTTATGAACCCCTGCCGTCTGCACATGGCGTTCTTCAATGTTGTTTGAGTGGCTGTCTGTCATTAATCCCGTTGTCGGCATCGTACTAATTGACAGCTGATGTAGCGCTCCGGAGCACTCATGTCTTCCGAGTACACTCATCATAAATGGCGAGCATTTAAACATTTTTTTTCCCCCTCAACATTATAGTGCTGTCAGCTTTGATTTCAGCCGATCTCTCTCATGGAGCTCATTCTGGCTTCATCAAATGCAGTTATATGCTGGTAAAAGAGAATATTGAATCTTGTGTTCTCCTTCAGCGCTTCATTGACATACACATATCCCAGAGGTTTGCCGCCGAATGGCCTGGAGTTGCCCGATTTTACTGCCACGAGACAACAGTGACTGATAACACAGAACTTAAAAGTGAATGAAAACTCTTAAAAATGGAAGTTAATCACATCTGCTGCTTAGGGCTAGGATGCGATGTTGTATCTGCTCTTCAATTTCAATGTGAAAATTAAATTTCAAATTCAAAATTAAAACCCGAGTTTTTCATTGAAATTATTTATTAGGACATCTGCGAGTCTTCCTAATAAATAATTTCTGCTTGTACTGAGTTGTGGAAATTGACTGAAGTTGAATCATTCAGCACAGAAGTTTGTAAGCTTATGGATCATGATATAGCCTGATATGCAATTAAATATTACAAGGGTGAATTGGGTACGATGCGATTTTATATTGGATGCAGTGTGCTCTATGTCTTTATAGCAACATCAAGTCTAGTCATTTTTGAACATAGCGGCGGTTGTAAATTAGCGCGCAGCTGTTTATGTTTTGATGTGAGTTAAATGTCTTTTGAAACATCCATTATTATGGTCACAATCACATATGATCATTCGTGCCATAATAGATCAGCCAAATACGCTCTGATGTCCGTCATGTTGATGGAGTAGGTTAAATTATCTCAAGCAATATTATATGGCAATCACATTCCGACAAATAATGTACATCTTCATGCACTGGTAAGTTTTGGTTAATAGCCATATTAAATTTACTTTCATTTTAGCTCTGCTTGCGCACGTTTTGTAGAAACAAATCCATCATTTTGGCAAACAATTGAAAACTACATTACTACTTTGTAGAGTCTCCATTGTGGGTAATTGAAGTCTTACATTCATCGGAAAAACACAGTGTAACACTACACCTTACCCCTGTTGTATATATGATCTGTTATAAGAGCCCAAATAGGTTTCATAAAGTTCTACTGTACCTATATGTACCTCCGATTTCATTAAAGGTAATTTTTCATCAGAAAAAGACCCACGGTTTTAATTTCATTAGGATTTTATGTGAAATGTATTATATAATTCAACATTTTTGATAATTTTTTTCATTTTTTTTCATATTTAAAAAAAATGGATATCTTGCAATTTTCACACTGGCCATCGGGGTTATTTTAGACTGCAACTTCCTGTTTTTTCAGGAAATTCACATGAACATTAGCAGCAATAATCTGACTCGGTCTCATTTTCTTGTACTGAAGCATCTAATGAGCATGTGCAAATGTTATGAAGGGAGCTGGATCAGGTCCACTGTGACATCACCTACTGTGTTTTGTGGATCCTGTTTTATCGGCTGTATGTAGAGGTTTTATCTGTCAATATAATTCTGTCTGTGATTATAATTTAGACTTCTAAAAAGTCTTCTGTAAAAACCAGGAAGAATGAGTCTAAAAAAGCCCTAGCGGCCAGTGTGAAGATTGCAATTTTTTTAGTTTTTTTTTTTAGTAGAGATTGTGATAGTAAAAAAAAATGCTGATAAAGAAGAATAAGTGAAACATCAAGATCTGATTTAGACAATAGTAATTTTCTGATGATACATTCACTTTTAGTAGGTAAATTTTCTATAATGCCAAAAACAATTGTGATAGGGAACGCTAATTCCTTTTATTGCTTACTTGAGCTCTTCATAATAAGACCCATTGGTGCTGCTAGAAGGCAAACACAGGACAAAAGAACATCAAGATGGAGATGGACTTATAGCCTTGCGCTTGCTGATATTTTTCAACAATTTTAGTTCTCAAGTCCTCAGACAGTTCTCTTCTTCTCTTCCCGTTCTCCTTAGTGTGGCACACACAGATACACAATGCAAAGATTGAGTCAGCCTCTCCCCTTTTTATCTGCTTTCAGGTGTGATTTTGATATTGCCCTCACTTGTTATTTGCAACAGGTGAGTGTGAACAGCGTCACATGCTTGAAATAAAGTTGCTTATCCACATTTTTGGAATGGTGCCAACAGTTTTGTCCAGCCCATTTTTGGGCTTTGGTGTGAAATTATGTCCAATATTTCTCTGTTTTGTTTTTTTTGCTTGTGTTGTTCCAATACACACAAAGGTAATAAACATGTGTATTAGAAAACATATGTAATTGCAGAGATTTTCTAGGAGAAATACTTCATTTTCTGGAATAATTTAGAGGGTGCTAACACTTTCGGCTATGACTGTAGTTTATTTATTGAGATATTAGGCTTATTATGGCTTACAACCTTATCGGTAATCCTTTCTAATACAAGTCAATGGGATGTTCTACCCAGCTTCTTCTTCCATGTCACCTCACAAAAGGTGGCTATCAGCAGACTTAGCGGACAACTGTAGAGGAAACTATTAAAGGCGTATCCACGTTATTGTACCATCCAAAAGGTTAATGGAAGAAAATCATTGCTTGCGGATAAAAGGCATTGGTTGTTGAATCAACTCCCCAGGATACCCGTTCTATGCTGCACATGCCTGCTGAGCTGAATACAATCATCAGTAGATATGATTCCCAGCCCTCGATGTGGCAGTCACAGCAGACTTCACAACATTAATATGGATGGGCGACAGTTTCCGCACGGTGTATAAGATATATCTTCCGAGCAAATTACTTTATCCCTGATGGACGCGCCTGGGCCGGCGTTAATTGGATAATGATAATACCATTATTTCTCTCTCCTCCATAAAGACCAAAACAGCGGAAATGCTTCGAAACCGTAATATACAATTACCAAGTTCTTTCAGAAAGCAATATACTGCATCAAGGCAAGATATTTTTATTTTTTACACTTTACAGGAAAATAAAAAAAGGAAGGATTGTCTGACTCGTAACATAATAAATTTCCCAATAAGACTCCTTTATGAAATAATATGCTTATGGACCACATGTGCTATTGTATGTAGTAATGGCTATTGTCTCGAGTCTTGGGCTGTCTGGCTGGAAAAGATGCACAGATTTCATCAATGTTGATCTCCTGTCATGTCCACTTGCCGGAAAGGAAAGGTTTGTATTTTCATGCATACTGGATGTGGTCCTTGGTGGCCGAGGAAGACGCATTAATGGTCTAAAAGGGAAGCAGGAGAAGATGCTGCCTGTAGCCTGGGGAGATTACACTGAGGCCAAATTACAGTGGAAGCTGCACGCACGGCCGTCTGTTCTGGACTGTCAGTCTCCGGAGAACGACACGCTGCCAGAACTTTCTATCAGATGGAGCCTGAGTTCACATCAAGAGTCGTAAAATACGTATCTCAGAATAATTCACTTTTTCCTGGATAGAATACGATGTAGGTCATACATAATAGTCATAATAGTATATGTCATGTACTTTGTGGCCACTGTAATTGTAGTTATCTGTTGCACATGACTCTCGAGGTGCTCCCTTTCCAAGGGCAGGTGCAGACAGCCATAGATTCTCTCATCCGTGTGAATCGGGTCGATTTTGCAAATCACACTCTGATCAAACTGTGATGTTCCACTAGAATTTTCTGTGTAAATATTCAGATTTGTTATGTGGTATAACAGCACCATCTAGTGGTCGTTTTATAGAATGTCTTTGGTTGTTGATATTGAGGTTTTTTGACATATCTACCACACCGTAGTTCATGAGTCATAGCTTTGATGACTCATCAGCCAGCCCCAGCAGCCATGTTTTTTTGCTCAGTATACAACTAAGACAGTTCATTCCTGAGTACCTCCTGACATCAGAATCCAATAGTGATCTCTTAGGCTACTTTCACATTTGCGCTCGGGCGACCTGCGCCTATCTGCGCACGGCCGCCGCTAAGCTCCGCCCCCGGCCGCGCCTCCTCCCGGCGGCTCCGCCTATGGGCGCATGACGGCGCATGCGACCTGTGTACCCTATCTTTATCATTGGGTACGCAGGCCGTGCGCAGTATGCGTTTGACTGCGCATGCGTCCTTTTTGATGGTGCCCCGAGCGCACTAAAATGCAACATTGTGCGCTTTGGTGCGCTCGACGCAGCGTCAAAAGGACGCATGCGCAGTCAAACGCATACTGCGCACGGCCTGCGTACCCAATGATAAAGATAGGGTACACAGGTCGCATGCGCCGTCATGCGCCCATAGGCGGAGCCGCCGGGAGGAGGCGCGGCCGGGGGCGGAGCTTAGCGGCGGCCGTGCGCAGATAGGCGCAGGTCGCCCGAGCGCAAATGTGAAAGTAGCCTTACATCCAGATCTGTAGCCGCACAATCGGTAGGTCCTAAACACATTCACCATGAACTTGACAGCCGTATAAATATTGGGATGTTTACATCATGCTGTTATGAAAATGTGAGAGTTGTAGTCCATGCTTTTCCGACTGGTCAGTAAGCATGGGATATACCGCATGTTATATGTAACTACATGTTATGCATATAGTGTGTTCCCTCACCACTGTATATTGTGTATATATTGTATGCTTGCCACATGTTTGTGAGCACATAGTAAAATACTGTTATTTGTTCCACAGTTTTTTACCATATTCGATTCCTGCAATAAACTTGGTAACAGACATCACGTGTCTATCAAATCACTGTTGGGATCAAGGTTTATGCTGTCTGTAAGGATTATGTACACATACACATAAGACGGGCAGAACAGTAAAAAACAATTAACCCTTGCAGGCTGGATAGAAGAACTGCGGATTCTCACATACTGATCGCAGTAAAACTGCCCGCTACAAGCTGGATAGAAGATACCGCAGCTCGCACATAGTGATCATCGTGAAACCAAGCTTCTGTCAAGCCTGAAAGAAAGGGCGCGAATCCTGTCAGAGCGTCACCATGTCAGCCGCAGAAGGTAGATCATTCACCACAAGATCTGCAATCTCAGCCAGCTGCAAAAGCTCAAAGAAGTCAGTGAGCAGCTCTACCATCGCCATTGCCCGCGCAAAAGCAGAAGCTGCCAAAGTGCGAGCATCGTTTGCTGAACAAGAAAGGCAATTAGAAGCAGAGGAAGCACAAATGAAGGCACACATGGAAGCAGAGGAAGCACGCATGAAAGCAGCTCTGGCCGAACAACAGGCACACATGGAAGCAGAGGAAGCACGCATGAAAGCAGCTCTGGCCGAACAACAGGCACACATGGAAGCAGAGGAAGCACGCATGAAAGCAGCTCTGGCCGAACAACAAGCACACATGAAAAAACTAGCATTGGAGAGGGAAGCCGCAGTTGCACTGGCAGAGGCTGAAGTTTTGGAGGAGGCAGCAAGTATCGCAAGTAATAGACGCAGCAGTATTCTTGGATCAGAGCTCAGTCAACAGGACAAAGCACGACACACTTCAAAATACGTACTGCAGTATGCTAAGTCAGATGACGGTCTGTATTACGGTCCAGGAGCTGAGTCAACCCCTGTTTACAAACTCCAGCCTAATCCTGTCACACAACAAGCAGCCTCAGCCTTCCAAATGCCATACATCAAGCAAGACAGTAATTTTATATATCATCGGTCCCCAATGCAACCTGCATTCCAACCGACAGACAACTGCAGAGCAGCTCCAGCCTTCAAGAAGGAACAAGTAGATGGTAGTTATTACAACAAAGACAAGTTTAAAGACTACTCTAACCCACATGGACCTCTGCACCTCAGCTCGTTTCCAGATTCATCAAACAGAAATCAAGGTATGTCAGATGTTCTCAAATTCCTTGCTCGACGTGAGTTGATAACCCAAGGACTCTCCAAGTTTAACGACAAACCTGAAGGCTATAGAGCATGGCGATCCTCATTCAGAAATACAATCAAAGATCTGGATCTGTCTGCAAACGAGGAGGTTGACCTTTTAGTCAAGTGGCTAGGAAATGAATCCACAGAGCATGCAAAACGGATTAGGGACATCAATTTAGACTATCCCGACAGAGGACTAAAACTGATATGGGAGAGACTGGAGGAGTGTTACGGCTCACCAGAAGTGATAGAAAACGCACTCTTCAAAAGAATTGAGGATTTCCCCAAGATGCAAGGCAAAGGTTTCCAAAAACTGAGAGAATTGAGCGATCTGTTGACTGAACTTCAAGTTGCCAAAGCTCAAGGAGACTTACAAGGCCTAGCATTCTTGGACACAGCACGCGGTGTAAATCCCATAGTACGCAAACTTCCGCAAGGCCTGATAGATAAGTGGATCGGTCAAGGCTCCAAATACAAGGAACGATACAACGTCCCATTTCCTCCATTCTCATTCTTTGTGGACTTTGTACAGCAACAAGCAAAGATTAGAAATGACCCCAGCTTTGACTTCTCAATGTTTGACACCACGTACCCCATATCAGGTAAACCTGTCTCAATGCGTAACCTGAGAGATACACCAGTGGCAGTACACAAAACCAGTGTATCTCTTCAAGACACTTCACGCAAAACTTATAGTACTGCAGAGACTGATAAGACCTCATCTAAAGACCCGTGCAAAGAATGCCCTCTGCATAAGAAACCACATTCGTTGCTGAAATGCAGAGGATTCAGAGAGAAACAGCTCAAAGATCGCAAAACTTTCCTCAAAGAAAACCACATTTGCTACAGGTGCTGCGCAGCAACTTCACATCTTGCAAAAGACTGTACAACAAACATTAAATGCTCAGAATGTGACAGTGAAGGCATAACACAGCTTTACACCCAGGACCAGCTCCATGGACTCTCACACCCTCAGACCAGGTGGCAGAGCACGGCGAGGAGCAGAGAGACCCTACACCTCCTGAAGTGACACCTCAGTGCACCCAAGTCTGTGGAGAAGGACTTAGCAACAAATCTTGCTCCAAGATTTGTCTTGCCACAGTTTACCCCATTGGTCACAAAGAGAAAGCTGTAAAGTTGTATGCCATCCTTGATGATCAGAGCAACAGGTCTCTCGCTAATTCAACTTTCTTTGATATCTTCAACATTAAAGGAAACAGCTCGGCATATTCACTTAAGACTTGCACAGGTGTGAGTGAAGAAAAAGGGAGAAGAGCTACTGGTTACCAAATTGAATCCTTAAATGGTGAAACATCCCTGCCTCTGCCTACGCTGATAGAATGCAATCAGATCCCAAACAACAGAGAAGAGATTCCTACACCTGCAGCAGCATCACATCATGGACATCTGAAAAATATAGCGCACCTAATTCCTGAAGTCGACCCAGACGCTCCAATAGTACTTCTGCTTGGAAGAGACATCATAAGAGTCCACAAGGTGAGGAAACAGATAAACGGTCCTCACAGTTCTGCTTATGCTCAGAAGCTCGACCTAGGGTGGGTCATTATAGGCGATGTCTGCCTAGGAAGCGTTCACAAGCCAGCCACTGTGAATTCTCTCTTCACAAATACATTGGAAAATGGACGTCCATCCCTCTTTCAGCCTTGTCCTAACAGATTCCTTGTAAGAGAGAAGCCTACAAGTGTGTTATACCCGGACTGTGCAGAAGATGAAGATCATCTGGGGTGTACAGTGTTCCAGAGGACAAAGGAAGACAACGACCCTACCAAAGACGTCATAGAATACCGCATGAAGGTACATGTTTTTGGCAATAGTCCATCTCCTGCTGTCGCCATTTATGGACTGCGACTCTCTGCCCAAGAAGGTGAAGAAAACTATGGGCAAGACGTTAAGAAGTTTGTTGAAAGAGACTTCTATGTGGATGATGGCCTAAAGTCACTTCCCTCACCAGAGGCTGCAATCAGCCTACTCAAGAGGACTCAACGTATGCTTTCCTGTTCAAACCTCAGACTGCATAAAATAGCTTCAAACAGCGAAGATGTTATGGCAGCCTTCCCAGTTCAAGATCATGCCAGCGATCTGAAAGACCTAGACTTTGCAACGGACCCCATACCCATGCAACGCAGCTTAGGGCTCAGCTGGGATCTCAAGTCTGACACCTTTACCTTCCAGGTTGACCAAGAGCAAAAGCCCTTCACACGACGTGGTGTCTTATCCACCATCAACAGCCTATATGATCCACTTGGATTTGCAGCACCAGTCACCATCCAAGGTAAGACTCTCCTCAGAGATTTAACTGCAGACACATGTGATTGGGACTCTCCACTTCCCCAGAGAAAGAAGCTCTATGGGTAACCTGGAGAGACTCTCTAAAGACATTGTCTAATCTACACATTCACAGACCATATGCTCACATCTCTGCTGCAGAGGTTCAGACTAAGCAGTTGTGTATATTTTGTGACGCTTCAGTAAAGGCGATAGCTGCAGTCGCTTACCTTAAAACAACAGATATCAAAGGTCAAGTCCAGATTGGCTTTGTGATGGGAAAGGCAAAATTGGCACCATGTCCTGAGCTTACCATACCAAGACTGGAACTTTGTGCTGCTGTTCTAGCAACAGAGCTAGCTGAGCTCATTGTGACAGAGATAGATTTAAAGCTTGAAGATACGGTGTTCCATACAGACAGTAGAGTAGTGCTGGGTTACATTCACAATGAGACTAGAAGATTCTATGTCTACGTACATAACAGAGTTCAAAGAATCAGGAGGTCAACACGACCTACCCAGTGGCGTTATGTATCAACTGATCACAACCCAGCAGACCACGCAACAAGAGCTGTTCCTGCAGCCCATCTTAAAGACACTACATGGCTCACAGGACCAGCATTCCTCTACAAATCAGTACAAGACACTTTTGAGAAAGACACATTTGAAATGTTAGAACCAGATTCTGATGCAGAGATTCGTCCTTATGTTTCTACCTTACAGACCCGGAATAAATGGCAAGCCAGTAAACCCAACATGGAGGTTGGTAATGTTGTTCTTGTCAAAGACACTCAGTCAAAAAGAAATGACTGGCCTTTGGGACTGATAACCAAAGTGTTTCCAAGTGAAGATGGAAAAGTTAGGAAAGTGGAGGTCAAGATCTGCAGGCAACACGAACCTAAACTTTTCCTCAGACCAGTCACTGAACTGATTTTGTTGCTCTCTCCAGAGGTACCTTAAAGTGGTATCTTTAAGATACCAGGCGAGGAGTGTGATGTTCCACTAGAATTTTCTGTGTAAATATTCAGATTTATTATGTGGTATAACAGCACCATCTAGTGGTCGTTTTATAGAATGTCTTTGGTTGTTGATATTGAGGTTTTTTGACATATCTACCACACCATAGTTCATGAGTCATAGCTTTGATGACTCATCAGCCAGCCCCAGCAGCCATGTTTTTTTGCTCAGTATACAACTAAGACAGTTCATTCCTGAGTACCTCCTGACATCAGAATCCAATAGTGATCTCTTACATCCAGATCTGTAGCCGCACAATCGGTAGGTCCTAAACACATTCACCATGAACTTGACAGCCGTATAAATATTGGGATGTTTACATCATGCTGTTATGAAAATGTGAGAGTTGTAGTCCATGCTTTTCCGACTGGTCAGTAAGCATGGGATATACCGCATGTTATATGTAACTACATGTTATGCATATCGTGTGTTCCCTCACCACTGTATATTGTGTATATATTGTATGCTTGCCACATGTTTGTGAGCACATAGTAAAATACTGTTATTTGTTCCACAGTTTTTTACCATATTCGATTCCTGCAATAAACTTGGTAACAGACATCACGTGTCTATCAAATCACTGTTGGTATCAAGGTTTATGCTGTCTGCAAGGATTATGTACACATACACATAAGACGGGCAGAACACAAACTCTGGTCATAGTTTGGTTTCTCTCCGATGAGGAGAAGACGGAGAAAAACATTTCTCCATTCTGTCAGTTTGTGAAAATCGGACTGCACTCATATGTCTCCCGACTCCAAGTGCAGTCCGATGGTTTCCACACACTCATTGATTTACATGGCCGAGTGCAATACGAACATCAGATCAAACTCGGGCAATGAGGCAAGACGAGATGTTCCGAGGAAAAAAATCAGATGTGCACAGCCTCATAGAATAACATTTATGTAGAGGGAAGGGTCATAGAATAACATTTATGTAGAGGGAAGGGGGGAAATAGGAAAGTCAGCTCACCGTTTGAAGTCTCTTCAAGGAAGTAGAGTCCACGCACAGTCGCGTCGGTCCTAGGCGTGTGCAAAGAGCAATATGGAAAAGAGATCTCCAGCGTGGTGAAATAAAACACGTTTATTGATAACGTATTAAAAGGACATGTGGACAAACAAAGGAATCCCAGGGATTAACGACCGACGCGTTTCGACTGTGAGGTCTTAATCATGGTCCATGGTGAGATTAAGACCTCACAGTTGATTATTATGAGAAGCAATTGTCCTCGGCTACATCAGTAATGTGAAAACCTGTCTTCACTGAATACGGAGCCTGACAGCTGATACATGATCTACGGCAGCATGTGGCCGGTGTCACACATGCGAGAAATTCGCACGAGACTCATGAGAGTCTCTCGCATCAACACCCAGCTCTGCCGCCGGCACTCGGATCGGAGCATGCGGCTGCATGTATTTCTATGCAGCCGCACGCTCCGGTCCGAGTGCCGGTGGCAGTGCTGGGTGTTGATGCGAGAGACTCGTACGAGTTTCTCACAAGTGTGACACCGGCCTGTGTCAGACACTGACTTTACTATTTCAGCCAGGTATGTTTGACTCTGAAATGCTGCATTGTGTTAGAGAAAAACTTTAAAAATCGGGGACAGAGACTCATAGGAAACTAGTCAGACAGACGCTGCCCCAGCGGTTTCTCCGTTTGTTCCCCTTGAGTGACTGGACTCGCCCTGTGTGCGTGTATGGGGAGAGACCTGTCACTCCAGGGCAGTGGACGGGGAGAAGCCCCTAGGGACCCGCCTCTCGGACTAATCTCCTGTGCAGCTCGGTCTCTAGCTGCTCTTAAAGTATTTTTTTCCTTGAAACGCCGCAGCACTTCAGAGTCAAACATACCTGGCTGAATCATGCAGCCAGTGTTTAATACATGCTGCCAGTGGATCGGTCAGGTTGTATCATCAGTCCAGGTCCCCTTTAAAAAGTGAATTCAGGAGGAACAAGAAGATTTATCTAAAAAGGTATATTACAAAGTTACTTATATTCATATGTACTATATGTACTGTTTATTTATGAAATAAAAATTAAAACAATGGTTAGTCTTTAACCAAAGATGAGATAGGGGGTCTGCCTCAGACTACCACAGATTCCTGTAGATAAAACACGGACCACCGCTTTTAACTAAAGGAGCTCGGCTAAAAGCTGCCAGACAGCGAGCACGGATATAAATCAATAGCAGGAAGGCATCACCTATAGGTAGTGTCTGATATGTCATTTTACAGCTAACTACTGGAAAGTCACTTTGTTCTATTCTGATATGTAAGCATAATGGCCAAGAAAATGTGAATATATTAGCATTCTTTTTAACTTGTTATACAGTTTCGGCACTTGAAAATTTCTTTGATCATAGGAAAAAATATCTGTACATGCATGTTGCTCCAAGGTTTCCATAGTGAAGAAATTCACACAAATTCTCTGTCCTGGGGTATAGGTTTGTGTCTCTATCTAGTTTTGGTTCTGACAGGCAATTACTGTATGTACTAGAGATTTGATTGCATAGTTCAGTGCGGTGGAGGCAGGTAAGAGAAGAGCTACATGGCGTGCAGGTGGTGCGGGTGCCCATGGGACGGAGGTGCTTGAGGAGGGCCCAATGGCATCTCTGGCACTTATGAAAATAAAAGTTGGTTCTCTTATTACAGATTTTGTATCAAGGCTCAGTAGTTTGATATCATGCCTGGTGAAAAACATAAAACAACATCATAAATACACAATGTACGAAGCAATAGGAACACTGTTAAATAGGACATGTTGCCAGGTCAAAAATTGGCAGTTTTTGCTCCTATTTTGTTCCCACTGCTTCCATTACGCCACGTTCATATGTTTAGTATTTGGTCAGTGTTTTACCTCAGTATTTGTAAGCCAAAATCAGTAGTGGGTGATAAATACAGAAGTGGTGACGTGTTTCTATTGTACTTTTCCTCTGATTGTTCCACTCCTGGTTTAGGATTACAAATACTGAGGTAAAATACTGATCAATACTGAAGGTGTGAATGTGGCCTTAGTATTACAATTGTTTTTTTTTTTTAAATCTGCCATATGGTTGCATAGATATGTAGATTTTTCTTTATAAAGGGAACATGACTCACAGGATATTTATGCAGAAAAGCCAAAAGACGCACCCCAGAGGATCCTATGAGCCACGTCCGCTTGTAAAAAACCTCAGAAAAATTAGCACAAAATGAAAAGGGACATATTGCATGTACCGTATGGTATATTAGAAAAAAAAGGAATATTCATTGATGCAGCAGGAATAAAATAAGAGAAAAAACTGTCAATTTTTTACCTGATGAAAGGTCCTCTTTAACATATTCATATTGTTAGCTAACAATCGGTAAGTATATTCCTCCGTGTATGAGGTGTCGAAAACCTTTCCATTACAACGTTACAAGAAAAGTTGTAACATTACACGGACCCAGGTGTTACGACTGGTTTATCCCGTATTGGAGATAACCGTCGGCCAACAGCTATCTAGTGTACCGTCACCGTTTTGATTTCCCGCACAGACATGTGGGTAACTTAATGAGAAGCATCAGTCTCTTCATCCTTCTTACTTCTGTCTTGATCCATGTCGAATTGACTGTGTATGGCCAGCTAAATAGTATGAGGTACCACCAGCAGAGGATGAGTGAAAGAATTGGGTAAAATGCAGGTCAGACTCACAGAAGATATAGACTGTCACACGACAAAGTTGTGTCAGAGAAGCACTTGATTATCTGGTGCGCCCTACCAGGACCACATGTGTGTAAAAAGCTCCAGCCTGAGCGGTAATACGTGGAGTCTGTCCCAGGTTTAGGAAACCAGAGTACCTGTGAAAAAGAAGCTATTAGTAGAGGCAAGGATTGTGACAGTAGGGTGAGGGATATTCTTGACTGTGAAGGTTGTATCTGCTCGGAAGGGTCAACAAGATAATCGTCTAAGAGGGTGAATCGAGTAGCCTCAGCACAGAAGTCTGGATTTGATGCCTTTTAAAGAAAAGGAGTGCCATGTCAGAGATGCCCATGACATGGTAACGGTATGATGTAGGCCAGGCAAGCTACCGCAGGAAATGTTTGCTAAAGAGAGCAAGGTGTGTGACCAATTACCGGCTGTTGGGAGTGTCAGCAAGTCTTGTGACTGTAAACTAGTTGTTGTAATTGTCAGCTATCTCCATTCAAGCTCATGTGAGACCATTGGAACCATTAAGTTCTTTGCCTCCATGGGAGTAAAGTTTGTAAACTGATATCCGTGTTTGTCTGTATACTGTAGGACACAGACAGAAGAGGCCCCTGTGCAAGAACAATATAATGCCCTTTGCCATCCAATAGCTCATCATAATGCACAATTCCACCTGCTTTGAAGGTGGAAGTGGGCCTCCTTACCTTTTGGGCTCCTGTCAAGCTGCACAGGTTGCACCAATGATCCATTTGCCCTTGTATCTGTATCCTTCCACGATCTCTGAGCGCGAAACCGCTCTACAACCAAGGACCAAAACATCTTTTATAGAGGGGTTATGCTTACAACATCAGCAATACCAACCTCGTTGCAACCATATTTGTTGCTTTATTCTCTTGCCTTTTTGGGCCAATTGCTCTTTAACAACTTGGTGGGTGGCAAAATGTTTATTACAGTGTAAATGAAAACAAAATAATTCCTATAGTGAGTTAAAATGTTGGCCATCAAAAATGAGCTTTTATGACACAAAGTATCTGCTTTCTTTGTTGTGATTTCCAGCACAGACATGTGGGAACGTTTCTTTCATGAGGTACACCAGTCTCTTCGATTCTATGCATTTCCTTTGGTATTTATCCTTATCGTTGTACGCATGAGTGGTTTGAGCTCTTAGCAAGTGCAGCTAATGAAAAATTAACTTGCCTCCTATTTCACGTAAGTGGTCTCTGCAGGAAGCGAGGAGGTGCTGGTGGGGGCAGTAGGATAAAAGGATCAATGGATACAGATTTTGTCCTTACAATGGCTTGCAAAAGTATTCACCCCTCTGGCTTTTACTTGTTTTGATACATTACAACCTGTGTTTAAATATTTTTGTAATCCGATTTGTATGTGATGCATCAGTGCTAAATAGTCTAAGTTGGTGAAGTGAGAAAAATATAGGCATAAATTAAATTTATGGGATCAAATAACTAAAAATTGACCTGTGCATATGTATTTACCCCTTTTGATATGAAGCCACTAAAAAATTCTGGTTCAAGCAATTATCTTCATAAGTCATATGCTCAGTGAAGGAAGTCCCTCTGTGTACAATCTAAGTGTCTCATGGTCTGTCAGTATATACACACATTTTCTGAAAGGCCACAGAGACTGCAACACCATTAAGCAAGAAGCACCACTAACTAAACACCATGAAGACAAAGGAGATCTCCAAACAAGTCAGTGACAAAGTTTTTGAGAAGTCAGGGTTGGATTATAAAAAAATATCTAAATTTCTGATGATCCCCCTGAGCTCCATCATATTCTTTATCATCAAATGGAAAGAACATGGTACCACAACAAACCTGCCAAGAGAGGGCCGCTCACCAAAACTCTCAGCCCTGGCAAGTAGGGCATTAATCAGAGAGGCAGCATAGAGGCCAAAGGCAACCCCGAAGTAGCTGCAGAGTTCTCAAGCAGAGACTAGGTATCTGTCCATATAACCACAATAAGCTGTACACTCCAAAGAGGTGGCCTTTATGGAAGAGTGGGCAGGAAAAAGCCTTTACTTACACACAAAAATTGTAAGGCTCGTTTTGAGTTTGCCAAAAGACATGTGGGAGACTCCTCAAATATATGGAGGAAGGTGCTGTGGTCAAGTGAGACCAAAATTTAACTTTATGGCCACCAAGGTAAATGAGATGTCTGGAACAAAACCAACACAGCTCATAACCCCAAGAACACCATCCCCACAGTGAAACATGGCGGTGGCAGAATCATGCTGTGGGGGTGTTTTTCAGCAGCAGGGACATGGAAAATGGTCGAGGGAAAGATGGATGCTTCAAAATAGTCTGTCAGTGATTTGAGACAATGACCAAAGCATACTTCTAAAGCAACACTTAAGTGTTTTAAGGGTAACGTGTAAATGTTTTGGAGTGGCCTAGTAAAAGGCCAAACCTTAATCCAATTGTGAATCTTTGGTCAGACTTGAAGATTGCTGTTCAGCAAAGGAAACCATCTAACTTGAGGGAGCTGGAGCAGTTTTGCCTTGAGAAATGGCCAAAAATCCCATTGGTAAGATGTGGAAAGCTCATATAGACTTATCATTTGTGACTTGCAGCTGTTATCCTGCAAAAAGAGGCTCTACAAAATACTGACTTTATAAAGTTTTCAGTCCTATTTGTTGTTTGCTTCACAATATAAAGAAAACTAAATCTTCACAGTTGTAGGCATGTTCTTTACATGAATTGATGCAAACTCAAAAAAACCCAGTGAAATTCCAGGATATGCAGGATGAGCAAAACACGAAAAATGCCAAGCGGGTGAATACTTTTGCCAGCCACTGTATGTCTGCTACTATTTTTATATCTCAGTCCAGTAACGATGCTACGTTCAGTGTCATTTTTGCAAATAGAAAGCTAAAACAAACAATTCATATTTTAGTTGTCATTGACATATGGATGATGATTATGGTGATGGTAAATCACAGTGGTGGGCGTGAAGTTTGCATACGTAGAGCACATAAATAGGAGACAGAGCACATCACATCTACACATTGGAAGGATTTCACAAAATCAGTATAGGAAAAAAACATTGAACAGTTGTCCATAGCAGCCAATCAATAGATCACTTGTTCTTTGCACTAATTTGGATCATCTCTGCCAATATATAAAACACCGTGCTCTTCTACAAAGTCAGCTCTGCTACTTTCGTACAAACAGCATATTTTGCTTACTGCATAAGAATGAGACCATCTGTGCAGGCACAATCATATGAAGCCAGATAATTACATTTTTCTGCAGGCTGAAAATTTTGCTTTTTTCATGACTCAGTCGAATCTAATAACTCCGTTTACACCAGCGTCGTGCCTCCGAACTTTTTGAGTGATCAAACAGGAACACTTATGGTTCACTGTGTAAAATAAAATAGTCATTTTTATTGTATATAAAGTTTAATGTTTTTTTTTTCATTTAAATATTTAAAAATTTGTCATCTAAAATCATTTTCTAAAATCTCATCCACACATTGCACAGAAAAATCTTCTTCGTAACTTGACCAGTGCTGCAGATTTGCCATCAATAGAATGTCAATTTATGCTGAGGATTTTAGATGTGAATTTCTCCCATTTCAATGTGAAGAGTGAAATCTGCAGGTGTCTGACGTGAAATAATCACAATCTGGTACGCATTTATTTAACATTAGTAACTAAGGAGACCTTGGTGGCCATTGAACTGGCCCACAATGAACAATCCACTTTCCAGGAAACTGTTCATGAAGGAATGCTTGAACCTGACACCCATAATGTGGTGGTGCACCAACTTGCTGGAAAAACTCAGGGAACGTGCCGTCTTCAGTTTCCTGGAAAGTGGATTGGTCGTCGTGGGCCAGTTGAATGGCCACGAAGGTCTCCTGATCTGACCCCACTAGACTTTTATCTTTGGGGTCATCTGAAGGCTACTGTCTATGCTGTGAAGATACGAGATGTGCAGCATCTGAAACGATGGATACTGGAAGCCTGTGCTATCATTTCTTCTGCGGTGTTGCTATCAGTGTGTCAAGAGTGGGAGAAGAGGGTTGCATTGACAATTCAACACAATGGGCAGCACTTTGAACACATTTTATAAGTGGTCATAAACTTGTAAATAACTCATGAAAGAATAAAGTTACTTTAAAACCAAGCACATCATTGATTTTTTTGTGAAATTCTCAATAGGTTTGATGTGTCACATGACCCTCTTCCTATTGAAAAAAATAAAGTTGGATCCAAAATGGCCGACTTCAAAATGGCCACCATGGTCACCACCCATCACCCATATACTAATGTGCCACAAACAGGAAGTTGATATCACCAGCCATTCCCATTTTATTTAGGTGTATCCATATAAATGGACCACCCTGTATATTGTATTCCTCTGTAATTCTTCCAGTATTATCTATTATGCAGTGGGGTTAGCTCAACAGGCAGAGAATAAGCTGAATTATTTTGATCCCGTAACTGTTGGCTAAGCTTGTATGGTAACATCTGGAGTGCTGGAGGTTGCCGATTCATAATGTAGATCAGTAATATGATAATACTCAGAAATTACTCAGAAATTAAAAATGTTGTTTTTCAAAAAATTCTTTTCAGATGCTTCACCTCTAGAAAAATGTATCATAATACCACTAGTGAAATGTTAACATGTCCCAGATAGTGTTTAGTGGGGGACAGAGATTGAATAGCAGACTCCACAAGCCCACACAAACATTGTCCCACCCCCATATAGACAGTTTAGAAACTAGCCAAGCTAAAAACACCCCCAGGATCACCAATGAAATACTACAGCGCAGCATATAATACCTCCCAGCAGTGCCAAATAGATACTACAGTTCAGAACAACATACTTTCCCTGCAGGGCTACACAAATACCACAGTGCAGAACAATGTACCTCCTCTGCAGGGCTACACACACAAATATCACAGTGCAGAACAACATACAGTACAGACCAAAAGTTTGGACACACCTTCTCATTTAAAGATTTTTCTGTATTTTCATGACTATGAAAATTGTAAATTCACACTGAAGGCATCAAAACTATGAATTAACACATGTGGAATTATATACTTAGCAAAAAAGTGTATAACAACTGAAATTATGTCTTATATTCTAGGTTCTTCAAAGTAGCCACCTTTTGCTTTGATGACTGCTTTGCGCACTCTTGGCATTCTCTTGATGAGTTTCAAGAGGTAGTCACCGGGAATGGTTTTCACTTCACAGGTGTGCCCTGTCAGGTTTAAAAGTGGGATTTCTGGCCTTATAAATGGGGTTGGGACCATCAGTTGTGTTGTGCAGAAGTCTGGTGGATACACAGCTGATAGTCCTACTGAATAGACTGTTAGAATTTGTATTATGGCAAGAAAAAAGCAGCTAAGTAAAGAAAAACGAGTGGCCATCATTACTTTAAGAAATGAAGGTCAGTCAGTCTGAAAAATTGGGAAAACTTTGAAATTGTCCCCAAGTGCAGTTGCAAAAACCATCAAGCGCTACAAAGAAACTGGCTCACATGAGGACCGCCCCAGGAAAGGAAGACCAAGAGTCACCTCTGCTTCTGAGGATAAGTTTATCCGAGTCACCAGCCTCAGAAATCGCTGGTTTACAGCAGCTCAGATTAGAGACCAGGTCAATGCCACACAGAGTTCTAGCAGCAGACACATCTCTACAACAACTGTTAAGAGGAGACTTTGTGCAGCAGGCCTTCATGGTAAAATAGCTGCTAGGAAACCACTGCTAAGGACAGGCAACAAGCAGAAGAGACTTTGTTTGGGCTAAAGAACGCAAGGAATGGACATTAGATCAGTGGAAATCTGTGCTTTGGTCTGATGAGTCCAAATTTGAGATCTTTGGTTCCAACCACCGTGTCTTTGTGTGACGCAGAAAAGGTGAACGGATAGACTCTACATGCCTGGTTCCCACCGTGAAGCATGGAGGAGGAGGTGTGATGGTGCTTTGCTGGTGACACTGTTGGGGATTTATTAAAAATCGAAGGCATACTGAAGCAGCATGGCTACCACAGCATCTTGCAGCGGCATGCTATTTTATCTGGTTTGTGTTTAGTTGGACCATCATTTATTTTTCAACAGGACAATGACCCCAAACAGACCTCCAGACTGTGTAAGGGCTATTTGACCAAGAAGGAGAGTGATGGGGTGCTACACCAGATGACCTGGCCTCCACAGTCACCAGACCTGAACCGAATCGAGATGGTTTGGGGTGAGCTGGACTGCAGAGTGAAGGCAAAAGGGCCAACAAGTGCTAAGCATCTCTTGGAACTCCTTCAAGATTGTTGGAAGACCATTCCCGGTGACTACCTCTTGAAGCTCATCAAGAGAATGCCAAGAGTGTGCAAAGCAGTCATCAAAGCAAAAGGTGGCTACTTTGAAGAACCTAGAATATAAGACATATTTTCAGTTGTTTCACTTTTTTGTTAACTATATAATTCCACATGTTAGTTTTGATGCCTTCAGCGTGAATGTACAATTTTCAAAGTCATGAAAATACAGAAAAATCTTTGAATGATTAGGTGTGTCCAAACTTTTGGTCTGTACTGTACGTCCCCTGCAGGCTACACAAATACCACAGTGCAGAACTACATGCCTCCCCTGCAGGACTACACAAATATTATAGTGCTGAATAACAAACCTCCCATGCAGGGCAAAGCAAATATTACAAGCCGAACAATGTACCTCCCTGCAATGCTAAACAAATATCACTGTACAGCACCACTGACATCAGCAGTGTCACCCTTCCTACACCTTCTCCACTGACGGCAGCAACATCCCTCTTCTCCTATTTTTCCCTTTGGCTGCAGCATTGTTCCTCTTCCCCATTTGCAGCAGTCTCGTCACCCTTCCCATATCACCCTTGTGGTAGCAACATTTTCCCCCATACCACAGATGGCAGTATTGTCCCCTTCCCAAGCTTCCCCTACTAGCATTCTGAAAACCTTTCCTTTTCTGAAAGCAGTATTGTGCCCTTTCCCCACTTTTAGAAGTATCATACTTTTTCCAGCACCACCTGGTTGTTGCAGCAATGTCTTCCCCCCACACCACAGGTAGCATTGTCCCTTCTCCTAAGCCTACCTTATTGGCTGTAGTATTAGCATATATGATAAAACACTTTGGTGGTTCGAATCTTCAAGGAAAAAATAAGCAACATGTGTATGAAATTTCAGAAATCTCATTCACTTTCCTGCCACTGTAAAGTGCAGCATGTTTTATTCTTGAAAAACCTACGGGAAAAAAAAACTGCAAAAACACGAGCCCTTATAAGAAAATTTCCTGCAAAATCATTTTTCAAATGATTCCTTCAACCGATGTCAGGTAGGAGGTGACAGCTTCTTTTTTATTTAAAACATTTTAGGTTATATTGTGGTTATGTGCGGCCCATATGAATGATAGGTAGGATGGGGAACATTGGCATTTGTTCCTTTATTATACATTGTTACTTACATGTTCTATTGCTCAGAACTAATAAGTATGGCACTGTACAGTATTGTTTTGTCCACATTATCTCTGGTTAGGGTGAAGAACTAAGAATTCTATATTTATGAAGACCTTTTTTTTTTATTTGTAGGACCAGATTGAACAGGTGGACCCTCGGGGACGGACCCCACTGCATCTTGCTACCACATTAGGTTACTTGGAGTGTGCTAAAGTACTGCTCAATCATGGGGCAGATGTCAGCAAGGAAAACCGCAGTGGATGGACTGGTAAGCGGCAATATACATAATTACTAAAAGAAGAATACAATAATTTAGCATATTTCGTCTTAATTATTGCCATGGAAATGTTTGCTGCACTCTGCACATTCTCCACAGACGTTTTCTTTGTCTCTCCTGATTATCGTAAATGAAAAACGGGAAATTTTCCAATAAATTTTTAGGACATAAAATCCACTATGTATTTAATTGTGGGAATAAAGCAAGAAAAATGTATTACAACTGACGCACAGGGGCTTATGGACAAACCCGAAATGTTCCGCATTTGATGCCTAAAGCAACCAATCAGATTACAATTTTTATATTTCCAGTAAAGAATTAATCTTGTTGGTTGCAATAGGAAATACTAATATATTTTTTTTCATGAGGTTCCTAATGTGTTATGCACTTGCAAGCAAAAACTTCCCTCTTTAGATTGAAATTTTCTTTATATAGCAATACATAGCCAGATAACACCTTCTTATGCGAGCACATTCGCTCATCATTATTTAGATCGTTCTGTGCACGTGGTAGTGCGGTCAGCCTGTCTATCTGTCTGTATAATCGATTGGCTTCATGTAGCCGATCAGTAGTCATTTAACCATACATGGTGATGATGTACAAAGTTTATTCTTTTGCGGTAAGCCAGGTTGCAGCGGCGCACAGAACTGATTGTTAGGACCTTAATTAGAAGGCAAAGGCAGCAGTTTAATAATGGGAAATCTGATAGCAAGTTCCCTTTAGGCCACATTTCCACAATGAGCTTTTGGTGAGTTTTTGATTTTGCAGATTCTTTGCGTAGTTTAATTTGTGTTTTTGACCCTTCGGTTTTTGTCTCTTGTTGGTATGTCATGTTTTAAATAAAGCTGCTTTGTCTTTGATACCTCCTGGTATAAGGCTTGGACAAAACTTTATTGGTATGGTCTTTTGCAGATTAGATGTTATTTTTTTTATGCGTTTCTGCCTCGAAAATGCACCAAAAACACTTGTGCGTTCTTTACCTGCGGATTTTATGCATGTAATGCATGGGAATCTATGGGAAAAATCTGCATATAAAACTCAGCACAATCACAAGAGAAATTGACATGTTGCGGATTTGAAACACGCACCGCAGTTCAGTTTAAGCTGAGTTAAAAAAAAGTTCAGAGGGCACGAGATTTCTATAAATCCCATC
Organism: Oophaga sylvatica; assembly: GCA_033576555.1. Lineage (NCBI taxonomy): Eukaryota > Metazoa > Chordata > Amphibia > Anura > Dendrobatidae > Oophaga > Oophaga sylvatica. The sequence continues at coordinate 584,773,656 of JARQOD010000002.1, forward strand.
CACTTTGCTGGATCTGTAAGGGTATGTACAGATGGTCACTGCGTCCAGAGCGCTGCCATCTGTTGAACACAGGTGAATCCGCATGTGATCACTGAATGATGAAGATGCACTGCGTCCAATACATTCTATGGGTGAAATTTCTCCGCGATAGAAATTGACATGCCGCGCTCTAGAAAGACATGTCGCATGCCTGTCTCCATGGGTTATCCGTGGGCTTCTGTGGACGTATAGTAGACCTGGGATTTCTTGAAATCCCATCCACTATGCTGGAACATCTGGACGCTGCGGGTTGGACGTGATAATTTGCTGATGAATTGGGGTCACCACCGATCCTGGGAACACGGCTCTAAAATGCCTCTGGTTGTCCCACTAACAATGAATGAAGGATTGGCATACATGTATATCCACGACTCCATCCTGACAAGGTGAGTTAGAACGCTGTTCTCAGAATCCGTGGTGGTCTAAGCAGTAGGACTTCCATTTATCAGCAAGTTATTGCCTGTTTTATGTGTAGGAGATAACTTCTAATGTTGAGAATAACCATTTAGTACTTCAATAAAGGTATTTTAAAGGGAGCCTGTCACATGAAAAAACTCTGTTAGCCTGCAGATATGGGGTTAATCTTCAGGCTTATACCATTCTGAACCCGCCCACCAATTTATTCCCGTGACAGGTTCCCTTTAAATAATATATTTTGTGCGGTCTGCTATTTCTATAGGATTTCGTGGTAGGGTACACAGGATGTTCTTTTACATGTTTGTGTGGCCGATGATTTACTGGCTGATTGTTTGGTTAAACAATGGGTTCACAACATAATGTCATTCCTATAGTGATATAGATGCTAAAGGGCACAAAGGATAAATACAGATCTAATACACTTTTATTTGCATTAGCTGTACTTATGTGGGAAGTAGTGTATCTTAGAAACGCTAGGATTAAAGTGGGCAATACTTTCTGGAAATCCTACGGTAATGCAACCCTGGTCCCATGTATGGCCCCTCCTGATCTCAGAAAGTGTTTTAATAGCGTCTGCCGGGGTGTAAAGAATACAGTAACGTCAAGGCGGCCAAGGAATCCTCCTACTGAGACAGGCTCGTACATTTCTCATCCCAAATCCCAAGCAGACTGAGAAAGCAGGACCACGTACCAAATTATACCCCGGAGTCCTGTGATTGCTCCTTATAAAGGGTTTAATCTTTTACCGGTTAATTGAAGTCATAAATGAGTGAAAATTGCCCAGTGGTCAATGGAAAATCATAGCAGATGAAGGATAATGAAGAAGGTGGTGACACCATTAAACTGTCTCTTGGCTGTGTCTATAAATTTATATGATGTGACTAATAACCAGGATTTAGTCATTGAACTAAGTATATCGGTTGAAAGACTCTTTAAGAAATTTGGATTGTTCATCGTTTACGTCTCCTCACTGCTTCTTCTTATTAATTCGGTCTTTTATTGCCATCTAGTGCTTCAGGAGGCTGTCAGCACACGTGACCTAGAGCTTGTCCGGCTAGTTTTACGGCATCGTGACTACCAAAGGACCATTAAGCGTCTGGCAGGAATCCCCGTCCTACTGGAGAAGTTACGCAAGGTATGATAGATTCCTGTATAACCTAGTGTGGATCTGTCAGCTGAATGTGCAGCCCCATGTAAGCGTGGATTATCACAGACATAGGCTTGTGTTCCTAGAAGTTGTGCCTACTAGGGGCACTGTGCTTCTCTGTGTATCTCTCTGTGCCCCTTTGTCCCCTTTGTTTGTCCCTCTCTGCAGTGACTGATCGGCTGCTGTGTATACATGTTGGGGTAGGGGAAGCAAATAAAATATGTTCTCGTTAGTGATGAGCGCTAGTGCTCATTACTCGAGGTTGCCGAGGGTGCTCAGCTATGCACAGAGTATGTCGGGTTTTTGAATGACATGTTCGGGTCCCGCACCCTCATATTTCGCAGCTGTTAGACAGCCTCAAAACGTGGGAATTCATGACATACCTGGGCAATCCGTGCATGTTTTGTGGCTGTCTAACAGCTGCGAAACATGCGGACGTGGGGACTCGAACATGTCACTCGAGCACCCGTGACACTTACTGGATATCCAAGCACCCTCGGGAAAACTCGAGTAACGAGCACTTGCACTCATCACTAAAGCTCGTATTTTCTGAGCACTCCTGGTAAGCAAATGGCATGAATGACACCATTCGTTTTATCGTGTGATGTACTGGAAAGCAGGAAAAAAATTCCAAGTGTGGCAAAATAGCAAAAGAAGCAAGATTCTGCAATTGTTTTTTGCATTTTTTCATTTATAGCATTTTTTACAGTAAAAATGACCTGGAAATATAATTCTCCAGGTCCATATGATTAAGCTGATACCAAACATGTAGCATCGCCGAGCGGTCTAAGGCGCTGGATTTATTCTCCAGTTTCTTCAGAGTTGTTTGTTCAAACATGTATAGTTGTTTGTTTTACTCAAGTGGTGAAAAAATTTCAGAAATTTGTAAGAAAAAAAACCCATTTGCTTGTGACACCATTCCGAGACCCATGTAAGTTTTCAATTTTCAAAATATGGGGCTGTGTGATGGCTTATTTTTTGCACACAGAGACAATGTGTAAGGAAAGGGACCGCCACCATTTTGTATAGGGCCTATACCAGCCTCCATTTTGTCGGTTCACAGAGCCACAGACTATTAACTACACAGGGCCTATTAGCATATCCAGTACGACCGGTTTTGATGTCCACTAGGAATCAAAGGGGCTTTAGCATGCTTATTAGTTTAGGCCAGTGTCTGAATAAGATGGTCAGTCGTATGGTAAATAGCTCAAGCCATTGTTTCCTGCTCCATATGAATTGCAGGCCAGTTAATATGCGTGCTTCAAAGCAAAGGGGAAGCAGGCCTAGCAGGTTTAAGAGCTGTAGCCAGGTACAGGCTGTGCTCATTCCATTTTACACACAGAAGCCAAGAAGATGGTCTAGGAAGCACAAGGGACAGATCTGATTTGTCTTGCCAAATGGAGCAGCAGCACATGCTTTGGGGACTGTCCAGCAACTGAAGACTGTTACCTGGGGAAGGCCGAGCTCCCGCCTCCCCATGACCATACAACCCGGTAATATTGATCTATAGCTTATACCTTTAAGCCTTGTACATTATCGTTGTATTTTTACTCTGACTGCAATTCCATTGTAATTACGTTGTATAGCTTTACTGTATAGTTCTGTAATTATCTAGTGCGCCCTTAAGGCAATTAAACCATAAAATTAATCTTGGGCTGATGCTTTTACTCTGATCACGAATCTTAGAATACCCAGTGGGTAACAGGACAACCTCCCCGGCGGCCATTTGCTCTAGGTGCAGTTCCCTTACTGACCTGAGAGACAAAGGGGCGCCGGAGAGCTGTACCTGTGGAGTTACGTCCCATTGGTGACGTGGGAGGAAAGGGGTCGTCCTTCACATTTGGTAGCGGCGGTGGGATCAGAAGCTGTGATACCCGGGCTACAGTGTGGCGGTCGGCTTAGTTCCTCACAATTGGTGGCAGCGGTGGGATCAGAAGCTGTGATACCCGGGCTACAGTGTGGCGGTCGGCTTAGTTCCTCACAATTGGTGGCAGCGGTGGGATCAGAGTAATAGTGTGCGTGGGACCCCTACTCCCAGACACTAGAGACTACCAGCGGTACTTTCACTGCTGGGGTCTTAAGGTCAGCCCAGCACTAGACGGTCAGAGTGTAAATATAATAAGTTGTGTGCAAGGTCAGGGTTGCAGCTGTGTCAGTAACCAAAGGTTCCCAAAATGGCGGAAGGCACCAGGAGTAGGGCAAAGGGGGAGGCCAATGCTATGGTCTATGAGGAGTTCGACACCGATGAGGGGAGCTCAGCCAGGGCTCCCCAAGGAGCCAGATCCCCGTGCTTAGTCCCGCAGTGGACTGTCCATCCCCTGCCCGTCCCAGTGTGTACAGATCAGAGGCCCTCTTCCAAGCGGCTATGGCACAGCTCGAGGCTGGTAATGACGCCGCCTATGACAGACTCCTGGTGGCGGCAGAGAAAGCAGCAGAGCGTGAGCAAGCAGCAGCAGAGCGTGAGCATACAGAACGCCGTGATGCTGCGGAGCGGGAGCAAGCAGCAGCAGAGCGGGAGCAAGCAGCGGCAGAGAGAGCAGCGGAGCGTGAGCATACAGAACGCCGTGAAGCTGCGGAGCGCCGGCACCGACTGGAGATGGCTCAGCACGGGCCCCCGCTGGACGCACCAGGCCCACCGGAGACAAGGGCTTCCAAGGTCCGGGCGGAGGACTTTCCCTTGCTTGAAAAGGATGGAGACCTGGATTCCTTTCTGCTGGCTTTTGAGAGGACCTGCCTCCAACATCATCTGGCCCCGGATCAGTGGGCAAGGTACCTGACCCCCCGTTTGAGGGTAAGTCCCTGGAAGTTTTGGGGACTTACCTGCCGGGGAGGAGCAGGACTAAAACAGCATCAAGCGGGCCCTGATCCAGCACTACAACCTCACCCCGGAGTCGTACCGCAGGAAGTTCAGGAGCCTGCAGCGGGTTCAAAGGACACCTGGACCGACCACATGCGGGCCCTGCTGAGAGCTGCGGAGCACTGAACCTCGGGTCTAGAGCTCACTACCCGCCAGGAGGTCCAGGAACTGTTCGTCACGGAGCAGTTCTTGTGGAACTGCCCAGAGGACCTCCAGCAGTTCCTCTGTGACCGGAAACCAAAGGGGGCTTCTGCTACAGCCGCCCTGGCAGACGAGTATGCCAACAACAGGGCGCCAGAGCCAAAGAAGCCTGCCAGCAGCACCTGGAGAGGGGGTAAGCCCAATCCTGCCCCAGCCCCATATCCAGCCCCCAGAGTGCAAGGGGTGTACCCCCCGGCTGCCCTCTCCAGGCCAGGAACAGAACCCAGACGTTGTCATAATTGCAATCAGCCAGGACACTTTAAGGCTGCGTGTCCCCAGCGCCAGAAGGCCCCATCCCTGTCCCAGAAACCGACCACTGTTTTGTGTGTGGGAGGGGGTGGTGGGAGGTCCCTAGACAATTACCAACCCGTCACCATCGGCCGCTCAGCGGTCATGGGACTGCGGGACACAGGCGCTGAACGAACCCTGGTACGCCCTGAGGTGGTGTCCCCTCAAGACTTGGTACCTGGGAAAACCCTTTCCGTCTCCGGAATTGGAGGCATTGAACCGGCGCTGCCCGTTGCCAAGGTGTATTTGGACTGGGGCGCCGGGAGGGGGATGCGGGAGGTGGGAGTAACGCCGAATATTCCTGCAAATGTGTTGCTTGGGACCGATTTGGGGCGGCTAGTGTCCCAGTATGTGGCCACTGAACCCCCAAGTTCGGCTCCCCAAGAATATCATGACTCTACTGTGAATGCTAATGTTAATGTATTGAATGTGCCTCCAACAGTGGAGGAGGGAGTGAAACCTTATGGTAAGCCATGCACTGACACTACACACACAGGGCTCACAGTGAGGACAGGTGAGGAGGCTGCACGGGAGAGCTCAGAGGTGGGGGGAGGGGCTGCTATGGGCAGTGTAGGGCCCCTAAGTGAACCCAGCCTGCTGAGTCTAGGGCCCCTGCAGGAAGAGGAACAGGCCATGGGGGGAGGGGGCGTCCCGGGAGAGGAGCCACAAGGGAAGACCCCAGGGCAGGAGTTCCCCACATCCGGGATGTCAGGAAGTCAGGGAAGTCTGCCTGACCCGGCGACTTGGTCAGGGGACGAGGGAAAGCAGGCGCTACCCGTGGTCTCAGCGGTCGTGGCCGCGGTTACCAGGAGTGGGAGCGCTGAAGCCCAAGGAGCCTCGCGGAGGTCCGACGGTTTCCCCCTCTCCGACCAAGTGGCTGCCGAGTAAGACAGTAGCCAGGAGACAGATCCCGGGGAACTGACAGAGGACATGGCAGTTTCATCAATTCTTGCCACATCAAGTCAGGGATTTCAGGCAGCGTTGGAAGCTGACCCTAGCCTGAAGACTCTCAAGGAACAGGCGGCACAGCCTCCCCTGGAGTCCGACCGCGAGCGAGTGGTCTGGGACCAGGGACGGCTGTATCGGGTAACGGTCCAGCAGGGATCACCGGAGGCGTGGCCCAGGGACCGACAGTTAGTTGTGCCCCATCTGTTCAGGGCGGAATTGTTGCGGATCGCACATGAGATTCCAATGGCCGGACACTTAGGGATCACTAAAACCAGGGCCAGGCTAGCTCAGCATTTCTACCGGCCTGGAATGAGGACCGAGGTGATAGCCTACTGCCGTTCGTGTGACACCTGTCAGAGGGAGGGGAAGGCGGGGCCGTGCCCCAAAGCCCCACTGGTAACTCTGCCCATCATCGAAGAGCCTTTCTCGAGGGTGGCTGTGGATCTCATTGGACCTCTGTCCACTCCGAGCCGCTCCGAGAAATGCTTCATACTAACGGTAGTGGACTATGCCACCCGGTACCCGGAGGCGGTAGCTTTGTCGTCCATTCGGGCCGACAAAGTGGCCACTGCCTTACTGGAGATTTTCTCCAGAGTGGGGTTTCACCGACCGAGGGACCCAGTTCATGTCGCAGCTGATGGAGTCTCTCTGTAAGCAGGTACAGGTGCAACATCTGGTGGCCAGCCCGTATCACCCACAGACCAATGGCTTGTGTGAGCGGTTCAATGGCACCTTAAAGCAGATGCTGAAGATGTTGGTCGACTCCCACGGGAGAGACTGGGAGCGGTATCTCCCACACCTGCTGTTTGCCTACCGGGAGGTCCCACAGGCCTCAACGGGGTTCTCCCCCTTTGAGCTCCTGTACGGGCGACGTGTACGGGGCCCCTTGCTCTGGTGAAGGAAGCATGGGAAGGGGATTTAGCCACCCCTGGAGTGTCGGTCATTGAGTATGTCGTGCGCTTCCGGAACCGAATGATGGCCTTGACGCGGCTGGTGCATGACAATATGGCCCAAGCTCAGGCTGACCAGAAGCGATGGTACGACCAGAATGCTTGTGAGCGGACCTACCAGGTGGGTCAAAAGGTGTGGGTACTGGTCCCCGTACCCCAAAACAAGCTTCAGGCGGCCTGGGAGGGTCCATACCTCGTGCACGAGCAGCTCAACGCCGTCACCTACCTGGTCACCCTGGACCGCGTCCGTGGAAGGAGGAAGGCCTTCCATGTGAACATGATGAAGGCCCATCATGAGCGGGAGGCTTATGCTCACCCAGTGTGCAACCTTCCAGAGGAAGGAGAGGCAGAAACCCTCCTCGATCTGCTCACCCAAGCCAAGGCAGGTGGATCCATCGAGGATGTGGGGGTTGGCCACCAGCTCTCGGAGGACCAACGTTCCCAGCTGGGGGCCACCCTGCACCCCTTTCGGGAGCTGTTCAGCAGCCTGCCCGGAAGGACTGAGGCAGCAGTCCATGACGTGGACACTGGCAACCACCCCCCAATCCGGCGTTCAGCATATCGGGTCTCTCTTGAGGTGCAGCAGCAGATGCGCCAAGAGATAGACGAGATGCTGAGGCTGGGGGTGATCCAAGCGTCCAACAGCGCGTGGGCTTCGCCTGTAGTCCTCGTCCCTAAAAAGGGCCGAACTACGCGGTTCTGCGTGGACTACAGGGGGCTCAACGCTGTGTCGGTCACCGATGCGTACCCAATGCCGCGCATCGATGACCTGCTCGACCAGCTGGCCGGGGCCAAGTACCTGACCATCATGGATTTGAGCAGGGGTATTGGCAGATTCCCCTGACCCCTAGGGCACGGGAACGCTCTGCCTTTATCACCCCATTCGGACTGTACGAGTCTACTGTGATGCCATTCGGCATGAAGAATGCCCCTGCCACTTTTCAGCGGATGGTCAACACGCTGCTCGAGGGACTGGAAGGGTATGCGACCGCGTACCTGGATGACATTGCCATCTTCAGTCCCACCTGGGAGGATCACCTAGAGCACCTGGCGCAGGTGCTCGGGCGGATCCAGCGAGCAGGCTTGACCATTAAGCCGGAAAAATGCCAGCTGGGTATGAGTGAGGTCCACTACCTGGGACACCGGGTAGGTGGGGGAGCTCTGAAGCCAGAGCCCGGAAAGGTGGATGCCATCGCATCCTGGCCCACCCCCAGGACCAAGAAGCAGGTGATGTCCTTTTTGGGTACTGCTGGGTACTATAGGAGGTTTGTTCCACACTATAGTGCCCTGGCCAAGCCCCTGACGGACCTCACCAAGAAAAGGCTGCCCATCGCAGTCGACTGGACAGTCGCCTGCGAGACAGCTTTCCAGGCGCTCAAGGCCGCCCTTTCTAGTTCTCCTGTACTACAGGCAGTCGACTTCACGCGGCCATTCTTAGTGCAGACCGACGCCAGCGACTTCGGCCTCGGTGCTGTGCTCAGCCAGGTTGACACTACGGGCCATGAACACCCCATTTTGTACCTGAGCAGGAAGCTCCTGCTGAGGGAAGTGGCCTATTCCACGATGGAGAAGGAATGTCTGGCAATTGTGTGGGCCCTGCAGCGTCTGCAGCCATACTTGTACGGATGCCAATTCACCGTGGAAACAGACCACAACCCCCTCAGCTGGTTACACACGGTCTCTGGGACGAATGGGAGGTTGCTACGTTGGAGCCTCGCTCTCCAACAGTACCATTTCACCATTCGCCACAAAAAGGGCAGGGACCATGGTAACGCTGATGGGTTGTCCCAGCAAGGAGAGGGTGCGGTAGGGCGCACGGGGGAACACAGGAATGTGATACCCCCTAGCGCCCTCAAAAGCAGGGAGGTGTAAGGAAATGGACCGCCACCATTTTGTATAGGGCCTATACCAGCCTCCATTTTGTCGGTTCACAGAGCCACAGACTATTAACTACACAGGGCCTATTAGCATATCCAGTACGACCGGTTTTGATGTCCACTAGGAATCAAAGGGGCTTTAGCATGCCAATTAGTTTAGGCCAGTGTCTGAATATGATGGTCAGTCGTATGGTAAATAGCTCAAGCCATTGTTTCCTGCTCCATATGAATTGCAGGCCAGTTAATATGCGTGCTTCAAAGCAAAGGGAAGCAGGCCTAGCAGGTTTAAGAGCTGTAGCCAGGTACAGGCTGTGCTCATTCCATTTTACACACAGAAGCCAAGAAGATGGTCTAGGAAGCACAAGGGACAGATCTGATTTGTCTTGCCAAATGGAGCAGCAGCACATGCTTTGGGGACTGTCCAGCAACTGAAGACTGTTACCTGGGGAAGGCCGAGCTCCCGCCTCCCCATGACCATACAACCCGGTAATATTGATCTATAGCTTATACCTTTAAGCCTTGTACATTATCGTTGTATTTTTACTCTGACTGCAATTCCATTGTAATTACGTTGTATAGCTTTACTGTATAGTTCTGTAATTATCTAGTGCGCCCTTAAGGCAATTAAACCATAAAATTAATCTTGGGCTGATGCTTTTACTCTGATCACGAATCTTAGAATACCCAGTGGGTAACAGGACAACCTCCCCGGCGGCCATTTGCTCTAGGTGCAGTTCCCTTACTGACCTGAGAGACAAAGGGGGCGCCGGAGAGCTGTACCTGTGGAGTTACGTCCCATTGGTGACGTGGGAGGAAAGGGGTCGTCCTTCACATTTGGTAGCGGCGGTGGGATCAGAAGCTGTGATACCCGGGCTACAGTGTGGCGGTCGGCTTAGTTCCTCACACAATGTTTTTCATATTTTTTGAGGGTAGATACGATGTTTTCATTGCTTCTTATCACATTTTTTTGTGTTGCTGTTGTCTGCCGAAAAACCACAGTTCTGACATTTTGATTTTTTGCTAGTTACACCATTTACCTATCGGATTAATTTATTTTATATTTTGATAGAACAAAATTTTAAGAATGCAGCGATTTAAAAAATGTGTATTTTTTATTTCTTCTTTTTTAATGAGGAAAAGGAGGGTGATTTGAACTTTTATATTATTTTCATATTTTTTAAAAAACTTTTTTACACTTTTTAATTTGAACCTGCCATCATCTGACCTCTTGTGCTATACACAGAAATACCAAACTATTGTTTTATATAGCACAAATCACGGTCTCTTATGAAGGCCGCCTACACACTGGCTTTCACAGGAGTACCAACATGACAGGTGTGATGTTGTTACTATATCTGTGATTGGCTTGCTGTTATTCTTGTTTCAGTTTCTGCCTAGTAACAATGATGTAATGGGGAGGAGGAGACTAGGCAGGAGCAGGAAGTCCTGGGTAAGGGGAGCAGGAGAGAGGAACGAAAATAAAGTATGGCTGTTTAAACCTACCATCCAGCATCTCTGTGTTGCCTTCTGGAGTTCCCTTCATCTGCACAACAACACCACAACTGGCGACGAGGAAGCGTTCATCATCAGCTAAAGGTATTTCAGCTCTACAACAATGGCCTGTTTACCTGCCTTCCCTGCTTTTGATGTGCATCAGTCCCCAGCTAACTTAGCAGCATGTTGGGAGAAATGGCTGAAGCGTTTTGATATATTCCTACAATCCATGAACATATCAGATGATACCAGGAAGAAAGCCATGCTATTACATTATGCAGGGGAACAAGTCTATGATATCTTCACTACTCTGCCTAATACAGGAGAAGACAAAGACTATGAGCTCAGTAAGTCAGCATTAAGCAAGTATTTCTCCCCACACAGAAATGCAGCATTTGAAATCTTCAAGTTTAGACAATTAAAGCAGTCAGCAACAGAAAGCATTGATGAATATCATGTCCAACTACGGCACCTTGCAGCTTACTGTGAATTTACAGATGTTGACAAAGAGATCCAAATGCAGATTTTACAAGGCTGCATCTCCTCTAAGTTACGGAGACAAGCATCAGAGATCCCACCATGACTTTAGCAAAACTGCTTGAAACAGCACGTGTAAATGATACCGCCGAAAAACAAGCTAAACTCATAGAGAACATTGAGTGTGAGGCGGAAGCACCATCTTGTATAGCAAAGCTGACACAGAGACCGCCTGTGCCTCGTATGCAGGGGGCAACTTGCTACAACTGCGGAGGGTCGTATCCTCACCAGAATGTCTGCCCAGCAAAAGGGGGGACCTGCCATAATTGTGGAAAACAAAACCATTTTGCAAAAGTGTGTAGATCCAAACCACAATCCCCTCATTCCACAGTACAACCCAGGTCACAGAAAATCCAAACGCTGCAGCTTACTGACGAGCCTCACAGTACTTATCTATTCTCAGTGACTGCAGAGGGATCTCAAACACTGCACGCACTTACCAGTCCAAGGCGACTTATCCTGATAAATGGTAGTCCGGTGGAAGCCCTAGTAGACACGGGGGCATCAGTAAACGTCATCAGCCGTGCAGTCTATAGCCAACTCCCGAACAGACCTGCTCTACAAAGCACTAGCCTAAAGATTTTTCCTTATGGTTCAGCATCTGCACTACCCCTGTGTGGCAAATTTCAGTCAGAACTTGCAGCTGACGGGAAGTCCATCACCGACACTGTATATGTAGTAGAGTGCTCCGCAGACACGCTTCTCAGCTGCAGGAGTGCTATATCTCTGGGTCTGGTCAACCTGGTCAATAGCGTCACAGGTCCTTCGGCCCAACACATCATGCAGAGATACCCCAATCTCTTTAAAGGTCTCGGTAAGCTAAAAGACGTTCAGATAAAATTGCATATTGACCAGTCAATACAGCCGTCTGTTCAGCCTCACAGGCGCATCCCATTTCATGTCCGCAAACTTGTGGAGCAAGAACTGCAGGATCTGGAAGCGTCTGATGTTGGAACGAGTTGAAGGCCCGACTCCTTGGGTATCGCCCATTGTTGTTGCACCAAAACCAAAGCAGCCTGGTAAAATCCGGCTATGTGTGGATATGCGGCATGCCAATTTGGCTATTCAAAGAGAAAGGCACATCACGCCCACTATTGATGACATTATCACAACCTGAATGGTGCAAAAGTATTTTCTAAAATTGATTTAAAATCAGGTTATCATCAACTTGAGTTGCATCCAGATTCCAGGTACATTACAACTTTTAGTACCCATGTGGGCTTACGACGATTCAAGAGGTTGAACTTTGGTATCTCATCTGCGGCAGAAATATTTCAGAACGTTATCAGTCAGGTTCTATCTGGAATAGCAGAAGTTCTAAACGTCAGTGATGACATTCTTATATATGGTACCACCCAAGAGGAGCATGACAGTCACTTAGAGCAAGTGTTTCAGAGACTGCAAGCCTGCAATCTAACTGTCAATCCGTCAAAATGTGAGTTTAACCAAAAGTCATTAAGCTTCTTTGGATATATCTTTTCGGAGCAAGGAGTTTCAGCAGATCCTCAGAAAGTTGCTGCCATAAAGTCAGCTAGCCAACCTCAAAATGTGTCAGAGGTTCGCAGTTTTCTAGGACTAGTCACGTACTGTGGGCGATTTATTATTCTCAAAGTCCTTGCTATAACAGTGGCCATAGTCACTTCAAAATATATATACTACACCAAATCATTTATGGAACACCCATAAACGATACAAAAGTGAAAAAACAGAAATATTATTAAAAAATATATTTATTTATTATATTATTAAAAATGAAAAAACACATATTAAAAAACAGGACAATGGACCTCCAAATAGAGAGAAAAGGGGGGGGAGAATTAAACACCAGTTCTCCTCTGAATGAGGTGGGCAAAGTGGTTACCAATAGTTAGCACATTATTATACGTACATTTGAAAATTTGCAAAAATCAGTTATTTATACATGCACTTCGGCTATATTACATAATAGACTGCAAATATATAAAGTTACAAATATTGCTGGTAACACCACAACAGATTAGTATTAAATCAAATCGAATAGCCCACAAACCAACAAGGGGTTAATAGAGGAAGCTCTGGCTTGTTAAGATAGAAGGAAACCTCCCATGCCAAACCTATGTGCTAATGTCTTATGAGGAACAATCCTATCAGGATTATACTGCGATCTCAAAGAGAGCAAAAAAAGTACATGGACTTGGGCAGCTAAACAGTTAAAGGGCAATACTGAGCTGCTCCTCGCCGTTTGCGAAACGGCGCTCGTCGGGCTGTGTGGGGAGCGCTCCAGTTTTCCTGCTAGCTCTGCTTTTGACTACCTGCCCCCCTGCCAATCCAGGTAAATTCCACGGTGCTATCTTTACTTTATGTTTTGAATAGATCCTATGATTAGGGACAATCCCTCACTAAGCTGCATGTAACCTTTATATATACATAGGATTCAATAGCAATCAGTTATTTGAGGAGCAGCTCAGTATTGCCCTTTAACTGTTTAGCTGCCCAAGTCCATGTACTTTTTTTGCTCTCTTTGAGATCGCAGTATAATCCTGATAGGATTGTTCCCCATACGACATTAGCACATAGGTTTGGCATGGGAGGTTTCCTTCTATCTTAACAAGCCAGAGCTTCCTCTATTAACCCCTTGTTGGTTTGTGGGCTATTCGATTTGATTTAATACTAATCTGTTGTGGTGTTACCAGCAATATTTGTAACTTTATATATTTGCAGTCTATTATGTAATATAGCCGAAGTGCATGTATAAATAACTGATTTTTGCAAATTTTCAAATGTACGTATAATAATGTGCTAACTATTGGTAACCACTTTGCCCACCTCATTCAGAGGAGAACTGGTGTTTAATTCTCCCCCCCCTTTTCTCTCTATTTGGAGGTCCATTGTCCTGTTTTTTAATATGTGTTTTTTTTCATTTTTAATAATATAATAAATAAATATGTTTTTTAATAATATTTCTGTTTTTTCACTTTTGTATCGTTTATGGGTGTTCCATAAATGATTTGGTGTAGTATGTGGGCGATTTATGCCTGATCTGGCCACGATCTCCGAACCCCTGCGACTACTCACGAAAAAAGACACTCCTTGGACATGGACTACTGAACACCAAGCAGCATTCGATTCCATGAAGTCCGGTCTGACTGGCGACACCGTCATGGCCTATTTTGACCCTCTAAAGTCCACAGAGCTGATCGTGGACGCTAGTCCGGTGGGCCTGGGTGCAATTCTCACACAAGTGTCCAAAGAAGGCAACGTTTCTATCATTTCCTATGCAAGCAAAGCCTTAACAGAGACAGAACAACGCTATTCACAAACTGAAAGGGAAGCTCTTGCGGTTGTGTGGGGATGCCTTCATTTTCATCTGTACCTTATGGGACATAAATTCACAGTGATAAGCGACCACAAACCGCTCATTCCGCTTTTGAACAAACATTCTTCAAAGCCTCCCCCACGACTTGAACGCTGGTTGCTCCGCCTACAGAACTACCAGTTTCGGTTGAGATACGAGGCAGGAGCTGGTAATCCGGCGGACTACTTTTTGAGACACCCAACACCACAAACTACCAATGACGACATCCCAGCAACTATCCTTGCAGAGGAACATATCAATTTTATTGTTGCACATTCTGTGCCAAAAGCTATGACTATGGAGGAAATACTACAAACGGTGGATTCCGATCACCAACTTCAGTTAGTTATAGAGACTGTTCGATCTAAAAATTGGAGCAATTTTCTTGCTGAAGCCCGCCTCCAAACACCGGATCAAACAACCTACTTGACAGCCTTCTTTAATGCACGACATGATCTCTCCGTGTCTGATTCAAATCTACTGTTGCGTAACAATCGGCTGGTGATACCCCAGAAACTTCAAAGCAGAGTACTGGATCTGGCCTACGAGGCTCATCAAGGGGTGGTGAAAACAAAGCAATTACTGAGAGAGAAAGTCTGGTTTCCAGGACTAGACAAAAAAGTAGAGGCACTCATTGAAAATTGCATACCTTGCCAAGCAACTACAATTGACCATAGACGCGCACCCTTACAAATGACACCCCTGCCAGAGGGCCCGTGGTCTGCTGTTAGTGTTGATTTCTGTGTTTTACCGGATCACTCCTATCTGCTGGTTGTCATGGATGACTATTCGAGGTTCCCAGTCATTGAACATGTTTCGACAACCTCTGCCAGGGCTGTTATACCAAAATTAGACAAGATCTTCTCGGCATATGGCATACCGGAAACAGTGAAGTCCGACAATGGACCACCTTTTAATAGCACAGACTTTCGATCATTCGCAACCTATCTTGGTTTCACTCACAGGAAAATAACTCCTTACTGGCCTCAGGCCAATGGTGAAGTGGAACGGTTCATGCAATCAATCAACAAAACTTTGAGGATCGCTACCATGGAGCACAAGGACTTACAGCAAGAGTTACACAGATTGGGCGTTGGGCGCAGGTCGGCACATCGTCAAAAGGACGAATGCGCCGGCAAACGCATACCTGCGCACAGCCTGCGTACCCAATGCTAAAGATAGGTCGCTTGCAGGGTCATGCGCCCATAGGCGGAGCAATCGGGAGGAGGCGTGGCCGGGGGCGGAGACCGACGCAGGTCAGTGCAACGCTAATGTGAAACCAGCCTAAGGCTATTGGTGCACTTTTGCGAAGTTTTTTTTTATGCAACTTAAAAGCTGCTTTCTACAGTACCACCACGAAACTTCAAAAATCTCCTGCACACGTTTTGTTGTTTTTTTTTTTTCTGACTGAATTGGAAAACTGCTGCTTTTTTTAAAATTACGACATGTCAATTCCTCCAGCTTTTTTGCAGCGTTTTTTTTCACCATGGAAAGCAATGTAAAAGTGCAAAAAAAAACAACACAACAATGCGTTTTAGCTGTTTTTTTGGTGAATAAAATTAACTTAATTAAACATTTACTGTAGACAAATGAGACGCATAATCCGCAGCAAAACACGCCATAAAAAGCAGCAAAAACACAGCAAAACCTGATTTTTAGTGTGCAGCTACTTTACGGCAACGAGAAAACGTTTTGCCTGCAGAAAAAATAAAACGCTGCAATAATGCAACTTGTGAAAATAGCCTAACATTCTGGAGAATACAAATCTGTCCCAAGGCTTGTTGGCGGTATGGTGGCAGAAATCCGTAGCGGAAAGAGACATATTATGAGTTTGGCTGAGGGTTACATTCTCATCTTTGTATGCCCCTGGTGTTAGTTACATCCGTTTTATTCAAAATTATCCATAAGACATATCCACCGTAAAACAAGATTTTGATTTTTCATCGTCAGTGTTTTCTACAATTTATGTGGGTACTTTTCACTGTGGTAATAAGATACTAACAGTCCAAATATGAGAGCTGTCTGACATTGCGACCTTGTACAGTTTGTAGAGAGTAGATTTCACAGAAATGACTATATTTCATTCCGACTATTTGATTTTTCTCCTTATAATCATCACTTTGGGACAAAGATTCCATATTTCACCTGCTTTCTCAGTCCTCTGCTGGAAACTGATTTGGTCCCTGGAGATGTGCTAGTGACTAAGTGTTAATGTGCTTTTTCATGTCAGTAAATCCCTGTAGTCCTGGAAGGCCTGTTTATCTAGGGCTCTAAGTGGGTTACATTTCTCCAGAGGACACAAGTGCAGGAAAAAAAGGAAGACTATTAGGTCCTATTATCATTGTTTATAGATCACTGGTCGATGGTTGCAAATCCATCATATGTTATTGCATTAAAGGGATTGTCCCACGAACAAAAGTTCCTTTCAATCAACAGACCTTGGAATATAATAATTTCCACAATTTGATGTGTTTAAATAAAATGTTCCTGTAATGAGATAATCTCATACATGTGCCCCTGCTGTGTACTGTGTAATGTCTGTGTCTGACCGTACAGGAACATGGACTGATCATACCACAGCTCCTGGGCAGGGAAGAAGCAAAAGAGAGTATACAGACATTACAGCACGGGATCACAGCTGATTCTTTTTGTGAGGTAAAACATTTCCCTGCCTGTTTTTAAACAATATTTTACCTCAAAGAAAGAATCGGCCGTGATTGCAATTTTAAAGGTTTTGAATCGTATTAGGTACGTTAATTTAGGAGAGAGTTTCTGGATTTATACAATAGAAACTTTATCCCCTAATGGTCTTAAAGTGGAATTGGAATTGAAACCTTGTTTGGACTATTGTTTATTTTTGATTCATTGTTGTTACCTTATTGTTTTATTTAATATTTTATGTGTTATGATTACATTTTTTTATTTTTATGTTTTCTTTTTTTTTTTAATGCATTGAAATAGTGTGTTTTTTTATGTGAGAGTTCCAGGACATGCTGTATTTTTTATAATCTTACAATTGAAAAAATGGATAGGATTGATTGTATGGGCACACCCTTGAAAAAGCCAAGCAGGCGAAACTCAAATCAGGCCAGGGTGCAATAGAACACCCGTTTGGACTGCAAATCACCTCTTCTACATTTTTCGTTCTCATAAGATCCAAATTAGATCAAGATCTGAGGAGCGCAGAACTTCAATACCGTTGGAAGTTTACTGGCTGCTGTTCGTAATCTGGATATTTGGAGAAGGACACCATTGTTTTCCAAACAGGCAGCGTTTAATATCTCGCTGGGTTCCACCTTTATTAACTTGACTTTCGGATGTTGTGTTTGACTATTACTCATTCACACCTGCGGCAATATTCCATTACTCTGTGACTTTTTGATATTTGTTGATTGATTTTGCTTATTTATGGGAATAATTTTGATTGTATCCTTAAATGTCAATATTTTGCCTTAAGGTAATCATTCATGTTCCTGACAAATTAAGCAATGTAAAGTCATTCATGCCTATTTACAGATGACAACACAGGACTGTAAATGTCCTGTGACGGATATACTTTCAATTAATAATTCAATGGTGGCAATGCTGTCATAAATAATGGATTGTACTTAGTCCTATTAAATATTTGCCTAATGCAAACCAGTTTTTGACATCAATAAAGTTCTGTTCTGTTGCTATTACTGCACCTGTTAAGTTCATAGAGATATTTTTTTTTCCTTTTAGGCGCAGGACTTTTATGTCGAAATGAAATGGGAGTTTACCAGTTGGGGTAAGTAATAAAATATACAGTATGCTTTATTTTCTGGTAAAATTACAATAATGGACATTATAGATGTTCTTCACATCACACATGGACACCAGAAATAGTGGTACAATAACTTTTAAGGGAACCAGACAGCACAATTTTACTAGTGGGATGGCTGAGTAGATCCTGGTAGAAGAATAAAAAAAATTATACTTGCTTTGTAGTAATCCTGTTGAGAAATTAAGCTTTTAAGCCTGATGTAAATTAGCCTGGAAGAGCATTGCGGGCATGTTGATGCAATTGTAAAAGCATCAGATACCAGTAGTAAACTTGTCCTGGCAAAAATCCTTATAACAACAAAAAAAGATGGAGTTTACATTTAGATGCTCAGTTCATAGCCCCATTGAAGTGAAAGAAGCTGAACTGCAATACCAATCAAGATCCATGGTTAGGGGTGGCACTGTTTCCGAAAGAGAGCAGACGTGTTTTTTAATTCCTGGTCAACGCTTTTAAGTCACCCCAATTTTTCAGGAACCAGTGCTGTGAAATATAATGTGATTTTACACTGTTCCTCACTGGAGATGGAAATCTAGAATAAATCATTGTGCTGTTACTCAGATCAAAGTAATAAGTGCATGTGATTTCCATTGAATTGGAAGTACACTGTCAACAGGATTTTGCTACCCCATTTGAGAGCAGCAAGATGGGGCAGAGACCCTGACTCCAGAGATGTTTCACTTACTTTACTGAATGCTGCTCAGTTTTTATTAAAAAACTGTTTTCTCTGCTGTAGATCTACTAGATCTGTGAATGCTGAGCTCAGTATAACCCCGCCCACACCACCGATTGGCAGCGATCTGTGTACACCGTGTGTGTTGTCAAAAAGCTGCCAATCAGTGGTGGGGGCGGGGTTATACAGAGCTCATGAATATGGAGGACTATGTGACAGCAGGTTTACTAGTCCTTTAGTGATAATCTCCTGCTGATAAAACTGATTTTACCAAAACTACACTAAGTAGCGTAGTAAGTGACACATCACTGAAATCAGTGTCTCTTTGCCTACATTATGCTGCTTCTCAGATTAGTTGACAAAACCCATTCCCTATAAAGGAAATCTGTCACTAGGTTTTTGCTACCCCATCTGAAAGCAGCATCAATTAGGCAAAGAGATCCTGAATCCATTGATATATCACTTAGTTTACTGGGTGCAGCCGTTCTGACACAAGCAGAGCTTTTAGATTTAACATGTAGCAGAGCTGAGGAAGATAACCCCTCCCACACCAGGCTTTCCATAACCATAGCTATAGACAGTGAGGTGGAGTGTTTTGCTACTTTTTTTGCTTGACTTGAACCTGTCATCAGGATTTTGCTAAGTAAACTACAGTCTTTCCTTGGTTTCTCTGGCCTAGAGCAGAAAGATAAGACTCTGCCTACAGTCCCCCCCTCAGAGCACGGGCATATCATTAACTAAAAACTTCTAACACTGATTACACAAGAACCACAAGACAGATTTCTTCACCCCAGGTATCATTTTAATCAGTATAACAGTGGCAATATGAAAGTGCCTGTAGTTTACTTAGCAGAATCCTGCTGACAGGTTCGCTTTAAAAAAACCTCTTTCGGTATCTCTATTATTGATTGCAGTGAAAAAAAAAAACGGGAAAATGACAGCAAAAAAAAAATGGGTAAACTCTTATGTGTTTGCAGAAAAAATGCTATGTAAAATACACATGTTTTTGTTGCATTTTTGCCTTGTTTTTACATGCATTTTTGTTGTGGATTTTTCCCCAAACATCAGTATGGGTGAAATTTGAAGCAAACACCCTGAAAGAACTGACATGCTGCAGATTTAAATCTGCTGAAAATCTGCAAGGAAAAAATGAAGCAAGGTGTACATGAGAATTCAAGAATCTCATTCACTTTGCAGGTACTAGGAACACCTTCAGGTTTTGTAACAAAAATGTGCAGATAAAACATGACAAAAACACAGTGCGTGCACAGACGTGAAAAATTTTCAGATTTCGGAAAACTCACAACAGTTTGCTCTTTTTTTCCGTTTCAATAGTGCCCCTGGTCTCAAAGATCTGCCCTAGTGATACATACAAGGTTTGGAAAAGTGGGCAAAACCTGCGTGTGGACACGACACTACTTGGGTTTGATCATATGACCTGGCAACGAGGGAACCGTAGTTTTATCTTCAAGGGACAAGGTGAGGAATTCTAGAACCTAAAATGTACATGAGACTATTGCATCTTATATGCCGTTTCTAAATGTAGACCTAACTATATCTACAGACACCAGCGCCGTGGTCATGGAAATCGACCATGACCGGAGAGTTGTCTTCTCTGAAACTCTGACTTTAGGCTCCCAGGATCATGAAGTTCTGCTGGCTGCTGTGCAGCCCACCGAAGAACAGGCCATGAGTCGCCTGACAGCCCCTGTGGTCACTACTCAGTTAGATACCAAGAATATTGCCTTTGAGAGGTGAGTAAGAAGAAAAAGGGGATGGTAAAAGTTATAAAATCAAAGACAGATATCTTCCCTGAATCGTTTTATGTATTGAATCCTAAAGTGTGGGTTCACCTTTGAATGCCAGTATACTGGGTAAGTATAGTCATTATCTACATAAAAAGGTTACACATGCTCTTGTGGGAAATTAAATATGAAAATAGTATCTTCAGCAAGGGACAAACTTGAACTTTAGGACCTCCTCTTGGAAGTAGCAATCCTAAAAGTCATTATCGACCCTTTAACGAGTCTTGCTATATGACTTAGGATAAAAGCCAAACCAGACACTCCATTTGCAGACATGTGTTTCTGGGTTTTTGCCTCTCATCATTTCAAAGCAAGACATTGGATTTGTCTGGATGAGCGGCCTCTGACAGGGGTCAAAGGGAAAATGTCTCTCCTTGTGGAGATTGCCATGACGGATTAAGGAGACTTAATGGCTATGCGATGCTCGTCTATTAAGAGTAAGTTCCTTGAAACATGTATCTGCAAATAGTGTGTCTGATTTGGCTTTTTGCCTAAGTCATATGACACAGCTCGTTAAAGGGTCTATATTGACTTTTAGGATTGCTACTTCCAATAGGTTCCAGTAGATTTCAAGTGTTCCTCCTCTCTGAAGAGACTACTTGCATATTTAATTTCCCTGAGGAGTATTGCATGGACTATAAGTCCCTTCACACTGGTGTGGTAGTCTCTATAAGTAGAGAAACCTTACCTCTTAGATCCCCTTTAGAAGCCTCGCATCCAGCCAAATGATACCTTTTGCTTTGCACAGATGAGGGACAAACAACCTGAAACATGTTTGTAAATAGAGTGTCTGGTTTGGTTTATCCTAAGTCAAGTGGCTAGGCTCAATAAAGGGTCAATGTTGACTTTTACTGCTTCAGTGCATCTGTAAGTCCTCATTTAGCGGAATGATCTGTAAAATAAATACAAATCGTTAAGGCCCCGTCTCACATAGCGAGATCGCTACCGTGTGACAGGCAGGAGACCAGCGATCTCTACTGGTAACCAAGGTAAACATCGGGTTTCCAGGCGCGGGGCTGTGCCTGGAAACCCGACGTGTACCTTGGATACCAGCGCGCTGCTGCAGGGGAGCTGGTACCAAGGTACACGTCGGGTTTCCAGGCACCGCGCAGCACCTGGATACCCGACGTGTACCTTGGTTACCAGCTCCCTGCATCAGTGCGCTGGTATCCAACGTACACTGCGGGTAACTAAGCGATGTTACCTCAGTGTCATTGTGCTGATCGCTGCCTGAGCTGCCTGTTTGGCAGCTCAGCAGCGATCATGTAAGCGACACACCAGCGATCCTGATCGTTGTCGGGATCGCTGGTGTGTCGCTATGTGAGACGGCGCCTTTAGAGTTCTTGCTCCAGTCGGCCGTCTCTGCACTTCTGCTCATTTCTCTCAGTATTAGTGATAGCAAAAAGGAGGGGGTTGTGCCCAAATCTTCATTGGAGAGAGAGGAAACTATGAAAAGAGAGCAAAGAAAACAAAAAGGAGAATGAGGAAAACAGGCTATAGTCAGGGGGGAAAGCACATGAAGAGGAAATAAGTACAGTATTAGAGCTGTGTTGACATGTGAAGAGACACCCTGTATTACTGGGAGGGACACTCCCAAAAGTAAAAAATTTAAAACTTGTATCAGACTGCAGACTCATCAGGGGTCCTGAAAATGAGTGAAGGAATGAAAACTGCAGGCTTAAAAAGTGCCATTTTCTTAAATAAAGGTCACAACTAACATAGGTAAAAATCAAGTTTCCGTGTCAAAGGCGTCCATAGCCTTTAGGTTAGCTAGAAAAACTGTCATGGTTAAGCTTTTAAGGATGCATTCTGATTAAATGTTTAATACAACTCCGGTCTATAATACAGGCTGTCATTTAGGATTGGTAGCAGATAACTAATACAATGTAGTTACATAAATGAAGATCTCATGAATATTCATGTTACAAGCTGAAATTGTACCAACAATGAAATGTTAGGTGCTTAGCTGAAATATTTTCTTATATTACCACATTCTTTTTTCTTGTGCATGTCGTTCCTCACTTTGCCAGCATCATCCTATCAATGTATTTTTGGGAACACCCAACACCCCCTGAGATCCACATTACAGAAAGTTAGGGGATGCTTTAGTGGCATCTGTGAGATTTGCCAATGTATCGACCCGCCACCACAATTGTGGATTACCAGGGCAATGGGGTACTCAGAGCCGAGCCCATGGAAGTCTATGGGGTTTGTCACAGGTAGCGGTGGCTCGGTCTGTGGCCCTGGCGGTCTGGCGTATGTTGGGGGAATATTTACAGGGGATAGATTTATATACAGTTCGTGACGCCACCTGTAGTCTCTGGTAATTTGTACCAGCGCTGCTGTAGATCTCTGAGGGGATGGTGAGGCAGCTAGATGTCGGGTCCCCTACAGGTGGGACTCTTCCCTCAGGTCGATGGTTATGGTGGGGTTGTGCAGGCATGCAATTAAATAACTCAGTCTCACACCGTCAGCGTCTTTCCATACCTTTTACTTGTAAGATGGTAAGGCAGGTCCCAGGGAGGCTGATGGGGTTGATGGAGGATGAGTTTTGAGGCAACGGCTGAGCAAGGTAGGGGCCTCCTTTACTGTCCAATAATGATGAGTCCAACCAGCATAAAGCGTAGTTCACTCCTGAAACTTCAGCTATTTCAAAGCTGTACTGCCCGGTCAGTTTTGTGGTGGAGCCTTCCAGTGATGAAACTAGGTTCTTCTATGCTTGGCCTAGCTCAAAGTTCCTATTCCACCTGACCCCTGTTACGTACTGACACTTCAAGGGCTGCTTTCTGTTACCTAAGGTCCAGTAAGCCTCTGGTTCTTTTACCACTATGCGTGAAGCTATAGTGATGCTTCGGTCTCCAGTGACCGGTGACAATGTGCAGGATACTTTAATCCTAAAGCACTTCTGATTTCCTTCCACTGTGCCTTTCGACTTGCTCAAACTCTCAATCTCAGCACTGACTAGGCTAAGGTGAACTGGCTCACCTATACTAGCCTCCACTACTGTACTGTCTCTCTGAATCGACAGGAATCTTGGTGCTCCAGACAGGCACTCCTTCTCTCTCCCTTCACCTCAGGAGACACTACCCGACTCTCTTGTGGCTGATAAAACTGCAACACCGGAATGATTACAGCATCTCCCAGTCTGGGCCAATCCGCAGGAAAATCTCCCAGATCCGTGTGTATGACCTCTTCTTTTCTTTCTTCTTGATTGATGACAGGGTTCTTTTCACAACGCTTTAAGGGTTCTGGACACAATTTCAAATGGTCTCTGGACACAGTGGTTATTGTTCTTCCTCCGTCCCTACTGATGATACAAACTTTTCTGTTGTCATATTTAGAATCTTGTACGACGTAGGGTTCTTGTTCCCACCGGTTATCCAATTTGTGCATTTTCCTTTTTCTTTTCAATACCACTTCTCCAGGCATCAAAGGCTTGGCAGGAGCATTTCTGTTGTAAATATCTTCCTGTTTCTCCCGTGCCTTGTTGAGACTTTCCTCTACACAGATTTGCACTCGTCTGTACTGCTCTTGCCGATTGATGTCCCAGTTTTCAACGGCGTCGTCTGCCTCCGGTTCTACCACTCCAAGTTCTAAATCCATTGGTAGTCTTCCGGGCCTTGCTCTCATAAGATAGGCTGGAGTGCAGTTAGTGGAACTTACAGGTATATGGTTATACAAATCAACCAAATCAGGTAGTAAGTCTGGCCATCGATTTCTGTCTTCCAACGGTATGGATCTCAACAAGTCAAGGACAATATGGTTCATTTTTTCGCAAAGACCGTTGGTTTGAGGGTGGTATGGCGTTGTTCTAATTTTCTTGCACCCGTACATGTGACAGAATTCCTTGAATAAATCAGCTTCGAAAGCAGGTCCTTGATCGGTTAATACTTGCTCCGGATACCCATGCGGTCTGCAGAAGCTTGCTTGAAAGGTTTTCGCGGCCGTCACTGCGGTCTGGTCCTTAACTGGAACAACCACCAGAAATCTGGAGTAATGGTCCACCATGGTCAAGGCGTATGAGTATCCCGATCTACTTGGCGACAATTTGATGTGGTCCAGGGCCACAATCTCCAAGGGGCGAGTCGTCCGGATAGGTTGCAGGGGTGCCTTCTGACTACCGTAGTCCTTCCTTCTGAGACCACAGGGTCCACAGTTCCGACACCACCTCTCAATGGAGCTGCGCATCCCTACCCAGTAGAACCGGCATCTCAACAGGGTCTCCAGCTTTCTCCAGCCAAAGTGTCCTGCTTGATCGTGGTATGCTTCCAACACCATTGGGACGTCTGCCTTGGGGACCACGATTTGCCAGACCATCTCATGGGTTCTGGGGTTGACGTATCTCCTGCACAACTTCTCACGGTATAGGAACAACCTGCTTTTCTCGTTCCACAGGAGCTTGGCTGACATAGGTGCATCCTTTTCCAAAGAGGAACCTTCCTGTCTTAACAATTCCTTGATGCGGCTGACCACTGGATCACTGTCCTGAGTCTCTTTCCAGCTGTGATGGGGTAAAGGATTTAATGTTGCACCATACTGCTTTCTGTTGACTCGATGCTCGTGGACTACCCCATTTCGATGGAACGCAGGTAGCTCAATTTCTTCCAGGTCGTCCGATTCTTCTTCCGTATCAGAGTCATGCGGCATTCGGGACAATGCGTCGGCATTAGCATTCTTTCGACCTGCCCGGTACTTGATAGTAAACTGGTAATTGGACAACCGAGCCATCCATCGCTGCTCCATGGCACCCAGCTTGGCGGTTTCCAGGTGCGTTAAGGGGTTGTTATCTGTAAACGCAGTGAACCGATTGGAGGCCAGATAATGCTTAAATCTTTCAGTAATGGCCCAGACCAGCGCCAGAAACTCCAGCTTGAAGCTGCTATAATTTTCCGGATTCCTCTCAGTTGGCCTGAGTTTTCTGCTGGCATATGCGATGACTTTTTCTTGGCCATTCTGCTTCTGACTGAGAACTGCTCCCAAACCTTCATTACTGGCGTCGGTGTACAACAGGAACGGTTGGCTGTAATCAGGATAGGTTAAGATCTCTTCACCTGTAAGGATCTCTTTCATCTTTTGGAATGCTTCAGCCTGTTCCTTACCCCAATTGAAGGGAGGGTTTCTGCTCTTTAGGGATTGTCCTACTAGGAGGTCCTGTAAAGGAGCTGCCTTCTTCGTGTAATCTTTCACAAATCTCCTGTAGTAACCCGTTAGTCCCAGGAACTGTCGCACTTCCTTAAGGTTCTTCGGCTCCGGCCACTTCTGGATGGCAGTGACTTTCTCTGGGTCCGGCACTACTCCTTCCGAACTGACGATGTGCCCCAAGTATTGTACCTTCTGTTTGAGTAGATGGCATTTTGAGGGTTTTAATTTCATCCCGTACCTGGACAGAGACTCAAATACTTCTGCCAGGTGCTTCAGATGGTCCTCATATGTCTTGGAATACACGATGACGTCGTCTAGGTATAGCAGCACGGTTTCAAAATTGAGATGTCCCAGGCAATTCTCCATCACTCTCTGAAATGTTCCTGGGGCACTGCTGAGCCCAAACGGCATTCTGTCGAACTCACAGAGCCCCATTGGGGTGGTGAAAGCCGTTTTCTCACGATCCTCCTCAGCCACAGCCACTTGCCAGTAACCACTAGTCAGATCAAGGGTAGAAAAGTAGTTAGCCGTTTTCAGAGCAGCTAATGATTCCTCTATACGTGGTAACGGGTATGCATCCTTGTGTGTTATGCGGTTCACCTGCCTGTAATCCACACACATTCTCATACTACCATCTTTCTTTTTAACCAGAACTAGAGGGGCTGCCCAGGGGCTACAACTATCCCTTATCACCCCGGCTTTCTTCATATCATGCAACATTTCTTTAGCCTTCTGATAATGGGCTGGGGGTATAGGCCTATACCGCTTCTTGATGGGAGGATGACTGCCTGTAGGGATATGATGTTGGACTCCCTTAATTACCCCAAAATCAAGTGGGTGCTTGCTAAACACTTGGCGTACCCTTGCACCACCCGTAATACCCCTTGCTTCTGGTGAGCGGGAGTGGTGTCCGTCCCAACATGGAGTTGCTGACACCATTCCGCCACCTGGGTTGCCGGGTCATTATCCTCCGCTATTTGACAGGAGTCTAAGGACTCAGCCGGGAGAATAGAATTATTGTCGACAGCATGAAGTTTAGCAATGGTTGCATAACGGGGTAAATTTACCTCATCATCTCCCCAATTGAGAAGCCGTACCGGTACTCTTCCATTCACCACTTCTACTACTCCTCTAGCAGTCATAAGTGTAGGTCTATGTTCTGAATGGTGGGGTTCTACTACAGCTTGGTAATTCTGTCCCCTCAGATCTATGGCTGCCCTGCACCAGATAATCATTTCACTCATTGGGGGTATCACAATAGGATCCGAGTCAGTGACCCGTACATTACCAATTTCGCCGTCTGTAAGCTTCGCTTGCTGCTGATACACCAGGGCCCGGATCTCTCTTTGGATTACTCCTTTCTGCCTTGGTCGGGCAATCTCAGCGAGCTGTTGGAGCAAGAACACAACTTCTCCCAAACAATTACCGATAATGTTAGTGCCCAAAATTATATTTAAACCGTTCTCCTCATTTACAGTCTTTACTACCAGAAGCCCCTGATCTTTCAACTCCTCTCTGCCCACCTTTACATCTACACATTTTGTCCCGAGTACTTCTACAGGAAGACCATTAGAAGCATACACGGTAAAGTCAGGGCTCGGGGGTTTAAGACTGTCCATTGACCAGTACTTAGTATATAGGGCATCAGGTATTAGGGTCACCTGGGACCCAGTGTCTAACAATGCCGGAACTGCAATACCATCTAAGATGATAGACAGGTAGGGTCGCCCACCCACATACCTGCGGTTCCAGTCTAGGGGGCCTGACGGATATTCTCCTGGGTGTTGGCCCTTGGACCCAGGTTCTGCCCGTTTAAAGGACACTGTGGAGACATATGACCTTTCCGGTTGCATCGGTAACAGATGATCTCTCGACGAGGAGGGTGTTGATCAGAGGTCGCTCCTGGGGGTGGCGTTGTCCTCCTCCGGGGGGGCGACGTCTTCCTTCTTCTCCGGTGCATCCACGGGACGTCTTCTGGGCAGTCAGCTAACAAGATCTTCCCTTCTTCCTCTTTCCGCAGTTGCAGGGCACTCATCACAGCAGCCAGATTTTTAGTCAGCTGGCGCACCTCTGAGCGCAGACAATCCAATTCACTGGGAGGTGTCACCTGCGCTTTGGCTTCGGCCACTAGCGGGGAAAAGGGGGTTACTGCCGGTTCCAGAGTGACTTCAGCCTGATGATGTTGGGTTGCCACTTCAGGTTTGCCCAGGGGTCGCAGCCCTTTTATTGCCATGTCTTTTAGGGCATCAAAGGTAGCATCCGGATGATCTAAGGACCACCAGTTTACAGTTCTGCGTTCCTCTTGGGATCTCAATCCCTGTATAAATTGCTCTTTCAGCATCTTATTCTCATCGATAGCATTTAAATTATTAATCTGCTTAAGGGCTCTCAGGGCTCCTTGTAGTCGGCAAGCGTAGTCCCGGATGCTGTCACCTGGCTGTTGTGAACAGTGATAGAAGGCCATCCGGAGATCCGTTTCTGTGCGGTCTTCAAATATGGCATGCAGCTTAAGGAAGATCGCAGGTACCGACTCCTGATCAACGGTATCCCAAGTCTCCACTTCCCTCTCAGCAGCGCCAGTTAGCTGCCCTATCAGCACAGCAGCTTTTTGTCTCTCAGGCATGGAGTACATTTCTAGGATGCTGCATAACTTCCGCTTGAAGCCTGCTAATGTGCCTGGCTCACCGCTGTACTGGGGAAGCCATTTCGCCCCTGGCATATATGGAAGCGTTAGTGGCATGATCGGGACTACCGGACTGGGTGCTGGACCTGCACCCCCATCTGGCGCTACAATACCAGGCGGTGCGGGATTGGGGCCTCCGGCCGGGGCCGCACTGTCAGCCGGTTGTTGTGACATCTTAGCGCCCCCTTGGTTAAACGGAGCCTACCGGTTTCAGACGCTGCTATTTCACAGGCACTGCAGTGGGAACAGGACCTTCGTCGCAGGCGCTCTGATGTCAGAGCGTTCACTTCCTGTTGCAGGACCTGCCGCTGAGTCAGAGCCGGGGGCGTGTCCAAGACTTTGCGCGCTCTTTCAGGTACGCCCACCTTCTTCTCCAGCGCCTTAGGGCGCGAATCTGGCGGCAAATATGGCGGTATTTGGCGCCAAACAACAGCAACAGTCTTTTTCACCAAAACACTCCACTGGCACACAGGGCTCGCAATGCTGCAAGTTTCGTATCCTGTTCGTGACGCCACTCATCCTCCTGGTATTGTGTACCAGGGCTACACACCAACTCCTCCAGTAGTCTGAGATGTCTCACCTTTATCAGTAGCTTTCTGGACATTTTGAAAAGTCAGCAAATATTAAAGGTGGTGGTACTAATAATAATGTCATATTATTGGCGTAAGGTACTGGTGTTGTGTTATATGCTAATATATTCTTGAGATTACAGTAAGTGTGGAGCTTTACTTTCTGGCATTTGGCAAATGTCTCACTGTAGAAAGAGGTTGTTCAGTTCAAGTGGAGAAGAATAAATCTTGGGACCGGCATGGAGTGACGTTGCCAAGAACCGGTGTTTTATTTAAAGCACTGAAGCTAAGATATCAGTTTTAATTTCTCAGCTTTATCAAAACAGTCAGGCAGCGCAGGTTGGCTTCACTTCAGTGCTGGAATGACACTTTTATGTACAAAAACTTCATTAAAGTACTTGGTCTGGAATATTCTGATAACGTACTCTGTGGACGTTGATATAAGAACTGCTTTTCTGTGATATAACACAGTGCTTCTGCTACTTCATAGATACGGTCCTGGACCATGATTATAAGAAGCAATTTTGTGCTTTCTTTATTTTCCCTTACAGAAACAAATCAGGAATCCTCGGCTGGAGAAGCGAGAAAACTGAGGTTATCAATGGCTACGAGGCAAAGGTAAGATGCATAACCTGACCCGTGATCCAGATAGGAGTGGAGGTGACAGGCGCTGTAAACAGGTCACTATGAATTACAATATATGTACCCCCATGAAATCTCTTATTCTGTGGAAGCTCTTAGTTATAGTTGCTCATCTGAACTTCTTCTAATTCTGACTTACATTCATGTCATCACAATGCTGGACCCTAAAGATGCATCTCTGTAGTGTGGGCTGAAAGGTCCAAACTCATTAATGACTCCCAGAGCCAAAGCTTACTAATATTGACTTTTCCTACTAAGGTGACTAGGATATGCCAGCACTTTATGATTGGTATTAGTGCGACTGCTGGACCCTGCACAGATTCTAAGAATTGAACTGATTTAGCACTGGAACCCCTTCTAAATTTTACTGGCCATGCTGCCATTCCCTTGATGTGTGGCCACACCTCAGCACCTTGGCCTGTTCAATAAGTGATATTCTCTATATGGGATGGGAATTACTTTTCACCCTTTTGTGCTTATTTTATGCATTCAATATGTTATCTTTCTTGTTGAGTTGTTCGGTTAGATCAGACCTGTGCAAAGTGTGGCACGCGGGCTAAATGCAATCCTTTGGCTGTTTTCTTAATGCCCACGGACAGGAACATTCAAAGGGTTTTATGCAGTGACGTGTCCCGCATTAAGAGGCCACCTTCCGTCTGCCGTCTCACTTTCACTGATATCAGTATCGTCGGGATACTGATAATAGTGTACAGTCATGGCCAAAAGTTTTGAGAATGACACAAATATTATATTTTCACATGATCTGCTGCCCTCTGGTTTTTATGTGTGTTTGACCGATGTTTTTATCACAGACAGAAATATAATAATTGCAAACATATGAGTAACAAAAGCTTATATTGACAGTTAGAATGAGTTAATGCAGCAAGTCAATATTTGCATTGTTGACCCTTCTTCTTCAGGACCTCTGCAATTCTCCCTGGCATGCTCTCAATCAACTTCTGGACCAAATCCTGACTGATAGCAGTCCATTCTTGCACAATCAATGCTTTCATTTTGTCAGAATTTTTAGGTTTTTGTTTGTCCACCCGTCTCTTGATGATTGACCACAAGTTCTCAATGGGATTAAGATCTGGGGAGTTTCCAGGCCATGGACCCAAAATCTCTATGTTTTGTTCCCTGAGCCATTTAGTTATCACCTTTGCTTTATGGCAAGGTGCTCCATCATGCTGGAAAAGGCATTGTTGATCGCCAAACTGCTCATGGAGGGTTGGGAGAAGTTGCTCTTGGAGGACATCTGGTACCATTCTTTATTCATGGCTGTGTTTTTAGGCAAGACTGTGAGAGAGCCGATTCCCTTGGCTGAGAAGCATCCCCACACATGAATGGTTTCAGGATGCTTAACAGTTGGCATGAGACAAGACTGGTGGTAGCGCTCACCTTGTCTTCTCCGAATGAGGCGTTTTCTTGATGTCCCAAACAATCGAAAAGGGGATTCATCAGAGAAAATAACTTTATCCCAGTCCTCAGCAGTCCACTGCCTGTACCTTTTGCAGAATATCAGTCTGTCCATGATGTTTTTTTCTGGAGAGAAGTGGCTTCTTTGCTGCCCTCCTTGAGACCAGGCCTTGCTCCAAGAGTCTCCGCCTCACAGTGCGTGCAGATGCACTCACACCTGCCTGCTGCCATTCCTGAGCAAGCTCTGCACTGCTGGTAGCCCGATCCCGCAGCTGAAACACTTTTAAGAGACGGTCCTGGCCTTTTTGGCAACAATGGAACCTCTCTCCTTGAAGTTCTTGATGATGCGATAGATTGTTGACTGAGGTGCAATCTTTCTAGCTGCGATACTCTTCCCTGTTAGGCCATTTTTGTGCATTGCAATGATGACTGCACGTGTTTCTTTAGAGATAACCATGGTTAACAGAAGAGAAACAATGATGCCAAGCACCAGCCTCTTTTAAAGTGTCCAGTGGTGTCATTCTTACTTAATCATGACAGATTGATCTCCAGCCATGTCATCATCAACACCCACACCTGTTTTAATGGAGCAATCACTGAAAAGAGGTTAGCTGGTCCTTTTAAGGCAGGGCTGCAATGATGTTGAAATGTGTTTTGGGGGATAAAGTTCATTTTCTAGCCAAATATTGACTGTGCAAGTAATTGCTGTTAAGCTGATCACTCTTTATAACATTCTGGAGTATATGCAAATTGCCATTAGAAAAAGTGAAGCAGTAGACTTTGTGTCATTCTCAAAACTTTTGGCCATGACTGTAGTATAATGATGGAATACGGAATGATCAGCTCCCTATTCTATCATTCAGCCGATGCGTTAGAGTGCGCAGCAGGCGTGATTATGGCACTACATCGCGCCAGTTGTGCTTCAGTAGAGAGCGCAGACCGGAGCTGCGGGGAAACTGGGTTGGGTGAGTAATTTTTTTTTTCACAAAATTCTGTGTGGCAAGAGGGGGCTGTATGGGGACATAATACTGTGCAAGCGGGTTGTTGTTTGGACACATCATTCTGACTGGGGGCTGTGTAGGGTCATAATACTGTGTAAGGGGGCTGTGTGGGGACATCATTCTAAGTGGGGGCTGAATGGGGACATAATACTGTGTAGGGCGGCTCTGTGGCGACGTCAGTCTGAGTAGAGGGTTGTGTGGGGACATAATACTGTGTAGTGAGGTTGTGTGGGGATGTCCTGTTTGGGGGGCTGTGTGATGACATCATTCACTATGGGGGAGTTGTGTGGTGACATCAGATTGTGTGGGGTTCTTTGTTGGGACAATATTGTGTAGGGGACTGTGTGGGGACGTAATATAGAGTACAGGGGCTGAGTGGGCACATTATTATGAGGGGGACATACTGTGTAGGAGGGCTCTGGTCATCATTCTGAGTGAGGTGCTGTGTGGGGACATAATACTGTGTAGTGAGGTTGTGTGGGGGTGACCTTCATATTGTGTGGGGGGCTTTGTGGTGATATATTGTGAGGAGTGCTTTGTCGGGACATAATATTGTGTGTGGGGGGCTTTGTGTGGATATCATACTGTCTGAGGGGCTATGTGGGGACATTATACTGTGTGTGGGAACTGTGGGGGCATCATATTGTATTTGAAGCAGTTGATCAAGGTAGAAGGTCTAGTTATCAGGAGCGAACGATTTACTTCTTTTCATAACCTTTTATGAGATGCAGTAAATTATATAGTTTGAATTATCTGCTACAGGTAAGAATACATAAAGCAATAAGCCCCATCTTAACATGTATTACCAGTAATAACTAGTCAGCAATCTTCATTTTGTTCAATATTAAGTGATACAAATATATGTAAAACAATAATAATGAGCAGAATTAGGTTTGGCCGGTTTGTTCAGTCCTCTACAACAGTTGCAGTATCTCATGTGGCCTCTTGGGAAAATTAATTGCCCACCCCTGAGTTAGATGATTTATCAAAGACACGTGCATTTCTTGGTGCAAAGAGGTCGCTGTTGCAATTTTTGTGCATGCCTTTTTTTTTCAGATGACCCCACATACTAATTAATAGCAGCCAATAATTATATGAGTGAGTAGCTCCCTCTCAATATGCCGATGAGATAGCTCATAAGTAATATTGGTTCCCGGTCTGGTAGACACAAACCATCTATGTATTACATGGTTGGCTCAGTGAGAGGCCAATATGTAACATATCGTTA
Organism: Oophaga sylvatica; assembly: GCA_033576555.1. Taxonomy (NCBI): domain Eukaryota; kingdom Metazoa; phylum Chordata; class Amphibia; order Anura; family Dendrobatidae; genus Oophaga; species Oophaga sylvatica. The sequence continues at coordinate 584,806,706 of JARQOD010000002.1, forward strand.
CTACACACATGCATGATGAGACATGCACAACATCTGCGACCTCCACTGCATCTTCTTTCTTCAGGGCTGCACCGCTCCCATACTACCCGGCTTCCTTTTTGCCGGGGGAGGCAGTACACTCCTGAAGATTGACAGATCGCAGTTTGGATCAGCCTTACCTCTGCAGCATGGGAAAAGTGCAGAGGCACTGAGTCTGTCAGATCCAGAAATCTGCCAGCTTCAGAGCAGTGTTTGCAGAGTTTAAAGCACAGATCTTGCTAGCAGCATACAATCCTTCCGTAAGTAACCAGACATTCTAAGGGCGCAGTCAGACGGCTGTATTAATCGAACCGAGATTGGAACGCAGTGCACGGACTGGCCGGCGGTTCTCATGACCCGAGCGTGACAGCTTCATGTATTTCTATGCAGCTATCATGCTTGGGTCGGTCACCGGCCAGTCCGTGCACTGCATCTCAATCTCGGTCCGATTTATACGGCCGCGTGACTGCGCCCTAAGACTGTGGATGTGGCCATTAACTCAAGCATTGAGCTGAAGACAATAAAATTAAAAATTCCTCAGTTTTGTGGAACATAGAGGATTTTTAATAACTGGGAATTTGCAAAGTTTACTTGCTTTTACTACGACTTTACAATTTAACCAATTAATGAAGAGGGGACAATCCCTTTAAAATCTCATATAATAATATTATATAAATAAATGAGCATTAACAATTGTATTATACCTCTTTTTTTTCCTCAGGTATATGGGGCTTCCAATGTAGAATTAATTACTAGAACCCGCACAGAACATTTATCGGATCAGCACAAAGGAAAGAGCAAAGGTAATGTTGAATACACAGATAGTTTCCAAGTACAGTTGGCCCCTAAGGCTCGGTGCAAAGGGTGTTTGGTGCATGTGCAGTAAAAAATTATTGGTACACATGCCAAATCTGTCCTTAGATTCTTACAGTGGCATTTTAAAGTTTGGGCACCCTTTGTCAAAATTACTGTTATTCGAAAAAGATAAGCAAATGAAAGATTAAATGATCTCCAAAAGGGCTGAAGTTAAAGGTGACACATTACCTTTATATTCTAGGCAATAAAAAATACGGTATATATATATATATATATATAGTCAATTTTTAAATTAAAAAAATTTCATAAAGGAAAGTGCAGATGCAAAAGTTTAGGCATCCTGCATGGTTAGTGCCTAGTAGCATCTCCTTTTGCAAGTAACACAGCTTGTAAATGCATTTTGTAGTCAGCTAAGAGTCTTTCAGTTCTTGCTTGAGGGATTTTCATCCATTTTTCCTTGGAAAATTCTTCCAATTCTGTGAGATTCCTGGGTCGTCTTTCATGCTCTGCTATTTTTAGGTCTAGCCACAGATTTTCAATGGTCAGGGCACTGTCAGGGCCATTGTAAAACCTTCAGCTTGCGCCTTTTGATGTAGTCTATTGTGGATTTTGACGTGTGTTTACGATCATTAGCCATTTGTAGAAGCCATTCTCTTTTCTTCAGCTTTTTTTACAGATGGCATTTTGCTTGCATCAAAAATATTACAATTTATTTTTTGATTAGTGACAGCTCTGGTTCTGCTATAATTTAAATGTTACTTTTTTCCTTTTGAGCCAGCAAGGGTTAATGTCAGTTTCCTTGCTGGCAGCTGCTTTGTTGCTGGTCAGCTGATGTGGGTGGTGACCATTCCCACCTTCCTTTTAAATAGTCACATGAGGCATCAGTTGACTATTGGTAATAGAGTTACAGTGGGTATGGAAAGTATTCAGACCCCTTTAAATGTTTCACTCTTTGTTTCATTGCAGCCATTTGGTAAATGCAAAAAAAGTTAATTTTTTTCTCAGTAATGTACACTCTGCACTCCATCTTGACTGAAAAAAATAGAAATTTACAAATTTTTGGAAATTTATTAAGGAAGAAAAACTGAAATATCACATGGTCATAAGTATTCAGACCCTTTGCTCAGACACTCATATTTAAGTCACATGCTGTCCATTTCCTTGTGATCCTCCTTGAGATGATTCTGCTCCTTCATTGAAGTCCAGCTGTGTTTAATTAAACTGATAGGACTTGATTTGTAAAGGCACACACCTGTCTATATAAGCTCACAGAGCATGTCAGACCAAATGAGAATCATGAGGTCAAAGGAACTGGCCAAGGAGCTCAGAGACAGAATTGTGGCAAGGCTCAGATCTGGCTAAGGTTACAAAAGAATTTCTGCAGTGCTCAAGGTTCCTAAGAGCACAGTGGCCTCCATAATCCTTAAATGGAGGAAGTTTGGGACCACCAGAAGTCTTCCTAGACCTGACCGTCGAGCCATACTGAGCAATCTTGGGAGAAGATCCTTGGTGAGAGAGGTAAAGAAGAACTCCAAGATCACTGTGGCTGAGCTCCACAGATGCAGTAGGGAGATGGGAGAACGTTCCTCAAAGTCAACTATCACTGCAGACCTCCACCAGTTGGGCCTTTATGGCAGAGTGGCCCGACGGAAGCCTCTCATTAGTGCCAGACATATGAAAGCCCACATAGAGTTTGCTGAAAAACACATGAAGGACTCCCAGACTATGAGAAAAAAGATTCTCTGGTCTGATGAGACGAGGATAGAACTTTTTGGTGATAATTCTAAGCGGTATGTGTGGGGAAAACCAGGCACTGCTCATCACCTGTCCAATACAATCCCAACAGTGAAACATGGTGGTGGGAGCATCATGCTATGGGGGTGTTTTTCAGCTGCAGGGACAGGACGACTGGTTGCAACTGAAGGAAACATGAATGCGGCCAAGTACAGAGATATCTTGGATGAAAACCTCTTCCGGAGTGCTCTGGAGTCTGGACCTCAGACTTGGCCAAAGTTTCACTTTCCAACAAGACAGTGACCCTAAGCACACAGCTTAAACAACAAAGGAGTGGCTTCAGAACAACTCTGTGACCATTCTTGACTGGCCCAGCCAGAGCCCTGACCTAAACCCAATTGAGCATCTCTGGAGAGACCTGAAAATGGCTGTCCAACAATGTTCCCAATCCAACCTGACGGAACAGGAAAGGATCTGCAAGGAATAATGGCAGAGGAATCCCCAAATCCAGGTGTGAAAAACTTGTTGCATCATTCCCAAGAAGACTCATGGCTGTACTAGCTCAAAAGGGAGCTTCTACTCTATACTGAGCAAAGGGTCTGAATACTTATGACCATGTAATAGTCCAGTTTTTCTTTTTTAATAAATTTGCAAAAATTTCTACATTTCTTTTTTTTCAGTTAAGATGGAGTGCAGAGTGTACATTAATGAGAAAAAAATGAACTCTTTTGAATTTACCAAATGGCTGCAATGAAACAAACAGCGAAAAATTTAAAGGGGTCTGAATACTTTCTGCACCCACTGTATTTTATGAAGACCAGCCTTGAGTTTGGAGCTCTCTGGTGCCGGTGGTGTATCTGCTTCGGGTTCCTGTTGCCGCATACTCTGCTGTTTGGATCTTGGCAGCAGATGCAGTCGCTAAGTATTGTTTTCCTTGCTTGTCTCATGTTTTTCACTTCCCCTGTGTTGATACCATGTGCAGTGGTAAGGCTAGCATCTTTGCCGGCCAGTGCACTATCCAGGGAATAGTAAGGTGACAATTAGGGACTAGGATAGTGACGGCGGCAGGGGGAAGGACCCTCCTAGAGCGTTAGTGGACCTTAGGGATAGGCACAGGAGTCAAGGGGTGCCCCATCCTTTGCTTCTCTCCCTATTCCATCCCATTGTTTGTGTATGTTGTGCCATCCGCCGGACTTACCCGCTCCAAGCGAAACAAAGAATTTGTTGAAATTTCATTGAATCCATTCTTCCCTCTACCCATGAAATATTCCCCATGCCATTCGCTGTAACACAATCCCAAAGCATGATTGATCCAGCTCAGTGCTTAATGGTTGGTGAGATGTTCTTTAAGACCGGAGTCACACTAGTGTATGGCATCCGATGATTCTCTCATGCGAGAGCATCGGAGGCGATATTCTAATGACACTCGGCTCCTGCTCTGCTGCGAGTGGGAGACGAGTGTCATGCCACTCGCATGACCGGACCAGAGCACAGCTGCGGAGGAGATGGAGAAAGTAATTTTTTCATCTCCTGTGGCATCGGCGGGAAATCACACTGCACTTGTTTCACTCGCACTCGTAGACTTGTATGGGCGAGAGTAAGTCTCACTGCCAATCGCAGCATGCTGCGATTGTTCTCTCATGCCGAATCGGCATGAGAAAATAATCGTAGATGTGAGCTGCCCCATAGTATAACACTACGCGAAGTCTTATTGCATAGCATTCGGTCATGTTATACGGTAGTGTGGCCTTTCTAAAATTCTGTGTCCTTTTTTCTCCACACATGCCATTGTGGTCATAGAGTTATATTTTAAACTTATCGGTCCACAGGACTTGTTTCCAAAACACATCAGGCTTGATTAGATGTTTTTTTTGCATACTTCTGAAGCTGAATTTTATGGTGAGGACACACAAGAGGTTTTCCTTTCATGACTCTTTCATGAAGACCATATTTGTGCAGGTGTCTCTGAACAGTAGAACAATGTACCACAACGCCAGAGTCTGCTAAATCTTTCTAGAGGTCTTTTACAGTAAAGCAGGGGTTCTGATTTGCCTTTCTAGCAATCCTACGAGCAGCTCTAACAGAAGTTTTGCTTGGTCTTCCAGACCTTATCTTGACCTCCACTGTTCCTGGTAACTGCCATCTCTTACTTAATTACATTTCGAACTGAGGAAAGGGCAATTTGAAAATGCTTTGCTATCTTCTTATAGCCTTCTCCTGCTTTGTGGGCCTCCACTTTTTTCATTTTCAGAGTGCTAGGCAGCTGCTTAGAAGAACCCATGGCTGCAGTTTTTTGGCACAAGGATAGAGGAGGCTGGGTTTTTATAAAGCTGGGAAATTTACATCACCTGGCCTTTCCTAATGATGATGGTAAATAAGTCATAACCCTAACAGGTTAACTAAGGTCTGAAACCTTGGTCAAAGTTATCTGAGCACACAGATATCCAAACGTGCCCAAACTTTTTTTTCGCCCATTTTAAAAATTCCATTTTGTAATTTTTAAAATGTGAAAATCGAAAAAAAAAATATACTGAGTTATATATATATATATATATATATATATACAGTACAGACCAAAAGTTTGGACACACCTTCTCATTCAAAGATTCTTCTGTATTTTCATGACTATGAAAATTGTAGAATCACACTGAAGGCATCAAAACTATGAAGTAACACATGTGGAATTATACATTACACTTTACAAAAAAGTGTGAAACAACTGAAAATATGTCTTATATTCTAGGTTCTTCAAAGTAGCCACCTTTTGCTTTGATTACTGCTTTGCACGCAGAAAAGGTGAACGGCTGGACTCTACATGCCTGGTTCCCACCGTGAAGCATGGAGGAGGTGGTGTGATGTGTGGGGGTGCTTTGCTGGTGACACTGTTGGGGATTTATTAAAAATTGAAGCGGTGAGCGGTCCAGCTCACCCCAAACCATCTTGATTGGGTACAGGTCTGGTGACTGTGGAGGCCAGGTCATCTGGCGTAGCACCCCAACACTCTCCTTCTTGGTCAAATAGCCCTTACACGACTGGAGGTGTGTTTGGGGTCATTGCCCTGTTGAAAAATAAATGATGGTCCAACTAAACGCAAACCGGATGGAATAGCATGCTGCTGCAAGATGCTGTGGTAGCCATGCTGGTTCAGTATGCCTTCAATTTTGAATAAATCCGCAACAGTGTCACCAGCAAAGCACCCCCACACCATCACACCACCTCCTCCATGCTTCACGGTGGGAACCAGGCATGTAGAGTCCATCGTTCACCTTTTCTGCGTGCAAAGCAGTAATCAAAGCAAAAGGTGGCTACTTTGAAGAACCTAGAATATAAGACATATCTTCAGCTGTTTCACACTTTTTTGTAAAGTGTAATGTATAATTCCACATGTGTTAATTCATAGTTTTGATGTCTTCAGTGTGATTCTACAATTTTCATAGTCATGAAAATACAGAAAAATCTTTGAATGAGAAGGTGTGTCCAAACTTTTGGTCTGTACTGTATATAGTACAGACCAAAAGTTTGGACACACCTCATTTAAAGATTTCTCTGTATTTTCATGACTATGAAAATTGTAAATTCACGCTGCAGGCATCAAAACTATGAATTAACACATGTGGATGAGCTTCAAGAGGTAGTCACCGGAAATGGTCTTCCAACAATCTTGAAGGAGTTCCCGGAGATGCTTAGCACTTGTTGGCCCTTTTGCCTTCACTCTCGATTGGGTTCAGGTCTGGTGACTGTGGAGGCCAGGTCATCTGGCGTAGCACCCCATCACTCTCCTTCTTGGTCAAATAGCCCTTACACAGACTGGAGGTGTGTTTGGAGTCATTGTCCTGTTGAAAAATAAATGATGGTCCAACTATACGCAAACTGGAAGCAAGATGCTGTGGTAGCCATGCTGGTTCAGTATGCCTTCAATTTTGAATAAATCCCCAACAGTGTCACCAGCAAAGCACCCCCACACCATCACACCTCCTCCTCCATGCTTCACGGTGTGAACCAGGCACGTAGAGTCCATCCGTTCACCTTTTCTGCATCGCACAAAGACACGGTAGTTGAAACCAAAGATCTCAAATTTGGACTCATCAGACCAAAGCACAGATTTCCACTGGTCTAATGTCCATTCCTTGTGTTCTTTAGCCCAAACAAGTCTCTTCTGCTTGTTGCCTGTCCTTAGCAGTGGTTTCCTAGCAGCTATTTTACCATGAAGGCCTGCTGCACAAAGTCTCCTCTTAACATTTGTAGAGATGTGTCTGCTGCTAGAACCCTGTGTGGCATTGACTTGGTCTCTAATCTGAACTGCTGTAAACCTGCGATTTCTGAGTCTGGGGACTCGGATAAACTTATCCTCAGAAGCAGAGGTGACTCTTGGTCTTCCTTTCCTGGGGCAGTCCTCATGGGAGCCAGTTTCTTTGTAGCGCTTGATGGTTTTTGCAACTGCACTTGGGGACACTTTCAAAGTTTTCCCAATTTTTCTGACTGACTGACCTTCATTTCTTAAAGTAATGAAGGCCACTCATTTTTCTTTACTTAGCTGCTTTTTTCTTGCCATAATACAAATTCTAACAGTCTATTCAGTAGGACTATCAGCTGTGTATCCACCAGACTTCTGCACAACACAACTGATGGTCCCAACCCCATTTATAAGGCCAGAAATCCCACTTATTAAACCTGACAAGGCACACCGGTGAAGTGAAAACCATTCCCGGTGACTACCTCTTGAAGCTCATCAAGAGAATGCCGAGAGTGTGCAAAGCCGTCATCAAAGCAAAAAGTGGCTACTTTGAAGAACCTAGAATATAACACATATTTTCAGATGTTTCATACTTTTTTGTTAAGTATATAATTCCACATGTGTTAATTCATAGTTTTGATGCCTTCAGTGTGAATGTACAATTTTCATAGTCATGAAAATACAGAAAAATCTTTAAATGAGAAGGTGTGTCCAAACTTTTGGTCTGTACTGTATATTAGTTATAGAATAGAATATATAATATAGAGGTTTTTTTTGCCTAAAATTCAAAGGAAATGTGTCATCTTTATCTTTAGCCCTTTTAGAGATCATGTAATCTTCAACTTGCTTAACTGTTCACAATAATTAACTTAATTATTTAATTAATAATAAACAGTCATTGTGACCAGGGGTTCCCAAACTTTTACATGCCACTGTATGAGGCCACTGGATGTAAAATAGATCGCTGCATCTGCCAGGCTGCTATAAGTCGGTATGCTATTTTTTTATTCTGTAGGAAAGTCAAGTCTTCTGTGCTGTCACATACTGTTAAGTATGGAGAATATTATTTTCCACTACTAGTGATGAGCGAGTATGCTCCTTGCTTGGTTTTCCCAAGCATGCTCAGGTGGTCTCCGAGTATTTGGGCTTGCTCGGAGATTTAGTTTCTGTCGCCGCAGCTGCATGATTTGTGACTGCTAGACAGCCTGAATACATGTGGGGAATTCCTGTTTATTAGGAAATCCCCACCTGTATTCAGGCTGTATAGCAGCTATAAATCATGCAGCTGTGGCGACAAAAACTAAATCTCCGAGCATGCCCAAATACTCGGAGACCACCCGAGCATGCTCGGAGAAACCCGAGCAACGAGCATACTCACTTATCACTATCCACTACTTGTAAACCATGTAAGTAACCGCATAGTATATAGTTGCATACATTACTATGTTCGTCCCATGCGCTAGAAGATTTTCCCACCATGTGCTAATTGTTAATCCAAAATGCGATGTAAACAGTCTGTTTCCTCAGTCCTCTGGAGCTGGTCCTTGGGCTATATGACTAAGGTGGATATTTATTGCTTCTAAAGTGCTTGAACAGGTTTGTTTTAACACATTTAAACTAAGTTCTTGAAACTAGAAAATTGGTGTGAAAAAGCAGAAATGTGTGATCTTACCATGAGAAACAATACAAAGAGCAAAATATAAAAAAAACACCTGCAGTGCAGTGCAAGCCACATGTGTCACACATTTATAATATACAGTAATAAATGCATCATCCAGAATATATCGGTGAGTTATACTGAAAGGATTGGACTTAAAACTGACAGATGGACAAAATATATTTTTTTTATCTGTAAAACTATTGTGGTTTCTAAACATTGATTTTTGTTTTGTTTTTTAAAGATTTTTATCATCCTCTCAGGTGGAGAACACCATTTTCAAACTGTGTATGCTGTTCTGACCACTGGTCACTACTGATGAGCGAATGTGCTGTGATAAAGTGTTATCTGAGCATGCTTGTGTGCTAACCGAGTGTCTTCCCCGTGCTCGAAAAATATGTTCAAGTACCTGTGGCTGCACATCTCGCGGCTGTTTGACATTTGCAACACAAGCAGGAATTATCTAACTAAAAGGCAATCCATGCATGTGTTGCCGCTGTGAGATGTGAAGCCGCGGAGACTCGAAATATTTATCGAACATGCCGAAGTCACTTGGTTAGCACACGAGCATGCTCGGATAATATCTTATCTAAGCACGTTCGCCCATCACTACTGGTCTTACTTACTCTTCTTTATATTTGCAGTTCAGTTCATCGAGTGTCATGAGTGCTTCTGGTTCAGACTATACAGTGACGTGTAGCGCGCCACTGAAATCGTCGTGTCACACCGCGGCATTGTATATATTGATTTCCTATGGTGTTGCATTGTGACATAGTTGTAAATGTTTCCAAATGTGTTTGATTTTTTTTGTCGCTGATTTGCAAGTCGCATGCAACTCCCTTATTATATGCTTCAATGCAAATGTCACGTAACATGCAACTTAGCTGTTTTACTTACAGCAAAATCACAGCTTTAAAACAGGAGCATGACAGAAAGTCGCAGACAAGTTGCTGCTCAGATGTTTTTGCTGAGTGACTTTTCAAAGAACTGCTTTCGTGCGACACGTTGCGTATACCCTTAGCCTTATTCTTTTGATCAATTGTGGTCCCAGAGACAAACATTTAACCAAATGATAATCTTAGAGAATGGCAGATTATTTTTTTCAAAATTATTGCCAAGAGGCAAACTTTTTGGATCTCAACTGATACCAGTTTTGGTATACAATGTGTAACGTATACTTACAATAATACTTTAGTTTTTCAACATTAGAGGTTATTAACATTAGAACTAAAGGGTACAAAGGTCACTTTGTTTTCATATACATATACCGTATATACTCGCGTATAAGCCGAGTTTTTCAGCACATTTTTTTGTGCTGCAAACGCCCCCCCTCGGCTTGTACACAAGTCATTTGTCCCAGAAAGATGGCTGGGGAGGCGGAGCAGCGGGTCAGAGAGGCAGGAGCCGGCGGGGGAGCAGCGGGTCACAGAGGCAGGAGCTGTCGGCTGTGGCTAAAGCCTGTGCCGCTGCTAAAGAGAAATGAATATTCGTTTAATAGCACACAGTGACAGCCGCAGCTGCAGGCTTCCAGCACACATCCTACTCACCTTCCTGCGCTCCCTCGCTGCATTTCGTTCATTCCGGCGCCAGCAACATTTCCGGCCAAGCGATCACGTGGCCGCGCTCATTAAGATAATAAATATGCACACCTCTCCACTCCCATAGGCGTGGAGTGAATATTCAGTACCTTAATGAGCGGGGCCACGTGATCGCTCGGCAGGAAGAGCTACTGGCGTCGGAACGAGATGCAGCGAGGGCGCGCAAGAATGTAAGTAGGATAGATTTAATAGAAGATGATCCAATTATTATGGTACTAACAATAAATATAAACCCGTCTGAAATACCTAAACATTCCAAGTGGGGAGCGATATTGGGTAATCAGAAGCACAACCAAAGCAAGATATTTTAGAAAATTAATGAACAATCTTTATTATAATCATAATTACATTTCAATAATAATTGACAGATAAAAAGATGCCTCAGATGCGGTGGCTTTGAACCCTATTAAACATCAATTGCCTAGATGATAACAATATGGGGTTAATTGTTATAATTAATCATAGTCTCTATAACAAGTCTACTTTCATTAGACACCAAAAAACATCCATTATAGAGTGCGTGTGCAAAATAAGGGCATACAGGTTGAAGGTAGGCAGGCTAAAACAGGCTGGAGGCTTGATCAATACATTCCCTTTGATACCATTATGCTTATATTGACATAAGGGGTATGTGAGCCTACAGTTGAAATGTAGCCTAGAATGAGCTAATGATAAAGTATAGATAGATAATATATACAGTGTCTTGCGAAAGTATTCGGCTCCCTGGAACTTTTCAACCTTTTCCCACATATCATGCTTCAAACATAAAGATACCAAAAGTCAATTTTTGGTGAAGAATCAACAACAAGTGGGAGACAATTGTGAAGTTGACTGAAATTTATTGGTTATTTTACATTTTTGTGGAAATACAAAAACTGAAAAGTGGGGCGTGCAATATTATTTGACCCCTTTACTTTCAGTGCAGCAAACTCACTCCAGAAGTTCATTGTGGATCTCTGAATGATCCAATGTTGTCCTAAATGACTACTGATTATAAATATAATCCACCTGTGTGTAATCAAGTCTCTGTATAAATGCACCTGCTCTGTGATATTCTCAGGGTTCTGTTAGAAGCACAGAGAGCATCATGAAGACAAGGAACACAACAGGCAGGTCCGTGATACTGTTGTGGAGAAGTTTAAAACTGGATTTGGATACAACATGATTTCCAAAACTTTAAACATCCCAAGGAGAACTGTGCAAGCGATCATATTGAAATGGAAGGAGTATCATACCACTGCAAATCTACCTAGACCCGGCCTTCCATCTAAACTTTCATCTCAAACAAGGAGAAGACTGATCAGAGATGCAGCCAAGTGGCCCATGATCACTCTGGATGAACTGCAGAGATCTACAGCTGAGGTGGGACAGTCTGTCCATAGGACAACAATCAGTCGTACACTGCACAAATCTGGCCTTTATGGAAGAGTGGCAAGAAGAAAGCCATTTCTCAAAGATATCCATAAAAAGTGTTGTTTAAAGTTTGCAACAAGCCATCTGGGAGACAAACCAAACATGTGGAAGAAGGTGCTCTGGTCAGATGAAACCAAAATCGAACTTTTTGGCAACAATGCCAAACTATATGTTTGGCGTAAAGGCAACACAGCTCATCACCCTGAACACACCATCCCCACTGTCAAACATGGTGGTGGCAGCATCATGGTTTGGGCCTGCTTTTCTTCAGCAGGGACAGGAAGGTGGTTAAAATTGATGGGAAGATCGCTGTAGCCAAATACAGGACCATTCTTGAAGAAAACCTGTTGGAGTCTGCAAAAGACCTGAGACTGGGACGGAGATTTGTCTTCCAACAAGACAATGATCCCAAACATAAAGCAAAATCTACAATCGAATGGTTCACAAATAAACGTATCCAGGTGTTAGAATGGCCAAGTCAAAGTCCAGACCTGAATCCAATCGAGAATCTGTGGAAAGAGCTGAAAACTGCTGTTCACAAACGATCTCCATCCAACCTCACTGAGCTCGAGCTGTTTGCCAAGGAAGAATGGGCAAGAATTCCAGTTTCTCGATGTACAAAAGTGATAGAAACATACCCCAAGCGACTAGCAGCTGTAATCGCAGCAAAAGGTGGCGCAACAAAGTATTACGTTAAAGTGGCTGAATAATATTGCACGCCGCACTTTTCAGTTTTTGTATTTTCACAAAAATGTAAAATAAACAATAAATTTCATTCAACTTCACAATTGTGTCCCACTTGTTGTTGATTATTCACCAAAAATTTACATTTGGTATCTTTATGTTTGGAGCATGAAATGTGGGAAAAGGTTGAAAATTTCAAGGGGGCTGAATACTTTAGCAAGGCACTGTATATACATAAGGTAAAGTGTTGCTTTAGTACAAAAAATTGCTAAAAAATCCTATTAATAAACAAATTGGTTTATCCCTTGGTAACAGACAATACCGAAAATGTGACAAGTCTCATAATCCCTTGGAAAAATATAATGCTTTGTACAGGATATGAAAGCCTATATTTTAGCCACAGCCGTAGGTATGAGAATGGTCAGGTCCATCCCCATTTTTGATACACTTCTCAGTTTTCTTTCCAGGTAGTAAAACACCTTTGCAGTCATTCCTGGGGATAGCTGAGCAGCATGTGGGACCAAACAATGGGGTGAGTATTATTTGTGATTGCTGAAACCTTCATAGCAATCAATGTCGGAGTTGTTTCTTTCTCTGCCTCCGCTTGTGACTATACTTAAGAAGACTGTATGAGCTGTCTCTCTGAAATAAGAATTTAGTGCAAATCAATACCTGGTGTGGCAGGATGCGCTCACAGCAGCCTTGTGTCTGACAGTTATCATTAATTGTATCCTGAAGATCTAAAATTACCTCTAGATGAAGACAGAGACGTTGCACTTGACTTTACTTGGTGTATAGCAGTATAGCAATGAAACAAAAGAAAAATATTGTGCACAAAGAAAATGTATCATTTTTAAGTAAAGACAGATTTTCCTATAGATATTTGCTCATTTTGCCTTTCTACCCAGCTAATCCTTCTCTTTTCCATTAGGTCTATGACACCACATGATTAAAATGACTGCTGAATCCTTTAAACCCTATGTAGAAGCAAAAAGTCTCTTTTCCCTGCATGAGAACTACAGTTTTACCTAACTTCAATATCCCGGGCAGGAGTTGAAGAACATGATGATTCATGCAGGAAAAAGAGACCGTCAGTTTCAACTTAGAGCCGAGAAAAGAGAAGAATTAACTTGGTAGAAAGGCAAAATGAGCAATTGTGAGTACAGAGTGCTGAATAGTATGATGATTGCAGTATATTAAGAGGATAAAAACTTTGCTTGGAGTACTTCTTTTAAAGAACAAGCAAAATGGTCTAACTCACTCTCCCCGGGTACAGTGCTGAGTCTCTGCCTCTGCTTCCATTCTGAAAAGCAGTGCAGCCAGTAACGGAGCTCAGCAGCTCTGCCCAAGTAGACAGCATGAGTCACTCAACTCATTGATTGTCTGCAGCACCTTTGAAGTCACATCAGTGATGCAGACCATAATAGTGGGAGCACCAGCGGAAGCTCAGCACTGGACCTGGAGAGGGTGAATAAAGCAAGCTTGTTTTTTAAAAAAAACTGCAGCAGAAGTACCAGGATCATACTTGTGAGTGCAATGCGAGAAACTTGTGCGAGTCTCTTGGCTCAATACCCGTCACTGCCGCCGGCACTCGGGACCGGAGTGTGCGGCTGCATGTATTTCTATGCAGCTGAACGTTCTGGTCTGAACTGCCAGTGGCAGTGCCGGGAATTGAGACTCACACAAGTTTCTCGCATTGCATTCACAAGTATGACCCTGGCCTAACAGTGCTGTGCATATGTATGTTCATTCTTTTTGGTGTTAATTTAGCACTTTTTCAAGCGGGTTCCAGACAGATTCTGCCTAAAATAAACTGTGCCCATTCCCCAAATCTACGTTTGCACGACGAGTTTCCGGTCAGTTTTTTATGTTGCACCATTTCTGTACCTACTAGCAAAATTAGGCTTGTATTTTATTTATTGCGGGTTTTTTTTGTTTGTTTTTTACATGCGTTTTTATTGAAGTTTTGACGCTGCTGTTTTTTGTCTCTTTTTAATGTATGTTTTAAATAAATCTGCTTTTATTTTTATACCCCCTGGTATTTGGCTTTGACAAAACTTTATTAATATGGTCATGTGCAGAAACTCACTAAAAAACGTATGAGGTTTTTACCTGCGTTTTTTCCGCATCTAATGCAATTCTGGGAAAATTTGCACATAAAACTCAGCGTACCCGAAAGAGAAATTAACAAGCTGATTTCTAACACGCACCACCAGTCAGTTTACGCTGGATAAAAAAAAAATTAATGGCCATAAGATTTCCAGAATTTCAGTCCATTTTGCTGGAACTGTACCTGTAAGACACTGCGGTTTTGCACAGTGAAAATACTACACAGCATCAAAAACTCATTACATTAAAGTTTTGAAAAATGCCTGATGGAAAACAAAATAGTGGAGTCATTTTTTGAAAAGTTTCCTGGTGGATCCTCATCCAGACTGCTAACTAAACTCTGTCACATCAGAAGGCTGCAAAACGCAATTCTAAACTCTTCAAAACTACTTCAGGAAAATAGAAACTTCCCATCTTTTAGACACTGGCGCATCCGCTGGGTGTTTTAAGACTAATCCACATCAGGAAACCAGTGGCGGTCATTTTCTCGAAGCGGTTTTGCCTGCATCTATTTAGACATTTTTGCAGCAAGGCCTTTAACTCTGTGCTTTTAAGTATTTCCTAGCGGAAGCCGCCTGAAGAATGAACATGTTATTTCTTTTAACCTCTTTTCTAACCTTGAAGCAGATAAGATGTGACATAAGACGGAACATCAATGTTGTTTTGATCTTATGACGCTCATTTTACGGGAATCCACCTCAAAAAGACTATGGAGATACATGTTTCCTAAATCAGTTTTCACTTGAAAAATATGTCATTCTTCACTGCCTCAAAAAAAGTCTTTAGACTTGAGAGTCCTCAGTGGTTGATACCTTTTAATGGCTAACTGAAAAGATGGTAACAAATTGCAAGCTTTCAGACTACTCAGGTCTCTTCATCAGGCGAAGACTATATTAGTCTTTGCCTGATGAAGAGACCTGAGTAGTCTGAAAGCTTGCAATTTGTTACCATCTTTTCAGTTAGCCATTAAAAGGTATCAACCACTGAGGACTCTCAAGTCTAAATATTTTTCTATCTACTGGCTAACACGGTACGAAGATACACATCTTTCCTATATCAAAAAAAATCCACATTCACATATTCAGTATTTGGTCAGTATTTTACATCAGTATTTGTAAGCCAAAACCAGGAGTGGGTCATAAATACAGAAGTGGTGACGTGTTTCTATTATACATTTTTTTTGTTCCACTCCTGGTTTTGGCTTATAAATACTGAATGTGTCCTTAACGGTAGTGTGAACAAAGCTAGAATAAAGCTGCGATATTCATCAATAAAATGTATGACCTATATTTGTAGCGAATTGTATACTGATAGATCTAATAAACACATCCTTCAGTTACTAGAAGATCCTTCGAATTCATTTGTATCTCTTGGCTTTCATTAACACATCAAGGAATTTCTATCCCCCAAATTGAAACACAATTTACGTCTCAAAATACAAAGAGTGATTTAATTGTAGAAATGCCTGGCAAAGCTCCACCGCCATTATCTGATCCTATGCCAGCCTGTTGTACCGCCGACTGAGTCCTATGGTGAACGTCTAATAGTATTTAATTGCATATGAAAATAAGAATTGCCTTCATGGTGCCAATATGTGCGATTGCCAATAAAGCTCTCACTTCTACAGTGAGATATAAGAAGAAGCAAACCCGTAAGCAAACCCGCAAAGAGTGACAGAATAGAGAAACGACACATCGACGCTGACATCTCAGGAATGGCAGCTCACATGTACAATTATTCTTCTCATTTTTGGAAACATACGCTGCCATGAATACACTTTCTGTCATAGGGAACTGTGACACTGATACACAACAGACCAAAGAAAAGCAAGTGGTGTCATATATTCATTTGTGAAGAACACATGGAGGGAGACATTATATACAGCTGCAATTAAAATTACTCAACTAACAGGCAGTCAAACATCACAGTCAACAATCCCCTAGCCAGTCCTCCAGGTATTTATACATGTACACCTGCCCTATCACAGACAACCCCTTTAAAGGGAATCTGTCACCCTGAATTGGCGGGATATTTAAATGATGGCAGTCGGGTCAGATGGGCGGTGTTTTGGGTACTTGCCTTAACATGTTGTTCTCCGCTGTCTCCATTATTTCTGGGAATTGTAGCCGTTGCCCTCCATATAACGCGCCTGCGCATTGCAATCTTAAATTGCGCACGCGCAGTATGCTTTGCCCGCAGATTGCAATGCGCAGGCACGTTATATGGAGGGCAACGACTACAATTCCCAGAAATAATGGAGACAGCGGCGAACAACATGTTAAGGCAAGTACTCAAAACACCGCCCATCTGACCTGACTGCCATCATTTAAATATCCCGCCAATTTAGGGTGACAGATTCCCTTTAAGCTCTTAATCTATTTTGTGCCAACTTCTTCTTTCATTTTGAAGTCCATTTTCTATATTTTATTTCTGTTTGCAGTCGTTGACACGATTTTTGTAATCTAGATGTTTGGCAGCTGATTCATCATTTGCGACTTTTTTAAAACGTCGCAACGTTTTTGCGCAAATGTACTCGAGTCCCGCCTGTGTGTACTTTTTTTTGTACACCATCAATGCCCAAAAGTTAGCATTTCGTGCGACGTTATTACTGACCGTCCAACTTTTTTTCCTAGCAAGGCAAAGCAAAAATAAAATTATAAAGAGCATTTTTTTTTTTTAAATTCATGAACCCATGTGTGCCATCTTGAAGAATTTAGCACTAAAACAGCAACAAAACAAAAAAGAACAGTGACATAAACGAAAACCAAAAAAAGTAAATGATAAATTGGGCCCGTTGCATTGAATTTGGAGAAACCACTTGTTATATTAGTTGTGTTGAGCTAATTTGTTCTAGTTTTGTTGGATTATCGCAAAAGGTAGAAAGTTTGTAAAGTTTGCTAATAAACTTAATTTGCAATTAGGATTCAATCAATAATTTTGATTGCAACTGTATATAAAAAACGCATAACATGAATCAAGACAGGACCTCGGCTCCTTTTTAAAGTCAACATACCCATCTCCACAGCACACATAAGTAAATAATCCCTTAAAGAGGTAAAGAGAGATGTTCTTTATATATGTATACAATACACTAGGGTCTTTCTTGTGTATAATTTTAACATTTCCTTCTTTTTTTTTTTTAGCAGACATTAATTACCCAGACTTTTAGCCAGACTAACCCAACAGCCATCACTCCAGATGAATACTTTGACCCTAATTTTGAATTGGGACAACGGGATATGGGTCGACCCATGGAACTTACTACCAAAACTCAGAAGTAAGTAGCGCCTGAAGTGTTACATGATGGACTTTTGATAATAAATGATCTAGGACTATATTTCCAAAATGATAGATTGAACAACCTCTTGGAAGACCTTCATTCTGAATGTAGTGTGATATCACTTTCTAACTCGGAGAGTTACGAATCTTGTCAAAGACTTAAGAGGATGTGGAGCTAAATTAATGAAATTTACTGCAGTCAGTCGGAGTTTAAGGGTATGTGCACACACAGCGTTTTTGCTGCATTTTTTTTTCTGCAAGTGTGGACTGGCCCTGTGTCTCTGGAGCTGAACGCAACAGCCTCGTAAGCTCATATAAAACTGTTGATTTTGGGTCAGGCGATCTGAGAAAAGTCTGTACATCACAGTCCATACTTGGACCATGAAATACAGATGTCTGAAACCGGCCTTTAAAAGGGAAAGTTTATAGTATTGCTTTGCCATACATTATTATTATTATTTATTATTATTATTCCATGGCGCTTTACATGTGAGGAGGGGTATACATAATAAAAAACAAGTACAGTAATCTTAACAATACAAGTCACGACTGGTACAGGAGGAGAGAGGACCCTGCCCGCGAGGGCTCACAATCTACAAGGGATGGGTGAGGATACAGTAGGTGAGGGTAGAGCTGGTCATGCAGCGGTTTGGTGGATTGGTAGTTATTGCAGATTGTAGGCTTACATTGACTGCTTCCCTTATGTTTTATCATTAACATCTACATATTTGTCTTTTATTTCCCACATTCAGGTTTAAAGCCAAACTTTGGTTGTGTGAAGACCACCCTTTGTCTTTGTCAGAACAGGTGGCACCAATCATTGACCTCATGGCAATAAGCAATGCACTTTTTGCAAAACTTCGTGATTTTATAACTCTCAGGCTACCCCCAGGATTCCCTGTCAAAATTGGTGAGTATTATATTTATATACACTTTTTAACACAGCCATAAATGTGATGCACCTCAGGCTTAGACTACAAAAGTTAGATGCAAGGAGGGCACTGTGTGAGCGGGGCCTTCAATGGTTGTCCATATCTTTACAACAGCAAATTAAGCACTTTAAGGCCCAATTTAGAAGAAAAACAGTGGATTTTCACCTCCCACAGCCGGGCTGTTTCAGTGATGTCGGTGTGATATTCTAGGCAGGTACCATGACATTGTTGTGCCAAGGGACTGCTGCAGCCAGTCTGCAACCGCTGCTCGGCTGTAGCTCATTAATATTCAGTCGGGGCAGATATCCACTCTGAAGAAACAATGACCACTGATTGTCTGCAGCAGTCTCGTGACACAAAGTCAGGGGAGCCACTGGGAATAGCGATGCTGACTACGGGAAGTGAATATCCATTGTTTTTGTTTTATGTGGGGTCTTGGAGTGATAATACAAGGTGAACAACCCCTTCATAGCAAAAGATTCCCATTGGAAAATGTAATTTTGCTAAAAGAAATAATTAAAAATATTGGACAGGCTGTCTTTCATTATAACTGATTATAAATGCAAATTTTACAAATCTCTTTTGCAAACTGTTGATATTCTGTTCTCTTATAGTATTTTTATCTTTTTTCAGAAATTCCCATTTTTCACATTTTGAATGCACGCATCACTTTCGGAAACCTAAATGGATGCGATGAGCCAGTATCATCCCTTCGTCAGAGTCCCAGCAGTGAAGCTCCCTCCCCAAGCAGCGACTCCTGCAGTGTTAGCAGCACCAGCTCTATAAGTATGATGCCACAGCAGGGGGAGACGGGACAGAGGGACTCCAACAGTATGTGTCAGACCTCAGCACTGGGGGCAAAGGAGGTCCTGGGTAGGGGTGACTAGAGAGAGGATTACCATTAGCTATGCCTCATGTCACCCATAGATCCTAGATAGGTAGGTAGCATGATCCACCAACATTTCAGATGGCTCCACCAGGCCTCCACCTTCACTGCTTTGCCTGACTACACATACAGATTTGGCTGCTTTTGTAATGGTGCTTTTATGTTGTCAGCTCTTTTGGAAAGGATGTATCTTAGATAGTTAGTTAGCAAAAGTTTTTTTCTGACTTGTATATTATTATTTTGTTATGAATGTTTAGCTTCTGGACGTGGCTGTGAGATGGACCAGTCATTGTTTGAAGCTCCGCGAGGTTACAGTATGGTGGGAAGTTACCGTGAGAGTATGCGGGAGGAAGAGGATGACCTGCTGCAGTTTGCTATCCAGCAGAGTTTGCTGGAAGCAGGTAGTGAATATGACCAGGTAAGAAGTCATGGATCCCACCTCCCTGTTCACTATTGCACTCTGCAGTTTTACTCATAAGTTTAGTTGTCTCCGCACTGCATAATAATGCTGAGCAAGGTAGAAAAAAAAAGCCTAAAAACTGGCAAAATGCAATGAACAGGAGAAGCAGTTTCCTCCTTTTAACCATAGAGGTAAATAAAAAGAACTTCTGACCACATATAGCCATCGCTAGATGTATATCTTTTCCATTGAGCTCAATAATACCTCTAGTAAACCCAAAAAAGATATATTTTTTCCTGTATAAAAATGGAAGATACCAAACTAACATGGTACAAAGATATATTCGTAAACCCTTAAACTTTCCATAGTGATGGCTACAGCCAACCTAACTTTTATTATTCAATACCCAAGAAAAAAAAACAAAAATTCAAGGATGAGTGCATTCCCTACAGCAAGTAAATCCATAAACGGTACTAATACATGTATAGAATTAGGGTGCTTAGTTAACACTATTTTGTTCAAAAAGGCATAAAATCCATCCCACCAACGTCAAAGTGTACCCATCGGAACGGTCCTAACTT
This sequence comes from Oophaga sylvatica, assembly GCA_033576555.1. Lineage (NCBI taxonomy): Eukaryota > Metazoa > Chordata > Amphibia > Anura > Dendrobatidae > Oophaga > Oophaga sylvatica. The sequence continues at coordinate 584,827,047 of JARQOD010000002.1, forward strand.
GTCTCTAGTATTAAAAACCTTACCCTGTGTCAAACAACATCACTGTGAATAAAGGCCGAGCAGGACAGGGCCAGACTGAGACACCCATCCATGGGAAGCTATATAGGTAAATGCCTAGCTCAGAAGGGGGAGCCCCATCCTGTTTGTACAAAATACAAGAGATGGCAGCAAAAAGAAAAAACTGAACTGGACTATAAGCTGGTATTTCATAGACAAAACCCAAGAAAATAAAAAAATACAAAAATGAGCATATACCCTACAGCAAGTAAATCAGTAGATAGTAATAGTACATGGAAATAACATAGGGTACTTAGTAAAGGCTATTTTGATCAAAAACATATAAAACCCATCCCACCATGACAAGTTGTATCAATCGGAACTGTCAAGCCACCATTAGATATGTATGTTTTTCATTGAGCTCAATAATATCTCTAGTAAATCCCAAAAATATATATTTTTTCTGTATCAAAGTGGAGGCTACCAAACTATCATGGTACAAAGATATACCTCCAACTCTCCATAGTGATGGTTGCAGCAAGCCTATCTTCTATTATTGTACTCCATGGCTATACAGATGATTGACGCTCTACATCGGAAATTTCTATGCCGATCTTACAATTCAAAAGCTACATATGAAGGCCAACAATCTAATATTTCATTTCATTGACTTTGTAGGTAACAATCTGGGAAGCTCTAACGAATAGCAAACCGGGAACACATCCAACGTCAAATGAAGGTCGGAAAAGAGAAAGGTTTGTAGAGTGGATTTACATTTGAACAGACCTGCCATTAGAGTGCACCTATCATTTAAGGTGACTTTTTATAATAACCTGTAGAGGTGAGCGGATCTCTTCATGCAACACCAGTCGTTGGTCCACATCAGTGCTCTCTGGCCCTAGACAGGTTGTACACAAATTTTCTGATGTTCTGGGTTTCCCAACACGGCGTTTGATTCACCGGCCTGGTGTGGACATCAGTCCAGCAGACAGGTGACGTCTCACCGGCATGGCTAATCACGATTATTGCTGAGCTTGGGATCTCAGAGATTAAGGAAATTCACACAGCTACTGTCCACTGCCAAAGAGCACTGAGCCGGACCGAGAAAGGGTTTCATAGAAGGTTTCATAGAATGTTAGAGTTGGAAGGGACCTCCAGGGTCCACGTGCCCAACCCCCTGCTCAATGCAGGATTCGCTAAACCATCTCAGACATATGTCTGTCCTGCCTCTGTTTGAAGACTTCCACTGAAGGAGAACTCGCCACCTCTCATGGCAGCCTGTTCCACTCATTGATCACCCTCACTCAACCCTCAGGTCCGGGATTGTGTAAAGCAATATGCTCATCTCTGTTAAGCTGTCCTGTGTGTGTAGATGAGGAAAAACACAGTTTCCAGCCATTATATAACTTGTATCCTGCTTTTTTAGCAGCTTTCTCCTCTGTAGTCACTGGATACAGTAACTTCTCTTTGTGAACTCTGTCTCTCTGTGTAACTTCTCCCCCTCACTTCTCCATACCGTCTATAGACAGCACCTGATATTTCAAGCTTCTTAACTGAAGACAGATCTGTAGACAGATTAGAGCTGGATTTGAGTGTGAAAGATGAGTGCAGGAGAAAATAAGGGACACAGTTTTTTTTATCTTTGTACTTTTAAATTATGATTAAAAATAACTAAAAGTGTAGTCACAAATTTCACACTGGCACTGCATGGTGCATAAGAGTCCATTTGCTAAGACATGTTTGCTGTGGCTCTCAAGTCTCACATTGTGTCTGTGTCTTGCTGTGACAAGAAGCAAAAACTGTGACCACACTGGGATTATTTAGACTCATACTTCCATTCCTTTCTTTCAAGAACAGTTTTCAGCAGTCTCATTATCACCAGAGGCAGGATCACAATGACAGGTAACAACTCTACAGTTGTGCTCAAAAGTTTACATACCCCGGCAGAATTTTTACTTTCATGTCCTTTTTTCAGAGAATATGAGTGATAACACCAAAACTTTTTTTCTCCACTCATGGTTAGTGGTTGGGTGAAGCCAGTTATTGTCAAACTACTGTGTTTTCTCTTTTTAAATCATAATGACAACCCAAAACAACCAAATGACCCTGATCAAAAGTTCACATACCCTATTTCTTAATACCGTGTATTGCCCCCTCTAACATCAATTACAGCTTGAAGTCCTTTGTGGTAGTTGTGGATGAGGTTCTTTATTTTCTCAGATGGTAAAGCTGCCCACTCTTCTTGGCAAAAAGCCTCCAGTTCCTGTAAATTCCTGGGCTGTCTAGCATGAACTGCGCCTTGAGCTCTCCCCAGAGTGGCTCAATGATATTGAGGTCAGGAGACTGAGATGGCCACTCCAGAACCTTCACTTTGTTCTTCTGTAGCCAATGACAGGTCGACTTTGCCTTGTGTTTTGGATCGTTGTCATGTTCATAGAATCATAGAATGCTAGAGTTGGAAGGGATCTCCTGGGTCATCTGGTCCAACCCCCGGCTCAAAACAGTATTCACTAAATCATCCCTGACTGATGTCTGTCCAGCCTCTGTTTGAAGACTTCCATTGAAGGAGAACTCACCACCTCTCGTTGCAACCTGTTCCACTTATTGATCACCCTGTCGGAATGTCCAAGTACGTCCCATGCGCAGCTTCTGGGCTGATGATTGCAAATTTGCCTCCAGTATTTGCTGATAACATGCTACATTAATCTTTCCTTCAACTTTGACCAAGTTTCCTGTGCCTTTGTAGCTCACACATCCCCAAAACATCAGCGATCGACCTATGTGCTTTACAGTAGGAATGACGCTCATTTCATCATAGGCCTTGTTGACCTCTCTCCAAATGTAACGTTTATGATTGTGGCCAAAAAGTTCAATTTTGGTCTCATCACTACAAATATCATTGTTCCAGAAGTTTTGAGGCTTGTCTCTGTGCTGTTTTGCATTGTAGGTGAGATACTTTGTGGCCTTTGCTCAGTAATGGCTTTCTTCTGGTGACTCGACCATTCAGCCCATTAGTGCCTCCTTATTGTGCATCTTAAAACTGCCACACTGCTAGTTTTCAGAGAGTCCAGTATTTCAGCAGATGTTATTTGTGGGTTTTTGCGGGTTTTTCGTTAGATCCCGAACAATTTTCCTGGCAGTTGTGGATGAAATTTTTGTTGGTCTTACTGACTGTGGTTTTGTTTTTACAGAGCCCCTGATTTGCCATTTGTTAATCACAGTTTCAGCACTGCTGACTGGCATTATCAATTCCTTGGATATCTTTTTGTATCCCTTTCCTAGTTTATACAGTTCAACTACCTTTTACCGTAGATCCGTTGACAATTCTTT
>JARQOD010000002.1:584830473-584873948 GCA_033576555.1 Oophaga sylvatica
AACCCTTTTAAAACCCCCAAAAAATTTTTTAAAATTTTTTTTTCTTAACAACCCCTTCAAGGATGGTTTATCCCGTGCTTTTAAACCTTTTTCTATACATTTTTTCCCCTTTCCCCAAATCTAAAAATTTGTTGGATACAGCCTCTTAACACCACTGTTTAAAAAGAAGCCTCGACATTTTCAAGTCAGCATCTTCCCCATGTTTTTACCTATAAACAACAAAGGGGGCCCTTTTTAAAGTTTTAAACCCTTTGCGGGGGTTTTTTTGTTAATTATTCAATTTACTGAATAATGATTTTTGGGGTTTTTATTGGCTTAAGCCATAAATCTAAAATTAACCAAATAAACACGGGAAATAGACCCTGTTTGTAATGACCTAATAATAGTTTTTTCCCCTTTTTTTTTAAAAAACTGAAATAAATTAACTTTTTGTTTAAAATTCAAAATTTTTTAAAGATTTGTTTTCCCCAATTTTTTCCCCCCCCATTGTCCTTTTTTTTATTAATTTTTTGTTAATTTTTTGCACCCAAAATTTGATGCCCTTTGCATTCACATCAAATTTACCTATTCTATGAAAGATAAACAAAATGTTTCACTTTTAAAAGTTATCAATTATTTACATTGCTAACAAATTTAACAATTCGAATCAATGGGGGGATGGCTTTACCCAACCTCCGCCCCATAAAAAGATGGAGCTGTTCAGCTCCACAAATAGAAACACCCCGCACCCCCCAAAAAAAGGGGAACATTTATCGGGGGTAGTGCCCAAACCCCACCAATCAATACTGATAAACTTTTTTATTTTTAATCCCCAAAAAAAAACCCCTTTGTTTAGAAAAACTGGTATGTTTACTTAAAAAGGGGAATAAATATATGAATTAAAAAAAGGGGGAAATGTTATAAAAAGGGGTTTTTTAATTAAAAAAAAGGGGAAATTTTGGGGGAAAAATTTTTTTAAATCATTTGAAAATATCATACAGGGGGGGTTTGGGGGAACCACCACTTCACTGCCCAACAACACATATTTTTGGAAGTTTACTCAATACCCCCCGGATGAGGCAGGGGATCCATCACCCTCTAAGCTCAAAGGGGGCTAAAACCACCTTTTTGGGGGTTTTTATCGAAACCCTCAAAATGTTATTTTTTTTTTTGTGCAACTAAATTTTTTTTTCCCGGCATAGAAAACAACGCAGCATGCAATATCTTGATAATTCAATCACACCAAAAAATCATATTTGCAAAACATCAGACTGCATTCAGTTTGGCCCCGGGTTCACCCCGATTACCTCCCCGAGACAATAAGAAGTTAAAAATTAAGTTTCCATCTTCTCCACCTGTGCTCATTCCCCAGTGTTTAAACCCCCCCTTTTACTAAAACGGGGAAAAAAAACATTCCACACTGTAAAAAAGTGCTTTCTGCCAAAATTAATCAAAAAAAGGGGGGAAATTAAAAAGGCCCGGGGAAAATGGGTTTGAAAAAACCCCAACGTCCTTTAAATCCCTGTTGGGGCATACGAAAATAGAAAAAAAATTTTTTTTTAAAGAAAAAATATTAATCAAAAAACACATTTTCCCAAATTTTGGTCTCAATACTTTAATAAAATGCAATAAATTTTATTTTTTCATTAAATTTAAAAAAAAACATTTTTTTTCCCACGGGGGTGAAAATTTTTCCAACTCACAAGTTTTTTCCCCCCTTTCAAACCCTTTCCCTAAAAAATTGGGGGTCTACCCCCCCCCCCTTTCCCCCATTCCCCCCTTTTTTTTTCTGGGGGGGTTACACTTTTCCCTTTTCACATCGTTACTATTAAATACACTTTGTCATTTTAGCAAAACAAGACCCCAATGTTTACTGCAAATTTTTTAAGGGGGGAAAGAAAAACAAAAAAATGGGGGCCCTTTTAGCGTCGATTATGCCCCAAAATTCATGAACACCCCCCTCTCATCCTTTTTTTCCGGGAAAAACTTTTTTCCCCTTTGACCGTAGTTGAAACTCCGATTTACATCCACTTGCAATTTCCGCACTTGCCCAAATTGACAAAAATTTTTCCAAAAAAATTTAAATTTTAAAACACAAAAAAAGTTTGATAAAACACATAAACACACACATTTTTTATAAAAAAATATATTAAAATATATATATACGTGCCTACATAATTAAACCCCTCTTTTTCTGTTGACACTGGAATTAACTTGGCATTGTGCATTTGTAAAGTAATCACCTGAAGGGGGAAAAGCACTCAGCAAAATTTTTGTTTTAATTTTTTTTTTTTTTTTTAAAAAAATAAATTTTTTTAATTTTAAGGCCCTTTTATTAACCCCCCCAAACCACAAAAAATTTTTTGGGCCCCCAAAGTTTTTAAAGAAGTTTGTTGGGGGGCCCCAAAAAAAAGAGCTTCACATGTGTTTTAAAATCTCTTTTCCCCCCTTTTTTTTTTTAAGACCCCCCCCAAACTTGTGAACAGCCTCCCTACGGGCAACAGGGGGAAAAAAAAAGGGGGGTTCCAAAGGGGCCCTAAGACAAATCTTTTGGAAATCACAAAGGGGGCAAGGGTAAAAAACCCTTTCCCCAAATTTGGGGGCCCCACTGTCCCCACTTTTGGAAACATCACCGTAAAAGAAGGCTTATGGAACTCCCCTTTTTTTCCTTTCCCCCCGGGGGGGCCTTTTTAAAAAATTTTTCCCCTTTCCGGGGCCCGGCTTTCCAAAAGTCAACAAACCCCCAAGGGGAAAAAAAGGAAGCCCCGGGGGAAACCCAGGGCCCGGGGGCTTTTGGGTTTTTCAATACCATAATAACGTACTCCACAGCAAAGGTCTCCTTTTCCCAAAACCCCCAAAAATACCTTTACTTTAAAAACTCATGTCAATCGTCTCAGTTTGCCATGAAAAAATTTTAACTCAACCAAATGTTAAAAGGGTTTAAAACAAGAGACCCAAAATCAGATTTTTTTGCCAACCCCCACACTGACGTTTGGAGAACCTTTGGAAAGGCCCGCAACGACCCCAAAATACCACCCCAAAAAAAGCGGTTTGGGGGCGCATCAGCTTCTTTTCTCACCAAAGGGGGCCCGCCATCGGTCCCACCAAGGGGGTGGATAGCAGCCTCCGGGGAATTTTTGGGCCAAAAACCCCCCCCCCCAACCGGGGGTAAAAGGGTCGTAATTTTTCCCTCTTCCAACAAGAAAAACGCCCAAACACAAAAGCCAAAAAAACCAAAGGGGCCCGGTTAAAAGGGGGAAAAATAAAATTTTTGGGGGTGGCCTAGTCAGTCTCCTGCCCTTTCCCCCCCAAATTTAAAAAAATTTTGGGGAAGGGGGCTCAATTAAAGCCCACATGAACCCCCCAAAAACCTAAAAAATTGGAGAAGATCTTTCATGGAGGATGGCCAAGAAAACCCCCCCAAAACCCCGTCCCGGGGCCCACAGGTTTTATAAAAGACGATTTTTTGCTTAAAATTTAAAAAAAGGTTTTTCCCCAAATTTAAACATAGGTTTATAAAAATTTTCCCCCCATTTTTTGTTTAAAAAATTTTTTTAAAAAAATTTAAAATGAAAACATAATTTTTTTTTTTTTAAATTTTTTCCCTTTTTAAATCCCTCTCTTTTTTAGTTTGAAGGCCTAACTTATTTTCATTTATCAAACCCAAATCTGCGGGGGTTAATTTCTACTTGGGGGCGTATTTTAAATTTAAAGGGGCATATATTTTAAAAATATATTTTTAGTTCAAAACACTTTACATACTTTTTAAACCTTTTTTAAATTTGGGGTTTTGTAAACACAAACCGCAAAAATGACCCCAGGTTTTTAAAACATTAACCTGTTCCCTTTCTGTATTTGTATTTTTTAACTTAAAAATTTACAAATGTATGAAAAAAAATTGCAGAAAAGGGGGGGTTTTTTAAAAAGGTTTTCGTTTAAAAAAAAGGGGGGCTCCCCCTGTTTTTTCCCCTCCACCAACAGACAAAGCAAGCGGTGGGGCAAAAAATAATACCCCGGGGGGGGCATTTTTTTTGGGGCCCCCCCCTGGCTCTAACATTGCCCCTAGACACCCCAGAACCAATCAAAATTTAAAACCCCCCTTTTTCCCCATTTTGCCCGTCTATTCCCACCCCCCTTTAAAGGGGGCCCCAATGGTTAAAAAAGGGGTTTTAAAAAGCCCCCTTAAAAATTTTAAAAGGTGACTTTAACCGGGTTAATAATTGAGGTTTTCAATTAAAAAACATAAATTTTTTAACCTATTGTAAAAAAAAAAATTTAAAACCCACAATTTTTAAAATTAAAAAATCTTAATGAAAAAGCAAACATTTTTGCCCACCCTTTTATTTTCCTCAAAAACCTTTCCTTAATAAAAAAAAAAAAAAAAGCAAAATGATTTTTGCCTATCACAGTCACCCCTTTGCTTTTAAATCCATAAAAAGGGGAAACATTTCAGCACCACAAAAGCCCCGCTGATTTCCCCCCCAAAAAATCGTTCCCTCTCCCAAAAAGGGAATGATTAATGTTAAGTTTAAATTTTATTTTTCCCCCCTTTTCAAAATGGGGCATCGTGCGTTAAAATCGAAATTTTAAACACTGGGTGCTTTGTAATCCGTTTTTCACCCCCCCCCCCAAAACCCTTTTTTGCGTGCACCCACAATTACAATGCAGCTTTCTGCGATTGCATCGCATGTTTAAAGGAACCACAAAAAAAAATACGGGGAAACTGCTCCAAAATTTAAAAATTTGGCCACGCAATCATTTTTTATCGCTTTGGGCCCAGTCGTCCGATTTTGTCGCCAGTGGATTTTCCGGGCCCCTAATCCCAATTTTGTTTTTTTTCCTTTTTCCCTCACATCCCCACTCATTTTTTACATTCTAATTTCAAACTTAGCCTTAGGGGTCACCAATGACATTTTGGTTAATTTGGGCATTTGAAACTTAGGAAAAAGGGAAAATTTTTAAAAAAAAGAAAAAAAAAAAAAAAAGAAAAAAAACAGGGGGGGTTCTTTTTTTCAGGGTTTCCCCCAAAAAATTTTTTACATAAATTTTTTTTAAAGGGGAATTTTATATTGCTTTTTACTAAAAACTAAAAGCAGCAAAATAAACCACGGGTTTTTTAAAAAATTACAGATCCCCTTTTTCTTTAAATGCAACAAAGGAACGGGGGCCCACTATCAATACAAAAACCTTTTCACTTAAAAAGGGGTAAAAATTGTCAAAAAAATAAACAATCTTTTTACCAAATCCCAAAATGCAAAAATAAAGGGCCCTTCCCCTCTCAGCCCCTTCTACCCAAGTTTTTTACTTTTAAAAAACAAACCCCAAATTGACTTTACTCACATCCCCAGTCCCCCATTTTTTATACACCCACCCCTCACAGTTCTATCTTTATTTTCGTCACCAGACCAAAAAAAACAGGACCAGAACCCCACAGAAAACAAAAAAAAACCCAAGGGGGTTTTTTTTTATTTTTTTAATTTTAAGGGGAAAAAAACCCCCTTTTTAAAATGAAAGCGAACAACCGACAAGTTTTTTTTTTTATCCTTTTTTCCCAAAATTTTTCCCCCTTTAAAAAAAATTTAAAAGGGGGCCCCATAGGGGGTTTTTCTATGGAAAAAAATTTAAAAAACATGAAAGTTTTTCCCACATTTGTGGGCTTTTTAAAATTTTTAAACCCCTCGTAACTAGGGGGGCCATACCCCATATTTTGGGAAAGCCCCCTTTTGGGGGAAATAAACCCCCACCCCCTTTTTCCCAAAACGGGAAAATTGGGGAAAAAACTTAAAAATTATAGGCCAAATTTTATATTATTTAACAATTTTCTTGCGTAAATTTCCCCTAAATTGAAATGTTACTTTTTTTAATTTGTTTGGGGCCCTTCAACTTTTTAAAAATAGACTTTTTATTTGGGATGATGCAAATTTTTCCCCTAAAATTAGTATTTTTTTAAAAAAAACCCCAAAAAACCTCAGTCGAACCAAAAAATTTTTTAAAATTTTTTTTCCATTTTTTTTTTATCCAAAAAAAGCTTTTTTACAAAAAATTGATTTTTTAAATTGGGGGGTGCAAAGAAAAAAATAAAAAAATTTTTAAAAAAACAAAAAAATTGGGGAAAACTAAATGGGGTCTCATAACCACTCCCCCTTTGCTTCCCATTGAAAACCCTTTTGGGGTTCCCTTTCCTTTTGGGGGGCCTACAAGCAGGGGGGCCTTTCTGGGGGGCAATGGAATTTAACAAGCCGTCAAAACCCCCAAGGGGGGGAAACCCAAAAAATCAATAAAAAATTAACGGGGGGGTCCCAAGGGGGGTTAAAATTGAAGGTTCAGGCCCAAATACAAAACTTTTTTATCACTGGCCCTTTTTAAAACATTGGCCCTTTTCCTATAGGCCCAAAAGGGAAACCTTTTTTGGGAAACCCCCTTTAAAACCAAGGGGAACCCAAAAAAAAGGGAAAACCAAAACCCGAGGCTTATCATAATAACAAAAAGACCCGGGGGCCGTCTGCTTGCACAAAAGGGGTTTTCCCAAAGTTTTCCCCATTCCATAAAATCGCCAGGGTTTGGATCAGCTTTAAAAAAAAACTCAAAGTCCCGAGTGCATGGGTTCACCTCACCCCCCCTATTACATCCCTCCAGGGTCGGGGATCAGGTGCAAAAAAGAATAATTTAAACGGGGGATTGTAAACGCAATAACTGGTATGGGCGGGAAAAAATAAAATTTAAAAAATTCCCCATACTGCCCCCCCAAACCCCCCAAAACCCCCATAAAAACTGAAAAAACCCCCGCTCAAAAACAGTTCGCGAACCTCATATACTTTTTTCAAAATATTTGGCATCAGAAACCCCAAAAGGGGGAACACCTTATGGACCTTTGGCACAAGAATTAAATTTCACCCCCTTTTCTTTCCATTTTCCCCCGGGGTTTTTGGGGGGGAACCCGGCAGGGAGAAAGGGGGCCACTAGAGAAAGGGGAAAGGGATTACACAAAGGGGCATAAACGCACACGCTCCTCAAACCCAAAAAAAAGGGCAACATACGTGATGGCTTAGGGTAATACTATCCACCTTCCTGCTCCCTTTTTCCAAAGGGAAACTTTAATAAACAAATGTCTGGGGAAAAGCATCCCCCAAATGAGAATGCCTTTTAAATTAAAATTTTTTAAAAATGATAATAAAATTAATATTTTTAAAGAATTCAATTGTAAATCAAAATCAAAAAAACAATAAACAAAATAGGGGGAAAAATTTTTTTGGCAAAAACCCAAATTTTTTTTTATATTCAACTTTAAAAAAGTAAAAAAGTTATTAAATTAAAAAATAAAAGGGGGGCCAAAAAGGGCCCCTGAATAAAAAAAAACAGGCCCCTTCTACTGTAAAAAAAGAAATCGTTTTTATTTTCATTTGCTAAAAAATTTAAAAAACCCCCCCAAATTTTTTCTTTTTTGGGCCCTTTTTAAAAAGGGAAAAATAAAAACACCAAAACTTTTTCTCCACTCTTTTTGGGGTTGGGGAACCTTTTTTTGTCAAAAAACTTTTTCCCCCTTTTTTTAAAAATTTTAATGACAACCCAAAAAAATCCAAATGCCCCCGATAAAAATTTTACATACATGTTTTTTCCCCGATAACATGCCAAAAAGTTCCACAAAGGTTTAAAGGGCTAAAAAGGGGAAAATAAAAAAAGGGGGCGTTTAAAAAAGAAGGGGGGGGGCCCCCCACAAATTTTACAAGGGGGCCCCCCCCCCCGCGGGGCCTTCCCAAAACCCCTCCCCCAATTTTTTTAAAAAAAACCCTTTTATTATCCAAAATTAGGGGTTTTTTTTTGGGTAATGATGGGGAAATAACAAAAGGGGAACCCCAAACCCCCAAAAAAAAACCTGAGGATGAGAAGGTAGGCTTTCCCCAAATTTAAATATGTAAGAAAATTAACCCCCGCCTTTCAAATTGCTTCAAAAAAATATTTTTTTTAGAAAAAAACCCCGGGGAACAAAAATCTAAAATTGTTTGAAAACCGTACTTCGCCCCCAGCCCCCCCCAAAATTCACATGGGGGGTGACCCTCACTCTGTACATTAAAGGGTAAACAGCCTCACCTGCTATTTTTGGGGGTGAAAAAACCCCAAATTCTGCTACATGTGAGATGACAGCCTCACCCAAAAGGGAGGGAAAAGCCTCACCCTTCTACAGTGAGTAGGGAAAGCCTCACTTGCAATTTAGGGGGGACACCTCATCTGCTACAAATAAAATGACAGCCTCATCTCTGAAATATGAGATACAGCCCGCTGCTACTTGTATAGCAAAGTGATTTTTCTCCGCCATGTAGCAGAGTGACGTCCCCCCTCAATGTCAACTAGTTCTACTTGTAACAGTAGGGAACTGAATTTTTTTCTTGTCACAGACAAGCTGGGGGTTTTTTTTTTCCCATAAAAACTAGGGGTTTTTACTTTTTCCCTGTAAACCCCCGGGTTTTTACTGTCACATCTACAGAGCCAGGTTTCTACTTTCACAAAAAACAAAGTACTTTTTTTCTTTTTAAATGAAACAAGGGGGGGGGGTTTTTCTTTCCATTAAAAAGCTAGGGGTTTTTTTTTCCATTACAAAACAGGGGTTTTTTTCAAATTAGCAAAAAAGTTTTCTTTTTACATGACAACTGGGGGGCTACTTTCCAATGGGGCAGGGGGTTGTTAATTTTCACATCTAGCAAGGGCCCCCTTTTCTACTTGTCCCCAAAGTAGCAGAGCTGCGTTGTTTCTTTTTCAAATTACAACATTTTTTTCTTGCACTTACAAGCTGAGGGGTTTCTTGCACATTCAGACTGAGGTTTCTTTTTCCCCAAATTCCCAAAAAAGGTCAAATTGGGACATGACAATAGGTTTTACTTTCCCAAAGACAATGATTTCTACTTTCACATGACGAGCTAGGTTTTATTGTACATTAAAACCAGTTTTTACTTTCACATTACAAACATTCCCCCTCTCACTTTGAAACCATGGGGGGGTTTTGGGGCCGGGGGGCAGGGGGTGAGGCCCCGGGCCCCAAAACCCGGGGGTTTTGGTACTTGACTTCTCCCAAAAAAGGGGGCCCGGGAACCCGGGGGCCCCTTTTGGGAAAGGGGCCCCCCTTTCTACCTGCCCTGTTTAATGGGGGCCCCCCCGTCCGGGGGCCCTTTAATTCCCCCTGCACTGCAGCCTGGGGGGCCCGTTTTTAATTGGGCCCTGTTAATCCTGCCTCACCTCCCCCCCTCCCCCATTGACAGCCCCAAACCCTTCCACGTAAGCTCACGTACTCCCCCCCTGCCCCCCGGGGGGCCCCCCCTTTTCCCTCATCTCCTTCATGGGGGGCCTGCCCTCTTCCGCCCCCACTTTACACACCCGTGACAGAGGACCCCCAAGCACTGGGGGGCCCGCTTAAGCACTTTCCCTTTCTTTCGCTTCTGCATTTTCCCAAAACTGTAGTGTTTTTAAAAAAAAACACAGTGTTTTTATCATCACGGGTTTAGGTCAAAAAGCCTGAACAAAAAGGTTTTTGGGGGGGGGGCCCCCCATTTCCTTTTTTAGCGTCCGCCCCCCTTTTTCTCCTAAATACAAGGGGGGTGCACAGGACGGGGGCCCCCTTTTTCCCCCGGGCCCGTGGGAGCGCTTCCCCGCTTCCACTATATTTCCCCCCCTTTCCAACCCTGACCGTGACAAATCCCGAAAATTTTTTTAGAAAAACACACAAATACCCATTTTTTCACTCGTCCCACGCTGGCCCCGCACTCCCTTCTGCTCACTCACCCCCCCACGGGTCTCGGCTCCTTTTTCCCCCCCCACTTCGGGGGCCCGTGGCGCCCCCCCCCCCCCCAATACTGCTTAGACGCACCGCCCCACCTCCCCCTTTTAAAAGGGGGACGGCTTTTTTTTAAAAACTAATTTAAACCAAAATGCGCACTCAGAATACTTCACTCCAACCATGGGGTCCCCAGCAACGGTTCTATCATTGCCAAAACCCCCGGGGTTTGTTCCTGATCTTTTGCCGCTCGCAGTCTTTTTTCCGAACGTTTGTCTTCAATCTTCTAACCCATCGGATCCTGGGGGAAACTCGGCTATTACTGGGCCCCCAAAGCATCCCCCTTTTCCCCCTCACCCTCCTACCCGGGGCCTGACAAAGGGCACGAACCCCCTGCTACCATCCCACCGACCTTACCCTTTTTCCCCCCCAAAACCCTCCACACCTTAAATATTTTACCCCTTTTTTGGGGGCCCAAAACTCCCCGTTCCGGGGGCTAAAAAGGGGACACCTTTCCTCCTATTCCCTTCGCCCCCCGAGGGGCCCTTTCATCCCCCCTTTTTTATTACGCCCCTTCAGCCCCCCACCGCGGGGTTTTTTTTCCACTTTTAAAAAAAAAAAAAAAATAAAAAAATTTAAACCCCCTCTCCTCCCCTTCCCCCCGTTACAGATTGCTCCCCCCCATGGGAAAACCCCCCGGGGGCCCCCAAAAACCCGACCCCGGGGGTGTCAGGTACCCCTTTTGGGGGAACAACAAGATCACGACTTTCTAAAAAGCTTGTTACCCCATTGGGGGCCTTTTGGGCCCCCGTCCACTCCTCCCCCCGGGGGAAATTTTCCCCTTTCACAGGGGGGAAACCCCCAGTCGGGGGACATCCAAAAAATCGGGGGAAGGGGGTTTTTTTGAAAGCCGTCACCCCAAAAGTTTCTTCTTTGTGAAAAAAAGGGATCCTTTTCGGCCCCCGCAATTTTTTACGGGGGGGAAATCAAATCACTAAAAAAACAGTTTCCCCTTGCCCCTTATTTTTAAAGGGGGTTTAACCCTCCGAGGGGCCCAAAATTTTTCCAAAAATTTGGGGGTCAAGGGGCCCCCCCCCGACCTCAAGATGGGGGGGAAAGGGGGAAAAACCTTTAAAAACCCCACGCCCCTATGAATACCGTAATGCCATTCCCTAAGCAATGCCCTCGGTTTTTTTTAAATTTTAAGACATTTTCAACTTTTCCTTACTTTTGGGGGGTTTTAAACCCGGGGGATTTTTGATTTTTTCTTCCCACTTACTCCAAAAAACCCCCAATCCCCCGGGCAAAAACTAGAGAGAACAGGCTATTGCCAAATATAAAGCCTCCCTTTGGGGCTCTTCTTTTTTTTTCCTTTCATTTACCCTTTCCCCTTTTAAAAAAAGGATTTCCCAGAAATTTTTTGCGTTCTCCCAAAGGGCCCGTCCGTCTGGCTTTAAAAACCTACAAAAAAATTTCCCCGGGGTTTTTCCCAAAAAAATACCCCGGAATTTTTTTTCCCCCTTTTCCACCCAGGGGGCCCAAACACACCTTAACCCGAAAAAAAACTCAAAAAAATTTCCCCCCAGGGGGGGAAAACCTTTTTTTCTCAAAAAAAACCCTTTCTTCCCCCCCCTTCCCACGTCCAATTCAAAGACAATTTTTTGAAGTTTACGCTTCTTCCCTAGTGCAGGGCATTCGCCCCCCAAAAAGTCTCCGGGGGGTGATCGTGTTTTTTTTTCCAAGGGTTTTTTTTTTCCTCAGAAAAAGGAAAAACCCCTGTCCGGGGGTCGAACTGTTGGGGCCCCCCAAAAATTTGGGTCCAAAATGAAAATCTTTTTTAAGGATCATCCCCGGGGGTATATTCACCCACCCCAAAAAAACCCTTTCCTATTTTCCCCAAACGGGGGTTTAAATGAAAACCCCCTCACCCCCCCGGGGGGTTTTTTTTTTCCCTTTTTCAATTTTGTACTTCATTTTCCCCCAGTACAAGAACATCAAACCCACGCACCCCCTAGGCCTTCTTGCCTCCCCCCTGGGAGGGGAAACCCCCGCCATTATAAAAACCCTTTTAAGGGATTCCCTTTTTGTTGCCCCCACTGATCGCCCGCTTCCTCCTGGGGAAAAAAATTTTCCCCCCCCGCCCCCCGATCGTAGTCGTTTTCTGCCTGGGGGTTCTTCAATTTTGGGGGGGGCCCCGGGGCAAGGGAAAAACCCGCAAAACCCCCTTTTTTCCCTTTTTTTCTGGGGCCTACCAGGGGGGGGGGCCGGGTTTTTTCCCAGCCCCTTTCCCTTTATGGCCCAAAAAAAATTTAAACATCTACCAGCCGGGAGCTTTTTCCTCTTTCCCACCTTCCGCCCCTGGGACACCCAATGGGGGTTATCACGGTTTCCCATTTCCTTTTTTGGTGCTCATGGTATTTTTGGGGGGCCCTTTTCTAAAATGGCCCACTTTGTTCCGTTACTGGCCCCCTCCTCCAAAAGGGCCCCCCCCACTTCATTCCGCACTCTTTTGCAAAAATGGGTTTCCTCCCCCACACGTGTCCCAGGGGCTCCATTTTTCCCCTAATTTTAGAGGACTCTGTAAAATGGGAAAAATTAAACTAATTTTTTTTCTGCAACTCCCCTTTTAAGGGGGGGGGGAGGATCAATCCCAAAACCTCTGATACCTGCGCACTTCTCAAAAATCACAAAAATGGGTAAAATACTGCCCGGGGGGTTCTCCTACAAAAACCAATAAGGGGAATCTTTGGAAAATCTCCCTTTTAAAGGTTTGGCTGCAAAAACCCAAATTTCCCCCTTTTCCGTCTCGGGGGGTTTTTTTTTCCGGGATCCCATACCTTGGGTAAGAATTTCTCGGAAATTTTACCCCAAAAACCCTCGGGTTTGGAAACCCTTTTTTTCGGAAAGAAAACGCATGCGAAAAAGCTTTGCAACCCGTACTGGCTATCCTGGACAATCTCGGATTACGGGCGCAAGTCATCTCGTCCCAACCACCTACCCAGGGGCCTGACAAGGTCACAAGCCCCCGCTACCATCCATTCTGACCAGGCCTTCCCTTTTTTGTCAAGAACCCCCAGGGCTCGTAAATACTTTTACCCTTTTTTCCCTGGGGAAGCTGCCACGTGTGGGGTCTAAGGGGGGTAGCCCTTTTCCCCCGGGGGGATTCCATTGGGTCCTTTCGACCTTACTATTACGCCCCCTTCGGACCCCCCGGGGACCGCTCTCGATTACATTAAAAAAAAAAAAGAATTAATTTTTCACCCCCTGCCTCCGCTTCCATTGTTACAATCACAAATCGGCTCTTAAAACCGGGGGTGGGGTTTCAAGATGCACAAAAAGGGGGCACTTAAAAAAAAAAGGGGCTGCATGGTCGAGTCCTAAAGAAAGCCATTACTGCACAAATGACACAAAATTTCTCACTACAATACCAAAACAGAAGAAGGGGCATTTCAGCAAAAAGATCCCAAACACCAGCCCAAAAACTCCTTTGGTTTCGAAAAAAAACTAAAGTGCTAAAGGAGACCCTCACCTGACCTTAACCAATAGAAAAAAATTTGGGGAAAAATCAAGCTTTTATCTAAAAATCCACAAACCTTAGGATTTAAGAGATTGGTGACAAATGAGCCCCAAAACCCCCCAAACCGACAATTATGTGACTATTTACCAAAAGCTTTTTGAACTTCATTATCAACAGCTTTTTTTCGAAAAATTAATTATTTTCATAACGGTTCAATACTTTTTCCCCCGGTTATTTTTCGTTATATACTAATTAACTCTATGGTTTGATTTCTTTGCTTGTTGTGAAAGGGGGTTTTTACCAAATTTTTTTCATGTCAATTTCATTTTTTACAAATTTTTAATTAATAATTGTTCATATTTATTTTCCCCCCTTATGCTACCAAAAAAATTTACTTTAATGATATAACAATTGCGCCCCCCTTTCCCCCGCCATTTTTCTCCTAAATGTTAAAACCCTTATTCATAGTAAAGTAAAACATTTAAAAAGACATGGGGGGGGGTTTTTTCTGCAGTTTTACACATCTCAGACTTTCAAAATCTTATTTTTTTTAAAAAATTTTTCAAAAATCTATAAGGGATTTAAGAAACTTTGCAATATATTTTTTCAGAAAATTTCTTTTTCTCCCCCTTAAAAAACCCCAAAACCCCTTCCCCTTTCCTCCTAAAATCCCCCATCCACTTGAAAAAGCGCAAAAACCGTCTTTCTTTTTTGCCAAAAAATTATATTGTCAATTTAAAACCCCCAAAAACTTTTGGGGGGGGGGGGATTGAAAGGGGGCGAAAAACAGGGGAACCAAAGATGGGCGGGGGGTTTAACAATTTTTTTCCCACACCAAACGGGGTAACACTACACTGTCAGTATTTTTTTTTTAATTCCCCATCCCCTTTGTTTGTCTGTATGCTAACTAAGAAAAAAAAGGGAACCCCCCTCTGTTATGAGAAATTAAAACATCTCCACCTATTTTAATCAATCAAATTATAAAAAAAAGTCTGCCTGGGTAAAAATGATGAAAATTCAGGTTAAGTCATATAATCCCTAAATAGTGTATTCCTCATATTAAATATATATATAATATATTTTTATATATAATATATAAACACTTACATTAAGTTGTGTATTACTGAAAGTACAAAACCTTTAAGGGGGAAAAAGGGGAAAAAAATTACAGTGACCTTCTTTTCCAAAAATGATAAAGTCGGGAAAAGTCCACCAAAAATCATGAGGCTTTTCCAACTTGGGGGCATTCATAAGACGGATTGCCCACGCCATTTAAAAGCTTTTACTGGATCCTGCTTCTTAATTTGTGGCACTTAATAAAACAAATGCATCTGATACACAGCACGTGCCACCGCCAGTAATGTACATTTCTGGATGATGATGATTTTATTTGATGGGCAGGAGTGACCATGTTTCGTTGCGCCCATATACCAACCATGCTATACCCATACTGTCGCAGCAGACCAGACTAGTGTATAAACGCCAAAAGTTGCAATATTTTTGCGCAGCTGATGCGACTTATTAAGGTGTTTACGCCACATTTAAAAAGAACAGAATCGACAGTACAAAAATACATTTAACACAAAATCTGATATGTTATTTTCTGATGATAGCTTCCCTTTAAGCATGTTACAATTTTTAATTCCCGATGTTTCCTTTTATCATTTATGGCTATAAGTAATTGTAATCAATTATAGATACTGATTCGCTTTCATTCCAATTGGCTGAGTCTCTATGAAAAATACATTTCGTATTGACTATATAATCAGATATTGACAAATGAAAAGCTGACAGGCAAGGATCTCAAAGTCTAATTAGTCAGTCATTACAGATACCTAGCCCTAATTCACACACGCTTCTCTAGTTGCTATTATCTATATTTCTACATTTGTTGCATGCTTGAGGTTTAGAGATTTTGAGATGAATGACTGCTAAAAATTATACAACAAACTTGTCTTTTGAATTAATGGTGAATTGATGTGGATTACTATGTGATTCTTGCAACTTGCATAACTTGTGTAAGACTCTGAGAGACCTGGTAGTAGCACATGATTTCGAAGGACAGACAAAACTGGGTCCTGGCCAACACTTAACACCAAATTCAGCCATACAAGCTTCTGGAATGAGCACATGTTCTAAATCGAGGAGGGAAGAATTCTCTACTGACATTGACTAACACACAAGAGGCTGCAGTACAGATTAATCGACAAAGCACTATAACCCTACAGTTTCCATGGCCTTTGCTTTTATATATATATTTTTTATATATACAGTCATTTTGTTATACACGTTTTTTTCCTTTTTGTGCAATGCAAGAGCACCAAAAAAAAAAAACAGGAAAAAAGGCTAATTGAACATAATTTCACACAAAAGCCCAAATATGGCCTGGACAAAATTGTTGGCAGCTTTCCAAAATTAGGGTTAAACAATTTAGTTTCAAACATGTGATGCTTGCTCAAACTCACCTGTAGCAAGTAACAGGTGCGGGAATAAGGAAATCGCACCTGAAACCAGGTAAAAAGGGGAGGTTGACTCAATCTTTGCATTGTGTTTCTGTGTATGCCACACTAAGCACGGAGATCAGAAATATACGAAGAGAACTGTTTGGGGACTTCAGAACCAAAATTGTTAAAAAATATCAACAATCTCAAGGTTACAAGTCTATCTCCAGAGATCTTGATGTTCCTTTGTCCACGATGCGCAACATAATCAAGAAGTTTACAATCCATGGCACTGCAACTAATCTCCCTGAACGTAGACGACAGAGAAAAATTGATGGAAGGTTGCTACGCAGCATAGTCCGGATGGTGAATAAGTAGCCCCAATCAAGTTACAAAGTAATTCAAGCTGTCCTGCAGGCTCATGGTGCATCAATGTTAGTGCAAACTATCTGTCGATATTTGAATAAAATTAAACGCTATGGCTGGAGACCCAAGAGGACTCCACTGCTGACACAGAGACATAAAAAAGCTGGACTGCAGCGTCTTGGGGACAGATGAGACCAAGATAGAGCTTTTTGGTAAAGCACATTATTCTGTTGTTTACCGAAAATGGAATGAGGCTTACTAAGAAAAGAACAAAGTACCTATAGTCAAACATGATGGAGGTTTAGGTTTTGGGGTTGTTTTGCTGCCTCTGGCACTGGGTGCCTTGAATGCCTGAAAGGCATCATGAAATCTGAAGATTGCCAAAGGATTATGGGTCGGAATGTAGTGCACAGTGTCAGAAAGCTGGGTTTGCATCCTAGGTCATGGGTCTTCCAGCAGGACAATGACCCCAAACATACTTCAAGAAGCACCAAGAATGGATGGAAACAAAGTGCTGGAGAGTTCTGAAATGGCCAGCAGTGAGTCCAGATCTAAATCCCATTGAACACCTGTGGAGAGATTTTAAAATTGCTGTTGTGAGAAGGCGCCTTCAAATATGAGAAACCTAGAGCAGTTTGCAAAAGAAGAGTGGCACAAAATTCCAGTTTAGAGGTGTAAGAAGCTTGTTGATGGTTATAGGAAGTGATTGATTGCAGTTATTTATCCCAAAGGGTGTGCAACCAAATATTAAGTTGAGGGTACCACCAGCCCATTTTTGGGGTTTTGTGTGAAATTATGTCCAATTTGCATTTTTTTTCTGTTTTTTTCCTGTTGTTCCAATATACACAAAGGAAATAAACATGTATAACAAAACCTGTAATTGCAATCATTTTCTAGGAGAAGTATTTCATTTTCTGGACCAATTTCAAGGGTGCCAACACTTTCGGCCATTACTAACATATATATATATATATATATACACTGCTCAAAAAAATAAAGGGAACACTCAAATAACACATCTTAGATCTAAATGAATTAAATATTCTCATTGAGTACTTTGTTGTGCACAAAGTTGAATGTGCTGTCAACATAATCACACAAAAATCATCAATGGAAATGAAATTTTTGAACCAATGGAGGCCTGGATTTGGAGAGACCCTCAAAATGAAAGTGGAAACAAGTCAAAATGAAAATCAAAACAAGACAAAATTAAAGTGGAAACAAGTCAAAATGATGCTCAATATTGTGTGTGGTCTCCACGTAGCTGTATAACCTCCCTACAACGCCTGGGCATGCTCCTGAAGGATCTCCTCCCAGACCTGGACTAAATCATCCGTCAACTCCTGGACAGTCTGCGGTGCAACGTGACGTTGTTGGATGGAGCGAGACATGCTGTCCCAGATGTGCTCAATCGGATTCAGGTCTGGGAAATGGGCAGGCCAGTCCATAGCTTCAATGCCTTCATCTTGCAGGAACTGCTGACACACTCCAGCCACATGAGGTCTGGCATTGTTCTGCATTAGGAGGAACCCAGGGCAACCGCACCAGCATATGGTCTCACAAGGGGTTTGAGGATCTCATCTTGGTACCTAATGGCAGTCAGGCTACCTCTGCCGAGCACATGGAGGGCTGTGTGGCCCTCCAAAGAAATGCCGCCCCACACCATTACTGACCCACTGCCAAACCGGTCATGCTGAAGGATGTTGCAGGCAGCAGGTTCACACTCAGCACATGTGACAGATGTGACAGAGTCTGGAGACGCCGTGGAGAGCAATCTGCTGTCTGCAACATCCTTCAGCATGACCGGTTTGGCAGTGGCTCAGTAATGGTGTGGGGAGGCATTTCTTTGGAGGGCCACACAGCCCTCCATGTGCTCACCAGAGGTAGCCTGACTGCCATTAGGTACCGAGATGAGATCCTCAGACCCCTTGTGAGACCATATGCTGGTGCGGTTGGCCCTGGGTTCCTCCTAATGCAGGACAATGCCAGACCTCTTGTGGCTGGAGTGTGTCAGCAGTTCCTGCAAGATGAAGGCATTGAATCTATGGACTGGCCTGCCCATTCCTCAGACCTGAATCCAATTGAGCACATCTGGGACAGCATTTCTTGCTCCATCCACCAACGTCACATTGCACCACAGACTGTCCAGGAGTTGACGGATGCTTTAGTCCAGGTCTGGGAGTTAATCCCTCAGGAGAATATCCGCAACCTCATCAGGAGCATGCCCAGGTGTTGTAGGGAGGTCATACAGGCACGTGGAGGCCACTCACAATACTGAGCATCATTTTGAATTGTTTCCACTTTAATTTTGTCTTGTTTTGATTTTCATTTTGACTTGTTTCCACTTTCATTTTGAGGGTCCCTCCAAATCCAGGCCTCCATTGGTTCAAACATTTGATTTCCATTGATGATTTTTGTGTGATTATGTTGACAGCACATTCAACTTTGTACACAACAAAGTATTCAATGAGAATATTTCATTCATTTAGATCTAGCATGTGTTATTTGAGTGTTCCCTTTATTTTTTGAGCAGTGTATATACAATTTTTATTTGCTTTCTAAAGACTGTATTGGGTTCAAACCGTCACTATTTGTATATAATGTAGGAATAAAGAAGATTTTTTTCATCCTGTGGAGCTCTGTCGCCGCTGTTTATATATTTTTTTTTTACAATTATGTTTCCATAATATACTTTTTTTTGTTTATTCTCTATTTTCTTGGCTGCTTTATTCCATATTAATTAAAAGGATAATTTAAAAAATATCCATGATGGTGAATGGGTAGGTTTACACTGATGCGTTTCTGGAGTTGCCGCCCTTAGTCATAGTGAATCCCGTGAAGTTTTTTTTTTCTTTTTTATCCTCTAGTTACAAAACAGGTCACATCTCCTGTGAAAAGTTTTAAAAAATAAATCAGAAAATAAGAAAGCATGAGATGCAGTCATGAGTGCTGTTGGTTCAGCAGCATCAGCTGATTCGTGGTAAAATTCACACGAATAAAGTTCCTTGCAGGAGAGTCTCCAAGTGTTGTGCAGTTGATAAAGACTGTCCTGCTCTTTCAGCTGACCATTGCTGTCACTTTTAAACTTCTGGTAGGAGATGCAGCCACATTAATAAATGGAGGTGCACTTTAAAATCCCCACATATGGCCAGATTTATATCTATTGTTGAAGGAATCACTTGTCTAAGGCTATGTTCACACACCACATCAAATTTCTGTTGCTCTTTTACCACTTGAGTAACATTACATGCTTTGAAATACAATTTAGTAAAATACACAGCTACAGTAGCATAACATGCCATAACTGTCGAAAATAAAGCGTGTTGCTTCGACTGCCGTCGGCGCACCTTTTAGGCTAGAGACCCACTGAGAGGTTTACCATGATGTAATAGTGGGTGGTAACAATTGGATCAGAATGCTAAACTGAGAACCTCTGTTCAGTTTTGTAAATTTTTGCCTAGAGACATTAGATCAATATGTGAGTTTTGGATCTGCGGTCCACGTCTTTTTTTCTACAGTTATGGCAGTAACATAACATGCTTTCATATACTGTCTAGAAAAATACAGAGCTACAGTAACATTGCATGCTACCATACACTGTCCAGTAAAATACACAGTTAGGCTAAGGCTGGTTTCACACATCCGGCGGGCGCCTTGCGGCGCCCCCGGCATTTTGCCGCAGCGCCGCATCAGAAAACCTGATGCGCCGCATGCGGCTTTTTTTGCATTGACTTGCATTAGCGCCGGATGGCGCCGCATGTCAGTGCATTGTATGCGGTTTTGTCCGGATGCAGCGGAATTGTACATTCCGGCGGCCGGACAAAACGCTGCATGTAACGTTTTTTGGTTTTGCCGGATGGTTTCTGTTGTCTCTGGGCATCAAAAACCATCCGGTAAAAAAACGCAGGCGGCGCAAGCGGCGCATCAGGTTTTCTGATGCGGCGCTGCGGCAAAATGCCGGGGGCGCCGCAAGGCGCCCGCCGGATGTGTGAAACCAGCCTTAGTGGACACGTTCAGGAATGTTTGCAGAAAATTCCTGAGCAAAAACTGACATTTTCAGCGGTAAAAACGCATGTGTTTTTCTCGCGGGTTTTTGATGCGTTTTTTTTTGCGCGGATTTTGCGCGTTTTTACCACGAATTTTTCTTGAACATTCTAGCTCAATAATATAGCGGGGAAAACGCTAGTTTTCCCACAAAATTAATGAACATGCAGCTTTTTTTTCCGGGATGCATTTTTTTTGCGGAAAAAAAAACGCACCATGTGCGCAAAAATAGCAGAATTCATTCTAAATAATAGGATGCTGAATTCATGAGTCTTTTACGCATTATTTGCCGCAAAAAAACGCAAAAAAAAACCGCGAATAATCCTTAACGTGTGCACTTAGCCTTACAGTAACATAACATGCTTCCATAAACTGTCTAGAAAAATACAAAGTTACAGTAACATAACATAACATGACATGCTTCCATATACTGCCAGTAAATACACAGTACAGTAAACATAACATGCTTCATATACTATCTAATAAATACACAGTTACAGTAACATAACATAACATGCTTCCATATACTATCTAATAAAATACACAGTTACAGTAACATAACATAACATGCTTCCATATACTATCTAATAAAATACACAGTTACAGTAACATAACATGCTTCCATTACTATCTAATAATACACAGTTACGTAACATAACATAACATGCTTCCATTACTATCTAATAAAATACACAGTTCAGTAACATAACATGCTTCCATATACTATCTAATAAAATACACAGTTACAGTAACATAACATGCTTCCATACTATCTAATAAAATACAAGTTACAGAACATAACATGCTTCATATATGTCCAGTAAATACACAGCTACAGTAACATAACATAACATGCTTCCATATACTATCTAATAAAATACACAGTTACAGTAACATAACATGCTTCCATATACTATCTAATAAATACACGCTACAGTAACATAACATGCTTCCATATACTACTAGTAAGTACACACACCTGATGATGACAACAACTTAGTAGATTTGTTGCTCTCCATCATATTTCCTATAAAAAACAAAACCCTTGATGCCAGTGTGAGCGAAGCCTCAACCACTCCAATTCAGGCTTGCCCATTAGAGTTGCAGTTAGCCCAATGAACAATCATCATATCTATAGCGCTTGTGATAATAAATTACCTGATCATCAGTCTAATAAAATCAAGAGTTACTATTATTAGCTTATTTCACATTTGTGATCTGAACCTGTAGTAGTGTTTCTATCTCCATTTCCAGTATTTAAGGCAATAAGAACATCACAATCTGTAGCCCTTATTTCTGCTGTTATAAATACAGAATCAATGACAGAATCCTGCAAAATCTATTAAAAAGAACTAGCTAAAGGTCATAAATATTAGAGACAGGCAGATCCTTTTAATGTCAAACTCTGATAGCGGCATTTAACATGTACGCGCAGGAAGTGAGTCATTCCCTCCTCCCATCGGCGCCCGTGTCACATGACCGCGGGTCGCCGATGGGTTGACATGACAACCCAGGATCAGAAGAAGACCCCTGTGGTTGTCATTGCTGGATCGCTATGAACGCCGCCTGGTGGTCGGTGCTCATAGCAAGTGAGCATTTCTGCTACATACAGCAGGGCTGCAGCTCTGCTGTATGTAGCAGAGGCGATCGGACAGCTTCAGCTTCAAGTCTCCCATGGAGGCTATTGAAGCAGGTAAAATGTAAAAAAAAAAATGTTTTTTTTAAAAAATTACAAAAATAAAAAAATAACAAAGTTCAAATCACCCCCTTTCGCCTCATTCAAAATAAAACAATTAAAAAAAAAAAAATCAAATATACACATATTTGTTATCGCTGCGTTCAGAATCTCCCGATCTATCAATATATAAAAAGAATTAATCCAATTGGAAAACGGCATAGCGAGAAAAAAAAATCGAAATGCCAGAATTATGTTTTTTGGTCGCTGCAACATTGCAATAAAATGTAATAACAGGCGATCAAAACATCATATTTGCATCAAAATGGTATCAATAAAAATGTCAGATCGGCACGCAAAAAATAAGCCCTCAACCAAACCCAGATCCTGAAAAATGGAGACGCTACAGGTCTGGGAAAATGGCAACTTTTTTTTTTACAAACTTTGGAATTTTTTTTCACCACGTAGATAAAAAAGAACCTAGACATGTTTGGTATCTATGAACTCATAATGACCTGGAGAATTATAATGGCAGGTCAGTTTTAGCATTTAGTAAACCTAGTAAAAAAAAGCCAAATGTGGGATTGCACTTTTTTTTACAATTTCACCGCACTTGGAATTTTTTTCCCGTTTTCTGTTACACGATATGGTAAAACCAATGGTGTCGTTCAAAAGTACAACTTGTTCCGCAAAAGAAGAAAGCCCTCACATGGCCATTTTGACAAAAAAATAAAAAAGTTATGGCTCTGGGAAGAAGGGGAGAAAAAAATGAAAATGCAAAACCAAAAATACCCCTGGTCGTTAAGGGGTTAAAGTCAATGGCGTCACTTGCGTCTGGTGGACAAATGTAGGTAATAAGTACAAAGTGCTTGGTATTACCTCTTTAACCAGTATACAGGCATTTGGACTTATCTGTAGACTGCAGGCACTTACAAGGTCATAAATCCTGAAGAAGTCACCAACTGGTCCTTTACAGGTGATGAATAAGTTGAGGTCATAAAT
This sequence comes from Oophaga sylvatica, assembly GCA_033576555.1. Classification (NCBI taxonomy): domain Eukaryota; kingdom Metazoa; phylum Chordata; class Amphibia; order Anura; family Dendrobatidae; genus Oophaga; species Oophaga sylvatica. The sequence goes on from JARQOD010000002.1 coordinate 584,853,261, forward strand.
TGGGCCAGGTTATAGAAGAAAGTCAGGCATTAAGACGCTGAATCAGAGGAAGCAGGTCAGGAGAAAGCCAAGTATAACAAATCTCAGAATGGCAGGCGAAAGAGAAGTCTAGAGGTCAGCAACAAGTATATTGGCAAATAAGGGGAGAATCAAGAAGTAGAATAGAAAAGTAGCAATAAATAAATTAATCGAATGGACATGAGTGATTGATAGATTTAAGTAGAGTGCCCAAAAAATCCAACCTCCTCACTGGACAACCAGCCAGGAACCCTCACTGTCTGATCACTCAGTCAAGGACTCAGACGCAACGGCCAATTGAACAATACTGCGCCTACGTCATGCCCCCTTTATAAACAGGGACTAATATCAGCATGACAATTAATAAATTGGGAGACAGTCTGATTTTCTACAGTAGCACCTAATGTATAATCTATTGTTCGAGTTATTGTAAGTCATAAGAATAACAGAATTCACTGAGGTGTTTCATGAAGCGACAGGCAGAACATTGGAATCTGAACATTTAATGACTGTAATAAATAAGTTTGCTTCTCCTAACATGAACATTGTCCTAAACTGAAGAAAATTAATCTGAGCTTGTCTTATATACATCACAATGTGCAGTATTTTTCATGGAAACAGTGAGACATCTTTATGCTGCATAATGAAATCAGTGGAAAATAGATGTAGATGGCGGCAAATATTCCCCATTATTAGATAGATCGTTGTATTCGGAGGATGCACATTAGAAAACTGCTCTGCTCTACATGGCATCTAAACCAATCCGTACCCCAAGCCAGAATCTAGGGGGTACTTACACTGCTTTTTGCTGTGCATAGTGTATGATCATAGTCTTGGAGGTACTTTTAGGGGGTACTCGCATAAAAAAAATACTGATTAATGCCATGCTTCTACCTTCTCCCCTGAATGCATTTCATTTACAATACCAGGGAAAATGGCTAATAAATTTAGTGCATGCAATATCAGCAGTCAGTAATTTGGCAATGACGACTATCTATATGAATGCAACAAAAAATGTAATGGCTTGTGCTGTGTTTGATGCAGGGGCGGACATACGGTATCATTGGTGGAACCCGTGCAGCAGCACAAAGGCGTAATTGTGCATCATGATGAACAATTGGACTGTTAAGGGCCCATATACAACCCCTGGCAAAAATTATGGAATCACCGGCCTTGGAGGATGTTCATTCAGTTTAATTTTGTTTAAAAAAAGCAGATCACAGACATGGCACAAAACTGAAGTAGTTTCAAATGGTAACTTTCTGGCTTTAAGAAACACTAAAAGAAATCAAGAACAAAAAATGTGGTAGTCGGGAATGGTTATTTTTTTTTTAACCAAGCATAGGTGAAAAATTATGGAGTAACTCCATTCTGAGGGAAAAAAATTATGGAATCACCCTGTAAATTTACTTTCCCAAAACTAACTCCTGCATCAAATTAGACCTGCTCGTTAGTCTGCATCTAAAAAGGAGTGATCACACCTTGAAGAGCTGTTGCACCAACTGGACTGACATGAATCATGGCTCCAACACGAGAGATGTCAATTGAAACAAAGGAGAGGATTATCAAACTCTTAAGGGTATGCCACACTAAACAAGGTTGCTAACGAGATCGCTAAAAAACGTCACTATTTAGCGATCTCGTTCGTGACGCTATTGTGTGTGGCATGTAGCAACGACGTGGCCCCTGCTGTGATCTCGCTGATCGTTCACTAGAGTTCTGGACCGTATTTAGATCGCTGGTGTCCCGCTGGTGAGCCTATATCGCTGTCTGGCACCTTTTGTGAGCGATGTGCGCTGTTTTTTACATCGCAATGAAAGTTAAAGTCGTTAATGAGATCGCTAACCGCTTATGAGTCGCTAACGAGATCACTAAGTGTGGCAGCTACTAGCGACATTAAAACGATCACAAAAACGATCGCATTAGTATGCGTCGTTATTGTGATCGTTAGCGGGAGCGTTTAGTGTGGCAGTACCTTTAAAAGAGGGTAAATCATTGCGCAATGTTGCAAAAGATGCTGGTTGTTCACAGTCAGCTGTGTCTAAAATCTGGACCAAATGCAAACAACATGGGAAGGTTGTTAAAGGCAAACATACTGGTAGACCAAGGAAGAGATCAAAGCGTCAAGACTAGTGTTGAGCGATACGATACTGCAAATATCGGGTATCGGCCGATATTGTCTGTATCGGAATTCCGATTCAGAGTACCGATATTTTCGTCATATCGGATACCGGAATCGGAATGTCATTGTCACTGTCAGTGTCCGTCTGTCGGGTCTGTCAGGAGTCAGCGGCACTTATCTGGCAGAAGATCTCCGGCGGTCACGTTCTGGACTGCTTGATGGTCGCGATTATCTTCTCCCTGGCGGTCACATGCAGTTTCTCGCGATAACTGCAGTGACTGCTGGGTAATCCCGGCCGTAAAGCAGTCAGTACGATGACGTCACCGCCGGGGAAGCAGGTAATCAGCTGTGCTGCGTCGGGATGACAGGCTCTGCCTGTCATTCCGATGTAGCAGAGCTGGATCGTCGTGGGACACTCGTTACTATGGACTGAGTCGGACAGGTGGTATACTGTTGGTTTGTTTTTTTTCTTTTTTTACAGGAGATCGATGGCGTCGCAGGAATGAGAGTATAATAAAAGAAATGAAAACTGTGTTGTCTCTTTATTTCATTAAAATACTTTTTTCTTGCTGTGTCTTTTTTTTAAACATTTAATAACTTTGGGATTAATAATGGATCGGTGTCTTATTGACACCTCTCCATTATTAACCGGGCTTATTGTCACCGTGCAATCAACGGTGACATTAACCCCTTATTACCCCACTTGCCACCGCTACAGGGCAAGTGGGAAGAGCCGGGTAAAGTGCCACAATTGGCACATCTTTTGATGCGCCAAATGTGGGGCTGCTGTAGCCTGGTATTATCAGGCTGTTGAGGGCCAAAATCCATGGGCCTTGACAGTCTTTTAATACCAGGCCGCAGCAGTCTGCATTTTACTTGGCTGGTTAACAAAAATAGGGGGGATCCCCACGCCGTTTTTTTTTCGAGGGGATCCCTATTTTTGTTAACCAGCCAAGCTAAGCAGACTGCTGTGGCCTGGTATTATCAGGCTTGCAAGGTCCATGGATATTGGATCCTTACCAGCCTGAAAAACCAGGCCTCAGCGGTCTGCTTCATCTGGCTGGTTAACAAAAATAGGGGGGGCCCCACGCTAATTTTTTTCGAGGGGATCCCCTATTTTTGTTAATCAGCCAAGATATGCAGACTGCTGTGGCCTGGTATTAACAGTCTGGCAAGGTCCATGGATCTTGGCTCCTTAACAGCCTGAAAATCCAGGCCTCAGCGGTCTGCTTCATCTGGCTGGTTAACAAAAATAGGGGGGACCCCACGCCATTTTTTTTTCGAAGGGAACCCCTATTTTTGTTAATCAGTTCCCTCTGACGTCACTGATGGTGTCCCTGGCTGACCTGAAGTGAAAGTGGAAAGCAATCAATTAAGCTTTCCACTTCCTCTCCTGTCAGCCAGGAGAGGAGCTCATTCATTTGGGGGTTTACTGTGAGGCTGCAGCATTAGCTGCGGTCCCTGCAGTAAACATTAACCCTTTCTGAAGGATTACACCGTGGGACCTGACTGTGCATCGGATTGGTAAGAATAATTTTGCTTTATTATTTTATTTTTATTACAGGAAATGGTTTTAGCAGGTAAATAAAATATGGTCAAAAACTGTGTGATTATTTCATTAAACTTCTTTTTTATTAAAGTGTGTGTGTTTGATTTTTCTTTCATACAATAGGATTAATAATTGATAGTTGTCTAATTGACAGCTCTCAATTATTAACCTGGCTTAAAGTGACCTTTCAATTGCAAGGTCATTTTAACCCCTTATTAACCCATTCGCCACCGCTACAGGGCAATGGGAATAGACGGGCAAAGTGCCAGAAAGGGCAAATCTAATTAGAGATTTGCCCTTTCTGGGGTGTCTGGGGGCAGATGTTAGTAGCCGGGGGGGGGCAAAAATAATGGTCCCTCTCTGGGCTATTATTATCTGCCCCCACTCACTGGCTTTGTCTGTCTGGTTGCGAAAATAGGGCGGGAGCCCACGCATTTTTTTCAGCAATTTTACACCTCATATATATATATACATGTCATTGAATTTGTGACACATATATATATATATATATATTTATAGTTCATACACTTCTACATAGTATAATAGCCGCTAATTCAATTGCCGGCTTTTGTGAAAATGCAGAACCCGACATGAAATGACACTTGGTTTACATAGAGTTAACCATGTCTTTTCATGTAGTTTGATATCTGATTTGCACAAACAATTACATGAGTGTAAGTGTGCAAAATTTCACACCTGTAGGGGTTAATTAAAGGTGTAAATTCGTAGCAAAAAAGTCCGTTTTTTTTACAACGAATTTACACCTTTAATTAACCCCTACAGGTGTGAAATTTTGCACACAGCCACTCATGTAATTGTTTGTGCAAATCAGATATCAAACTACATGAAAAGACATGGTTAACTCTATGTAAACCAAGTGTCATTTCATGTCGGGTGCTTCTGTCTTTTCACAAAAGCCGACTTTACCCGGCAATTGAATCAGAGGCTATTTTACTATGTAGAAGTGTATAAACTATAAATATATGTATATATATATATATATGTCACAATGACATGTATATATATATATATGTATTCTATGTGTGTATATTTAGTGTTTACAAGGAAAGAAAGAGGTTTTTTTAGTTACGATATTTTGTTCCCATAGACTTACATTGGATTTCCGGTATCGGTATCGGGTATCACCGATATTTTAATGGTATCAGCGATACCATTCCGATTCGATACTTTTGGATATCGGAAAGTATCGCTCAACTCTAGTCAAGACCTGAAACTTAAAGCAATATGTCTCCAAAACAGGAAAAGCACAAAAAAACAACCGAGGAACGAATGGGTGGAAATTGGAGTCAACGTCTGTGACCTAACTGTAAGAAACAGCCTAAAGGAAATGGGATTTACATACAGAAAAGCTAAACAAAAGCCATCATTAACACCTAAACAGAAAAAAACAAGGTTACAATGGGCTAAGGAAAAGCAATCGTGGACTGTGGATGACTGGATGAAAGTCATATTTAGTGATGAATCGAGAATCTGCATTGGGCAAGGTGATGATGCTGGAACTTTTGTTTGGTGCCGTTCCAATGAGATTTATAAAGATGACTGCCTGAAGAGAACATGCAAATTTCCACAGTCATTGATGATATGGGGCTGCATGTCAGGTAAAGGCACTGGGGAGATGGCTGTCATTACATCTTGAATAAATGAACAAGTTTATGTTATTTTGGACACTTTTCAAATCCCATTAATTGAAAGGATGTTTGGGGATGATGAAATCATTTTTCAAAGATGATAATGCATCCTGCCATAGAGCAAAAACTGTGAAAACATTCCTTGAAAAAAGACACATAAGGTCAATGTCATGGCCTGCAAATAGTCCGGATCTCAATCCAATTGAAAATCTTTGGTAGAAGTTGAAGAAAATGGTCCATGACAAGGCTCCATCCTGCAAAGCTGATCGGGCAACAGCAATCAGAGAAAGTTGGAGCCAGATTTATGAAGAGTACTGTTTGACACTCATTAAGTACATGCCTCAGAGACTGCAAGCTGTTGTAAAAGCCAGAGGTGGTGCAACAAAATACTAGTGATGTGTTGAAAAATATTTAGAATTGAGAGTCCTCAGTGGTTGATACCTTTTAATGGCAACGCCATTAAAAGGTATCAACCACTGAGGACTCTCAATTCTGAATATTTTTCTATCTACTGGCTAACACGGTACAAAGACATACATCTTTCCTGTAGTGATGTTTTGGAGTGTTTTTTTGTTTGTTTGCTTTTCATGATTCCATAATTTTTTTCTCTCAGAATGGAGTGACTCAATAATTTTTTCCCTATGCTTGGTTAAAAAAAATAACCATTACTGACTACCACATTTTTGTTCTTGATTTCTTTTAGTGTTTCTTAAAGCCAGAAAGTTGCCATTTGAAATTACTTCAGTTTTGTGCCATGTCTGTGATCTGCTTTTTTTAAACAAAATTAAACAACTGAATGAACATCCTCCAAGGACGGTGATTACATAATTTTTGCCAGGGGTTGTATTGTTCTTGCACAGGGGCACTTTTGTGTCTGAGTCCACCAGTGGTTTGATGGCAAGAAAAATTTTCCAACATAACAGCAAGTAAAGCATTATTTGTCATGTGAATGACTGCTACATCTGCAGAAAAGACCATTTTTCCCCATTCAGAAAATATACGATTTATATAAAAAAATTATAGCAATGCAAAGAATTTTGCTTAACAATATGCTTAACTCAGTAGTGCATGTACTTGTCAGATGGAATAACACACCACGTTTGGCAACATGGGGCGACATACGTTCCCATGGTCCATTAACTAGGTGTAAAGTTACAAGTAAAATGCTTTATACTGTTTCTCTGCCATGTCCATGGATCATTTACTGTAGTTAATCCAGACCATAATATTATGACATATGATGACACCTGGGAGTAAGTAGTGTGACATTTCATTGAGAGTCACACAGTCCCTCCAGCACAGGTTGTATGTATTACGGTCAGTACCTGGGTATTTAGTGAATCATTTCCATTGTGCCCCTGAGTGTTTATGAAATGTTTATTCATTTCTGACCAAGATTTTATCAAGGAAAATGAAAACCTTTATAGAATACATGATCAGCAACCTCCTGCGACACTGCAGATGTTGGGAAACTGCAGTTCCCATCATACACTGACGGACATCTGTCAGGGAATGGCAGAAGTTGTAGTTTCCTGGTATATGGTATTTACAGGTTTCACCAGATAGAGCAATCCATATTACAGTGAAATATTAGTTGTATTTATGAGATTATTTTTACATTTTGATTGACCTTACTGCTAGAGAAGAGCAGATTGATAAGGAAATTTGTGGTTTCATGTAAATTCAAACACTTTGAAATTCGATTCGTGGTTCACAAAAAAAACTTGTAGCACACTGCTGAAGCATCACAGAGCAGGATGATGATCTTTTTGCTTTGTCATGCAGGTGTACCCATAATGCCCTGCAGCTATGCCATTCAGCAAATTATTGTACTCTCATGCTCCAGGATTCGATCCCTTGAGCTTGTGTTCTGCTGTCAGCTTCTCTTTCTGCCATGGCACAGGAGACACACCTTTTCTCTGGGTGTTTGGGTTCTGATATTCTGGCTGCAGCCTGTCTAACTTAACACATATGTTTTCATTTGTCTGCCTATCACCTTTTGGGTGCAACTTTATATTCTGTTCCCCCAGCTGACGTTTCATGATGGTGATAGATTAATTTGGATGTTCTGACATTCTATTGATGTTTGAAGCCAGTCTGTGAGTTTCCAGCTAAGGGTTTTTGCTTTTCTGTTTCTTTGCTATACTTTGCACCTATATTCTGTTTATCTTTAGGAAGTAGGCAGTATATTTGTTAACAGTACTTTCTTTATTCTTTCATTATTTACTTTACTCACTTTGGGATCTGTCCTTTGTTCAGCACACTTCTCCTCTTGTAGGTAATTCACGCTCTGCTCTGCCCTCCGGTTCTTTACAAGGAACGTGATGGACTTTTAGTCAGGTCCGAGTTGGCATCTCCAAGTCTGTGGTTAGGGTTATCTCTGTACCTGCAGGCACCACTAGGAACTGCAGAGTTAGGATATCTAGTCTGTACAGGAACCGGCAGGGTTAATTGCAGGTTTTTTGAGTAAATTACCTATTATTCCAGAGTGAGTTGCTACATAGGCATAACACATACCTTGTAAAGTGCTGGTCAGTGCCTAGGCCATCACAGATCCCAGTAGAGCACAATTTATACAGTCCAAGGTCCAGGTGGGCACACGGGCTGCAGGCATTGGTGCAGCAGAAAGGCAAGACACGCAGAACAAAGACAGTTTACTGGGGGACTGGAGGCTGCAGCCAACCAGGAGACGTTCTGAGGACTGCAGATAGCTCGCAGAGTTACTGATGTCTGCAAACAGGAGACTGAAGGATTGGAAGGATTGGAAGTTGCAAGCAGCCAGATGTTTTGGAGATCACAAACAGGTTGCAGAGTTACTTAGGGCCACATGCAGACAAAAGACTGAACAACTGGAAGCTGCAGGCAGACAGCTTGCAGACAAAACTCCTGAGTAAAAAGAAAGTCTAAATATCATGGAAGCCACAGGCATCTGGGAGAAGTCCTGTAAACTGCCGGTAGACACGCAGCAGAGGTCCTAGAAGACCAGGAACAGGTAAGCAGACAGAACTCTGGAGTAACTAGAAAGTCTGAATACCATGGAAGCGGCAGGCAGATAGGAGGCATCCTGGAAACCGTAGACAGCAGTGGTACTGAAAGCCGCAGACAGGTAACTCAGGAACTGGAAACCACAGGCAGCCAGGAGATTTACTGAAGTCTGTGGACAGGAATTGTATACAGACAAACTTTAAGTGTTACCAGAAAGTCTTAATACCAAGACACAGGTGTTTGTCTTGGGAGGCCTTATATAGGCCTAGAAAATACAACACATGGGAACACGCCGGCCTACTTGCATAGCCCGACATGAAGCACAAAAAAGTTTAACGGACCAGAGTGTAGGAAGCACAGCCAGGACCCAGGAAAGTGTGTAACAGTAACCTCCATCAAAGGGCCCCTCCCCAAAAAAGGTCTGTAACCCACGGCAACAGTGGTGCTGTAGCTGTGTTTTTTGGAACCATGGTCTTGTTATTCAGTCACAAAATGGGGCTCACTAAGTAAGTGAGGTGTCTAAGCCCAAGGTCCGGGTGGGCACACGGGCCACAAGTGTCGGTGCTGCAGACAGGCAAAGCACGCAGGACACAGACAGTTAACTGAGGAACAGGAAGCCACAAGCAACCAGGAGATGTCTTGAAGACAGCAGACAGCTTGCAGAATTACTGAACTCTGCAGACAAACAGAAGACTCAAGGAATGGAAGCCGCAAGCAGCCAGGAGATGTCTTGGAGACCACAGACCAGACAGGTTGCAGAGTTACTGAATTTCACAGGCAAAAGGGAGACTGAAGGACTGGAAGTCAAAAGCAGCCAGGAGATGTTTTTGAGACTGAAGAGATGTTGAAGAGTTACTGAGGGTTGCAGGCAGACAGGAGACTGGAGGACTGGAATCCATAGGCAGACAGCTAACAGACAAAACTCCAGACTACCTAGAAAGTGTGAATACCACAGAAGCTGCAAGCAGATAGACCATTAGCAGTGGTACTGAAAGTGGCAGACAGGCAATTTATGGACTGGAAACCACAGTTAGCCAGGAGATGTCCTGAAGACTATGGACAGGAAGTGAGCACAGACAAAAGTGTTACTAGAAAGTCTTAATACCAAGACACAGGACAGCCTTATATAGGCCTAGGAAGATCAAAAAATGGGAGTATACCAGACTACTTGCAAAGTCTGACATGTTGCACAAGAAAGTTTAGTGGACTGGGGTGAAGGGAGCAAAGCCCAGACATTTTTTTACTGAGTTTTTATGTTGATGTTAAGAGGAGGTTTGGACTATGCAGTTATGGAGTCAGCAAAGCATTGGTGACTTTTATACACTATGGTCCTCAGCACTCAGGGACTCTATTCTGTAATCCAATAGGGTTTGTCACTTTGTGGCTGAATTGCTGCAGTTCCCTCCACTTTTCAATAACAACACCCACAGTTTTGATCATGGAATATTCAGGAGGGAAGAAATGACTTGTTACAAAAAATTGACTTGTTACACTGGTGAAATCTTATTACAGGACCACACTGGTATTAATTAGTTTTTTAAGAAGGAACCATTCTTTCACAAATGTTTGTAAAGGCAGATGGCATGGAGAGAGACTTGGCTTCATACACATGTGGCAATGGGACTGAATAAAATGATGTCCCGATATTTTTGTCCAGATAGTGTATGCTTAGTTATAAAAGTTTGTTGTGTAAAACACAATCACTATGAAGATTAAATAAAAAAAGTAAATAAAATAAAATCAGTGCTATAGGAGAAAAAATAAAAAGATCTTATTGGTTACTTATGTCTGAATTAGAAAACAGTCATAAACACAGTTCATACTTGAAACGAGTACGGTACTTCCTTTTTGCTAGGCTTTGAAAATAAATAATTATATTAAACACAAAATGCGTTGCGACAATGTGCTAATTCAGACTCATGTAACCAGTAGCCTCTTTTCATACTTTATCTTATGACACTGATTTTATTTATTTATTTTATATTTTTTTAACTTTTTTTTTATTAATTATCAATTACTCATCAAACTTGTGTCTGTTAATAAACATACAATTTTTGGAAGTAACTCCTGGGGATAGCACTGGATCTGGAACAATGGCTGCAGCAAGATCCCATTTTTATTTTTTCTCCAACCAAGTCCTAAGTGTTAGGGGACATATTGCATTTCTTACAAAGTAATTCCTAGAAAGCGTCTGGTCTGTAGCGGTTTTGTATCAAGGTCTGTTCCACTCTGTAAAGTACATCGGCTCTTTGCCTTATTCTCTTATCTTCTAGGAATTTCTAGGAATTACTGGTACCTATAAGTCATTGATGTCTCCTGCAGGAAAACTCCTGGAGCACCACTTCAAACAAAACATGCTGGAAAAAGTTAAGCAAACTGTGAACAAGGACACAAATTCCTGGATAGAAAACATCTAAGGCAGCATATACTGATGAAGGTATGGCTATATATTCTGTAAAAGTATATCTTATTTATTTCAAATATATGAGACTAGCTTGGCCCGTGCGAAATTTTCGCACATTGGTCGTCGGGGGCGCAGGCATTTTCAGAAAAAACAAGGTGGTCAAATGTAAATGTATTTCAGGAGATGATGAACACAGATAGGTATTTATATATGTAGATTGGTAATACAGTAAATTGGTTTGATAAGTAGCGGCCAAAAAATGTCTTCCGGTTGAGGTGCCTCCTGCAGGTCATTGTGTCTTTCTGTAGGTTTATATAAAATAAATGTTTATACTGTATTTAGTGATAAAATCGTGATTGTGTGGTTTGTTTGGCTCTTTTCTTGCTGAATGGAGCAAGTTTGCCTTTCAAATGGTGTATCATTTGTGTGTGTGGGGCGAAGTGATCAGCGAAAAAGCAGTGCATGTTTACAAATGTGTTTGCATATGTGCCTCACCTGCAGTGAAGTGTGCAATCCTCCAATTTGACTAAAATAGGCTGTGCAAGCAGTTTGGCAAGCTGAAAATCCCCCAAGGCAAATATTTGGATTTGTTTGTGACGTCTGTAAGCAGCTTTGGGGTAGTGTGCTTTGGGGTACTGTGGTGCCACCTGCAGGTCATTTTTCCTTACTGCTGGTTTATGAAAATTAATGTTTACACTGTACTTTGTGATCAAATCGTGGATGTATGGTTTGTTTGGCTATTTTCTTGCTGAAGGGGGCAAGTTTACCTTTCAAATGGTGTATCATTTGTGTGTGTGGGTGCAGTATGAATGGAGATACAAAGTGTCATGGAAATATATATGTATTCCATATATTCAAAGTATATTCATATATATGCATTCACAGTTAGATAGATCTCACTTGCTAAAAATCCTGTTCCCACACATATCTATGCAAAAAGCTGATGCCAGCTATAATCAGTCGTTAAAGACGACCCTGGCCTTCATAAGGAACAAGTACAGTACAGAGAGTCTTAAGCCCCGTCTCACATAGCGATATCGCTAGCGAGATCGGTGCTGAGTCACTAGTTTTGTGACGCAGCAGCGAGCTCACCAGCGATATCGCTGTGTGTGACATTCAGCGACGATCAGCCCCCCTGCCGGGTATCGCTGATCGTCGCTGAAATGTCAGGACATTTTTTTGATCGCTGGTCTCCCGCTGACAGGCATGCATCGCTGCGTGTGACAGGCGGGAGACCAGCGATCCGCTGGTAACCAAGGTACACAGCGGGTTTCCAGGCGCGGGGCTGTGCCTGGAAACCCGCTGTGTACCTTGGTTACCAGCTCCCTGCATCAGGCGCTGGTATCCAAGGTACACTGCGGGTAACTAAGCGATGTTACCCGCAGTGTCGCTTGTACTGATCGCTGCCTGAGCTGCCTGTTTGGCAGCTCAGCAGCGATAATGTAGCGATACACCAGCGATCCTGATCGTTGTCGGGATCGCTGGTGTATCGCTATGTGAGACCCAGCCTTTAGTAGATATCTATTGTTTACTTTACTAGTCATGCAAGAAAGCTAGGGCAAAAGAACAAAAAACAATAAATCTGCAACTTCAGCCCTTTTATCATAATTATCATAATTATCATACTTACACTAGAACAGCCAATAATCTAGCAGCTTTTAATTGTATGTTAATTGACTAACCAGCCCCTTTTTGTAAACGTATAAAACCTTGAATGAATAATAAATGTGTAGTCTTGACGAACTGTTATACTGACACTTCCGTTGTGGACAGTCCTCATTTCGTTCTGAGCGCTCAAAAAGACATTTAAAATAGAAAATTGGGAACAGCACCAACAAACACTTCAGGATAGATTTATCCTAATTAAATTTCCATAACAGTTGGCGCCTGCACGCAGGGCAGTGGACGAAACACACGGGGACCTGCTGACCGGAGAGACAGAGGTGTTGGCCATGGCCTTGGCTCACGGGACGGAGACTGCGCAGCTCCATAAGTAAGGTAAGAAAATCTTGTCATCTTACCTGAAAGTCCCTTGTGCTCAGTCCTGGTCTTACACCTCTTGCCGGTCAGGTGTGGTCACCACCGCATTCCCAGGTAGTGTAAAGAGTCCACACCCTTATCCAAAACCCTGGGATATAAGGTGTTTGCTGCTGTGCTGTGTATGTTTCATGTTTTATGTGAACCGGGAGAAAGTTGGAACGGTGACTGTGTTTTTGCTTGCTGATTTCTGGGAGCTGTATAGCAAAAAACCAAATTGCTGGATAAGTTCCCGCAGTTATCCTTCACACATGGGAGGGAGGTCATCCAAGAAAAATCCAGGTGTGAGGGGCGGGAGCTTTGATTTGGATAAGTCCACGCAGTTATCCTTCACACATCGGAGGGAGGTCATCCCAGATCAATCCAGGTGTGAGGAGCGAGGGCTTTGAATCGGTTAAGTTTCTGCAGTTATCCTTCACACACAGGAGGGAGGTTATCCCAGATCAATCCAGGTGTGAGGGGCAGGAGCTTTGTTTGGATAAGTTCTCACAGTAATCGTCCACGCAAGGGGGGAGGTCATCCCAGTCAAATCAGACGTGGATGGTGAGAATTTTGATTAAGGCTATTACAGATTACTGTGACCGGCGCACCGGCCAGGGCGTACGGTTTTCAGAAGTGGTAGACCTGGAGCATCGCCGTGCTCAGTGCAATTGGTGAGTTATCAGTTACCAGAGCAGCTTGTATGTGTCACAGATCATCAAAAGAGGGATTCGTATTCTCCCGGGTGTCTGTATCATTGTACGTGTCATTGTCTGTGTCAGGTACTGTCGCTTTAAATCTCATTCAGAGCAGCGTGCGCTCTGTCACTATCTCATTCACTGCTGGCTGCAGCAGCGAGAAACCCCTTTGACCCCCTTCTCTGCTAATCACGTTGTTCAGTCTGAACTGTATTCATTTTTTGCTATTCTATATGGATAATCTTTTTTTTGATACGTGATTTCAGTGCCTGTAGAGACAGCAAGCAGAGATATAAGGGAGGGGGGAAGTGCTGGCAGCAGCGAGATTTTTTATTTTTTTTTCCCAGAGGGCGGGAGGATACAGCCTACGCTACCAGACAAAAGTTTTAAAGTATTTTTTTCTTTTTGTTTTTATCATTTTACAATCAGTTTTTCCACCTCTTTTCTGTTTTTAATTAGCTGTTTTAGTAACAAGGGTTGTTTTTCAGAGTTTTATGATTAATACGGGGGTTTTTTTTCCCTCCCCTTTTTGGTCAATTTTTTTTTCTTTTCCTAGAGTTTTTTTACTAAATCTAACTTTTGTTTTTAAAGTTTTTCTTTTAAGTACATTTTTAAATGATTTTGGAGAGATTTTTCTAATCAACTTATTTTAGAGTTTTACTCTCCAACCAGCAAGATCTACTAGCTTGCTTTAGACCAAGGTCACTCCACAGAACAAAAGAACAAAAGGAAACTGCAGGCTGAGGGAGAACACATACACAAACTGCGCAGCGGCTTCACTCACCCCTCCCATCAGGCATTCAGCGAAGACACACAGAACCAGAATGCAGCAGTTTTCAGATTTTTAATCACCTTTGTTGAATAGGTTTTTGGAATAGACACAGTACGTGAGAATCAAAGGGCTAGGCATGTGAATAGAAGGTCAGAGTACGTGAGAAGCAAATGGACAGGCAGACTTTACGCTGCATAATGAAATGTTTTTTCTTGTTTTTTTGTTTGAAAGGCAACAAGAAAGTTTGTTTATAGATTACCATCTGCTATAAAAGAGCAGTGGTGCATCGTGTAGAAGGTACAGCAAGTTAATTTGAACGGACCAGGAAGTGATTTTTTTATGTGAATAAGATTGAAAAGGTGTTAAATCGTCTGTGAGAAAATGATCACTGACATGTCACAAGAGCAGAATTCAGAGTCACACACATCACATGTCCATCATGTGGAGACACGGGACAGGTGTAGGCTGCGCTCATTGAATAAGAAGCCTTGTACAGGGAAAAACGCTCCCCGCCTCTCTCCACAGGGAGAAGGCATTTTTGTTTCAATGGTCCCCTCTCAAGAGCCACAGGGGGGACACCCTCTCCTTTTTCTTCTCTCAGTCCCTTTTTCCTTCTTCTTCAGACTTTTCTCCTCTTTCCTCGCTGCCATCCCTCTCTATCCTTCTTTCCCTATCATTCCTTCTTTCCCTCCCTCACATCTCTGACACATCCATTTTCTTCCTCTTCCTCTTCTATCTCTTCCTCTCCAACTCTCCAATCTTCTTCTTCATCTTCTTCTACTTCTCCCCTCCATCTTTCTCCTCTCTCTCTCCTCCATCTTTCTCTCCTTTCCCCTTTCACTCTTCTCTCCCTCCCATCCTTCCTTTTCCTCCCTTTCTCCTCCCACACCACACCCACCTCCTCCTTCCTCCTCCTCTCAGGCACATCCACCTCTTCTCATTCACACCTCCCTTCTCTTCCTCTTTTTTCTACTTCGTTATCAACTGGGTCAACGCCAATCAAAGCAATGTGGTGTCCCTGTATTCAGTGCCTCCAGCACAGGGCACCTGTCTATCCCAAGCACAGTACAAACATTGCCAGTCATTATATCAGGAGAAGAAAGTGCAAATCTCCCTACACAAAACGCTGCAGGTAGCCCCAGACACAACAGCTAGCAGAGCCCACAGCCATGGCTTCACAGGGGGGAAGTATAGCTGCACACACAAATGAGGAACCTCAGTGCCAAGCAGAGCTGCCAACATGGAACAATGACACTGATCCACCGCAACATCACCCAGTATATGCACCAAGCACACCATGTCACTTCTCATCTGATGAAGATGAAGACACAACGTCATACATGATGCCCAATACTAGGGAAGAAAACACACAAGCACCAATAGAGCAGGGACAGGTAGAGGCACCATCCTATGAGCCCTTCATCCAAGCCAGGTGATCAGTATGCTGCCAGACCCAGGGATACACCCCATGCCATTTTGCCAAAAAATGCAGCAGATACAGCGAACATATGCAGCAGCCTGGATTGATCTCTGGACCGTAATGGAAATAAAAGCAGGTGATACATTCTGGCCAATTATGAGAGAACACTTCAAGCTTCCAGCAGAGTTAGATGCGTATGCCTGGGAGACAGGACCAAAGCTAATTGAGCAGCTCAGAGAATGGGCCAAAAGCAGACTGACAGGACAAACTCTCAGCCTACATGACATGAGTCAAGACAAGACAGAGTCTGTGGAGAAGTTCCATGACAGAGTGATGCAAGTGTTTCAAGATTTGGGCCTCATTACCCATGATCAGACACACAGACGGATGTTGGCACAGGCTTTTGTGCATGGACTGAGAGAACCAATCAGGAAACCACTGGTAGTAGCCAGGCCTGAGTACACGTCAATAGCAATGGATACCCTGCTCGCAGTAGCAAAAAGGATTGAGTCCCGCCGGGACAGAAGGGATGTCCAGTGTTACAACTGTGGCGAGTTTGGTCATTTCCGGAACCGGTGCAGAACACTGACTTCGCCCAGAAGAAGAAGAAACACAGAAAGCAGTGAAGAACCCCGTCCATAGGACAGGAGCACGCCAAGTCCACAGGGAACCCCACCAGTGGGACCAATATCCTGAGAGTGGATGGCGTAGTCAGATCTTTTCTTGTGGAACTCCGCAACCTCACCTATCTATCAGAATCTTCTGCGTCCTGCATGGAAATTGATGGTCAAGTCAGACATTTCCAGATTATGAAGCCCCTGAGCATGTGGACTCAGCCAGAACACTCCATCATGTCCCAGTTTGTTGTGTCAAAGACCTGCACCCTCAACCTATTGGGAGTGGACCTACTGCAGAAGCTGAAAGCGACCAGAGTGTTCCAGTAAGATGGGACCATGACACTTTCTTCACCCCTGACCCAAGAAGAAACAGGAACAACCACACTGCAGACATATCACAGGAGGTGCTGGACATAGTACCAGAAAAGCCACTCCATCACCCAGAGTCAAGATGTCTCTGACCAACTGAAGGTCTAAGTGAACTCGCCTAAGAAGACGGCCTGAGAACTTTGACATTGGCCAGGATATTCAACTCAAGAAGACCCTACTCGCTTCATGGAATGGCAACACCTCATCCGGCTCCAACGCCGGAGGTTCATCTTTTGCAAGCACCAGGAGGTGCCCCCTGCAATCAACCAGTTCACCCAGGCCCTAGACCGGCAAAAAGCCACTCAGCTCTTCAAACTTGTGCACAAATACTGACCTGAGACCGAGCTGGAGAAAAAGAAACAACTGATGGCCCGTGCTGAGAAAAAAGCAGCCGGTTAAGGAGACGTCCCAACAAGAAGACCCCCTGTGACCAGAGCAGGTGCTAACACAGTGACTGTCTTGGTGGAGAACAAGAAAGCCAGCTGGTCGTCATCTCTCATGATGTGGATCCTAGTAGACGGCTTGTTTTCCCGCCAGCTCTGCGCCGGCAGATGGGAGTCCCCTGCCGCATACTGAAGGACAAGGCCAAACTGGGCTGCCTCGCCCATCGGAATCAATACCAGCTTTCCACAGTAAAGAAAAAGACTGTAAACCCCACTGAGTTCAGAATGGTGCAAGGCCTGGAGGCCGTGAAAGAGGCTACGGTATTTGAAACCCCAACAGTGCTGAACCCGCACACTCTGCTCTCAAAAGTCCCAGTCACCGCAACGGTATTCACGGTGATCAACCTGGCCAGTGCCTTCTTCAGTGTTCCCCTCCACCTGGAGGCCAGCCTTCACGCACCAGTGCAGTGCATATGGACAGTGTTGCCTCAAGGTGCTCAGAACAAGCCCTTCAAGTTTCACCAAGACAATGTCCTCCATCCTCGTCAACTGGATTGCAGAATATGCAGGAGTCACTCTTCTACAACACGTGGATGACCTTCTCTTTTGTGTGGTTGACATCGATACCTGCACAGTCCATTCCTTGTCTCTCCTACTCTACCTGGAAGAACAGCAACGCAAGGTCTGGAAGAACAAAGTCCAGTGATGTCAGAAGCAAGTTACATCCCTGGGACACTGTATTGCCCACAGACGAAACACATGTCAAAAGACTGGAAGACCACTGTGGAGAAGATGGCTCCCCCAACAACTCCGAAAATGCTGCAGGCCTTCCCTGGTCTAGTATCGTATTGCAGAACCTGGATCCCTGATGCCTCAGTCCTAATGCAGCCTCTGTGCGCTTGCATCAACGCAACCCCGCTCCTTCTATCGGACGCAACCTTCAACTCATTCAGGAGATTGGAAGAACTCCACAGTCTCAGCGCCAATACCAGGCCTACCTGACTACGAGAAGTCTTTCCGTCTACCTGATGGAAGAAAGAAGGTCATGCTACTGGAGTCCTGACATGGATTCACGGGGGAAAACAGAGACTTTTAGGCTGCCTCTCAGCCCACTTGGATCCAGTTGCAAGAGGAGCACCCTCCTGCCTGATGGCAGTATCTGCAGCACACACCTTCCTGGACAAGGTTGCTGACATCACTCTTGGACAGCCACTGGAAACTCTCACTCCACACGACATCTTGGCAATCTTCAATCAAGCTCAACCAACAATAATCTCCCCACGCCAGGCATCTTTGTAGCGCCTCTATCGCCTTTGTCTCATAATGTCACCGTCTCCAGACCTACAGTCCTCATCCCGGCTACTCTACTCCCACTCCCAAGGGGGGATACAATATGGACTTTCCAGAACAAAATTTACAGAATTTATCCTCTACTTGGATGGCTCCAGATTTGCAGATGATGAAGAAGTTTCCACACAGGAAGTGCAGTGACCAGCAATCAAGAAATCCTGTGGTCCAGAAGTCTGACACCTAGCCTGTCAGCCCAGGAAGCAGAACTGATAGCGCTGACGAAGGCCTGCCAGATGGCAGAAGGCAAGACTGCAAACATCTACACCGACTACAGGTACTCGCATGGCATAGCACACGACTTTGGGCCCATCTGGGCTACAAGGGACTTCATCACAGCAAACGGGACAACCGTGAAGCATCATGGAGCCTTCAGGGACCTGCTGGGTGTACTCCAACTCCAAAATGGTGGCAATTTGAAAAATCAAAGTGCATGGAAAACTGAGAACAGAAGAGGCGTGAGGCAATAACATGGCGGACATGGCAGCCAAAGAAGCGGCCAAAGGAAGACAACATGGAGAAGTGGGAGAGGTCGTAGAGCGGACGGCTACTACATGACGACTGAAGACAAGAAACCTGACAAAAAGACGTCCTGGGATCTGCTCAAGAAGTTGCAAGACCAAGCTCCAAAAGGAGAAGAGCTGAATGCGAAAAAAGCAACACGTGAAGAAGGAAGGCTATCAATAATGGACTTCAAACTCTGCCTACCACAAAGTATGCACCCTATGGTGGTCCAATGGGCACATGGACCCACACCCACATATCAAAGACACAGATGAATGATCTGATTGGTGCTTACTGTTTCGCTTCAGGGATCTCCACCCTAACAGCCAAATTCACCAGCAGCTGTCTGACCTGCGGCAAATGCAAGCCTGGACGTGTGGAAAAAGTCCCCCTCACCTCATCTGGCAAGACCACTCTACCAGCTTCAGAGGATCCAGATAGACCACATCCAGATATCGCCAAGTGAAGGATTCAAATACGCCATTGTGGTCAAAGAAGTATTTGCAAGATGGACAGAAGCGTTCCAAGTCAGCAAAGACTTCTGCAAAGCAGCTACTTTCGGAAAATAGTGTGCAGATACGGGGTTCCAGAAATGACAGAAAGTAATCAGGGACCCGCATTCACAGCAAATCTGACACAAGAGATCTGGTTAGCAGTAGGGTCAGATTTAGGCCTACACACTCCTTACCACCCCCATAGCAGCGGGAAGGTAGAAAGACTGACCGGAACACTTAAGAATAGGATGCTGAAAAATTGCCCAAGAGACACGCAAACCATGGCATGACACTCCCAATTGCACTGTTTAGCGTAAGGCACACTCCCAGAGACCCAGAAAAGCTGTCACCATATGAAATTTTGTTTGGGTCTAGTCCCAAGTTAGGTGCATTCTTTCCCTCAGCAGCAGAATATGCAAAATGATATCTTTTTGCTTTTTAATTGAATTGGTCAAAAACTAATGTTCCCTTCTCGAGTTTTTTCTCTTCACTGCCAGATTGAAAGGTCCTGTCCAAGAGCCCCAGATGACACCAAAAACCCCTGTGTAACTAGAGGGAAAGCCTGCTTGGATCCACGTATCGCATTTTCAAGGAAACTCCCAGGAGACAGTAAGCCATGAAGGATGTCCATGGATGCTCTGACTGACCAGACAATGTCCTACCTGATGAAGAATTCACACGTTTTTTCTGAACATCAGTTAAATAAAGAACTATGATTGTGATAAACCCCGACAGGGGCACCTCCAACCGCCCATTTGCGAAAAGTCGTATTCGGTGGGGGAGACATGCCTAGGCATATCTCAACCCGCCGGCAGCACAAAAGAGTTGCAGCGCTTTGGGACAGGGGCAGTTTTTAGGGGAAGTGGTATCTAAAGGGGGACTGTCATGAAATATATATGTATTCCATATATTCAAAGTATATTCATATATAGGCATTCACAGTTAGATAGATCTCACTTGCTTAAAAATCCTGTTCCCACACATATCATGCAAAAAGCTGAGCCAGCTATAATCAGTCGTTAAAGATGACCCAGGGCCCTTTATAAGGAACAAGTACAGTAAAAGAGAGTCCCTTTGTAGATATCTATTGTTTACTTACTAGTCATGCGAGAAAGCTAGGGCAAAAGAACAAAAAACAATAAATCTGCAACTTCAGCCCTTTATCATAGTTTATCATAATTATCATCTTACACTAGAAAAAGCCAATAATCTAGCAGCTTTTAATTGTATGTTAATTGACTAACCAGCCCTTTTGTAAACGTATAAAAACCTTATGATAATAAATTGAGTCTTGACGAACTGTTAACTGCACTTCCTTTTTGAAGTCCTCATTCTTCGAGT
>JARQOD010000002.1:584874048-584947136 GCA_033576555.1 Oophaga sylvatica
ACCAGCGATCCTGATCGTTGTCGGGATCGCTGGTGTATCGCTATGTGAGACCCAGCCTTTAGTAGATATCTATTGTTTACTTTACTAGTCATGCAAGAAAGCTAGGGCAAAAGAACAAAAAACAATAAATCTGCAACTTCAGCCCTTTTATCATAATTATCATAATTATCATACTTACACTAGAACAGCCAATAATCTAGCAGCTTTTAATTGTATGTTAATTGACTAACCAGCCCCTTTTTGTAAACGTATAAAACCTTGAATGAATAATAAATGTGTAGTCTTGACGAACTGTTATACTGACACTTCCGTTGTGGACAGTCCTCATTTCGTTCTGAGCGCTCAAAAAGACATTTAAAATAGAAAATTGGGAACAGCACCAACAAACACTTCAGGATAGATTTATCCTAATTAAATTTCCATAACAGTTGGCGCCTGCACGCAGGGCAGTGGACGAAACACACGGGGACCTGCTGACCGGAGAGACAGAGGTGTTGGCCATGGCCTTGGCTCACGGGACGGAGACTGCGCAGCTCCATAAGTAAGGTAAGAAAATCTTGTCATCTTACCTGAAAGTCCCTTGTGCTCAGTCCTGGTCTTACACCTCTTGCCGGTCAGGTGTGGTCACCACCGCATTCCCAGGTAGTGTAAAGAGTCCACACCCTTATCCAAAACCCTGGGATATAAGGTGTTTGCTGCTGTGCTGTGTATGTTTCATGTTTTATGTGAACCGGGAGAAAGTTGGAACGGTGACTGTGTTTTTGCTTGCTGATTTCTGGGAGCTGTATAGCAAAAAACCAAATTGCTGGATAAGTTCCCGCAGTTATCCTTCACACATGGGAGGGAGGTCATCCAAGAAAAATCCAGGTGTGAGGGGCGGGAGCTTTGATTTGGATAAGTCCACGCAGTTATCCTTCACACATCGGAGGGAGGTCATCCCAGATCAATCCAGGTGTGAGGAGCGAGGGCTTTGAATCGGTTAAGTTTCTGCAGTTATCCTTCACACACAGGGGGGAGGTTATCCCAGATCAATCCAGGTGTGAGGGGCAGGAGCTTTGTTTGGATAAGTTCTCACAGTAATCGTCCACGCAAGGGGGGAGGTCATCCCAGTCAAATCAGACGTGGATGGTGAGAATTTTGATTAAGGCTATTACAGATTACTGTGACCGGCGCACCGGCCAGGGCGTACGGTTTTCAGAAGTGGTAGACCTGGAGCATCGCCGTGCTCAGTGCAATTGGTGAGTTATCAGTTACCAGAGCAGCTTGTATGTGTCACAGATCATCAAAAGAGGGATTCGTATTCTCCCGGGTGTCTGTATCATTGTACGTGTCATTGTCTGTGTCAGGTACTGTCGCTTTAAATCTCATTCAGAGCAGCGTGCGCTCTGTCACTATCTCATTCACTGCTGGCTGCAGCAGCGAGAAACCCCTTTGACCCCCCTTCTCTGCTAATCACGTTGTTCAGTCTGAACTGTATTCATTTTTTGCTATTCTATATGGATAATCTTTTTTTTGATACGTGATTTCAGTGCCTGTAGAGACAGCAAGCAGAGATATAAGGGAGGGGGGAAGTGCTGGCAGCAGCGAGATTTTTTATTTTTTTTTCCCAGAGGGCGGGAGGATACAGCCTACGCTACCAGACAAAAGTTTTAAAGTATTTTTTTCTTTTTGTTTTTATCATTTTACAATCAGTTTTTCCACCTCTTTTCTGTTTTTAATTAGCTGTTTTAGTAACAAGGGTTGTTTTTCAGAGTTTTATGATTAATACGGGGGTTTTTTTTCCCTCCCCTTTTTGGTCAATTTTTTTTTCTTTTCCTAGAGTTTTTTTACTAAATCTAACTTTTGTTTTTAAAGTTTTTCTTTTAAGTACATTTTTAAATGATTTTGGAGAGATTTTTCTAATCAACTTATTTTAGAGTTTTACTCTCCAACCAGCAAGATCTACTAGCTTGCTTTAGACCAAGGTCACTCCACAGAACAAAAGAACAAAAGGAAACTGCAGGCTGAGGGAGAACACATACACAAACTGCGCAGCGGCTTCACTCACCCCTCCCATCAGGCATTCAGCGAAGACACACAGAACCAGAATGCAGCAGTTTTCAGATTTTTAATCACCTTTGTTGAATAGGTTTTTGGAATAGACACAGTACGTGAGAATCAAAGGGCTAGGCATGTGAATAGAAGGTCAGAGTACGTGAGAAGCAAATGGACAGGCAGACTTTACGCTGCATAATGAAATGTTTTTTCTTGTTTTTTTGTTTGAAAGGCAACAAGAAAGTTTGTTTATAGATTACCATCTGCTATAAAAGAGCAGTGGTGCATCGTGTAGAAGGTACAGCAAGTTAATTTGAACGGACCAGGAAGTGATTTTTTTATGTGAATAAGATTGAAAAGGTGTTAAATCGTCTGTGAGAAAATGATCACTGACATGTCACAAGAGCAGAATTCAGAGTCACACACATCACATGTCCATCATGTGGAGACACGGGACAGGTGTAGGCTGCGCTCATTGAATAAGAAGCCTTGTACAGGGAAAAACGCTCCCCGCCTCTCTCCACAGGGAGAAGGCATTTTTGTTTCAATGGTCCCCTCTCAAGAGCCACAGGGGGACACCCTCTCCTTTTTCTTCTCTCAGTCCCTTTTTCCTTCTTCTTCAGACTTTTCTCCTCTTTCCTCGCTGCCATCCCTCTCTATCCTTCTTTCCCTATCATTCCTTCTTTCCCCTCCCTCACATCTCTGACACATCCATTTTCTTCCTCTTCCTCTTCTATCTCTTCCTCTCCAACTCTCCAATCTTCTTCTTCATCTTCTTCTACTTCTCCCCCTCCATCTTTCTCCTCTCTCTCTCCTCCATCTTTCTCTCCTTTCCCCCTTTCACTCTTCTCTCCCTCCCATCCTTCCTTTTCCTCCCTTTCTCCTCCCACACCACACCCACCTCCTCCTTCCTCCTCCTCTCAGGCACATCCCACCTCTTCTCATTCACACCTCCCTTCTCTTCCTCTTTTTTCTACTTCGTTATCAACTGGGTCAACGCCCAATCAAAGCAATGTGGTGTCCCTGTATTCAGTGCCTCCAGCACAGGGCACCCTGTCTATCCCAAGCACAGTACAAACATTGCCAGTCATTATATCAGGAGAAGAAAGTGCAAATCTCCCTACACAAAACGCTGCAGGTAGCCCCCAGACACAACAGCTAGCAGAGCCCACAGCCATGGCTTCACAGGGGGGAAGTATAGCTGCACACACAAATGAGGAACCTCAGTGCCAAGCAGAGCTGCCAACATGGAACAATGACACTGATCCACCGCAACATCACCCAGTATATGCACCAAGCACACCATGTCACTTCTCATCTGATGAAGATGAAGACACAACGTCATACATGATGCCCAATACTAGGGAAGAAAACACACAAGCACCAATAGAGCAGGGACAGGTAGAGGCACCATCCTATGAGCCCTTCATCCCAAGCCAGGTGATCAGTATGCTGCCAGACCCAGGATACACCCCATGCCATTTTGCCAAAAAATGCAGCAGATACAGCGAACATATGCAGCAGCCTGGATTGATCTCTGGACCGTAATGGAAATAAAAGCAGGTGATACATTCTGGCCAATTATGAGAGAACACTTCAAGCTTCCAGCAGAGTTAGATGCGTATGCCTGGGAGACAGGACCAAAGCTAATTGAGCAGCTCAGAGAATGGGCCAAAAGCAGACTGACAGGACAAACTCTCAGCCTACATGACATGAGTCAAGACAAGACAGAGTCTGTGGAGAAGTTCCATGACAGAGTGATGCAAGTGTTTCAAGATTTGGGCCTCATTACCCATGATCAGACACACAGACGGATGTTGGCACAGGCTTTTGTGCATGGACTGAGAGAACCAATCAGGAAACCACTGGTAGTAGCCAGGCCTGAGTACACGTCAATAGCAATGGATACCCTGCTCGCAGTAGCAAAAAGGATTGAGTCCCGCCGGGACAGAAGGGATGTCCAGTGTTACAACTGTGGCGAGTTTGGTCATTTCCGGAACCGGTGCAGAACACTGACTTCGCCCAGAAGAAGAAGAAACACAGAAAGCAGTGAAGAACCCCGTCCATAGGACAGGAGCACGCCAAGTCCACAGGGAACCCCACCAGTGGGACCAATATCCTGAGAGTGGATGGCGTAGTCAGATCTTTTCTTGTGGAACTCCGCAACCTCACCTATCTATCAGAATCTTCTGCGTCCTGCATGGAAATTGATGGTCAAGTCAGACATTTCCAGATTATGAAGCCCCTGAGCATGTGGACTCAGCCAGAACACTCCATCATGTCCCAGTTTGTTGTGTCAAAGACCTGCACCCTCAACCTATTGGGAGTGGACCTACTGCAGAAGCTGAAAGCGACCAGAGTGTTCCAGTAAGATGGGACCATGACACTTTCTTCACCCCTGACCCAAGAAGAAACAGGAACAACCACACTGCAGACATATCACAGGAGGTGCTGGACATAGTACCAGAAAAGCCACTCCATCACCCAGAGTCAAGATGTCTCTGACCAACTGAAGGTCTAAGTGAACTCGCCTAAGAAGACGGCCTGAGAACTTTGACATTGGCCAGGATATTCAACTCAAGAAGACCCTACTCGCTTCATGGAATGGCAACACCTCATCCGGCTCCAACGCCGGAGGTTCATCTTTTGCAAGCACCAGGAGGTGCCCCCTGCAATCAACCAGTTCACCCAGGCCCTAGACCGGCAAAAAGCCACTCAGCTCTTCAAACTTGTGCACAAATACTGACCTGAGACCGAGCTGGAGAAAAAGAAACAACTGATGGCCCGTGCTGAGAAAAAAGCAGCCGGTTAAGGAGACGTCCCAACAAGAAGACCCCCTGTGACCAGAGCAGGTGCTAACACAGTGACTGTCTTGGTGGAGAACAAGAAAGCCAGCTGGTCGTCATCTCTCATGATGTGGATCCTAGTAGACGGCTTGTTTTCCCGCCAGCTCTGCGCCGGCAGATGGGAGTCCCCTGCCGCATACTGAAGGACAAGGCCAAACTGGGCTGCCTCGCCCATCGGAATCAATACCAGCTTTCCACAGTAAAGAAAAAGACTGTAAACCCCACTGAGTTCAGAATGGTGCAAGGCCTGGAGGCCGTGAAAGAGGCTACGGTATTTGAAACCCCAACAGTGCTGAACCCGCACACTCTGCTCTCAAAAGTCCCAGTCACCGCAACGGTATTCACGGTGATCAACCTGGCCAGTGCCTTCTTCAGTGTTCCCCTCCACCTGGAGGCCAGCCTTCACGCACCAGTGCAGTGCATATGGACAGTGTTGCCTCAAGGTGCTCAGAACAAGCCCTTCAAGTTTCACCAAGACAATGTCCTCCATCCTCGTCAACTGGATTGCAGAATATGCAGGAGTCACTCTTCTACAACACGTGGATGACCTTCTCTTTTGTGTGGTTGACATCGATACCTGCACAGTCCATTCCTTGTCTCTCCTACTCTACCTGGAAGAACAGCAACGCAAGGTCTGGAAGAACAAAGTCCAGTGATGTCAGAAGCAAGTTACATCCCTGGGACACTGTATTGCCCACCAGACGAAACACATGTCAAAAGACTGGAAGACCACTGTGGAGAAGATGGCTCCCCCAACAACTCCGAAAATGCTGCAGGCCTTCCCTGGTCTAGTATCGTATTGCAGAACCTGGATCCCTGATGCCTCAGTCCTAATGCAGCCTCTGTGCGCTTGCATCAACGCAACCCGCTCCTTCTATCGGACGCAACCTTCAACTCATTCAGGAGATTGGAAGAACTCCACAGTCTCAGCGCCAATACCAGGCCTACCTGACTACGAGAAGTCTTTCCGTCTACCTGATGGAAGAAAGAAGGTCATGCTACTGGAGTCCTGACATGGATTCACGGGGGAAAACAGAGACTTTTAGGCTGCCTCTCAGCCCACTTGGATCCAGTTGCAAGAGGAGCACCCTCCTGCCTGATGGCAGTATCTGCAGCACACACCTTCCTGGACAAGGTTGCTGACATCACTCTTGGACAGCCACTGGAAACTCTCACTCCACACGACATCTTGGCAATCTTCAATCAAGCTCAACCAACAATAATCTCCCCACCGCCAGGCATCTTTGTAGCGCCTCTATCGCCTTTGTCTCATAATGTCACCGTCTCCAGACCTACAGTCCTCATCCCGGCTACTCTACTCCCACTCCCAAGGGGGGATACAATATGGACTTTCCAGAACAAAATTTACAGAATTTATCCTCTACTTGGATGGCTCCAGATTTGCAGATGATGAAGAAGTTTCCACACAGGAAGTGCAGTGACCAGCAATCAAGAAATCCTGTGGTCCAGAAGTCTGACACCTAGCCTGTCAGCCCAGGAAGCAGAACTGATAGCGCTGACGAAGGCCTGCCAGATGGCAGAAGGCAAGACTGCAAACATCTACACCGACTACAGGTACTCGCATGGCATAGCACACGACTTTGGGCCCATCTGGGCTACAAGGGACTTCATCACAGCAAACGGGACAACCGTGAAGCATCATGGAGCCTTCAGGGACCTGCTGGGTGTACTCCAACTTCCAAAATGGTGGCAATTTGAAAAATCAAAGTGCATGGAAAACTGAGAACAGAAGAGGCGTGAGGCAATAACATGGCGGACATGGCAGCCAAAGAAGCGGCCAAAGGAAGACAACATGGAGAAGTGGGAGAGGTCGTAGAGCCGGACGGCTACTACATGACGACTGAAGACAAGAAACCTGACAAAAAGACGTCCTGGGATCTGCTCAAGAAGTTGCAAGACCAAGCTCCAAAAGGAGAAGAGCTGAATGCGAAAAAAGCAACACGTGAAGAAGGAAGGCTATCAATAATGGACTTCAAACTCTGCCTACCACAAAGTATGCACCCTATGGTGGTCCAATGGGCACATGGACCCACACCCACATATCAAAGACACAGATGAATGATCTGATTGGTGCTTACTGTTTCGCTTCAGGGATCTCCACCCTAACAGCCAAATTCACCAGCAGCTGTCTGACCTGCGGCAAATGCAAGCCTGGACGTGTGGAAAAAAGTCCCCCTCACCTCATCTGGCAAGACCACTCTACCAGCTTCAGAGGATCCAGATAGACCACATCCAGATATCGCCAAGTGAAGGATTCAAATACGCCATTGTGGTCAAAGAAGTATTTGCAAGATGGACAGAAGCGTTCCAAGTCAGCAAAGACTTCTGCAAAGCAGCTACTTTCGGAAAATAGTGTGCAGATACGGGGTTCCAGAAATGACAGAAAGTAATCAGGGACCCGCATTCACAGCAAATCTGACACAAGAGATCTGGTTAGCAGTAGGGTCAGATTTAGGCCTACACACTCCTTACCACCCCCATAGCAGCGGGAAGGTAGAAAGACTGACCGGAACACTTAAGAATAGGATGCTGAAAATTGCCCAAGAGACACGCAAACCATGGCATGACACTCCCAATTGCACTGTTTAGCGTAAGGCACACTCCCAGAGACCCAGAAAAGCTGTCACCATATGAAATTTTGTTTGGGTCTAGTCCCAAGTTAGGTGCATTCTTTCCCTCAGCAGCAGAATATGCAAAATGATATCTTGTTTGCTTATGTAATTGAATTGGTCAAAAACTAATGTCCATTCTCGAGTTTTTCTCTTCACTGCCAGATTTGATGGTCCTGTCCAAGAGCCCCAGATGACACCAACCTCTGTGTAACTAGAGGGAAAGCCTGCTTGGATCCACGTATCGCATTGCAAGGAAGCTCCCAGGAGACACGTAAGCCATGAAGGATGTCATGGATGCTCTGACTGACCAGACAGATGTCCTACCTGATGAAGAATACACACGTTTTTTCTGAACATGCAGTTAAATAAAGAGACTATGATTGTGATAAACCCCCGACAGGGACAGTCCTCCAGACCGCCCATTTGCGAAAAGTCTGTATTCGGTGGGGGAGACATGCGCTAGGCATATCTCAACCCGCCGGCAGCACAAAAGAGTTGCAGCGCTTTGGGACAGGAGCAGGTTTTTAGGGCAAGTGGTATCTAAGGGGGGACTGTCATGGAAATATATATGTATTCCATATATTCAAAGTATATTCATATATATGCATTCACAGTTAGATAGATCTCACTTGCTAAAAATCCTGTTCCCACACATATCTATGCAAAAAGCTGATGCCAGCTATAATCAGTCGTTAAAGATGACCCAGGCCTTCATAAGGAACAAGTACAGTATAGAGAGTCTTAGTAGATATCTATTGTTTACTTTACTAGTCATGCGAGAAAGCTAGGGCAAAAGAACAAAAAACAATAAATCTGCAACTTCAGCCCTTTTATCATAGTTATCATAATTATCATACTTACACTAGAACAGCCAATAATCTAGCAGCTTTTAATTGTATGTTAATTGACTAACCAGCCCCTTTTTGTAAACGTATAAAACCTTGAATGAATAATAAATGTGTAGTCTTGACGAACTGTTATACTGACACTTCCGTTGTAGACAGTCCTCATTTCGTTCTGAGCGCTCAAAAAGACATTTAATAGAAAATTGGGAACAGCACCAACAAACACTTCAGGATAGATTTATCCTAATTAAATTTCCATAACAAAAGTAATCACCGAAAAACAGTGTTTAGAAATAATAGAATAGATAAATACATATACCAAATGATGATCTAAAGCAACCACACCATACTTGGCAAACATGGTGTCCCTTGTTGTTCCTAAATGTATTGCCTGTGATACTATAAGGGCAGGTGCAGAGGAGCGTATTTTGGTCTGTTTGCAATCCGAGAAAACATCAGATCGCACTTGGACCAAGGTTAGCATATGGGGCAGTGCACATGTCCGATTTTTACTCAAATAGGCACTGTCTGAGAAAAAAAACGCTGTGTGGCTGAGTATGACCCGATATTCGGATCGCACTCAGCCACGCAAGCCTATGAGTGCGTGGAAACCACCGGACTGCACTTAGATGTCATCTACGTGCAGTCCGATTTCCACAGACTGATAGAACAGAGAAGATGGAAACATTTTCTTCTGCATCTTCACCTCATCGGAAAGAATCGGATCACACTGTGATCAAAATCGGATGAGAGAATCGACGGTCGTATGTACCTGCCCTCATGGTGAGCAATGGAGTAATATTTGGTGTCAACGAGTGAGGTGTTGGTGGAAAGGCCTGTAAAGTCCTCGACTCTTGTCAATCAGAAATCACCGCACACTCTATGGTTAAAGGTGAAAAAGTGTTATTCAAGTCCGTGCACAAAAAAAAAAAAAAATGGGAGCAGGTCAAATGGTGGGACAGAAAGGCGGCTAAAAATTATAATAGATGTTTCGACCCATACCAAGTCTTAATCATCAAGTCGCTGATTTCTGAAGGTAGCAGAGCAAGTTATCACATTAATGTTTAGGAAAAGGGAAGGATTCCCCTGTGGGATCCATAATGAGGTTGCTGGATGGTAGTTGAAGAAAGATTGCTGGGTGACCTGCTGGTCTGGAGGGCTTGGATAGCGGCGCTCCCGCACCTTGCTGCAGTGCTGGCATGATTGCCGCTATCCAAGCCTTCCAGACCAGCAGGTCACCCAGCAACCTTTCTTCAACTACCATCCAGCAACCTCATTGTGAATCCCACAGGGAAATCCTTCCCCTTTCCTAAACATTAATGTGATAACTTGCTCTGCTACCTTCAGAAAACAGCGACTTAATGATTAAGACCTGGGATGGGTCAAAATGTCTCATGGAGAGTAAAGCACCTCCGCACCTATGCACTAAGATACTTCCGACGCCTTTTAGCAGTTTAGTCCTTAGTGGCCTTTAAAGCAGATTTTCCAGCACTGTAAATCGACAACTTGAACAGTATAAGCGCCTTATTGTGGGCACTTTTATGATAAAATATATGCCCACAAGGATAACCACAGGTCCCATGAACATGTTCGTACCTTAAAAATATCACATTTGCCATTTTTACGTAATTTATGTCTTCCTGAAACACCGATATCCTTCATGCTCGCAGTTTTACTCTCCCGTTTATTGCAGTCTATAATTTCTGAAAGCCGTGCACTCAACCTGATTACAGCACAAGTACCTACGTCAAGGATGAATTTCCTACACACTGCCGACCTGCGCAAATCAAATCAAAACCCAGTCCGCATTGTGCACGTCAGGAAATGGAATTACTTACATTTCCAACCTGCCCCCACCGGAGTGCATGTGTCATTGACAGGACAAGATGGCTGCTTTTAAAGTATGACAGTCACCGTCATGTACAGACCTCATTTTAAGAACAGTTGATAAGTCAATGATAACTCCACTCCTTTTTTTTTTTGCAAAAGAAATCAGCTATTACTATGTTTCTTGACTTATTAGTGATATGAAAGTAAAGAACGGGGGGGTAAAAACTTTACACAGGGAAACAAATATCCGATTGTATAGTAAAAGACATAAATGATGGCGCTTCGGGGGGATAGATGAGCTTTTAATGCCATAAACTGAGATTTTGTAGTGAAGAATGTTGCAGCAGCTAAAGAAGGAGCCTGACTGCTGCAGAGAAGAGGTCACTTTCCAAATATAGCCATAAGCATTCCCTTTCAGGTCCTGTGACCAATGAGGCAGAAAAAAAACTGAGAAAAAAAACTAATTCATTGCATTTGGATTAAAAAAAAAGAGTTTAAGAAGAAAAAAAAAATGAATTGATGATGGTGCCAGACCTACAACCCATTTTGAGAGCCTGCTGCCATGTATGATGAGAGGATGGCACAGCACAGCCTGGCACAAGTAAATGATATCTATCTTACCTTGATCAGGCAGGGAGGATGACAGCCTCTGATGATAAGGCACCTAGTATATGAGTGATTGTATATCCTGGGGGCTGAGAGCTCCTCTCCCCTGCGTGTGCCCAGTGCTGAGCTGCCTGCTCTCCTCTCCTCTGGTGAGTGTGTTGCAGGAGGCTTCTGCTGCAGTAACAGCTGCTGCTATCAACATTCAAGCAAAATAACTCAACACCCAACAGCTGAAAGGCAGAATGATGGGGTGAGGAGGGGAAATGTACAACAATGGGAGGAGTAGTGCCTCTTCCTCTATGACTGGCTATATTGTCCCTTCAAATATTTATTTACAAGCCTGGCAAATGCTACAAAAAAGATAGCACTGGCATAGATAGCTATTACCGTACCACTCTGCCACACTGCAGTGACTTACAGACTGCTAAAACTTTGGTTGTAGCCAGGATATAGTAAACGCGGTGGCACATGTGTAAAGGGTTGGTCGAGGGGTGAACTTACTGGGAGCAGCTGCATTTTTCACTCCAGTTACCTCTATTTTCCTGGGGTGTTCTTCCCCCATGACAGAGTATATAGAATAATTAGAATCAGAGTCCAGAATCACGTCAAACAGTTCTGCTTTATTTTCCTCCGGACACAGCACATCCAAAACACCATTAGCACATCTTATACGGTACCAGCAGTACATTTTCCACAACTCCGCTCTTCTCCTCTGCTACACCAGAATGGACCACAAAGTATTGACGGGATGAGGAGCCCGGTGAAAACGGCACTTCGATCTCTTCCCCTGGAGACACTTCAATCCAGTATAGAAAGACACATCTACTAGGTCGTCCACCCCTCTCTGGTTATCCTGCCCGGATACTTGCTGGTGGCCCACTCGCAACTACGCTCATGCACGCACTCTTCTGCTGAGTGTTCCCACTGTGGATCTTCCACTGGCCTCTGCTACGTCAACCCACTGACTTTGAGCTCCCGTTACCACGGTGACTTCTTCACCGGCTACTCTTCAGGTTGCTGGTACCTTCACTCTACTTGTCACTGTCCAGGGCTCAGGAACGTGAACGTCCTCACACTAGCAAGGTCCACCCCCAACTGACTTCCGCTGGGAGGAAATCTTCCTGACAGACTCTCGCTTGGAGGGAATCTTTTCCTGACAAAAAGTCCCTAACCGTTTGTCCCTATTGGACTGGATGTGCTCAATGCCCCCATCTAGCGTCCTACTCAAATACTGCATTGGCATATTTTTATAACTTTCTAACTGGATCTCTAACATGCCCCCATTATTGATCCCTCGCAAAGCTAAATCTACCACATATATTTATACTACCCTACTAGTGCCCTCCTCTAGTGACCCCAAGGATGCACTGTCTACCTATATCTATACCCCCACATATCAGATATAACACTGGGAAATGACATCATACAATACATAACAGACATACATTAACACACCTAAAAGAATGCAAACATTTCAAGGTTTAATGCCCTTGACCTCCTTACACATGTATCCGTCTGTCATCATGCATAAAATGCCATAAATTTACTGGCCGATGGGTCAATATATCACATACTATGAGAAAAGGCCACATAGTGCTTAAAGGGAAGCTGTCGACAGGTTTTAGAACGCCCCAACTGATCTAATCTTTGTTAGAAAAATATTTAGACTTGAGAGTCCTCAGTGGTTGATACCTTTTAATGGCTAACTGAAAAGATGGTAACAAATTGCAAGCTTTCGAGACTACTCAGGTCTCTTCATCAGGCTAGGACTAATACAAAATCTGAAGAATCACATATTTATACATAACAGGACACAGGAATAATGCAATAGGTAGGACAAGTGACGTGAAGCAGAACTGTCATTATGGCAGAGGGATGAACATAAATATTGTAACAGTTCATAGATAAGGAGTGTGAAAGTTTTATTACCCTCTGATTGGAGTCTGCTATTGTGTTTTGATGCCCCTAGAAGGTCAGAGAAGCAGATTCCTTAATTGATATAGAAAGACATGAATCCGTGTGATATATTCATTCCAGCACTAAGAGTGTCAAAGGTCATCATAAGTTTATATTCCCAAACCTTTCTATCTTTCTCAGATTTGAAGTTAGATTTTAATACAAGTAATTCCATGTCCATCATGCTATGACCGGGCATACAAAAGTGTTTTGCCACAGGTAAATCCACAACATACCTTAAATGGGACAGTTTCCATCCAAAACACATAAAAAACTCTATTGTCTACAGCCAAGCCATCAGATACAACCGTATATGTTCCAACCCCATGGATAGAGATGAACACCTTGGTCGCCTCAGAAAGACCTTTTTGAACCAGGGCTACCATCCAAGAACAATTGAAAACCAAATTACAAGAGCCACCAGAATATCAAGGAATCACCTGCTACATTACAAAACTAAAGAAGAAAATAACCGGGTGCCTCTAGTGGTCACCTACAATCCAAATCTGGAGATGCTAAGGGGAGCTGCACGGAAACTACAACCTTTACTACAAAAAGATGCCCGATTACAATCCATATTTCCAGACCCCCCCACTACTATGTTTTAGGCAGCCCCCAAATCTAAGAAGCATCATTGTCAGAAGCTCCCTGTCCTCCCCAACAGCTGCAGGAACCTTTCCTTGCAACCAGAAGAAATGCAAAACCTGTTGTGGCAAGACGACTCGCTCGGCCCTCCTCGAGGCAGACTCAGGACACACGTTCTCTGGGTTGTCTTTCTGCTGGTTTATTATCAGCCATAAACTCATGCCGGTTTTGCAGGAAAAGTAAACATGACCTCTCTGGGTTAAACGGGAAAAACATAAAAAAAAAAAACAATAACTCAGTCCATAGATGAGTGGGTTCCGCCCGCTCTCGGTAGCATAAACTGCACTGTTAAAGTCCTTGTGGAAGGCTCGGTAGCTTCCACTATACTGTCTGGAGACTTTTCTCTCCAGACCACACTCCTCAGAAAAAAAAACAGGACTGAGCTTTTACACACTGCTCAGCCACACCCTGAGGGGAGGTAAGGGGAATGCGTTCCGCCCTCTTGCCATTCCCATAAAACCACACACCCTTTAACAGAGTAAACCTACCAGCATATAACATGCTGGCAGATAAATGAAGTAGGTCTTAGTTCACACAGGAGAGCATCCTGTTGGACACATACCTCCCCTCACATATAAAACCAGTGACACTGTCACATATTCCCCCCTCTGCCCAAAGCCGGGGGTTTGGGCACCTTCTGACACCAGACAGGGAATCCTAGAGAGGGCATCTGCATTCCCATGTAACTTCCCTGGCCTATGCTCCACGTGAAAGTTAAAATCTTGAAGCTCTAGGAACCATCTAGTTACCCTAGCATTTTTTCCCCTTTTTTCCCTCAACCATCTCAACGGGGCATGGTCTGATACTAATTTAAACTTCCGGCCTAGTAGGTAATATTTCAGTGTATCCACGGCCCATTTTATGGCTAAACACTCTTTCTCTACTATGGCGTAGTTCTTCTCGCAGGAGGACAGCTTTCGGCTTAGATAGAGAATGGGATGTTCTTCCCCATTTATTTCTTGGGAGAGTACGGCCCCTAGACCAACCTCTGATGCGTCAGTCTGGACCACAAATTCTTTCTTAAAGTCTGGCGCGACCAGGACAGGCTGCTTGCACAGTGTTAGCTTCAGCTTTTGAAACGCGGCCTCCGTTCCTTCCGTCCATTTCACCATGGTTGATTTGGTGCCTTTTAGAAGATCTGTTAGTGGGGCGGCAATCATGGCGAACTTCGGGATAAACCGCCGGTAGTATCCCACCATTCCCAGGAATGCTTTCACCTGCTTCTTTGAGAGCGGTTGCGGCCAGGTTTGAATTGCCTCCACTTTCTTGAT
Source organism: Oophaga sylvatica (assembly GCA_033576555.1). Classification (NCBI taxonomy): domain Eukaryota; kingdom Metazoa; phylum Chordata; class Amphibia; order Anura; family Dendrobatidae; genus Oophaga; species Oophaga sylvatica. Next base: position 584,888,715 of record JARQOD010000002.1, read on the forward strand.
TTGCGGCTTTATTTCGCCTCTCCCAACAACATAGCCCAGGTACTTGGCCTCCTCTTTCCCGATGGCACACTTTCTCGGATTTATAGTAAATCCTGCTTTCCTTAACGCGTCCAAAACGGCCTGTAGTTTAGGTAGGTGACTAGCCCAGTCTGAGCTAAAGACCACAATGTCGTCGAGGTAGGCTGCGGCATACTTCTTATGTGGGGCTAGGATCCGATCCATAGCCCTCTGGAAAGTGGCTGGGGCCCCCTGTAGTCCAAACGGCATCCGCGTGTATTGAAAACAGCCATCAGGTGTTGAGAAAGCCGTCTTCTCTTTAGCCATCTGGGACATGGTGATGTACCTCGCCGGTCCCAGCCTCTCGATAAGTTCGTCGACGCGGGGCATTGGGTACGCGTCACACTTGGAGACCTCATTCAGCCGACGGTAGTCATTACAAAACCTCCACTCTCCATTGGGTTTCGGCACGAGGACGATTGGGCTCGACCACCCACTCTTTGACTCCTCTATTACACCGAGGTCTAACATCCTCTTCACCTCAGCCGAGATCACCTCCCGGCGTGCTTCCAGAATCCGATACGGCTTCAAATTCACTCGTACATGCGGTTCTGTCAGCACGTCATGCTCTACCACTTGGGTATGCCCTGGCAACTCTGAGAACAGCTCCCGATTCTGCTGTAGTAATTCTCGACACTGTTGCTTCTGGGCCGGTGATAGAGTCTCTGCAATAGTGACGTCCTCCACCTTGCCTTCTGGTGCGGCCCCCAGGCAAGGAGTTTCCACAGGTTCACGGTCCCGCCATGGCTTGAGCAAGTTTATATGATATATTTGATGTGCCTTCCTTCGGCCAGGCTGGTGGACTCTATAATTAACCTCGCCGACTTTCTCTACCACCTTGTATGGACCTTGCCATTTGGCGAGGAACTTACTCTCGACGGTAGGGATCAGCACCAAAACACGGTCTCCGGGCTGGAACTGTCTTAGTCCGGTCTTATAGACCCTCGCCTGGGCTTCCTGCGCCTGGAGGAGATGTTCCTTCACGATGGGCAACACCCTTGACATTCTCTCCTGTAACTGGGCGACATGTTCGATGATACTCCGGTGTGGCGTGACTTCAGCCTCCCAAGTTTCCTTGGCGATGTCTAGGAGACCTCTTGGATGCCGCCCATATAGGAGCTCAAATGGAGAGAAGCCAGTGGAGGCTTGAGGGACTTCTCTGACCGAGAAAAGCAGAAATGGGAGCAGGTAATCCCAGTCTCTCCCATCCTTTTCAACGACCTTCTTGAGCATCGCCTTTAAGGTCTTGTTGAAGCGTTCCACTAGGCCGTCCGTTTGTGGATGATAAACCGAGGTCCGCAGCTGAGTTATCTGAAGGACTCTGCAAAGCTCCTTCATCACCTTGCTCATGAAGGGGGTTCCTTGGTCTGTTAGAATCTCTTTTGGTAGACCTGTCCGAGCAAAAATATGGACCAACTCTCGGGCTATACTTTTACTGGACATGTTCCTTAGGGAACTGCTTCTGGATACCGAGTCGCATAGTTTATGACGACCAGGATATATTGGTGGCCCCGAGCTGATTTGACTATGGGGCCCACGAGGTCCATGGCAATCCTCTCAAAGGGAACCTCTATCACAGGTAGTGGAACTAAGGGGCTACGGAAGTGGGAGGAGGGAGCGGTTATTTGGCAGGTGGGGCAGGACCTACAGAAGTTTTGAATTTCTCTATAACACCCTGGCCAATAAAACCTCCTCAGTATCCTCTCCTGAGTTTTCTCAACCCCTAGGTGTCCCCCCAGAACATGTGAATGGGCCATATCTAGCACCCGCCGTCTGTATGGCCCTGGCACTAACAACTGTTCCACTATCTCACCGCCCCTCAGTTTGGCCACCCGATATAGCAACTCCCCCTGTACTGCAAAGTGGGGGAATCTGGTGTCGGCCCCCGGCTCTTGGGCAACCCCATTACATACAGTAACCTGGTCGAACGCCCCTTTTAAGGTCAGGTCTCGAACTTGAGCAGTCCCAAAGTTCTCTCTGGACATATCTAATGCAGGTAGGTCGGCCTCCTCGGTCACCGTCTCACCCTCATCACCGACCAGGACGCACAGTGGGAACTCCTCTCTCTGAGACTCTGTCGGGGGTTCTTCTTCAAGGATCTCGCTTTTCCCCATGCTACTTAATCCAGTCCCCTTCTCCCACAAGTCCCAGAATAAGGAAAAATCACGGCCCAATATGACGGGATGTATCAGGTCTTTTACCACTCCGACTTCATGGGACTGGGCACCACAGTCTGTCCCCACTGTTACTGTGGCCACGGATAGTCCTTGGCGTCACCATGGATGCACCGAACACCCAGGGTTTTGGAAGGGATCAACTGGTGGGGAAGGGATGCTCTGATCAAGGTCACCAGACTCCCGGAGTCCAACAGCCCAAGCACTTTTATTCCATTAATGGACACTGCACACGCCTGCGGTCCCTCGCCGGGTCGACAGTCCACGCTACAGGCTGGATAGGCATAATAGGAGACCCGTCTGCCTAGGCTGCAGTCCATGGGCTCAGGGGATATTTGACACCTGGCGGCTACATGTCCAGGGTTGTGACATCGCCAGCAAACTATGTCTTTCCCAACTGTTCTAAAGGCACCTTCAATATGAGTGGGACACCCCCCAGTGGTGGCTCTAGACCCCTTCCATGGTGAACCCACCCCCTTTCGGGTATCCCAGTAGGGAGAAGTGACTGCATCCGGTTTCCCAAGAGATCTCTCCACTACTTGGTATCTCTCTACCAGGCCGATAAAGTCATCTGCGTTCTGGGGATCACCCTGGGCAACCCAGGTCTGTACTGACTTGGGAAGGGAATGCATGAATCTGTCAATCACCACCCGCTCAACCATCTGGGCCGGAGTGGAGGACTCCGGTTGTAGCCACTTCTGAACAAGATGCAGTAGGTCAAACATCTGCGAACGAGGGGGTTTGTTGCTAGCATATGCCCATTGATGAACTCGTTGGGCTCTTACTGCCATATTTACTCCCAGACGTGCTAAGATCTCTGTCTTTAGTTTGGGATACTCCTTAGCATCTTGCAGCGCCAAGTCAAAATACGCTTTTTGGGGTTCACCCGATAAATATGGCGCCAGAACCTCTGCCCACTGTGCTGGTGGGAGTCTCTCCCGATCAGCCACCCTCTCAAAAACAGTCAGAAATGCTTCTACATCATCCCCAGGGGTCATCTTCTGCATGGCCCGCCTTACCGCCTTCCTGACGTGAGAATCATCAGTCGGCCCTGGGTTTGGGGTGGCCGCCCTGCTCTGGATGGCATCCGCCAAAAGCTGTATCTGCTGTTGCGCCTCCTGCTGGTGCTGCTGCTGCGACTTTTGCTGCAACTGGATCTGCTCAAGCAACAGTTTGGTCGTCTCCTGGTGCTGCTGCTGTATGCTCTGCTGGGCCTGCTGTATACTCTGCTGGCTCTGTAGGTGTTGCTGCTGCATGCTCTGCTGGGCCTGGACCAGGTGCTTAACGAGCTCCTCCATGCTGCCGGACTTTTCTGGCTGGCTGGCAGCCTTCACCCAGGACATCCACCGGTCTTTGTGGCAGGTACACGTGTTCCTGGAATCCTGCATGCACTCTCACACCAACTGTGGCAAGACGACTCGCTCGGCTCTCCTCGAGGCAGACTCAGGACACACGTTCTCTGGGTTGTCTTTCTGCTGGTTTTATTATCAGCCATAAACTCATGCCGGTTTTGCAGGAAAAGTAAACATGACCTCTCTGGGTTAAACGGGAAAAACATAAAAAAAAAAAAAACAATAACTCAGTCCATAGATGAGTGGATTCCGCCCGCTCTCGGTAGCATAAACTGCACTGTTAAAGTCCTTGTGGAAGGCTCGGTAGCTTCCACTATACTGTCTGGAGACTTTTCTCTCCAGACCACACTCCTCAGAAAAAAAAACAGGACTGAGCTTTTACACACTGCTCAGCCACACCCTGAGGGGAGGTAAGGGGAATGCGTTCCACCCTCTTGCCATTCCCATAAAACCACACACCCTTTAACAGAGTAAACCTACCAGCATATAACATGCTGGCAGATAAATGAAGTAGGTCTTAGTTCACACAGGAGAGCATCCTGTGTGACACATACCTCCCCTCACATATAAAACCAGTGACACTGTCACACTGTGCATCTATAATGACCACGGACAAGATAAAGATCCCCAACTCCCATCAGGACTACAAGATCCCAGGTACTTTCAGCTGCATCACATCTAATGTGGTGTACCTAATTATATGTACTAAATGTCCACAAGAGACTCCCAGTTTACTAAAGTTAGTTCTAAAGGATACTGTAATCTTTTTCAAAATTCATTTTTTATTGAAAGATAATATCGTTTTTATCCAATAAAACATCAAGTTATAGGAAGAAAAGGCGGGAAGTCAGCTGGCACCAACAAGTGAGACAGGGAGGACGTGTAAGCTGTAGAACGCAAAGTGACCGAACATTGGCTGGGGACCGAGACAGACAGGACATCGTGGGTCAAGCACCGAAGCTCAGACTACGTGGGTCAAGACCCGAGGCCCAGACTCCATTCGTCTAGACCTGAAGTCAAGTCTTCACCAATTAAGACCCGATATCCGGATGCCGCAGATCAAGCAGCGCAGGTCGAATGCTGATGATCAACTTAAGTGAACCGGTCAGTTACTTCCAGCGCAGACATACGGTACAGGGCGTGGAAAGGGGCTGTATTGCAAAAGGGCCGGCCAATGTGAGGAATACACAATGGAGACTAAGTGACTAGCTACTAAGAACTTGTGGCCTAGTGGAAATACCGTGACCCACATTAGTGCCAGTATAATAATCGGAACTGCCTGCAGGTCATATTGCAGTGGTGGGCCTGTCGTTGTGAGTGACGCCCGTGGAGTTAAAGTGGAAGGACATAAAACGCCATGGACACTGAGAAATAGCTGTATAGAACATAGAATAAAATAATGAAATTGTTATACTGTTCTTATCGCCATTACTGCTAAGTTTTGTGTGATTTGTTATCCTTTTCTTGAACAACTGACCATTTCCCTAATTAACAGCTTCATCGCTATGTAGGAATAAATAGCTTTAGTTGATTATTTCTGCCTCATCATTATCTGTGTGTTGCATCCTAGCAACCTGTTCACACTGATAGGACACACAAAGTAAATGAGCATATTGTATTTGACAAGATACTTTGCTACTCTTTAAAGGACATTTGGAAGCCAATTGTCTTCTTCTTTCACTTCAGCAATATAAGGGCATTAGCAAGAGGTAATTTATGAAACAGGACACTTTCTGGACAAACAGTCATCCCCCCCACTGAACACCCCCAATGTTGCAAATTGTCACTGGAGGAAGGTTTTCACGTCAGAAACTCATTTCACGTAAGTGAAGAGGATTTTGTGTCAGTTTTTTCGTGGAGTGAAGTTTTGAATCGGCCTCTTTACATCTTGAAAAAGCAGATGTGAAATACACATTGGCGTGAGAGGCTGAGGAGCAGCGTCACTGTTAACTAACGTGGGTCTGTATACTGTTGTCTGACGGTGGCACCCAACAGTAGAAAAATAACAAGATTCATTAAGAAGTGCTTTCCTCTTTTTTAATTTTAAAACTTTTATTACATTTTTAAAGCACAAATACAAGTGTCATAACCATCACAATTTCAGTCGTGTTAAGAGTGAATCCATTAAACATATCACAATGCATATAGCATTCAACAGTAGGCATAACCAAAATTCGTACTTACAGTTACAATAAAAATAACATTGAAATGTAAAGAATGTAACATTCCACACTGTCTGTGGACGGGGATTACTCGCTTTGCAGGTCTTGGAGGTAAACACTGGTACACTCAGGGTTAAAACGAGTCCATTCGGTTTATTATTCACCAGTTTCAGCAGCCATTGCACTGTCCGTTACACATTCAACTTTAACAAATGAACACAGTCTCTCACTGATCCCGATCAGTATAACACGGACTCCTGTCCGTTACCTGCTGGTGTCGGCCACACAGGTTCTCAGATCCCTCTTAGCTTCAGAGGTATCCAGTAAACATAGCACAAAATACAGTCTCTTCCTCACAATTACTTCTCTCTGACCCCGATCAGTATAACACGGTTGTCAAGACCATTGCCTGCTGGATCGCCCACACAGGTTCCTGGACGCCTCTTGTCCGCAGAGGTCTCCAATAAGCATCAATTAAAACACAGTCTCTTTCTCACAAATACTTCTCACTGACCCCCGGTCAGCATAGCACAGACTCCTGTCTGTCACCTGTTGGCCACGCAGGTTCCCGGATCCCTCTTATCCGCAGAGGAATCCAATAAACACTTCTCACTGATCCCGATCAGTATCACTTACGGTTTTCAAGACAGTCCATTCCTCTGACTCAGACTCGCCAGGACTGCTCCCCCAGTCTATGAGACGTCCAGCCTGGAAAACATGGGAGCTCTGTCCAGACTGACAGACTCCCAACAAACTCACATGTGCAACACACCTTCCTTACATAGTTGTAACCCCTCCCAGTTACCTATCACCTGGCTAGTCACATGCTCATGACCTCATCACAGGTCCTCAAAATTCACAACCACAAACATATCTTCAGGCAAAACGGGGTACAGTGAGCCCCCCTCACCATGCAGCGAGGTAAATTGGGTAGCCCGACCCTCCCAACTCTCAAAGCTACCCATAGCCTAGACCCAAATGTGAACAACAACTACTTAGAATTCACTTACACTTTAGAAAAAACTCTCCGGGCTACATTACCTCCCATTAACTATGCGGCCATTAGTATCGCTACAAGAAGAAATCTGATTATAAGAGAGAAAATGATAGAAAGTTGAGAAAAGAGAAGAAGAAACAAGAGGGAGGTGGGGAAGTACCGACAAAGGGGACAATGAACTATATCCAGAGGCACCGAAGTTGCTGAATCAGTTTTCTCCGATGAGATCCCAATATTCATTGGTGGATTTAAATTCAAAGTGCTTTTCTCTTAATGAATTTTGCGCATCTTAATAAAATGCACAGTTCAGCAAGACTGCGGTACAAAATGGCAGTCTTGATGGATCGGTCCTTATGTTGTATCTTAAACGCTGCAGCGTTTCTTAGGGTGCTTTCACACTGCGTTCTGGCATCAATTTGTTGGTCCTGTCAAGGCTTATGTCCAGACTCCCTACAAAACAGGAATAGGGCGTATGCAACGCTAAGGCCGTAGACTATAATGGTCCCGAGAGAGTGAATGTGTGCTCTATCGTACACCATTTTAGTCTATGGCCCTGTTGGCACATACACCCGAATCCCGTTTTGTGGGGGTTCGAATGTAAGCCCCGATGGAACAATGAACAGGTGCCAAAATGCAGTGTAAAAACATCCTTAGTAAAACAAAGATGCCCATAATGATGGCGTCTGCTCCTAATTCATACTACCAGTGGTTCTGGGAGGTTTTTTTTGTTCCAAATCTTATCACTGGTTAAAATTTCAGACCTGTGTAAATAGGGCATAATGCAGGATACAGAGATGTAGATATTTACAGCGTTTTCATTATCTTTACAGCACTCAAATATAGTCCATCAATCATAATTCAGTCAAGAAGAGTGTGTGTAATATATAATAATGTCAAACAGTCTCAACTACCTGCTGTTTTCATTCACAGGACTTCTGTTGATGGTACCACACAGCACCCGAAAAGCTTAAATACAGTATTATTTATGGACATACATTCATGAAAAAACTAAGTACACCTTCTTTGAATTCATTGGTTTTATGTATCAGGGCACAATTTAAAAAAAAACCTTTGGCCTTAGAAGTACTTAAAATTAAGGAAATGCAACCTCATATGAACAACAACACGTGATGAATTACACAGTGTCATTATTACCAAAAATTTTAAGAAAAAACAGAAGCAAAAAGTGAAAAAATTAAGTACACCTCGTGAGTCAATATTTTGTAGAATTACCTTTAGCAGCAAAAACTTGGGGTAATTAGTTTCTCTATGACTTTATCAGTCTCTCAAATGGTTTTGGAGGAATTTTGACCCAATATTCTTCACATTGTTGCTTAAGTTCATTGAGAATTTGTAAAAGGAAAAATATATCTTTGTACGAATAATTGAAAAAACAGATTGCCAGAGCCACTAGAATATCAAGGAATCATCTCCTACATTACAAAGCTAAAGAAGAAAGCAACTATGTGCCTCTAGTAGTCACCTACAATCCAAATCTGGAGGTGCTAAGGGGAGCTGTATGGAAACTACAACCTTTATTACAAAAGGATGTCCGATTAAAATCCATATTTATAGACCCCCTTCTGTGTTTTAGGGAGCACCCGAATCTAAGAAGCATCATTATAAGAAGCTCCCTGTCCTCTACAACTGGTACAGGAACCTTTCCCTGCAACCAGAAAAAATAAAATGAAGTCTGTCCATCCATTCAAAAGCCAAGAGTTGAATGTCCAGGCAAAATATCGGAGTCAACAAGTTGGCTCATTACAAGGTCTTTCAGTTCTTGCATGACAAACATGGCAGTGGAGTTGGCTCGTTAGCTTCGTAATAGTCAGATCACAGATGTCCATGCAATGCATGTCACAAAATTCTGAAATGGTGGCTCGAAAAAAGGTGAAGAAGCCTGGACTTCAATATTGTCATAAAAAACATTGGCTCGAGTTTGCAAAAAAGTACAAAAAGTGGACACTAGAAGATTGGAAATGGGTGATTTCGAGTGATAAGACAAAAATCTATACTAGACTGTGATGGGTTAAAATGGGTCTGGAAGAAACAAGGGAAAAAGGGGCTAACAGATCGAGAAATTAAAGGAACTGTCAAGTTTGGTGGAGGAAGCTTGATGATATCGAGTGGTCTCACAGCCAAAGGCATTAGATGCTTAACCAAGACCGATGGTGAGCTAAAAGCTGAGCTATATTTGAGTATCCTGCAAGACAAGTTAGTTCATACACTTGAGTACTATGGGTATGAAAAGGACATCATAGTGCTCCAGCAGGACAACAACCAGAAGAATACGTCGAGATTGCTGAAATGATTCAAAGACAATGAAGTAGAGGTGCTGGATTAGCCCCCATAGTCCCCAGACCTCATAGTCCGCAAACCTCAATGCTATCGAACACTTGTTGGTAGAATTGAAGAAAAATGAAGAAAAAACTGTATCCATAATCAAGTGGGTCGTTCAGAATGCACCAACTTTAGGAATGTGTAGAAAAGACCTGGGATGAGAGTTCGGTCGAGACATGTTTGAATGTGATTGAGAATATGCCCAGAAGGATTCAGGCAGTGTTGAAAGCAAAATGTGGTTTCACAAAGTACTAACAAAATAATAAAAATTACAATTTAGATTTTTAGGAGCAAAACAGAAACAATGCAGACACATGACAAGAATCTGCATAACTAATCATCTTCTAAATAGTTGCAAGTCAAATTTATGTATGAGATAGCCAAGATAATTGTCTAAAAAATTATGGTAGTCTCACGTTCGAACCAGTAGTGGATGGTGAGATATGGAGTTTGAAAATCAAAAGTTCAAAACATTGTTACCCTTTTGCTCGTCAGTGTACATATACGATGATCAGATATGCAATTACAGGTGGTAGTACACACAAGGGTATGCCACACTAAACGAGATCGCAAACGAGATCACTAAAACGTCACTATTTTGCGATCTCGTTAGCGACTTAGCTGTGTGTTGCATGTAGCAACTATGTGGCCCCTGCTGTGATCTCGTTGATCGCTCACTAGAGTTCTGGACCGTTTTTTGATCGTTGGCGTCCCGCTGGTGAGCCTATATAGCTGTTTGGCACCTTTTGCGAACGACCTCGTTTGTGACGCATATGGGTTTAGCGTCACGGAATGGATCGCAATATCTATAAGTTCTCTTTTGCGTCACAGAGAGGATCGCAGCAGTTGCAAAGCAGGCTAGCAGGACGCAGAGAGCAGGAGCGATGCTGGAAATTCCTATGAATCAGAAGCGCTCAGTACATGCTAATGACAGATCCTAACGACCGCCAAAGTCGTTAAAGAGATCGCTGACCGCTGATGAGTCGTTTATGAGATCTCCTGTTTGGCAGCTACTAACGACCTAAAAGAGATCTCACAAACGATCTCATTAGCTTGCGTCGTTATTGAGATCGCTAACGAGATCACTAAGTGTGGCAGTACCTTTAGTATAAGCAGATGATACAAACGTCAGTTACCAGTTGTATGTTAGGCTTTGGTTCTGTGCAGCCACATGGGAAGTGTGGCGTGCCAGCTGTTTACATTTTTTCCCAACATGATATGGCGGTGTGACCTCTCTTAAGGTACTGTCACACTGACCGATCGCACCAGCGATCACGACAACACGACCTGGCAGAGATCGTTTGTACATCGCTATATGGTCGCTAGTTAGCTTCCAAACAGGAAGATCTCATCAACGACACATCAGCGATCAGCGATCTGTATAACGACCTCGGCAGTCGTTGGGACCTGTCACACAGCATGGATTGTTAAAGGGAATCTGTCACCCTAAATTGGCGGGATATTTAAATGAAGGCAGTCAGGTCAGATGGGCGGTGTTTTGGGTACTTGCCTTAACATGTTGTTCGCCGCTGTCTCCATTATTTCTGGGAATTGTAGTCGTTGCCCTCCATATAACGCGCCTGCGCATTGCAATCTGCGGGCAAAGCATACTGCGCGTGCGCAATTCAAGATTGCAATGTGCAGGCGTGTTATATGGAGGGCAACGACTACAATTCCCAGAAATAATGGAGACAGCGGCGAACAACATGTTAAGGTAAGTACCCAAAACACCGCCCATCTGACCTGACTGCCTTCATTTAAATATCCCCCAATTTAGGGTGACAGATTCCCTTTAAAGATCCCGACCTCGATAGGCGTGATTGAGCGCAACCTTTTCCACGCCCCTCAGCACTGTATGTCATGACTGTTTATGCCACAGCTCTCGCTTTGTGATTGGACGACCGCGTCATAAAAGACGACGTATTAGCGCTCCCTTCCATTGTTCTTGAGCGCAAGTGGTTCATACGAATTTCCAGCATCGTTCCATACTGCGTCCTGCTAGCCTTCTGCATTGCAGCTACTGCGATCCAGTCTGTGCCGCTATTGCATTTGCAATTGCGATAGTATCCTCGCAACAACGTATGTTATGAATGTTTTAGAAATGAATTCTGAGCAGAAGCTCCCTCTGGTGGTTGCAAACAGTACTGAACCATTCAATGAGGATTGGCAATCAGGGATCACGGACTGGCTGGATATAAGGGAGGTTTCCCTCCATCATGGTTGCCGGTGATCAATTGTTCTTGTCTCATCGTTTTTTCCTGGTTCACTTGGAAGCTTGCTGAGTCTTGCCTCTTCTCCTGCTCTCAGATAAGATATTTTCTGTTTTTTGTTTTTGTGCTTGCCATTTGTATATTTCTCTGCATTTCTGTGAGGTTGGCCAGGTTCCCTTCCCCGGGGGGCTTGGTCCCATCTCGGTTCCTCTGGAGCCATTGTTGTTTGTTCATTTGCCTTTTCCAGTTTTTTTTCTGTGGCTTCGGCTTAGTTTTGTTACACCAGATAACTAATTTAGGTGGTAGAGGTCGTGTGATCTCAGGTGTTTTTGCAATTAGTAGCGTTGGCTTTTTTTAGGGTTTTTTTGGATTGCAGTAAGTATCCTTCCTATCCTTTTCTGTCTAAGTCAGATTGGGCCCCAGCGTTTGCTCATACTATTTTCTGTCTGTGTCTGTATTTCCTCTTGTCTAACCGCCATTACATGTTTGGGGGCTTCCTATGTTCTTTGGGGATCTGCTCCGGGGCAGATAGCTTTCCTCTTTCTATGTAGTTAGCCTCTCAGGCTGTGACGAGGCGTCTAGGACCAACGTAGGAACGCCCCACGGCTGCCTTTAGTTGTGGTGGTTAGTCAGGGTACTGCAATCCAGTAGATTCCAACCTCTCTGGTGTATTGCCGTTTTTGCCTGCTCTCCTCAGCTACCAAAACACAACAGTATCACCGGCCAAACTGAAAATTATATGGTACTCACAGAAGGGAAAAATAGTGTGGAAAAAAAAAAAGTTGTCAGAGTTGTCAGAGATTTTTTTTTTCTCTGTTTGTTGCATTTTTTTTTCCCTCTTTTTCTCTGGGTGCTGAGGAGGATTTTTTTTTCTCTCAATGGAGTTTGCACAGTTGTCTGGCCGTGTGGATCAGCTTGCCACTGAAGTTCGGAGTATTGCTACCTATCTTGCAGGGTTGCTGGTTGTGGAACCTAGGATCCCCATGCCAGATTTGTTTTTAAGGGATCGAGCTAAATTTCTGAATTTCAAAATAACTGTAAGTTGTTTTTTGCCTTAAAACCTAAGTCCTCAGGGAACGCAGCACAGAAGGTTCAAATTGTCATCTCTCTCCTGCGCGGTGATCCTCAGGATTGGGCTTTTTCCCTGACACCTGGGACCCTGTTTTGAGTAATGTTGATGCATTTTTTCTGGCTCTGGGGTTATTGTACGATGAACCTAATGTCACTGATCAAGCTGAAAAAACCTTGTTGGCATTAAATCAGGGGCTTGAGGATGCTGAGTTGTACTGTCAGAAATTCAGAAAGTGGGCAGTTCTGACCAAAAGGAATGATGATGCTTTGGCAGCTCTTTTTCGGAAGGGTCTGTCAGAGAATGTAAAAGATGTTATGGTGGGTTTCCCTGCTCCCTCTGGTCTCAATGATTCTATGTCATTGCCGATTCAAATTGACAGACGTTTGCGTGAGCGTAGAGGTATGCGTGGAATGGTGTTGCCTTGTGAACCAGCTTCTGAGCCCATGCAGTGTGATAGAGTGGCTTCTGGGGAACAGCGTCATGAGTTTCGAAAACGCAATGGGTTATGTTTCTACTGTGGTGATGCCTCTCATGCTAGTTCAGTCTGCCCTAAGCGGGGAAGAAGTTTTGCACGCTCAGTTGTCTTGGGTAGTGTTCAGACTAAATTTCTGTTGACTGTTACCCTGATTTGCTCCCTGTCCTCATTTTCTGCTCAGGCTTTTGTTGATTCGGGAGCAGCTATTAACCCGATGGATTTTGATTTTGCTAAACGTTGTGGGTTTCCCTTGATACCCCTACGGAAGTCTATTCCCCTACTGGGATTGATTCTACCCCTTTGGCTGAGAATAAACCCCAGTTCTCTACTCAGGTGATAATGAGGGTTGAGCCTGATCATCAGGAGAGTTGCAAATTTTTGGTGCTGTATAATCTGCATGACATTATTGTACTAGGTTTCCCTTGGTTGCAGTCTTATAATCCTGTTTTGGATTGGAAATCTGTGTCTGTAACCAGTTGGGGCTGCCAATGTGTTAATGCCAACACTCCTGTTTTTTCTGCCTCTCCCCAGGCTCTAGATGTGCCTGACTTTTTGACTGATTTTTCTGATGTGTTTAGCAAAAGTAAATCTGCATCCTTGCCCCCCATAGGAGCTATAACTGCGCTATTGAATTAGTGCCTGGTAGTAAATTCCCTAAAGGTCGCCTTTTTAACTTGTCTGTACCTGAACATGACGCTATGCGGTCTTATATCAAGGAGGCATTGGAGAAGGGTCATTTCAGACCATCTTCTTCACCCTTGGGTGCCAGTTTTTTCTTTGTGGCCAAAAAGGATGGTTCATTAAGGCCGTATATTGATTATCGTCTCTTGAACAATATCACTGTGAAATATCAATATCCGTTACCCTTTATTTCTGACCTGTTTTCCAGGGTGAAAAGTGCTACTTGGTTTACCAAGCTTGACCTCAGGGGGCGTATAACCTTATTCGCATTAAGCACAGTGATGAATGGAAGACGGCGTTTAATACCCCAGAGGGGCATTTTGAGTACCTAGTGATGCCCTTTGGGCTCACTAATGCTCCTTCCATCTTCCAGTCCTTCATGAATAACATTTTCAGGGATTTTGTGGATAAATTTCTGATTGTTTATTTGGATGATATCTTGATTTTTTTCCAATGACTGGGACTCTCATGTGAAACATGTTCGGACTGTGTTCCAGATTTTGAGAGAGAATGCTCTGTATGTGAAGGGATCAAAGTGTCTTTTTGGCGTACAGAGGATCTCATTTCTGGGATTCATTTTGTCTCCATCTGTTATTGAAATGGACCCGGTCAAGGTTCAGGCCATCTGTGATTGGGTCCAACCTACTTCATTAAAGGCTCTTCAGAGATTCTTGGGTTTTGCCAATTTTTATCGTAAATTTATTGGTAATTTCTCTGTTATTGTTAAACCATTGACTGATTTGACCAAAAAGGGTTCTGATGTGGTGAATTGGCCTCCTGAGGCAGTCTCTGCGTTTCAGGAGCTTAAGCGGAGATTCACTTCTGCTCCTGTTCTACGGCAGCCTGATGTTTCTCTGCCATTTCAAGGGGAGGTTGATGCCTCTGAAATTGGGGCAGGTGCCGTTTTGTCCCAAAGAGATCCTGAGACCTCTAAAAGTAACCTTTGTGCTTTTTTCCCTCGAAAATTTTCTCCAACTGAACGTAATTATGACGTGGGTAATCGGGAGTTATTGGCCATGAAGTGGGCTTTTGAAGAGTGGAGACATTGGCTGGAGTGAGCCAAACATCAGGTGGTGGTCCTCACGGACCATAAGAATCTGGTTTATCTGGAATCAGCCAAGCGACTTAATCCTAGACAGGCCAGGTGGGCCTTGTTTTTCACACGTTTTAATTTTGTGGTTTCCTTTCTTCCTGGCACTAAGAATATTAAGGCGGATGCCCTCTCAAGGAGTTTCCTTGCAGACTCTCCTGAGTTATCTGATCCTGCTGTTATTTTGAAAGAGGGTGTAGTTTCTTTCCGCCATCTCGCCCAATTTGAGACTGGCTCTGGAGGGGTGTCAGGAGGATAAACCCGAGCGCTGCCCTGTTGGGAAATTGTTTGTCCCAGACCAGTGGAAGAAGAGTGTGATGTCTGAGATTCATTGTTCCGCGTTGGCCGTTCATCCCAGAATTTTTGGTACCAGAGACTTGGTGAGTCGGTCCTTTTGGTGGCCTACTTTGTCTCGTGACGTCAGGGAGTTTGTGCAGTCCTGTGGGACTTGCTCTCGCTCCAAGCTTTGCTCTCGCTCTAGTGGTTTGTTGATGCCATTGCCTGTGCCCAAGAGACCATGGACCCATATCTCTATGGATTTTATTTCCGACCTCCCTGTTTCTCAGAGAATGACCGTTATCTGGGTGATTTGTGATAGGTTTTCCAAGATGATACATCTTGTGCCATTACCTAAGTTGCCTTCCTCCTCCGAATTGGTGCCTTTGTTCCTTCAGCACGTGGTTCGGTTACACGGCATTCCTGAGAACATTGTGTCTGACAGAGGAGTCCAGTTTGTTTCCAGATTTTGGAGGACTTTTTGTTCTAAACTTGGTGTTCAATTGTCTTTCTCCTCTGCTTTTCATCCTCAGACCAATGGACAAACTGAGAGAACAAACCAGACATTGGAGACTTATCTGAGATGCTTTGTGTCTGCTGATCAAGATGACTGGGTCTCTTTTTTGCTTTTGGCTGAGTTTGCTCTTAATAATAGGGCAAGCTCTGCCACTTTGATGTCTCCATTTTTCTGCAATTTTGGGTTTCACCCTCGATTTTCTTCAGGACAGACGGAGGCTTCTGTCTGTCCGGGTGTTGACTGTTGTGGAGCGTATGCAGCAGATTTGGGACCAGGTAGTGGAGAGGTTGTCCCTCTCTCAGGAGAAGGCCCAGTGGTTTGCCAACCGGCATAGGACTGATGGTCCTCGGTTTAAAGTGGGGGACTTGGTCTGGTTGTCCTCAAGAAATATCCCTATGAGAGTTGCATCTCCTAAGTTTAAGCTAGGTTTATTGGACCTTATAAGATCATGGAGATTCTTAATCCTGTTTCCTTTTGTTTACTTCTTCCAGGGACATTTAAGATCCCAGAGGCGTATCTAGGCTTTCTGGCACCCGGGGCAAGAATTTGTTTCGGCGCCCCCCCCCCCGCACACATGCGATTTGCACACTCAGTCATGTACCGACAAACTGCTCTCCCTAATGCTCTCAATGTTCAGTGAAAAACTGAGAGAAGCAGGAGGAGAAGCTCGTTGTCACAGGACCATAAGTATGAAAATGGCATATGAGTGAAGTGTCCATGAGATGACTGCTGGAACCTGCAGAGCTGAATCCTGACATTGCAGCTTCTGAATTCTCACAACTAATGCTCTGCACACTTTTAGGATTCTCCCTTACCGGTGGCGAGAGTACACGGTCATGTCAGCACAAGCATGTGATTTATATACTTCTGGCCACATTCCGACTAGACGTGCCCGGCCTCGCTCCGTTCATTTTCATTGAGTGAGGCCACATGTCTAGTCAGCATGTGACCGCATGAATGTAAGTCACCGGCACGAGAGAATTCTGACAGCGTGCAATGCGCACTGTGAGAATTCAGAAATTGACTAATTCTCATGTTTTTATTTATGTTAGGAGCATTAAAGGGGTTCTCCAGGTTTGTGCTGAGTCTGCAGTCATTCTATGTGACACAGACCTGGAGAACCCCTTTAATGCTCCTAACAAATAAAGACATGAGAATTAGTCAATTTCACAAATAATATTTACATCCAGGTACCTTATAGATGACGCTGTCTCTGGAGTCGTTCTCCTTTTCTTCATCTTGTCAAGATCCCATGATGAGTTTTCTCATCCACAGCCGTCTCTGCAGACCTCCATCTTCTCCGCTCTTCTGCACCAACTCTCCGCACAATGCCCTTAAAGACAGAAGAGTCATTATAATGCCCCTAAATAAAAATATCTGCAATATACTGTCACCTCACACTATTCCCCTCCCTCCTCACACTGTCTCCTCTCACATCCCCCTGTTCAGCATACTGTCTCCTCATATATATTTACCCCCTCACTATACTGTCTGCTCACACATACCCCTGACTCCCCATACTGTGTCCACATACATTCACCCATTCACTCCCCATACTGTCTGCAACCATCCCCCATACTGTTTCCTTATACATGCATACTCTTCAGTACCCTCAAATCCCCCCACACATATTAAATACCCCCATCCCCACTCCAAATCCCCGGCCCCCACACATAAAATAGCCCCCCATCCCCACTCCAAATCCCCGGCCCCCACACATAAAATAGCCCCCCATCCCCACGCCAAATCCCCCCACACATAAAATAGCCCCTCATCCCCACTCCAAATCCCCCCACACATAAAATAGCCCCCCATCCCCACTCCAAATCCCCCCACACATAAAATAGCCCCCCATCCCCACTCCAAATCCCCCACACATAAAATAGCCCCTCATCCCCACTCCAAATCCCCTCACACATAAAATAGCCCCCATCCCCACTCCAAATCCCCCCACACATAAAATAGCCCCTCATCCCCACTCCAAATCCCCCCCACACATAAAATAGCCCCCCATCCCCACTCCAAATCCCCCCACACATAAAATAGCCCCCCATCCCCACTCCAAATCCCTGGCCCCCACACATAAAATAGCCCCCCATCCCCACTCCAAATCCCCCCACACATAAAATAGCCCCCCATCCCCACTCCAAATCCCCCCACACATAAAATAGCTCCCCATCCCCACTCCAAATCCCCCACACATAAAACAGCCCCCATCCCCACTCCAAATCCCCCCACACATAAAATAGTCCCCCATCCCCACTCCAAATCCCCGGCCCCCACACATAAAATAGCCCCCCATCCCCAAATCCCCCCACACATAAAGTAACCCCCCATCCCCACTCTAAATTCACCCCCCCATACACACACATTATGCCCCCCCATCTTCGGTGGTATCTTCAGCTCCATATTGGAGCACACTTACCACCATCGTTCCCCCACCTTGCCGCCGCCGGCCAGTGACGTCAGCAGCGTGATCACATGACCTGATCACGCTGCTGGCGTCGCTCTGACCCGCAGTCAGAGCTTCAATTGTACTGGCGTCTGTATAGATGCCAGTGCAATTGATTCCTGGCTGGGAGCCGGCACGCAGCATCTTCTCTGCGCCGGCTGTCAGCTTGACAGCCGGCACAGGGAACCGCCGACTCTCAGGCCGGAGGCGGCAGAACGCAGCCGCGGGGGAGACACTGCGGACCGCCGCATTAAGCGGCCCGACTGCGCCCCCCTGCCGGCTGCGCCCGGGGCACCTGCCCCGGCTGCCCCCCCTAGATACGCCCCTGTAGGATCCATAACGTGTTCCACAAATCCTTATTGAAGAGGTTTGTCGAGCCAGTGGTTCCTATGGCTGCGCCCCCTGACCCTGTTTTGGTTGAGGGCAATCTGGAGTATGTGGTTGAGAAAATATTGGATTCTCGTTTTTCTAGACGGAAACTCCAGTATTTGGTTAAGTGGAGAGGTTATGGTTAGGAGGACAACTCTTGGGTGTTTGCTTCGGACATCCATGCTAGGAGACTGATCCGTGCGTATCACAGAGCTCATCCTGACCGACCTGGTTGCACAAATGAGGGTTCGGTGACCCCTCCTCAAGGGGGGGGGTACTGTTATGATTGTTTTAGAAATGAATTCTGAGCAGAAGCTCCCTCTGGTGGTTGCAAACAGTACTGAACCATTCAATGAGGATTGGCAATCAGGGATCACGGACTGGCTGGATATAAGGGAGGTTTCCCTCCATCATGGTTGCCGGTGATCAATTGTTCTTGTCTCATCGTTTTTTCCTGGTTCACTTGGAAGCTTGCTGAGTCTTGCCTCTTCTCCTGCTCTCAGATAAGATATTTTCTGTTTTTTGTTTTTGTGCTTGCCATTTGTATATTTCTCTGCATTTCTGTGAGGTTAGCCAGGTTCCCCTCCCCGGGGGGCTTGGTCTCCTCTCGGTTCCTCTGGAGCCATTGTTGTTTGTTCATTTGCCTTTTCCAGTTTTTTTTCTGTGGCTGCGGCTTAGTTTTGTTACACCAGAGAACTAATTTAGGTGGTAGAGGTCGTGTGATCTCAGGTGTTTTTGCAATTAGTAGCGTTGGCTTTTTTTAGGGTTTTTTTGGATTGCAGTAAGTATCCTTCCTATCCTTTTCTGTCTAAGTCAGATTGGGCCCCAGCGTTTGCTCATACTATTTCCTGTCTGTGTCTTTATTTCCTCTTGTCTAACCGCCATTACATGTTTGGGGGCTTCCTATGTTCTTTGGGGATCTGCTCCGGGGCAGATAGCTTTCCTCTTTCTATCTTTAGGTGTAGTTAGCCTCTCAGGCTGTGACGAGGCGTCTAGGACCAACGTAGGAACGCTCCACGGCTGCCTTTAGTTGTGGTGGTTAGTCAGGGTACTGCAGTCCAGTAGATTCCAACCTCTCTGGTGTATTGCCGTTTTTGCCTGCTCTCCTCAGCTACCAAAACACAACAAACGCACAAAGGACTAGAATGTTGGAGTAATCCACAAAGCGCTCTGGAACAATGGATGGGGGCGCAGTTTTCCATTTTCATCTATTGCTGAGGTGATGTTGTGGTCACCAATCGGTGCTGAGGGGCGTTACTAAAGAAAATCTAGTTCCGCCTGCGCCGCTGACATATGAGTCGCCAACGAGGTTGCTCGTCATTCATAAAGGGTGTCAAACTCAGCGATTCAGGCTCACCAGCGGGACGCCAACGATCAAAATACGGCCCAGAACGTTCGTGCACGATCAGCGACATCGCAGCAGGGGCCACATCGCTGCTACATGTCACACACAGCGACTTCGCTGACGATGTCGCTGCTGCGTCATAAAATCGGTGTCGCTTAAGCGATATCGCTAGTGATTTCACCTAGTGTGACAGTACCTTTAGAAGAGAACCCAGGGCCACAGCCTCCCACAAGCAATTGACTCACTGGTCGATCACTCCCTTTCCCGCTCTGGGATGGTCCTAGTTAGCCTTCCCTTGGGTCTGGTAGCTGAATCTCCAAAATCTATGATGGATCATAGCTTCTCAACAGAAAGTCATAGGGAGGCGGTTTTGGTGCTATTGGATCCGGCCCCCATTACGCTTGGGGACCAAACACAGCTTTGTCACCTGGTTTCTACTAGTCATTCTACATATTGCCCCACCCCGGGTGCTAGTAAAGGTTGAGACCCCGGTAGGCATTTCTCCAGTTCCCGAGATCTTAAAAATTTAACCGGTATATGGTTAGGAAGTACAATAACTCCTTATGAAATTATGGCTCCCGTCTGTCTGTGGGGGTTTCTTTGAAGCAGTTTAAGCACCTTGGGCTCCTAACACAGGTTCGTCATACCAGAAAGGCCTTGGGTTCCAGCTAGGCTGCCAGAGGTGTAAGTTTTTTCTCCTCAAGCTTTTGAAGTTGGACTACCTGCTGAGTCAGGAGTCTTGTATCAGCTTCACATTTTGAAGGAGGTCTATAACATCGGACTTATAGTCAATTGGCGTTAAATTAAATCTCCCATATTCTTCCAAATGTTGTTGGATATAAATATGTGACTCTTCAGATTTTGTGTTATACTATGCCTGATGGAGACATGAGTAGTCTCGAAAGCTTGTTATTTGCTACCATATTTTCAGTTAGTTATTAAAAGGTATCACCCTCTGAGAAAGTTCTCTTAAAAGGAATCTGTCAGCAGGTTTTTGCTACCTTAACTGAAAGCAGCACGATGTAGTCAAAGAGACCCTGAATCCAACGATATATCACTTAGTTTTCTGGGTGCAATGGTTCTGACACTGTCAGAGTTGTTAGATTTAGCAATGCAGCACAGCTGAGAAAGCTAGCCCAGCCCACATCACAGCTTACTTCGCCTACACAGGCTCTGTATATAAATTGTATATATACAGTGAGCTGTTTTTCAGTGGAGGGGGCAGAGTTAGACTTGTAAGCGCTTCAGCTAGACCCAGCGAAGAAAATCACCAGGTGATAAAACCTTCAGAGTAAGTAAGCGACACATAACCAGACATGTGCCACATCCTTGAATTCTGTGTTTAACCGCTACCTCATGCTGTCCTCAGATTGCATAGTAAAACCTGCTGACAGATTCCCTTTTATGGTCCAGCATATCATTTTAATAGGCTTAATGTCTGGCGTTCGACTTGGTCAGTGC
The DNA here is from genome assembly GCA_033576555.1 of Oophaga sylvatica. Lineage (NCBI taxonomy): Eukaryota > Metazoa > Chordata > Amphibia > Anura > Dendrobatidae > Oophaga > Oophaga sylvatica. Next base: position 584,909,745 of record JARQOD010000002.1, read on the forward strand.
AACACATTATTTTATACATTTTCACCAATTCTGATGTTGATTTGCGGGTGTGCTTGGAATCATTGTAAGGTTGAATGACCCAGTTTCGGCCAAACTTTAGCTTTTGGATAGATGGCTTCAAATTTGACTCTAAAATACTTTGCTAAATGGAGGAGTTCATCATCCACTTAATGACTGCCTGGTGCCCAGATCTTGTGGATGCAAAACAAGGCCAAATCATCACCACTCCACCACCATTCTTCACAGTTATTATGAGGTATTTGTACTGATATCCTGTGTGTGGTTTTTGAAAGATGCAAGATGCAAAACATGGCACACGATAGCCAAACATCTCCATTTTGGTCTCATATGTCCAAAGGAGATTATTCCAGAAATCTTGAGGTTTCTTTAGAGCAACTTTACAAACTTTGGGTGTACTGCAATGTGCTTTTTAGAAAGAACAGGATTTTTTTCTGGCAATCCTGCCAAACAAGTTATACTTATTCAGTCTTTTTCTAATTGTACTATCATGAACTTGACAAGCTAACTGAGTCCTTCAGAGACTGTGCTGTAGCTCTTGGGGTTTATGCAATTTCTCTGAGCATTGCACAGTCTTACATTAGGTTGAATAACTGTCTTGAATATTTTCCACTTGTTAACAATCTTTCTCCTCAATGTGGAATAATGGACTCTAAATTGTCAATGGTCTAATAACCCAGATTGGTAAGCAGGAACAATTGCATCACTTAGATCATTGCTGATGTCTTTCCTGATTGGCATTGTGTCAACACATGCCTGAATGCTCCAGACCAGCAAACTGCCAAAACATTTGCTTTTAATAGAGGTGGCTTGCTAATCATGCTGAGTAGTTTTTCATGTGTTTTTGCTCATCTGCGTTGTATTTACCTAATTTTAAGTCCTTCCATGGACCAGATGTTTTTTTATGTATGGATATGTATAACCAAAGAATTTAAATAGAGTCTACTTAGTTTTTCTCATGACTGTAAATACATGTATTAAATTCCAGCTCTAGTTTATTTTTCCTTGATCCACAGTCAGATTTTGCTGTGCAACATAAAGACATAAAACTTTTCTAAAATTGTTTGTAGTATTTTCCTTAAAGGGAACCTGTCACCTCTAAAAATGCTATTTACCTGCATATATAGGTGAAATCTGCAGGTAAGTTGTGTTTAAATCATGTCTGACTGGCTTACTCAAGCAGCAGCTTCAGAGAGAAAATTAAATTATATCCTCCTTGTTTCCAGACATTGGGGCTGGTGGAGGGAGTGGTTACAATCACCAATCTCTACACAGAGAGCACGGTTGTAATCACTCACTGGCAAACTGATTGATATCCTGTTCTGCAGTGTGTGCATTCAGAGCATTCTGTCAGTCAAAACGCCATGGAACGATTGCTCACTATACTGTATAGTGAGCGGTGGCTGTAAATGCTCCCTGTATCTCCTTGATGACTAGAAGCGAGTGGCTACAGGGAAAATAAAATTTAATATTTTCCCAGTAGGCGCTGCTTCAGTACGCTGGATAACCAGGGTTTAAATGCTATATGCCTGCAGATTACCCGTATATCTGCAGGTAAATAGTATTTCTCCAGTTGACAGGTCCTCTTTAACCCATCACCAAACCTTGCAGGTGTAACAGGAGAGATCAGAACTGAGCTCTGAATATTCTTATTAACCCCTTATTTTCCCCTTTGAAAAATAGCATTTATACCTTACCTCAATTCCCTAGTGAACATAGTGAGTCCTTCTTCAGTTATTGACCAAGAGCAGGCATAGCATCAAAGTGACATCATCATGCCGCCTGTGCAGATACATTGTTGTCCTTAGCATGGCCCGGGCAGCCTGTGATGTAATGGCGTATGACATTACTTTATCATCAAAGGAGGTCTGACATCTTGAACCTCAACGAAGTGGCCTGTGGTCTACAAGACAAAGAATGATAGGGCAGGGAGATTATAGTTCAATGCTTTATAATAGGTTTCACTTATATCAGCTGTGGCGCGCCTGCGGTCTCAGTCACCACAAGGTACTGCACTTCATCTGAGGTGTGGTGCTCTGCTCTTAGGTAAGGAAGGAACACTGCCAGGACTCATACACTCACACACAACACCAGACCTCTCAAGGCCAGGGAGGGACTAGGTAGAGGGTGTGGGAGGAGAAAGAGAATAGGGAGGAATCAGAGAGAGGGACAGTGGTCTGAGAAGCTTCTGGAAGGAGTCTGCTAGAGGGAGAGCAGGAGTGAGGAGCAGAGAGTAGCTCCTGAAGGAAAGACAGACAGAGAAAGAGTCTACAGGAGGGCTGAAGCTGAGAGCAGCTTGTCCCCAGACGACAGAGCGAAAGAGAGAGAGAGAGGCTCCAGAGGAGGAGAGGAAGAAGAGGTCCTAGGGGCATGGATAGTGAGAGATCCATCCGTGGGGCCCGCATCCACTGGATTGGTCGGTGGAAGGACCAGGTCGCAGTAAGGGGACCGGCCCCAAAACTAGTGGAGAAACTAAGGAATCAGCTAGAAAATCGGAGGCTGCAGTATCTGCATGTGCTGCAGCCACATCCAACACATTCGCTGAAAAGGCAGACATATAGGATCCAGGGTTCTGACTAACGTCGCCCGACAAGATCTGAGTCTACTGGCTCAGGACACTGTGTGTGAAGACGCAGGGCAAGAGAGGCGGTATCCAGCGTAGTGAGACAGCCAGGATAGGAACATATAAAGGTAGCCCTGGTCACGTGCACCCCAAGCTACCTGAGAGCTGTCTGGACCACTTCCCTGGAGGATACAGCACCCCGGCTGTGTATTGTAACATCAGAACTGTGGAAAAAAAATGATTTTTGAATTTTATGGCTCTGCGTTATAAACTTCTGTGAAGCCCTTGGGGATTCAAAGTGCTCACCACACATCTAGATAAGTTCCTTGAGGGGTCTAGTTTCCAAAATGGTGTCATTTGTGGGAGGTTTCCATTGTTTAGACACATCAGGGGCTCTCCAAACGTGACATGGTGTCCAGCCAACTCTGCGTTGAAAAAGTCAAACAGTGCTCCTTCCTTCCGAGCTCTGCCATGCACCCAAATAGTGGTTTACCCCCACATATAGGGTATCAGCGTACTCAGGACAAATTGCACAACAACTTTTGGGCTCCTATTTCCCTTGGGAAAATAAAAAATTGGGGCGATAAGATCATTTTTGAGGAAAAATTATGATTTTTTATTTTTACTGCTCTACATTATAAACTTCTGTGAAGCACTTGGGGGTTCAAAGTGCTCACCACACATCTAGATAAGTTCCTTAGGGGGTCTACTTTCCAAAATGGTGTCACTTGTGGGGGTTTCTACAGTTTAGGCGCATCAGGGCTTGATTCCAATAGAGGTAGAACAATAAGTCACAGGTTTGGTTTGGTTATTGGTGCTGTGTTTTGTGAAGGGCTAGGATTTGTTGCTGCTGCTGCTGCCAGTCCTGGTTCTAGTGTATGGACTATTAGAGATTGGAGATCAGTTGCCATGTGGGTTTGTGATATCTTGCCCACCCTGCTGGATTAGAGGAGTTAGTCTAAATATCGTTGTTTAACAACGTTATGGTCTGTCGAAAAATTAGAGTCCAGATCTTGCAAAGTGACTACTGCAACTTGTTCCTTAAAGTCCATATCAAGAAATTCGTTATGGATTTTTTCAGGAGATCCATTAGCTTGAAGATTACTTTCTTCCCCGAAATCTGGATCATTTAAAAAATGCTTCTTAATTGTCAGATTCCGCATGAATTTATTAATGTCCAGAATAGTGGCAAACAAATCAAAGTCCTGGTCTGGGACAAAATTGAGACCTAAAGATAGAATCTGTGTTTGTTCAGGAGTTAGATTTCTAGACGAAAGATTTAACACATTTGTATAGTTTTTTATTTGCTCTGATATTTCTTCCTGCGGGTGGTAATTCCTAGATCGTCTATGGTGCTTTCTGCCCCCATGACTTTTGTGTTTTTTGCATAGCGATAATCCTTTTTTGACACAGCTGGTGTACTTTCATTCAGAGACATATCTGAGGCACTCAATTGATTATCTGTTGGCTTAGACAAAGATTGTTCAGATCGAAACGCGTTGCCTTCATCCGTGATTTTGCCACTTTCTTGGAGAGCATATATGTCTATTTTAACATGATATAATAAAGAAGACAATTTTTTACGCAGCTGGAACCGAAAACTTTTTTCTATGGTTTGTCTCCACGTTCTGACTACATGGAGTTCCGAGGTTCTGCGGTGGTTACTGGTGAGCTGGCTTACCCCTCTTTTATATTTTCATAAATATTGTTGCATTTTTCTTGGCGTCGGATTACTGGGTAGTGCCCCCGCTATTTGTTCCTTTTTTATGGCCACATTGCAGACTCTACGGAATCTATGTTTGGTGTTATATTCTCCCAGTTCCAATAAAGCTCTTTTGGATCGTTCACCTGCATGCTATCCCTGTCTGCACTGTGACACCAAGTACACTATTGAGGATGGTATGTTGCTAGCACATGACATTATTACAAAATTGGTAGTGGTTTGCCTTCTAGAACTCTCAACAAGATGCCTGCAGCCTACAGGATGGAGAATGATGGGGCAGGAAGCTTATGGCTCAATGCTTTACCATTCCAATTGTGACCACATTCTTGGGAATTGGAGCGCAGAATAACCACTCCGCCCCATTTATATGGGTCCTTTGCTGCCCACTGCTTTTACCCCTATTAGGGACTGCTGTATTTCTCAGTTCCCTGTACAACCAAATGGCCAAGAGTGCCGCTGTGCAGGGAAAGACTGTAAGGCTATGTGCGCATGTTGAGTATTTGCTTGCAGAAATTTCTGCAAGGTTTGTGCATCTATTCGCATGAAAACCCTGCTGCAAAAACGCACGTTTTTGCCACGCTTTTGGTGCTTTTTTGCAGAGCAATTAAGGTTGTTTTTTTGCTAAATAAAGATATTTAAAAAAAAGTTTTGTGATGTAATTTCTTGGTTCAACAGCACCTTTTTCATGCTGATGCAATGGTATCAGGGTAATGGGATTAAGGCTTGATGTCAGCAGCTGTCATTGACACCTAGCCCTAGGCTTAAAGGTACTGTCACACTAAACGAGATCGCTAACGAGATCGCTAATGAGTCACCGATTTTATGACGCAGCAGCGATCTCGTTAGCGACGCAGCTGTGTGTGACATGTAGCAGCGATGTGGCCCCTGCTGAGATGTCGCTGATCGCTCATGAACGTTCTGAGCCGTTTTTTGGTCCTTGGTATCCCGCTGGTGAGCCTGAATCGCTAAGTGTGACACCCTTTATGAACGACTTCACCAGCGTCGCAGGTGGGACTAGGTTTTCCCAACGACCGCGGAGGTCGTTATACAGATCACTGATGAGATGTGTTTGGAATCTAACTAGCGATCACACAGCGATCGCACTAGCGATCTGCCAGGTCGCGTCGTTGTCGTGATCGCTGGTGCGATCGCTAAGTGTGACAATGCCTTTTGTTATGTTTCGGTAGCTGAGGAGTGCAGGTAAAAAAGGCAATACACCAGAGCAGTTGGAATCTATGAGATTGCAGTACCCTGACTAACCACCACAACTCAGGCAGCCGTGGAGCGTTCCTACGTTGGTCCTAGACGCCTCGTCACAGCCTGAGAAACTAACTACACCTGAAGATAGATATAGGAAAGCTATCTGCCCCGGAGCAGAACCCCAAAGATAATAGAAAGTCCCCAAACATGTAATGGCGGTTAGACAAGATGAAATACTGACACAGAAAGAAAATAGTATGAGCAAACGCTGGGGCCCAAACTAACTAAATAGAAAAGGATAGGAAGGGTACTTACTGCAATCCCAGAAAACCCTGAAAAGCGCCAACTCTACTAATTTCAAAAAATACCTGAGATCACACGACCTCTTCCACCTAAATTAGTTCTCTGGTGTAACAAAATCAAAACAGCAGCCACTGAAAAAAACTGGAAAAAGCAAAAGTACAAACATCAGTGGCTGAACAAAACTGAGAGGGCAGAAGCCCCCGGAGGGGACCCTGAAGGCCCCCACAGAAGTGCAGGACAAAATGCAAAAATATAGCACAAACACAAAAGAAGAAAATGTCTTATCTGTTAGCAGGAGATGCAGACACGACACAGCAGGCTACAAGGGAAACTGGAATAAAGGATTCAGACCAGAACAATTGATCACCGGCAACCCTGATGGGAAGGTGACTCCCTTATATAAGACCAGTCAGTAACACCTGATTCCCATTCCTCACAATTTTCACTGAACAGACCCGTACCGCTTGTAACCACCAGAGGGAGTCTCTGCTCAGAACTCATCTCAAACCCATTCACAACAGTCTTTAGTAATGAAAAGGTGTGAGCCCAACACCCTCATTACTAAGCCGATAATTAAACACAAACACACACACATTGTCACCAGCCTATGTAGGAGACACAGGACTGGCAGGCACGGCTGAGACACAGGACAGGAAGACAGCAAAAGGTTAGGGGTCTGAGATGAGAGTAGGCGCCAGGCGCAAAGACGTTAGCGCTAACCGCAAAGATAATCAGGCGTCTTACCTGAGTAGACGCCGTGCAGAAATACCGGTGGGCGCCGCCATGTTGGGGGCGGAGTCACCGAGTCAAGAGCCCCCAGGGGCCCTTGTGGTGGAAAGGATGCAACCGCGCATGCGCGAAGCACCGATGCGCCAAGACCCCAAGTGGACAGTCGGGTGTTGTGAATGTGTTAGAAATGAATTCTGAGCAGAAGCTCCCTCTGGTGGTTACAAACAGTACTGAACCATTCAATGAAGATTGGCAATCAGGAGTTACAGACTGGTCTTATATAAGGGAGGTTCCCTCCCATCATGGTTGCCGGTGATCAATTGTTCTTGTCTCAACTGTGGTTCCTGGTTCACTTGGAAGCTTGCTGAGTCTTACCTGCATCTTCTGCTATCAGATAAGATATTTTCTGCTTTTATTTTTTGTGCTTGCTTTTTGCATTGTTCCCTGCACTTCTGTGGAGGTCAGCCAGGTCCCCTCCAGGGGCTTGTGCTCCTCTCAGTTTATCTGAGCCACTGTTGTTTGTTCATTTGCCTTTTCCAGTTTTTTCAGTGGCTGCGGCTTAGTTTTGTGACACCAGAGAACTAATTTAGGTGGTAGAGGTCGTGTGATCTCAGGTGTTTTTGCAATTAGTAGAGTTGGTATTTTTTAGGTTTTTTTTTTTGGATTGCAGTGTGTCCTTCCTATCCTTTTCTGTCCAGGTAGATTGGGCCCCAACGTTTGCTCATACTATTTTCTGTCTGTGTCTGTATTTCCTCTTGTCTAACCGCCATTACATGTTTGGGGGCTTCCTATGTTTCTTTGGGGATCTGTTCCGGGGCAGATAGCTTTCCTCTTTCTATCTTTAGGTGTAGTTAACCTCTCAGGCTGTGACGAGGCGTCTAGGACCATCGTAGGAACGCTCCACGGCTGCCTTTAGTTGTGGTGGTTAGTCAGGGTACTGCAATCCAGTAGATTCCAACCTCTCTGGTGTATTGCCGTTTTTGCCTGCTCTCCTCAGCTACCAAATCATAACAGTCGGGGAGCGTCGTGGGACAGCAGCGGGGACGCGTTGGTGAGTACCGGAGGTAGCCATGACACCCCCCAGCTAAAAATATTAGCTCTCAGCCACCCCAGTAAATGTGCATCTATAAAATGCGCCAAATCTGGCGCTTAGGATCGCTCTTGTGGGGTTAATGTCACCTTTGTATTGTCAGGTGACATCAAGCCCACAGGTTAGTAATGGAGAGGTGTCTATAAGACACCTCTCCATTAGTAACCCCATAGTGATATTGTATAAAAACACAGACCTTATTTGAAATAATGACACAGACTCCTTTAATGAAACTTAATTAAACCATACTCACCGAACGCCTAATTCCACAGAAGCCGTCTCAAGCAAAAAAATAAAATAATAAACCACAAAATTCTTCATCTGTCCGCAGAGAAGATAGTCCATAATGTCCAAGGACGATCCTGATAGCTTTGAGAGCAGTCACTGATGTGACTGCTTTCAAAGACAACCGGCTATACACTGACAGTAGGTAATCGCTTCCGCAGTGTATCACTGAGCTGCCTTTAGAAAGTTCTCATGCAGCGGTGCTGTCAGTGAGAGCACCGGAGCTGATCAGCTGATGAACTCCAGTGAACTCTCTTACGGCAGCTCAGTGATACACTGTGGGAGCAATTACCTCCTGTCAGTGTATCGCCGGCGGCCAGGTAGAGCAGTCACATCTCCCAGTGTGACTTTTCTACACATGAGATCGCCGTGGCACACTCGGGATTACGTGGACTACGACGGAAAGGTGAGTATATGTTGGTTTATTATTTTACATTTTTTCTAGGAGACATGGGCATCAGGGATTTGGTGTTAGGTGAGTATAATGTTTTTTTTTTTATTTGAATATGTAATTATTTAACTTTTTTTTAACTGTGAGTACAGGCGCCAGCTGATGAGACTACGTCTCCCATCAGCGGCTGCTTTCATCACTGACAGATGACAGCGTGGGAAAAACCATAGGAAGCCTGTAAAAATGCAAACAAAAATTCAGAAAATCTACAGCATATCCGCAAACATTTTTATACCTGCATTTTTGCTGCAGATTTGACTGACTCAATTGAAGTCATGGGGTGAAAAACTCTGCAGAAATGCACAAAGAATTGACATGGTACAGAAAAAAAACGCACTGCAAATACTCAAAGGAAATTTACTGATCATGTGCACACTTCAGGATTGTCATTGAATTAGCTTGCATAAGGATTCCATAGTGATTTTGGCCCATTTCCGCACAGAAAAAAACAGCAAAAACGCATTTAAAACATACTGTGTGCACATAGCCTAAAGGGCCTACAGAAGTTCAGCTTCATTCGGTTACCAATTATAAATTAATGTCACATCTTGATTATGTGCCATTCATTTAATATACAAGTTATGTATACCTGAGATGATATTTTATGAAATTAGGCATCATTTTTCTTCTTGAACACAATGCATCCTGATACGTTTTCACCATACGTTTCCAAAAATGTGGTAAATATTAGACGATTTTACAATGTTTTCAGAAAATCATAGCAAAAATGAAATCGAAGGTGACTATGCCTGTTATTATTTTGTAAGAACATAGTGATTGAGAATGGATTGCCTGAATAGTGGACATCTTTGAATCTCTATCACATGTCAACACAATCCAGAAATACTGCCGTCTTCTCTGGGTCAAAGCTCATTTAAAGAAGAACTCCCATCAAAGTTTTTATCCTCTTATTATATTGCAGTAATCATATTATATAGCACTGTGTAGTTACAATTGCTCATTTTTCCTTTCTACCTCGCTATTCTCTTTTCCATTAGGTCTATGACATCATCTGATTAAAAAGGGGAAGAAGAGGGGAATGATAAATTTAGGGATCAAATACTTCCTGTTTCAACATAAAGCAGCAAAAAGAGAAGAATTAGCTGTGTAGGAAAGGTAAAATTAAAAATTGTAAGTACACAGTGCTATATAATGTATGAGTGCAATATTGTAGGGGATCAGCCCTTGCTAGCAACTGAATGACTCTGAGACTTTAAGAGACAGTGCTCCCCTCTGATTTATGTGCACTTGGACAAGTCCTTTCTCCTCTGCAGCTAGCTGTGTATTGGTTTTGGACAAGAAGCAGGAAGTGTGTCAGGTCAGGAAGTAGAGAGGGAGCCTCCTGTCTGTGAGAGACAGGCAAGACTTTGCGTGTGTCCCAACAGAGACTGGTCAATGAACTAACGGCTTACAGGGAGAAGATAGTGCACAGCTACAGCATGGTCGATCACCGGGGCAATGTCAGAAGGAAAGAGTCGCATCGAACAGCCAGAGTAGTTCTCCTGGAGCACCTGCAGCCTGAGAGAGGAAACAACGCTGTGGTACCAGTAATCTCTCAATAGTGAAAGTGGGAATGAGCCTTTCCCGGATCCTGAAGAAAACGGATAGGTTAACATGAAGTGAGAGCTCAACACAACAAGCTTGGCTCCACTACATCAGGACCAAACAGCAGCTACCAGACTTCCTTCTAAGCTACAAAACTGTGAGTGAGACACCGGTGTTCAACTGTGTTAGTGCGTAGAGCAGGGTTTTGTAGCTATGAGGCTGTTGAGGCGCCGCCCAATTATCGGAAGCCAGGTAGTAAGTTAGAAGTGAGACTAGTTTGTAGAAACTGTTTATCCTGTTTGTATTGAACTTTGCATTGCCATAGCAGGAGAGCAGCTTGTGTGACACGCTTCAGCTATCTCTCTTTGTGTCTATTATTGTTGTTATCATTACAATAACTGTTTAGCCTTATTTTCCGGCATATAATCCTCTGGTTTCAAAAAAGATGGTGTTTGTTTCTGCCTCCTCGTCTACTGTACCATATTTGAGTCCTGACCGATATTGTCATTCAGGTACCGCTACAATATATTAAAGGGATTGTCTAGTCTAAAATTAAAATCCTGCAGTCACTGTGTGTGACAGCAGACTTTCGAATCATCCCTGCGCACGCTGGGTTCTGCCTGGGACTATGTATATTGCATATCTGACCGCTGTTCCCGGGGCAGAGAACAGTGAATCCTCACAGTGCTGGCTTTTCGTTTTAGACTGGACAACCACTTTAAGAGGATAAACACTTTGATCGGAGTGCTTCTTTAAAATGGAAACCACAGCTGCTATCCTCTTAGACTCAACAGGAAAAGGGACCATCCAGCTTGTTATCAGTGCACAATATGACGTTGCATTAGTGCCTATGGCATGGGCAGCTTACACATCTTGAAAGCCACTATCTATGCTGAGTATTATATAGCGGTTTTAGAACCAAATTATGTTGCCATCCAGACGTTTATTTCAGGGAAGGCCTTTTATATTTCATTAACTCAATGCTCAACCACATACTGCATCCATCACAACAGCATGTCTTTGCAGAAGAAGAGAAAAAGAATTCAGTTGAACTGGTCACCTGCAGTCCAGACCTTACACCAATGGAAAAAATTTGGCGCCTTAGGAAACAAAAAACCCGGCAAAGAAGATCCAGGACCGTGGAGCAGCGAGAATCTTACATAAGACAAGAGTGGGACAACGTTCATCTCCCAAAACTCCAGCATTTGGTCTCCTCATTTTCCAGATGTTTACACACTATTGTAAAAAGAGGAGGGGATGGTAACCAATTCTAAACATGACGTCACAATTTTTTTGATGTATTGCTGTCATCAATTTCTTAATCAACTATTTTTTTCAAATGAAAAGGAAAAATGTCCAAATTAACCCTCTGATTTGTCTTCTTTTTCTGTTGTGAATAAAAAATGTAAGGCATTTCCATGCCATTGCATTCTTTACATGTTACACAGTCTCACAACTTTTTGGTATTGGGGTTGTATTTTCAATCCCAAAAATAGACACAGTTGTCAATAATAAATTTATATTTAAACATACAAAAAACTTTTAAAGAAAACATTACATGGGATAAAGGCAACATCTTTAGCTTTATACTGCTCCCTGGTGGAAATTACGGGTACAGCATGCTTACTTTTGCAATGAAATTATTTATTACAGCCAGTGCCTCCTCCTTTGGCTATACATGCACTTATCATGTGCTGCTATTATTTTTTACAAGATGCGTACAGACACATCCAGGTCTATAAAAGAATGAGGCCTTTTTTATATGTCTTTATATTAGTCAGTCAGTCAGTAGTTTGCATTGTTATGTGTAAATCAAAATAATAATATAATTATTATTATTATTATAAATAAGAAGCAGGACTTACGTATTTAAAAATATCAAAACCACTTGTTATCTCAATGTGGTGTATTCAGGTGACAAAACACTTCACAAAAAGCTAAAATTAGGGGTAGACACCATGAAAAGTGGCATCAATTGACCCACAGTAGAAATGTGCAAATGGCACAGCAACAGTCAGCCATGGGCCATTAATGAGGTATCAGGGTCCAGCCCAGCATTTACAGCTCGAAATTGAAGCTTCAATGAGGACCTAGTGGTTAAGGGAGCGGTGTAAGCCTTCTTAGCTGGGAGACCCGATACCTCATTCAACATCTCCAATTTTTTTTTAATTTATGCCAGCCACACTAAGCTGGTACAAACATCAGTTTCATACAGTAATATTGGTAGAAAAATGTGAGGAAAGTAACACAGGTTGTTGACTGATCAATTGACCGACAGTAGAACCTTTTATAATGGCACAGAAACAATGAGCCATGGCTCATGCATGAGGTATCAGGGTCTGGCCCAGTATTTACAGCTTGGAATTGAAGTTTCAATGAGGACCTGGTGTTTAGGGGAGCGGTGCAAGTCTTCTTACCTGGGAGACCTGATACCTTATGCAACACCTCCAATTTCTTTTTTATTACAGCCACATCAGTTTAGTACAGTAATATTGGTAGAAAAATGTAAGGAAAGTAACACAGGTAGTTGACTGAAAGTAAGTGCAGAGCTGCCTGTCTGGGAGCCCTACGTACACAGGCAACCTACCATATGGAGACCTAACTTGGAGTCTCCACATTTCAAAAAATAATTGTCACACACCACTAAAGTGGCATCAATTTCCACAGAGTAGAAACAGTATAATAGGCCTCTGACACACCTTCTACTACAGGCTTCCCATCAGATGGAATCAAACAAAAATTAGCACTTTGTAGTGCTATAGCATGCAAACATGAAATATGAAATATGAAAATTGAATTGCATTACTGCACTAGAAATATGAAAAATTGAGAATGCTTAGCGCATTAATTGGCCACTGCATGTGTACCTGGTAGCCACGATAAGGCGATTCTCGTTGCCAGGACCTAATGCCAATCCTCTCTAAGACAGTCTACATCTGTGTGGGAACCTAATGTAAATCCTATCTTAGCCTAAAGTCTTTATCTCTGTGGAGGGGTAGGATCCTGCTGCAATTAAAAACGCCTGAGACTAAGGTGCGGAGTGCTCAGTCAGAAGGCAATTGTATACAAATATTAAAAGACTGACCATCACATCCAAACATAAATTAGGTCTGAACAGGTGATTACCTAGAGTCGCCAACTCATATACAATCAAACAAAAAGTGGCACTCTGTAGCGCTATAGCATGCAAACATTAAATATGAAAATTGAATTGCATTACTGCACTAGAAAAATGAAAAAATGAGAATTCTTAGGCATAAATTGGCCAATTCATGTGTACCTGGCAGCCACGATAAGGCGATTCTTGTTGCCAGGACCTAATGCCAATCCTCGCTATGACAGTCTACATCTGTATGGGAACCTAATGTGAATCCTCTCTTAGACTAAAGTCTATATTCAATTTATTCAATTTTCATATTTCATGTTTGCATGTTATTGTGGCTGCCAGTTGAGCTTTCATTAACATTAACACGTCGAACACCAAGCCGATTCCTCATTCCAACACAATCTTGCTTTTTCCCACTCATGCTGTAAGTAGCCTTCCCCTCTTGTAACCTGCCGTTTCACAACTTAAGACCCACAGCTGTCAGTCACCTGTCACTAAATGAACAATCACTATTTATTTTCTTAGATAGTGTGCCTGTTATACCTAATGATTTTTAAGTGGAAATCTGGCCTTCTGATTTGTCACTGAAACACAGTATATCACAAACGATTTGTAGTAGCTAACTGGGCCTTGTGGCTGCACCTCAATATTAGGCCTAACAGTTTTTAAGTGGAAATCTGGCCTTCTGAATTGCCACTGATACACAGTTTTATCACAAACGATAACAAATGGACCCTCTGGAGACTGCCATACAGTTTTTGCACAATCTAGTTAGATGCTGGAAGATCGATTTTAAACAGGACACGATCCTATCTAGCTAAGGCCTCTTTCACACTTCAGTCATTCGACGTCAGTTTAAATCCGCCAAAGGGGAGAGGGAGAGAGACTCCAGAATAGGTTTCAGCACTTTCTGCAGAGAAGAACGGATCCGCTGGCGGATTCTGCCAAAAACGGATTCCGCCCATAGGCGTCCATTATACAAATCGGCGGACGCGACAGATCCGTCATGGTCTGCCTTTTCGACGCACACAAAAAACGTCCCAGTGGACGTTTTCAAAAACCGACAGACGCCAAAATTATGACCGATCCGTCATTTGACAGATCGAATGGACGCCATTCCGTCACTAATGCAACTCAATGGCAAAAAAACGGATCCGCCAAAAAAAAGGCGGATCCTTTTTTGAAGCTTTGACAGATTTTGACTGACGTCGAACGACTGAAGTGTGAAAGAGGCCTTCATTTTCACAATGTTAAGGGATCCATCTAAAAACGGATCCACTGCATCAGTTTTAACCAATTTACAACAGATCCGTTATTTTCACTCTTTGGCAGACTGGGACTGACGCCAGACAACTGAAGTGTGAAAGAGGCCTAACTGATAAGTTCACTTGCAGAACTATCAGGAGTAGCTTCTCTGCACTGTGATACTGAGAAAGTGGTGCCAGCAAAACAAGATGTCCGCTTTTAATATGGCCAGGGACATGTGACTTCGGCAGCCAATCACCAGAAGACCTTGTGTCATGACGTTGTGGATAGTTTCTGCACCCAACACACAAAGTTAAAGGGAAAAAAAAAAGAGTGCACCGCTCCTCTAACCTCTCCACACCCCCTCCCCTCATCAAACACATCACCCCATCCCCTCCACACCACTATTCTAGCCAAAGTAATAGCAAAAGCATTAGTGGAAACGCGATGATTTACCGAACTGTGACCGAATTTTGCCGACTTTGAGGAAAAATGCTAATGAACGCGAACACAAATGCGAATGTGCTACGTTAGTGCCAAATTTGAAATTGGCGAATGTTTTCCGAACACGTTCGCTCATCTCTATTCCCAACAGCACATACATTTTATATAATGCCATCTCACTAAAACTCACACACTACTCTTTAAAGGGAACCTGTCACCAGTTTTGGCTAATATAAATTACGCCCGTCACCTTTCAGGGCTGATATACAGCATTCTATAATGCTCTATATCTGCACTCAACCTGACCCAGAAGACAAGAAAATTAACTTTCATTATACTCACCCCGGGGGATGGTGGTCCGGTCTGAGGGGTGTCGCTCTTCTTGGTCCGGCACCTCTCATCTTCTTGCGATGCCACCCTCCTACTTGCTTCGTGTGTATGACGTGTCCCTACGTCATCCGCAGACTTCTCAGCACAGCGCTCCTGCCAGACGTACTTCTCTGCCCTGATAAGGGCAGAGCAAAATACTGCAGTGTACAGGTGCCAGGACTCTTTGACCTTTCCCGGCGCCGGACCAAGAAGAGCAACACCCCTTGGACCAGACCGCCCCGCAGGTGAGTATAAAAAAGTTATTTTTCTTCTCTTCCAGGTCGGGTTGGGGGCAGATATACAGCATTATAGAATTCTGTATATCAGCCCTGAAAGGTGATAGCCGTAACTTATATCGGCTAAAACTGGTGACAGGTTCCCTTTAAAGGAAACTTGTCAGCTTCCCCAGGGTCCCAAATTGCCACCATGTTTTTATTGATATTCTCATACCCTTCCTAAAAAGCCCTTTTTATTTCCTTATAGATTACTGCAAATGGCAAAAAAACAATTTTTCAACTGTGGTGTTATGGTAATTAGTGGGTGACTAGTAGTGGAGGCGTTGATTTACTCATACTAGTCAACCCACTAATCATGTTATCACACCTTTGTCGGCTTAAGTAACATGATTTGCAAGAGTGGCGTCACCCCCTGGTTCTTTGGCAAATCACTGACACATAGCGCGTGCTGTCAGGATTCCCTGGTGCTTGGAGTGGGGGGGTTATGTGACTACAAATATGCGATATGTATATGAGCCGCACAGCACCAGGGCTTAGGGTTACTCGGCACCGAGCCCGTTGATGTCTATGGGGGATGTCACGGGTAGCACAGCTCGGTCCGTGCCCTGGGCGCTCACCGTAATGTGGGATATTTACAGGGGATGATGGAATGTTTATATGGTTTGTCGTGACGCCACTTGTAGTATCTGGTCAGGAGGAACCAGCGCTGCTCTGTACATACTCTGGAAGGGATGGTATTGGCAGCTAGATGGTGGGTCTTCTACAAGTAAGACAGTGTCCTTCCAGGGTAGATAGGAATATGTGGTTGCAGGACAGATGGGGATCCCTCCGCCAGGGACAATAAGGGAGACACACACAGAAGTCAGTTTGGTACCTTTACTGTAGCAATGGCAGGTACTCCCCGGAGCACGGCAGGGCGAAGGATGCACATCCGGACTCCTCCACTGATAGGTATATGGCCTCCTGTCCTCTGTCGTTGTATAATCAAGTCCTGACCTGCGTGTAGCTAGGTCTAACTTAGTCTCTGTCCTGTACCTGGCTGACTTGGTGGTGGACCTTCTATCTGGCAGAACAGGGTCTTTCTATGGCTGATCAGGCCGACTCCGTTCTCCCTGATCCTGTTACGTGTCAACACTGTGGTAATCCTGGGACTTGTAGTCCTCCAGGAACTCCGGAGTTCTCCCAATAGGTCGTGGAGATCCTTATAGGCTCGGAACCCGGCATCCGGTACTCGTTGCTGAGGGGAGCTATTAATGCTCACTGATCCTTCTACTTCCACTAGCCTTCGATCTATCTGGGTCCTATTAAGATCACACACACTGGCAGTTGGTGTGCTGCCTCTTCGCCGCTCTCTAAGCGTCGGCACGCTTCTTAATGAGCTACAATTCAGATTCAGCTCTGGCTAGGCTAAAGTGATTCACTCTTCACTTGTACCAACCTCCACTTCAGGTTGAACTTGTCTGAACAGCTCTGCACTTCTCTCCTCTGGTGTCTTGAGGAGATCTGAGATCCGTCTCAGACTATCCTGTTCTGATCTCTGGCTGCTCTCTCTCTGTCTCAGATCTGAATTCTCAATTCTCAATTCTGAGGCAAAGTGAAACTAAACTGAGTTTATATATGCCTAAACACAGCTCCCTCTAATGGTCTTTTTAGGTAAGCTGCAATGTGTGTGCGTATAGTGACCTCTAGTGGGATCGTCCTTTAGTACATCCTTCTGGAAAATATGGATCCAGTCACAGTTGGGCTCCACATTCCCCCCTAGTTGAACTCAGCACTCCGGGGCTGAAATACAAAAACAGGTTACAGAACAAAAACATATCAAAACAATTCTTCCTTTACAGGAGGTAAGGCATTCTTGAACTGTTGCATAACTGGTAACTGAACAACTATATACAATGAGGGATTGAGGAATTGAGCAACCATAAAAGTCCCAGTCTCTTTTGGAAAGGGTGCTCAAATAAGGGTGGAGAAAACAAGTAGAAAATAATGTCCATTTCTCTTGTTCCAAGATGATAAGGGAAAACAGGTCAATAAATAATGGTATGATACAACATATTATTAGCAAAAATATATACATTATACATTTATGTACAGTGGTCATAGATAGTTATTTACATGAGTTAGGTTTTACTCTCTATACCTAACAGGTAATTGCCCCTTTGTTATACGTACTGACCTATGTGGTGTGGTGTTAGGTGAGGTATCAGTTACCCTGTTATCCCTGCGTGCAGGTAAATTGTAGTACTGCCTTAGCCTCTCTATGGATCTGGCAAATATACTGGGCGTTGGGTGAACTGGCTCAACTTCTGCAGGGGATCCTTCGTCCTGAGGTTCAACTTCTTGGGGTACCGTTTCTTGGGGTTCCACTTGTTGAGGTTCTGCTGGGGCAGGTTCCTCTGGTACCGACTCTACTGCAACAACTGGTGTAGAGGTTCTTCTTGAGGGTGATAGAATTGAAGCACGGGAATGATTACAGCTTCTCCAATTCTGGGCCAATCTGCAGGTAAATCTCCCAAATCTGTATGTATGACTGCTTCATCACTCTTTTCCTGATTGACAACAGGTTCTTCCTCACGAAGCTTTAATGGGTCCGGACACAACTTTAGATGGTCCCTAGACACAGTTGCAGTCGTTTTTCCTCCATCCTTGCTTATTATGCACGTCTTCTTGTTATCAAACCTGGAACTCTGTATGATGTAGGGCTCTCTTTCCCACTGATCGTCGAATTTGTGTAACCTCCTCTTTCTTTTTAGTACGATTTCACCAGGTGCGAAAGGTTCAGCTGGCGCACTTTTATTGTAACGATCTGCTTGTTTATCCCTGAATCGATTGAGACTTTCCTCAACACAGGCCTGTACTTTTCTGTACTGTTCCTGTCTGTTTGTGTCCCAGTCTCCAGTAGTTACATCCGCTTCTGGTTCTACAACTCCAAGCTCTAGATCCATGGGCAGCTTTCCTGGTCTTGCCCGCATGAGATAGGCTGGGGTGCAGTTGGTGGAACTCACCGGTATATGGTTGTACATGTCTACCAGGTCAGGTAACAAGTCTGGCCACCGATTTCTTTCCTCCAGTGGTACAGTTTTCAGTAAGTCAATGACAATGTGGTTCATCTTTTCACAAAGTCCATTGGTTTGGGGGTGGTACGGTGTTGTTCTTATTTTCTTACACCCGTACAAGTAGCAGAACTCTTTGAATAATTTGGCCTCGAAGGCTGGGCCTTGATCAGTTAGCACTTGCTCAGGATAACCGTGTGGTCTGCAGAAACTTGCTTGGAAGGTCTTTGCTGCTGTCTCTGCTGTCATATCTTTGACAGGGGCGACCACCAGGAATTTGGAGTAGTGATCCACCATAGTCAGGGCATAGGAATATCCTGGCCGGCTGGGTGACAACTTAACATGGTCCAGGGCCACGATTTCCAAAGGACGGGTCGTCTGGATGGGCTGCAGGGGTGCCTTCTGACTACTGTAGTCTTTTCGTCTGAGGCCACAGGGTCCACAGTTCCGGCACCACTTCTCGATGGAGCTGCGCATCCCTACCCAGTAGAACCGACACTTCAACAGGGTCTCCAGCTTTTTCCAGCCAAAGTGTCCCGCTTGATCGTGGTAGGCTTCTAACACCATCTGGATGTCTGCCTTGGGAACTACTATCTGCCAAACCATCTCATGGGTCCTTGGGTCGACGTATCTCCTGCACAGCTTCTCACGGTAAATGAACAACTGGCTTCTCTCATTCCACAGCTGCCTTACTGGTAGAGGTGCGTCTTTCTCCAAGGAGGAACCTTCCTGTGTTATCAGCTTCTTGATACGGCTGACCACTGGATCGCTGTTCTGAGTCTCTTTCCAGCTGTGGTGAGGTAAAGGATTTAACGTCTTACCAGGCGATCTCCTGCTGGCCTGTTGTTCATAGATCATCCCATTCCGGTGAAAGGCAGGTAGTTCAATCTCTTCCAGATCATCCACTTCCTCTTCAGTGTCTGATTCATGAGGCATCCTGGACAGGGCATCAGCATTGGCATTCTTGCGGCCTGCCCGGTACTTAATTGTGAATTGATAATTTGACAGTCGAGCCATCCATCGTTGTTCCATGGCTCCCAGCTTAGCTGTTTCAAGATGCGTCAAGGGGTTGTTGTCTGTGTAGGCAGTGAACTTGCTGGAGGCCAAGTAGTGTTTAAACCTCTCCGTGATGGCCCAGACCAGTGCCAGGAACTCCAACTTGAAGCTGCTATAGTTCTCTGGGTTCCTTTCGGTCGGGCGGAGCTTCCTGCTAGCATAGGCGATGACTTTCTCCAGGCCATTTTGCTTCTGACTGAGGACTGCTCCCAATCCTTCGTTGCTGGCATCTGTATACAACAGGAACGGCTGGCTGTAGTCAGGGTAAGCTAGGATCTCATCACCTGTCAGGATCTCCTTCATTTCCTTGAATGCTTCTGCCTGTTCTTTACCCAATGAAATGGAGAATTTCTGCTCTTGAGGGACTGTCCCACCAGGAGGTCTTGCAGAGGCGCTGCTTTCTTAGTGTAATCTTTCACAAACCTCCGGTAGTATCCTGTCAGTCCCAGGAACTGTCGCACCTCCTTGAGATTTTTCGGCTCCGGCCATTTCTGGATGGCGGTGATCTTCTCAGGGTCTGGCGCTACTCCTTCAGAGCTGACGATATGTCCCAGATACTGTACCTTCTGTTTGAGAAGATGGCATTTTGAAGGCTTCAGTTTCATCCCATATTTGGACAGTGACTCGAACACCTCCGCCAGGTGCTTCAAGTGATCTTCATACGTTTTGGAGTACACAATGACGTCGTCCAAGTACAGCAACACAGTTTCAAAGTTGAGATGTCCCAGGCAGCTCTCCATCACTCTCTGGAACGTGCCAGGGGCACTGCTGAGTCCAAACGGCATTCTGTCAAACTCACAGAGTCCCATCAGGGTGGTAAAAGCCGTCTTCTCCCGATCCTCCTCAGCCACAGCTACTTGCCAGTACCCACTAGTGAGGTCAAGGGTGGAGAAGTAGTTAGCAGTTTTTAGTGCAGCTAAGGATTCCTCAATGCGTGGTAAAGGGTATGCATCTTTATGTGTAATGCGATTTACTTGTCTGTAATCTACACACATTCGCATGCTTCCATCCTTTTTCCTAACTAGGACTAGAGGTGCTGCCCAGGGACTACAACTATCCCTTATCACCCCTGCTTCCTTCATATCACGCAACATCTCTTTGGCTTTTTGGTAGTGTGCTGGAGGTATAGGCCTGTACCGTTCTTTGATAGGAGGATGATTGCCTGTGGGGATGTGATGTTGAACCCCTTTAATTGTCCCAAAGTCGAGTGGGTGTTTGCTGAATACCTGAGCATACTCCTGAACTACTCGTAGTACTCCCTGTTTCTGGTGGGCTGGAGTGGTGTCTGTCCCGACATGGAGCTGCTGACACCAATCCTCCACCTGGGTGGTCGGACCGTTATCCTCCACTGGCTGTGGGGAGGTTAAGGGCTCCGCTGGGTGAATAGAGTTATTATCCACAGCATGTAACTTAGCAACAGTGGCATAACGTGGTAATTTGACTTCATCTTCTCCCCAGTTGAGAAGACGCACTGGCACCCTCCCATTATGTATCTCCACTACCCCTCTGGCAGTTAAGAGTGTAGGTCTGTGCTCTGAACAATGGGGCTCTACTACTGCTTGGTAGTCCCGTCCTCTTAGACCTATTGCTGCTCTACACCATATAAGCATTTCACTCATGGGGGGTATCACAATGGGGTTCGGGTCTGTTACCCGTACATTACCAATCTCACCACCGGTCAGTTTCACTTGCTGCTGGCACATCAGGGTCCGAATCTCCTTCCGGATCTCTCCCCTTTGCTTTGGTCTGGCGATTTCAGCAAGCTGTTGGAGTAAAAACACAACCTCCTCCAAACAGTTACTAATAATGTTAGTGCCTAAGACCACATTCAACCCATTTTCTTCATTAACAGTCTTTACTACAAGAAGTCCCTGATTCTTTAGCTCCACTCTCCCCACTTTCACGTCTACATCTTTAGCGCCCCGTAGTTCAAGAGGGAGACCATTAGAGGCATATACTGCAAAGTCAGGATTTGGGGGTTGGAGACTGTCACTGGTCCGGTACTTATTGTAGAGAACATCAGGTATAATGGTTACCTGGGATCCAGTGTCCAGCAGGGCAGGGATTGCGATCCCGTCCAGTATGATGGACAGGTAGGGTCTTCCTCCCACAAACCTGCGGTTCCAGTCTGAGGGGCCTGAGGAGTCTATTCCTGGGTGTTGGCCCTCGGACCCAGGACTTGCTCGTTTAAAGGACACAGACGTGCTGGATGACCTTCCCTGTGGCAGCGGTAGCAGATGATCTCTCGGCGAGGATGATGCTGGTCGCGGGTCCTTCCTGGGGGTGGCGTTGTCCTCCTCCGGTGGGGCGACGTCCTCCCTTTCCTCCGGCGCATCCAAGGGACATCCTCCGGGCAGTCAGCCAGCAGGATTTTTCCTTCTTCTTTCGTCGACAATTGCAGGGCACTCATTACAGTGGCCAGGTTTTTGGTCAGCTGGCGCACTTCTGAGCGCAGACAGTCCAGCTCAGTAGGGGGCGCCTCCTGCGTTTTGGCTTCTGCCACCAGCGGGGAAAAGGTGGATGCTGTTGGCTTTAGGGTGGTTTCACTCGGGTGACACTGGGTTGCCATCTCGGGTGTTTCCAGAGGTCGCAGTCCTTTTATAGCCATATCCTTAAGGGCATCAAAGGTAGCATCAGGATGATCCAAGGACCACCAGTGCACAGTCCTGCCTTCCGCTTGGGACCTCAGTCCCCGTACAAATTGTTCCTTTAGCATTTTATTTTCGTCGGTGACACTTATAGGGTTAACTTGTTTAAGAGCTCGCAGGGCCCCTTGTAGTCAGCAGGCATAGTCCCTAATGCTGTCATCTGATTTCTGGGAACATTGATAAAACCTCATTTGGAGATCTGTTTCAGTGCGGTCCTCAAAGATAGTCTGTAGCTTTAAGAAAATTGCATGCACTGACTCCTGGTCTGCAGCTGTCCAAGTCTCTACTTCTCTCTCTGCAGCTCCAGTTAACTGTCCCACTACTACTGCAGCTCTTTGCTTTTCTGTCATAGGGTACATGTCCATTATGCTGCATATCTTTCGCTTGAACCCGGGCAGGGTGTCTGGCTTGCCACTGTACTGAGGGAGCCACTTTGCTCCAGGCATGTATGGCAGCGTTAGCGGTACTATTGGGACCACAGGACCAGGTGAGGGGCCCACATTTCCATCCTGCGCTGCAGCGCCAATTGGTAAGTCATTGGGGCCGCCGGCTGGGGCCGCGCTGTCGGCTGGCTGCTGCGACATGTCTGCGCCCCCCTAGTTAATCGGAGCTTACCTTCTCTGAAGGCTGCAGCTCTGCAGGCACAGCGGTGGAGACAGGACCTGTGTCGCTGGCGCTTTGACGTCAGAGCGTTCACTGAAGCTCTCCACAGGACCTGCCGCCGCGTCAGCGCTGGGGGCGTGTTCAGGACTCGGCGCTCTTTTGCAGGTACGCCCACTAGTTTTCGCGCCGGGACGCTGTAAATGGCGGCAAATGGCGGGAAATCTTCACCACTATATACAAAAGTCTTTTTGCAAGGCACACAGTACCCGGTGGCAACGGGCACAAGTTACTCCGTTGCTGCAGGCACGAAATCCTGTTCGTGACGCCAAGTTAGATGAGCCGCACAGCACCAGGGCTTAGGGTTACTCGGCACCGAGCCCGTTGATGTCTATGGGGAATGTCACTGGCAGCTGAGCTCGGTCCGTGCCCTGGGCGCTCACCATAATGTGGGATATTTACAGGGGATGATGGAATGTTTATATGGTTTGTCGTGACGCCACTTGTAGTATCTGGTCAGGAGGAACCAGCGCTGCTCTGTACATACTCTGGAAGGGATGGTATTGGCAGCTAGATGGTGGGTCTTCTACAAGTAAGACAGTGTCCTTCCAGGGTAGATAGGAATATGTGGTTGCAGGACAGATGGGGATCCCTCCGCCAGGGACAATAAGGGAGACACACACAGAAGTCAGTTTGGTACCTTTACTGTAGCAATGGCAGGTACTCCCCGGAGCATGGCAGGGCGAAGGATGCACATCCGGACTCCTCCACTGATAGGTATATGGCCTCCTGTCCTCTGTCGTTGTATAATCAAGTCCTGACCTGCGTGTAGCTAGGTCTAACTTAGTCTCTGTCCTGTACCTGGCTGACTTGGTTGTGGACCTTCTATCTGGCAGAACAGGGTCTTTCTATGGCTGATCAGGCCGACTCCATTCTCCCTGATCCTGTTACGTGTCAACACTGTGGTAATCCTGGGACTTGTAGTCCTCCAGGAACTCCGGAGTTCTCCCAATAGGTCGTGGAGATCCTTATAGGCTCGGAACCCGGCATCCGGTACTCGTTGCTGAGGGGAGCTATTAATGCTCACTGATCCTTCTACTTCCACTAGCCTTCGATCTATCTGGGTCCTATTAAGATCACACACACTGGCAGTTGGTGTGCTGCCTCTTCGCCGCTCTCTAAGCGTCGGCACGCTTCTTAATGAGCTACAATTCAGATTCAGCTCTGGCTAGGCTAAAGTGATTCACTCTTCACTTGTACCAACCTCCACTTCAGGTTGAACTTGTCTGAACAGCTCTGCACTTCTCTCCTCTGGTGTCTTGAGGAGATCTGAGATCCGTCTCAGACTATCCTGTTCTGATCTCTGGCTGCTCTCTCTCTGTCTCAGATCTGAATTCTCAATTCTCAATTCTGAGGCAAAGTGAAACTAAACTGAGTTTATATATGCCTAAACACAGCTCCCTCTAATGGTCTTTTTAGGTAAGCTGCAATGTGTGTGCGTATAGTGACCTCTAGTGGGATCGTCCTTTAGTGCATCCTTCTGGAAAATATGGATCCAGTCACAGCTGGGCTCCACATATACTCCCAGCCACATTGCAAATCACAGCCTCACTCAATTAAAGTGAATTGAGAGATGCTGTGAACGTCTAGTCTTAATGTGGCTAGAAGTATGTATATCGGATACTTGAGGTCACATTGAGGTCACATTGCTGCCCAGTCTCACTGTTAGTACAGGAGAATCCTGACAGTGCGTACAATGCACAATGTGAGGACTCACGAGTCTGCATTCATATATAGTGACTTCAGACCTACGAGCTAAACCTGGACAACCCTTTAAACATCTTAAATAGTAGTCATGACAAAGCTACCATCATTTAGAGTGATTCTGATTAACCCCATATAAAGTTTAGCTGCTCTAGAAGGATTTTCCTGACATTTTCTTTGTTGCATTTTACTTAAAAAAACATGGTCCAAAAACAGCTTACAACACAGCAAAGCATTGTTGAAAGATGTCAATCAGAAGAAGAGTTACAATGTTTCCAATGAATTAGATATAGGGAACACTGTGAAGACAGTCAGGAAAAATTGGTTCTGGAAGCTGTCAAGAGGCCTACAGCAATATTAAAAGAGCTAATAAATCACATGAAATACCCACTGATAATTAGAGCCCATACAGGGCCATATACCACAGTCAAAATGCAAAACACAGGTAGTGGAAACAAATAACCAATGTATGCCACTAAATGGTACATATAAACAACATTTTATTAGTACAAAAATATACAATACTGAATCAGCAAAAAGTTTGCTGAAGGCACATGATACACAAAATTTAAAAATTTGCAACCAGCAAATGAAATAACAAGATGGGACTATCTACCATAGGAGTATAGATCAATCAGCAGTGCTGTCAAGTAAAATACCTCAATGTAAGACATGCAGATATGCCAGCTGTATAGTAATGTGGCGCATAAATAGCCAATCCAGAAATGCTGGTAACCCTGTCAGACTTACTCGGTATGAGCATATAGCAGGTTGAAAAAACATACCTAGCAAACCGCTGATGTAAACTCCACGGACGTCCCTCTGCCCCGACGCGCGTTTTGCACTGCTTCTTCGGGAGGCGTGTCAGGGCAGAGGGTTATCCGGTATATATATGGTGTCCTAATGAGACAATTGCCAAAACACCTGTTACAAACAACCGCTTGACTGGCGCTAATACATGCTACGTCATAATGCAGGTCCTTGTCCTTGAGAACTAATGGCGCATGTGCAGTCACATGGTATCCATCAGCCAATGGAGGGAGCACACAGCGGTCATGTGACCCGAATCTGCCAGGTCCTTTGACAGGACCAACAACAGACCCGATCACACTGGAGACCGCAATATGAACCCCAGTGGTCCGTGTAACCCGCATGCGCACCTTCATCAAGAGCAAGAGAAGATGGTCTAATATGACTGAACAATAGTGGGACTCTATTGAATGAATGGTGTAAAAGCATCGCAGAACGGACTCCTACAGAACAATATAGGGGAATATAGATATCTTCACAAGTGTCAATAATAAAAAAAATATAAAATAATTAAATACAATAATAATAATAATAATAATGAAAATAATCAATTACAACCTATAACAATAATCCCATGTGTAAGCACATTATTAAATATACATGTGACATAATTTAATGAAATATATAGATATCCAATAATAACTACTCTCCAACTCCTATTCAATATAATAGCAACAAAAACAAGTGATCATAATATTCAATAATATATAAAAACCCTAAAATGAACAGTGAATATGAATTGTAAATAAAAATTAGTGAAACTACAATACAATGAAAATAATAACATATTCTCCGAATTCATCTTCAGAAGGTAATTCTTCACAATACGATGACATCTCCTTCAAGAGTCTCCATCAGCCAATCCAACTCCACTCCATCGATTGAAACTATAAGGAACTCCGGACCAGGTACAGGTAAGTCATGGCATAACCATATAACGAACTAAGATTAAAAAAGGTGTAATTAAAATCAAAATCAGACACAATACAATACGGAAAAAAAACCCTACCCTAAAAAGACTCTAAAGCTATCAAATAAAAGCGCTAAACCCAAAGCTCTCATTAAGACCTTGTGGAGTATGGGTGCCAAGGCGAAAAATCCACTGACATTCTTTTTTGGCAACCCTCTTGACGAGGTCACCACCCCTAGGCCCCAAATCCACTTTATCAATGCCCCTAAAAACCAACATTCTGGAATTGGATTGATGGTACTTCCTGAAATGTCTAGGAAGTGTCTTCAGAGACATGATATCAGTGGTAGTCTTGGCCTTTTCGATGTCAATGCAGTGTTCACGCACCCGAACCCTAAGCTCTCTACTGGTCATCCCCACATATAATTTACCGCAGGGACACTCCGCACAATAAATCACCCCTTTGGATGAACATGTGACATGGGTCCTAATGTCAAATTTTCTAGACTTATCATGGTTATAGAAGATGGAAGTTTTCTTCATATTAGCACACCCCTTGCACATTCCGCAGGGAAAAAACCCATGTCGTTCAGGGTATTTATTCTGGGTATTTCTCCCCCTCCTTTTAGGATCGTAATAGCTATGAACCAATAGGTCCTTCAAATTCGGGGCTCTTCTAGCTACCATCAAAGGAGCGCTAGGGAGACATTTTTTCAGTATGGGATCAGTAGACAGAATATTCCAATGTTTGACAAAGATTTTTCTCAAATCCTGCCACCTGCTGTTATAATTAGTAATAAATCTTACCTGATATTCATCCTCACTAGATGTTGTGAGGGGTTGATTTTTATGCAGTAACTGATCTCTAGATGTATATTTAGCCCTGATATATCCTTTTCGAATTGACCTACGGCCATACCCTCTATCTTGAAAGCGCTTTTTCAAAATCTGGGATTGTGTCTCAAAAGAGAATCCTCCGAACAGATTCTTTTCGCTCTCAAGAATTGACCGATCGGAATTCCCTGTATTGTAGATTTGGGATGTGATGATGTAGCATGCAAGAAAGCGTTGGTGGAAGTGGGTTTACGAAAAATAGTGGTGGACAACCGGCCACTAGGAAGAACAGAAATAGCCAAATCCAAAAAATCTATCTGACGCCCATATTTGAAAGTCAGTTTAATGTTCTGATCATTAAGATTTAGTCGAGCCATAAACCTCTCAAGGTCCACAATTGGACCCTCCCAGATAAACAGTATATCATCTATGTATCGGATCCAATTGTGGACCCGATTAATGCCCTCTATCTCCTCCTCCTGAAAAATGGACCACTCCCATGCCCCCATAAACAGATTGGCATAGGAGGGGGCACATGATGCCCCCATTGCTGTACCCCTCTGTTGAACAAAAATTTGACCATTAAAAATGAAGGCATTATGAGTCAAAATGAATCTCAATATAGTCAAGATGAACAATGCCATCTCCTTACTCAAATTGCTGTGACTTAGGTATCTCTCAACAGCTTTGAGCCCATTTTTGTGTTCTATGGACGAGTATAAGGCCTCCACATCGGCCATAACCAGTACCATATCCTCTGTCAATTGTATATTTTCTAAATGGCCCAAAGCTGCTGTAGTATCCTTGATGAAAGATGGTAATTGTATCACCAGAGGTTTGAGAAAAATTCAACTATGTCACATATGATTTCACAAAGTCCCTCATTAGCTGAAATAATAGGTCTCCCTGGAGGATTGAGGGGGTCCTTATGCACCTTAGGAATCAAATAGAAGGTAGCTAGTCTAGGGCTTGATTTTTCATAAATCTCGACCAATTTTTTAGGGATGATGTTGTCTTCAAATGCTTTTAACAAGATATCTATTAACTCAGCCTTGAATTTTCCCAAAGGGTTATACGTCAAGGCTTTATATTCTGCCGAATTATTCAAAATTTTGGAGGCTTGTGTTTCGTACATACTGTTCGGCCACACTACTACATTGCCCCCTTTATCAGCCATTTTGAAGACAACATCATCCCAATCTTTAAGTTGTTGTAGGGCCATCCTTTCATCCCTAGAGAGATTGTTATGCATTTTATTTTTAGTTTTCCTAAGTGATTCAATATCCGTGGATACCATTTTTGTAAAGGTATCCACAGCCGGTACCAAAGATAATGGTGGGAACTTTTTAGATTTATTAATAATCCCCATAGGAAAATCCCTACTTACTGGAGTTTCATTTTCATCCAGCAATGACTCAAGGGCCTCAAGTGCCCGATGTTCCTCCACCGTAGATATACCGTCATCACATTCTCTTCTACTATGAAGTTTCTTTAAAATCAATTTTCTCGAGAAGAGATGAAGGTCCTTGATTGTTACAAACGGATCTAATTCAGATGAAGGGGAAAATGTTAAACCTTTTTGCAAAACACTCAATTGTGCTGTAGTCAGAATGTGTGAAGATAAATTAATTACCTTCACATCATCCTTTTCAAATTTTTTAAAGGATGAATTCTTTTTGTGAAATTGCCTGGTTCTAAGGCCATATCTCCCTTCATGATTCGAGCCACCACTTTCACTTAGTGATGAATTGGAAACAAGCGAAAAACTACGGGAAGATTTTCTCTTTACTGCCTCAGTTTTTAATTGCCATCTAAAGATTTTGTTTGATTCAAAATCGGCAATATCCCTTTCATATTTTTTCCGTTTATTGGTACAGATGGTATTCTCCCATTTCTCAATGTCCTTTTCCAAATTCCCAATCATATCATCAAATTTTTCGCCACTCAATTCCTGTTTGAGGGTTCTTTGTAGAGTATCGATTTCAATCTCGATTTCCTTAAGTGATAGGCCATTCTTTTCAATGATAATGGCAATAAACTCCATAGAGCAAGTGTTTGCCGCTTTTATCCACCTGTTTATAAGACCTTCCTCTCCTAAATCAAAAGTAGGGAAAATATTGACCCTCAGTCCTCTTGGTACTATTTTTTGAGACAGATAGTTTTCCAAAGTGACCTTTGTCCACCATATCTTCGTTTTTTTATGTAGCGCATTTTTGTATTTTTTAAAATTCTCATGATAGCTATTAGAGGCTGCAATCAGATGTGTACCAGTACCCTTCTGGAATATGTTGGAAGCCTTCGCCTGCCATGAGCTTTCTTTAGCCTTAAAATCCATGATGTGGGTTTCTGTTATAACAACAGCAAAAAATCGATAATAAATCACATGAAATACCCACTGATAATTAGAGCCCATACAGGGCCATATACCACAGTCAAAATGCAAAACACAGGTAGTGGAAACAAATAACCAATGTATGCCACTAAATGGTACATATAAACAACATTTTATTAGTACAAAAATATACAATACTGAATCAGCAAAAAGTTTGCTGAAGGCACATGATACACAAAATTTAAAAATTTGCAACCAGCAAATGAAATAACAAGAGGGACTATCTACCATAGGAGTATAGATCAATCAGCAGTGTTGTCAAGTAAAATACCTCAATGTAAGACATGCAGATATGCCAGCTGTATAGTAATGTGGCGCATAAATAGCCAATCCAGAAATGCTGGTAACCCTGTCAGACTTACTCGGTATGAGCATATAGCAGGTTGAAAAAACATACCTAGCAAACCGCTGATGTAAACTCCACGGACGTCCCTCTGCCCCGACGCGCGTTTCGCACTGCTTCTTCGGGAGGCGTGTCAGGGCAGAGGGTTATCCGGTATATATATATGGTGTCCTAATGAGACAATTGCCAAAACACCTGTTACAAACAACCGCTTGACTGGCGCTAATACATGCTACGTCATAATGCAGGTCCTTGTCCTTGAGAACTAATGGCGCATGTGCAGTCACATGGTATCCATCAGCCAATGGAGGGAGCACACAGCGGTCATGTGACCCGAATCTGCCAGGTCCTTTGACAGGACCAACAACAGACCCGATCACACTGGAGACCGCAATATGAACCCCAGTGGTCCGTGTAACCCCATGCGCACCTTCATCAAGAGCAAGAGAAGATGGGCTAATATGACTGAACAATAGTGGGACTCTATTGAATGAATGGTGTAAAAGCATCGCAGAACGGACTCCTACAGAACAATATAGGGGAATATAGATATCTTCACAAGTGTCAATAATAAAAAAATAAAAAAATATAAAAATAATTAAATACAATAATAATAATAATGAAAATAATCAATTACAACCTATAACAATAATCCCATGTGTAAGCACATTATTAAATATACATGTGACATAATTTAATGAAATATATAGATATCCAATAATAACTACTCTCCAACTCCTATTCAATATAATAGCAACAAAAACAAGTGATCATAATATTTAATAATATATAAAAACCCTAAAATGAACAGTGAATATGAATTGTAAATAAAAATTAGTGAAACTACAATACAATGAAAATAATAACATATTCTCCGAATTCATCTTCAGAAGGTAATTCTTCACAATACGATGACATCTCCTTCAAGAGTCTCCATCAGCCAATCCAACTCCACTCCATCGATTGAAACTATAAGGAACTCCGGACCAGGTACAGGTAAGTCATGGCATAACCATATAACGAACTAAGATTAAAATTGCATTATGACGTAGCATGTATTAGCGCCAGTCAAGCGGTTGTTTTACATCAGCGGTTTGCTAGGTATGTTTTTTCAACCTGCTATATGCTCATACCGAGTAAGTCTGACAGGGTTACCAGCATTTCTGGATTGGCTATTTATGCGCCACATTACTATACAGCTGGCATATCTGCATGTCTTACATTGATATAGGAAAGATGTGTATCTTCGTACCGTGTTAGCCAGTAGATAGAAAAATATTTAGACTTGAGAGTCCTCAGTGGTTGATACCTTTTAATGGCTAACTGAAAAGATGGTAACAAATTGCAAGCTTTCGAGACTACGCAGGTCTCTTCATCAGGCAAAGACTAAAACAAAAACTGAAGAATCACATATTTATACACAAGAGGACACAGGAATAATGCAATAGGTAAGACTTACCTATTGCATTATTCCTGTGTCCTCTTGTGTATAAATATGTGATTCTTCAGTTTTTGTTTTAGTCTTTGCCTGATGAAGAGACCTGCGTAGTCTCGAAAGCTTGCAATTTGTTACCATCTTTTCAGTTAGCCATTAAAAGGTATCAACCACTGAGGACTCTCAAGTCTAAATATTTTTCTGTCTTACATTGAGGTATTTTACTTGACAGCACTGCTGATTGATCTATACTCCTATGGTAGATAGTCCCGTCTTGTTATTTCATTTGCTGGTTGCAAATTTTTAAATTTTGTGTATCATGTGCCTTCAGCAAACTTTTTGCTGATTCAGTATTGTATATTTTTGTACTAATAAAATGTTGTTTATATGTACCATTTAGTGGCATACATTGGTTATTTGTTTCCACTACCTGTGTTTGCATATTAAAAGAGCTGCAGGAATTTCTGTCAAGTACTAGTTGGGTACAGTCTTGTGTCAACAGTCTTGTGCACTAGTCATAAGTCTGGCAGGCGGGGTAAGGTGGCAAGATGGAAGCCTGTTATTTTAGGAAGAAAAGCATCCAAGTCTGTCTATATTTTGCCAAAACCTAATATTATGAATGAGCCCTAACACATGAGAATGAAAAAACCAAGAGAGATGTTAAACCTACACACCACAGATTCTTTTACAGACCAGGCAAATCCCTAACCTGACCCTGATTTGTCCTTGCATGACTGTGGAGGTTGGCACCCTAAAATTACTCAATGGCGCTCTCACTCAACGCTGGCTGACCCTGAGTGTCCTTAACAGCACACTCAACTATACACAGAGTGTACACCAAAACAACAACAGAACGTAGTACACACAGACAGGTGGTGAGACATCTAAAGATGTGTTCACACACCCATACATGAAAGATGGAAGAAAACAAAAGGAATGATATACATGAAAACTCCCAGACCCTGAATGTAACAAAATGGAAAAAGTGCTGTGAAGGGAAACACACAAACAAACCGCAGGAGAAGCAATAGAGAAAATCTCAACATCTTCTCCCAATGTTCTTCTCAGATAACAATCTGGTCATAATGTGGTCACAATTTAGCGTCAATCACATTCCTGCAGTGATGTGACAAATACTACAACCGAAAAGCAAAGTCGAATCCTGACACTGTATATGATGCGCACCGTCAGTTATTCCATACGCTGTACTGCTTGCTGAAAGATTTCTTTGAGGTGGAAAACCTGTTTAACAGCTGCAGTCAAGCAGGGTAAATGCTCCTTAAAAAGATCCTGTCAGCAAATAAAGACAGCTGTAATGGCGTTGGTATCGCTGTAATACTGATTACATTGGTATCGTTGGTGAAGAAATCCGCTTTACTGTTTCTCTGTAATCACCATGTGAACTTTTCTGCTAATGTTAGCCCCCCCCCCACATACAAAGAGTATAATAAAGGGGGGGACTCATGGCTGCATAATCCCTGAATATTGCATGAAATAATTGGTATTTGTAATGTCAATGTGGTACTTCAGGTAAGCTGTGGGGTGTCCACGAGCAGGCTGAAACCGTTTTTTTCTGGCTTTTGGCGCCTAAATTTATATGTTTTTGATTGGTTTAAGAAGGTTTTGGCGGGCTGTTTTATGGATATAAATAGCCCTGCTGTTGCCCGTTGGCTCCTGTCATCGTCTGTGAAGAAAAGAAGATAAGAGATAACAGATTATCGGGAAGATGGAGAATCTCCTTCAGCAGCTGATAGCGAGAGCCGGGGAAGTGGATGGAGAGAATTGGCTGAGGAGCTGCTTAGCTTTAAAACCTGTCACTGCAGCTCCTGAAGCCGTTCCTCCTCCACATGAACCTTGCCCTCAGCAGCAGCCTCCGTGTCAAGCTGGGACTTCTCTTCAGAGCCAGAGTGGCTCTTCAAGATCCAGGAAGCCCCGGACATCCTTCTCTCCCTCAGCGTCGCCAGCAAGATCATCAAGCCGTGCACAGGAAGCACGTAATAAATCATCCCGCCCTCCTCCTACGAAGTCTCGGAGTCCGGCGCGGGAGTTCGGCCGGCATCTTCAGGAATTGCCGACATCAGCTGAAGCCTCCGGCGGTGCGGGTACCCGTCGTGGCCGGTGGGCTGACACCATCCCGTACCGCTGCGGCTTCGCTTACGCTGGCTCACGGCAGCAGGAACGCTTCTCCAAGACGCTTCCAGACAGTTCAGCCAGGAGATGAAAATGATGTCCCTGCTTCCACCAGCACACAGCTGCTCTCCCCTGATTCACAGGGTATGAGAGCTGGCGGTTCTTCGGATCAAGACACGGACCAGTGCCTGTCAGGAAAGGGTGAGAACTTCAATGTGCCCCTGTCTGTCCCCAGAACGATTTTAAATCTATTTTTAAATCATTGTTGGTTGAAGCTTTGGGTGAAGCTTTTAAGGCTCCCTCTCCTCTATCTGTTACTGAGTCTAGTAAATCAGCGGAGCCTGTCAATTTAACCCCTCATAACCCTTTTAAGGAGGCTCTCACTTGCGAGCTATCTCCTTTGGGGTTTCACCTGAGCTCAGCCACTAAAGAGTTAATTTGGGAAGGAAAGTATGTTGATTTATTTTCGCTCTCCCTCGCAGGGAGCAGTTGGGTAAAGTTGAAAAAGATAAATCTGAGTCTGATGAAGTCAGGCGTAACTCCTTGAAATCTTTTAATAATTGGATTCAAGCTTTTTCTATTTACTCAGCTGTCCTTGGCAAAAAATCCCTGAACCTTTGTAGCCAATTATTCCAGCATGTAGACATCATTTTAGAAGCTTTTAGGAATTTTGGTGGCTTCGCCTGGTTAAACTATGACGAAGCTTTTAGGCAAAAACTAGCTGTACACCCTGAATTAAAATGGGGCGTTAAGGATGTAGGATTATGGATTAACCTTTTGCTCCCGCAGCGTCAGTACATAAATAAGCAAAATCCCAATCCTGCAGTTAAACAAGGTTTCTGTTTTGCATTTAACGACTCTACGTGTAAGTGGAACAACAGTTGTCGTTTTCGACACGAGTGTTCCTTTTGCGGTAATTCACACCCAGTTTCCAAGTGTTTTAAAAAACAGGCCGCTCAACAATCAGCTTCCAGGGATACTTTTGCAAAAGGCCCGGACTCCTGTGAAATTGGAAAAAATGTTAATCTGGTTAAACAATTACCCAGATCAGGAGATTAGTGGCCTCTTATTTAACGGTTTTGCTTTTGGTTTTCGCATTCCTCCTTTCAAAGGTCTCGGTTGTCAATTATCAAAGAATCTTTCTTCTTTATCTTTATATCCTGATGTAGCTAGGGAAAATTTTTTTTAACGAAATCGCTTTGGGTAGAGTTGCGGGTCCATTTTCATCTCCTCCTTTTTCCAATTTTCGTATTTCCCCTTTAGGCATTGTTCCTAAAAAGGAATTAGGTTCCTTTCGTTTAATTCATCATTTATCTTACCCAAAAGGGTCCTCGGTGAATGATGAGGTAGACAAATCTGTATGCTCAGTTTGCTATTCCTCTTTTGATTCAGTCGTGGATCTGCTGAGAAAATTCCGGAAGAATTGTTTAATGTCAAAGTCGGACATCAAGTCAGCTTTCAGAATTCTTCCGGTTCATCCGGATGGTTTTTAATTCCCTTGGTTTTTATTTTGAAGATGAATATTTTTTCGATAAATGTCTTCCCATGGGATTCTCCCTGTTGTGTTTTTATTTTGAGAGTTTCTCAACATTTTTACATTGGACTCTTCAGTCCAGTTGTATTAACTCCGGTATTTTGCATTACCTCGACGATTTTTTGTTCGTCGGCCCTTCTGAATCTCAAGATGGCTTCAGCACTCTCGAAAAATTCATACAAATGTGTCGGAGCTTTGGTGTACCAATAGCTCACGAAAAGACAGTCTTTCCCTCAACCTGTATTGAATTTTTGGGCATCACCTTGGACTCCGAGAGGATGGAATGTAGACTCCCGTTGGAAAAAATCTCTAAGTTGCACAATGCTCTGTCCATGTCTCTTTCTAAGACGAAAATTACTCTAAAGGAGCTACAATATTTGTTAGGTCTATTGACTTTCGCCCTGCGAATTATGCCTATGGGCCGTTTTTTTCCAGACGTCTATTTGATGCAACAAAAGGCCTCTCTTCTCCTTTCTCTCATGTGAGAGTTTCTTCAGAAATGAAAGAGGACTTACGGGTTTGGCTTTCCTTCCTTTCTGAGTTCAATGGTAGGTCTTGTGTTCAAGAGAGTTTTGTCCCGTCTGACTCGTTTCCTTTTCTATTTTCAAGTGACAATTTTTCTGGTTGTAGTGGGATATTTTTATCCCATTGGACATTCCAGCGTTGGCCTAAGAAATGGGTCTTGAGTAAAATAACGGAGAATTCTACTGTTTTGGAGCTTTTTCCATATTTTTATGTGTCTTCCTTTGGGGTGCCTTGATGCAGAATCTTAGGATTATTATTCTTTCAGAAAATCAGGGAAAATATTTAGAGTTGAGAGTCCTCAGTGGTTGATACCTTTTAATGGCTAACTGAAAAGATGGTAACAAATTGCAAGCTTTCGAGACTACTCAGGTCTCTTCATCAGGCTGATGAAGAGACCTGAGTAGTCTCGAAAGCTTGCAATTTGTTACCATCTTTTCAGTTAGCCATTAAAAGGTATCAACCACTGAGGACTCTCAACTCTAAATATTTTTCTATCTACTGGCTAACACGGTACGAAGATATACATCTTTACTGTAAGAAAATCAGGGAGTAA
The DNA here is from genome assembly GCA_033576555.1 of Oophaga sylvatica. NCBI lineage: Eukaryota > Metazoa > Chordata > Amphibia > Anura > Dendrobatidae > Oophaga > Oophaga sylvatica. The sequence goes on from JARQOD010000002.1 coordinate 584,945,639, forward strand.
TTTTTGCCATTAATACACTATCTTCCAAAAATTCGCGGTCGTCTAAGATTTTAAGAAACCTCGTTTTACTTTGTCTGAAGCACAATATTTGGCTAAAAGCTAGATTAGGAAGGAGTGAAAAGGCTATGTTTGCTAAGTCTCTGTACCTGTGTGAGCGGTCAAATTTTCATCTGCAGGTTCCCAACGCAGACGCAGAAGCAACGCCTTGCCCTTCTTCAATTTGGGACATAATTTAAATATAATTCCTCGTTTTATCGAGCAGTCCTTATCAAAAAGAACATGGGCCGATTACTCGGCCGCATGGTATATGTGGGTAAATTTTTGCGAAGAGTTTAATTATGAAATTTCGCTGTCTAGTCCTGTTTCAGGCTTAAAATTTGCGGAATTCTTAGTAAAAAGGGGTCTTTCTTTTGCAGCTATTTCAAAGCATTTGGCTGGCGTTTCGTTCTTTTTCAAATTGTCAGGTAGTCCCCCGTTAACAGGGTTTTTTCCAATAAAACAATTTTTGAAGGGTTTTAAAAGAGGTAATTTTAAGCCTGACTCTCGACGTCCCATATCCCTTTCTTTGTTGAGGGACCTTTGTTTGGCATTAGCAAGCGTTTGTTTGAATTCATTCGAAGCCACTTTGTTTGCCTCTGCGTTTTCTATTGCTTTTTTCGGAGCCCTTCGGGTTAGTGAATTAATTTCTGTTAAAAAATCGGAGCCTGCTGGCCTTTTGATTTCAGACATTAGTTTGATTGATTCGGTTCTTTTTCTCTTTATTAGGAAATCCAAAACGGATCAATGTGGTAGGGGGTCTAGAATTAAATTGGGATCTGTTCTAGATGATGTTATTTGTCCGGTGTTCAACATCAAAAAATGGCTAGGTTGTAGGCCCAATACTATGGGCCCATTATTCCTTCATCAAGATAGATCCCCGGTTACCATTTTTCAGTTTAACTCCGTTTTAAAAAAATGCTTATGTTTCCTAGGTAAAGATAATCTTAAAATCACTTCCCATTCTTTTAGGATTGGCCAGCTAAATGAAGCTGCCAATCGGGTTGGTGTTTTTTCTGATATTAGGAAGCTAGTAATGGGAATCTGAGCGTTATAAATTATATGTTCGCCATGATTTGTATGATTATTTAAATTTTTAAATTTGTTGCAGTCCTTTGGGTAGTTTGGATTATCGGTCACCCTTTTATTTTTTGGGCCAGAAGCAGGCGGTCAAAGATCTTATACGGAGAACCTTTCTTTAGTCCCGACCAGGTTCAGATTTTTTTGGCACAGTGTTCGAGGTTTACGGTGGGCGAATTTGTTATTGATTAAAATGCGTAGTTACCTTCCTTTCCCAAATCTAGTGATATTTCATGTTTCTGGAATGATCTCGGAAAATTAAGACACTAGATTTACTAGCTTTTCTAAGATGATGTTACTGCTTGAAGCAATCTTTCCGAATACGTGGTGTTTTTTTTCCGAGATCATCCTAGACTGTCTTGGTCTAAGGGTAATTCTTCAT
>JARQOD010000002.1:584947236-584990237 GCA_033576555.1 Oophaga sylvatica
GGAATGACCCAGCTCTTAGAGCCAGTTTTGTCATGGGCTTTCTGACAAATTAAAGGACGTTTTGGCTCAGTATGATTCTCCTCCATCACTGGAGGCTGCTATGGCCCTGGCTATCCGTACTGATAGACGGCTCCGGGAGAGGTGCGAGGTAACTCCGCCCCCTGTTGTTACTCCACCTACTACTAAAGTCCCTTATGTTGAGGTTCCCCTTGTCTGTTCGGAGGAGCCTATGCAGTTGGGAGGGACATCATTTCGTAGGAGGGGATTGGCGGTACGCCGCAGGACTAGAAGGTGTTTCTTCTGCGGGAAAGAGGGACATTTTGTTGGGGGATGTCCGTCCCGTGCCTTGTTGAGCAAGAAGTCGCCGGAAAACTGTTAATCCCAGGTTGTGTGGTGGACGACAACCTGGGAGTATGTATTTCGTCCGCTAGTTCTTCTCAGTTCCTTGTACCAGTGGAGGTGGTGGTTGGTACGAGAGTGGAGAGATTTTCTGTTCTTCTTGATAGTGGGTCCGGGGCTAATCTGGTTGACGCTCAGTTTGCTCAGGCTCAAGGTATGCATCTGAGTGTATTGGTCAAACCGATCCCTATATTCTCCATTGACGCCAGGCCTCTCGGCCAAGGTAGCTTTGTTCATGAGGTTCATAACATTGACCTTCGGGTAGGGGCAATACATAGGGAACTATTATCTTGTTATGTGTTGGAGGGTCTACCTACTCCTATTGTGTTGGGACTTCCTTGGTTGGTTAAACATAACCCTGTGATTAATTGGCAGTCCAGAGAGATAAGCCAATGGGGTGAGTTTTGCAAAAGTAACTGCATGAACACAGTCATCAGTGCGGTCGTGCCTAGTACTTTGCCTCCTTTTTTGGAGGACTTTGGGGATGTGTTCTCTGAGGAGGGGTGTCAGGAGTTGCCTCCTCATCGCGTATATGACTGTTCTATTAATTTACTTCCTGATGCTAAGTTACCTAAAGCTAGGTTATATAACCTTTCTGGTCCTGAGAGGCAGGCTATGAAAGATTATATTTCGGAAAGTCTGGCCAAAGGGCATATTAGACCTTCATCTTCCCCAGTGGCCGCGGGGTTCTTCTTTGTGAAGAAAAAAGATGGAGGCCTACGCCCTTGCTTGGATTTCCGCGAACTTAATCGGATTACTGTTCGAGATCCGTATCCACTCCCTCTGATTCCTGATCTCTTCAATCAAATTGTTGGCGCCAAATGGTTCTCTAAATTGGATCTCAGGGGGGCGTATAATCTGATTAGGATAAAGGAGGGGGATGAGTGGAAAACGGCGTTTAACACGCCGGAGGGACATTATGAGAACCTTGTCATGCCTTTTGGTCTGACTACTGCACAGCAGTATTCCAACATTTTGTTAATGACATTTTTCGTCATCTGGTGGGGCTGTTTGTGGTCGTATATTTGGATGACATTTTAATTTACTCGCCAGATCTTGTGTCTCACCAGGAGCATGTGAGACAGGTGTTGCAGATCTTGCGAGACAATAAACTATACGCCAAACTGGAAAAGTGTGTATTCGCCGTACAGGAACTTCAGTTTTTGGGTTTCTTGGTATCAGCCTCCGGTTTCCGTATGGACCCTGAAAAGGTGAGAGCAGTGCTTGAATGGGATCAGCCAGAGGATCTTAAGGCTCTGCAGCGTTTTCTGGGGTTTGCTAACTACTACCGGAAATTTATTTGTAATTTCTCATCTGTTGTCAAACCTCTCACTGACATGACAAGAAAAGGGACGGATTTTTCTAAATGGTCGGACAAAGCTTGCCAAGCTTTTTCCTCTTTGAAAAAATGTTTTGCTTCGGCACCCGTTCTCATCCAACCAGATGCATCACAGCCGTTCGTTGTGGAGGTGGACGCGTCTGACGTAGGGGTGGGTGCAATATTGTCCCAGGGTCCGTCCCCTGGTAAATGGCATCCGTGCGCTTTCTTTTCTAAGAAATTGTCGTCCGCCGAAAGGAATTATGATATCGGCAATAGGGAACTTTTGGCCATTAAGTTGGCTTTTGAAGAATGGCGTCACTTTTTGGAGGGGGCAGTCCACCCGGTCACCGTCATTACTGATCACAAGAACCTGCTGTATTTGGAATCTGCTAAGCGTCTGAATTCCAGACAAGCTCGATGGTCGTTGTTTTTTACCAGGTTTAATTTTGTTGTCACTTATCGCCCTGGATCTAAGAATGTTAAGGCGGATGCCTTGTCTCGCAGTTTCCCAGGGGCTGGGAAAACGGATGACCCGATTCCTATCCTTCAGGAGGGGGTGGTAGTGTCGGCTGTATGTTCTGAGCTTGAGGAGGAGGTATTAGAGGCTCAGGGGGACGCCCCTGCAGGACCTCCAGGGAGACTGTTTGTCCCAAATCAGTTGAGACAAAAGGTTATTGAGGCACATCATAATTCTGCTTTAGCAGGACATCCAGGGAGTAAGGCTACTTTAGATCTCCTTTCTCGCCGGTTTTGGTGGCCTAACGTTAATAAAGATGTTTTAACTTTTGTCGCGTCCTGTGGGGTTTGTGCTCGCTCTAAGACCCCTCATACCCGTCCATCTGGGACCCTCTTACCCTTGAAACTTCCGGAGCGTCCATGGACTCATTTGTCTATGGACTTCATCACGGACCTTCCTCAGTCGTCAGGGAAGACTGTCATACTGGTGGTTGTTGACAGGTTCAGTAAGATGGCACATTTCATTGCTCTTCCTGCCCTCCCTAATGCTAAAACTCTGGCGCAGGTGTTCATTGGGGAGATTGTGAGACTTCATGGGTTGCCTTCTGATGTGGTGTCAGATAGGGGGTCTCAGTTTGTGTCCAAGTTTTGGAGGGCATTTTGTTTACGTCGGGGGATGCAATTGTCATTTTCCTCGGCTTTTCATCCGCAGACCAATGGTCAGACAGAGCGTCTGAATCAAAGCCTAGAGACTTATCTTCGGTGTTTTGTCTCAGAGAACCAGGAGGACTGGTCTTCTTTCTTGCCTCTGGCAGAGTTCGCTCTTAACAACAGGCGGAGCGAGTCCACTGGTAAATCCCCGTTTTTTGGGGCATATGGTTTTCATCCCCAGTTTTGTACTTTCAATGGGGGGGGGCCCTTCTGGGGTTCCTGAGGAGGAGCGTTTCTCGTCGTCACTTGCTTCAGTGTGGAGAGGTGTATTGAATAATCTGAGTGCTATGGGGAACCGTTATAAACGTATGGCTGATAGGAGGAGAGTTTCTGGTCCAGATCTTAATGTGAACGATCTGGTATGGTTGTCTACCAGGAATATAAAACTTAAAGTTCCCTCCTGGAAGCTGGGCCCCAGATTCATCGGGCCGTACAGGATCAGTTCCATAATTAATCCTGTGGCATTTCGTCTGGACCTCCCTCCTACGTTTAAAATTCATAATGTGTTCCACAAGTCATTACTTAAGAGGTACGTGGCACCAGTCATACCATCACCTCTACCTCCTCCTCCAGTGGTGGTCAATGGTAATTTGGAGTTTCAAGTGTCAAAGATCATTGACTCACGTCTGAATCGCCGGTCCCTTCAGTACTTGGTGCATTGGAAGGGGTATGGTCCAGAGGAGAGGACGTGGGTTCCTGCGTCTGACATTAACGCAGATCGTTTGGTGCGGACCTTCCACAGAACTCACCCGGGCAAACCTGGCCCTGAGGGTCCGGAGGCCCCTCGTAGAAGGGGGGGTACTGTCATGTGTGCATCGCCACGAAGATCGTCGCGGTTGCACATTCTGACTTCTCACAGCTGAGTTGCTGTTTCTTTGTGTTTGGCAGTTAGGGAGTTAATTCTGTCTGTGCTCAGTTCTGGGACTGGGTGCAGTTTCTCCCGGCTGCAATTAATTATTTGTTGATTGGTTTCCTTTAAATCTCTGGTGGTCTGTTTTGGGAGTTGCCAGTGAAATTCTTCATGCAGACCACAGATAGGATTGTATCTGTATAGACTTAAGTTAAAGAGCTCCTTAGTTGTTTTAAGCTCACCTTGCTTAGAGTTTAATATCCCAGATCATTTATGTTCCTTCTGTGTTTGAGTGTGTATGCAAGTCTGTGTTTTCTCCAGTCTGTCTTATATTGCTAATCTGTGTATTTAGCAGAGATCAGCCCATATCCCTTTGGTGGTAATCAGAATCCTTCTTAGGACTGATTACAGGGTTCAGGGACTGATAGGAGACAGGGTTAGGCTGGAGACTTGGACCTCTGAACCATTATCAGTACCTCCAAGGTGAGGGATTAGTTAGGACCCCAGTTTAGGGTCAGGTTAGACCCCCGGTCCTCTTCTTTCCTGTTACAGTGTATCAAGTCCTCAAGATTAATCCTGAGTTCAACGGATATCGTGTCAGGTAAATCTATTCTATATTTACATGCTGATGTTGCTAATCTATATGTTGTATAGAGTGTTGTTCTTTAATGAATAGTTTACTGACATCGTACACATATCATAAGACCGCGTGACAACAGACCCTTCTCGATCAAAATGTTTGGCCCCCATAAAATAATAAAGCTTATACTCGTCTCCCTTGCCAGCGCCTTTCCCGTGGTGTCAGCACTCGCTCTCCTGGGGCTCCCCTGCGTAAGGAAGTCAGAGATCAGCTGTAGCCCGGACTTCCTCTTCATGCTCGATTCGGCAGGAGGCGAGGACAGTGACACTGGCACTGATTAGGCTCTGGAGTCACAACCACACGGGAGCTCAGGGAGAGTGAGTGCCGACAATGCGGGAACGGTGCCGTCACATGAGGTGAGTATGAGCTTTATTATTTTATGAGGGCCAAGTCAGGGGTATGACAAAAAGGTGTCAAAGTAGTGGACAATTTCTTTAATTTAGGTATAATGAAAACTGGGGTTCCATGGATCCATGCTGCTAATATTGTGAGTATTTTGGTGCAACTAAGGGTTAATGATGTAACACCCAAGACCCCATAGTTCTGCTAATACTAAACTCAATTAACAGCAATATAGGGATCTGACAATAATGAAACCTAATTTGTTTGTATAATCCTCTCCTCCATGTCTCCAATGACAAAGGGAGACAAAATGTGGTTATCCATGGCATTGGCCGCCACAGAACTTGCCTTGCATCACTTCCACATCAAAGCATATATGATGCTGTTCGTTTGAACAAGAAGATCTGGAAACTGACCACAACAGTTGTGTTTCCGTGAATGCGCCACAGGCCTCAACTATTATACAGTATAAACCACATAAATGGCTGTTCTTTTTGTGTACATGGCAGGGATGGGTCTGTCGGTGCAGCATCCATCTGGTCTAAAGCCACATCTAGGTCATGCTACTGTCACGCGGTCTTATGATATGTGTACGATGTCAGTAAACTATTCTTAAAAGAACAACACTCTATACAACATATAGATTAGCAACATCAGCATGTAAATATAGAATAGATTTACCTGACACGATATCCGTTGAACTCAGGGTTAATCTTGAGGACTTGATACACTGTCACAGGAAAGAGGAGGACCGGGGGTCTAACCTGACCCTAAACTGGGGTCCTAACTAAACCCTCACCTTGGAGGTACTGATAATGGTTCAGAGGTCCAAGTCTCCAGCCTAACCCTGTCTCCTATCAGTCCCTGAACCCTGTAATCAGTCCTAAGAAGGATTCTGATTACCACCAAAGGGATATGGGCTGATCTCTGCTAAATACACAGATTAGACATATAAGACAGACTGGAGAAAACACAGACTTGCATACACACTCAAACACAGAAGGAACATAAATGATCTGGGATATTAAACTCTAAGCAAGGTGAGCTTAAAACAACTAAGGAGCTCTTTAACTTAAGTCTATACAGATACAATCCTATCTGTGGTCTGCATGAAGAATTTCACTGGCAACTCCCAACACAGACAACCAGAGATTTAAAGGAAACCAATCAACAAATAATTAATTGCAGCCGGGAGAAAACTGCACCCAGTCCCAGAACTGAGCACAGACAGAATTAACTCCCTAACTGCCAAACACAAAGAAACAGCAACTCAGCTGTGAGAAGTCAGAATGTGCAACCGTGACGATCTTCGTGGCGATGCACACATGACAGTACCCCCCCTTCTACGAGGGGCCTCCGGACCCTCAGGGCCAGGTTTGCCCGGGTGAGTTCTGTGGAAGGTCCGCACCAAACGATCTGCGTTAATGTCAGACGCAGGAACCCACGTCCTCTCCTCTGGACCATACCCCTTCCAATGCACCAAGTACTGAAGGGACCGGCGATTCAGACGTGAGTCAATGATCTTTGACACTTGAAACTCCAAGTTACCATTGACCACCACTGGAGGAGGAGGTAGAGGTGATGGTATGACTGGTGCCACGTACCTCTTAAGTAATGACTTGTGGAACACATTATGAATTTTAAACGTAGGAGGGAGGTCCAGACGAAATGCCACAGGATTAATTATGGAACTGATCCTGTACGGCCCGATGAATCTGGGGCCCAGCTTCCAGGAGGGAACTTTAAGTTTTATATTCCTGGTAGACAACCATACCAGATCGTTCACATTAAGATCTGGACCAGAAACTCTCCTCCTATCAGCCATACGTTTATAACGGTTCCCCATAGCACTCAGATTATTCAATACACCTCTCCACACTGAAGCAAGTGACGACGAGAAACGCTCCTCCTCAGGAACCCCAGAAGGGCCCCCCCCATTGAATGTACAAAACTGGGGATGAAAACCATATGCCCCAAAAAACGGGGACTTACCAGTGGACTCGCTCCGCCTGTTGTTAAGAGCGAACTCTGCCAGAGGCAAGAAAGAAGACCAGTCCTCCTGGTTCTCTGAGACAAAACACCGAAGATAAGTCTCTAAGCTTTGATTCAGACGCTCTGTCTGACCATTGGTCTGCGGATGAAAAGCCGAGGAAAATGACAATTGCATCCCCCGACGTAAACAAAATGCCCTCCAAAACTTGGACACAAACTGAGACCCCCTATCTGACACCACATCAGAAGGCAACCCATGAAGTCTCACAATCTCCCCAATGAACACCTGCGCCAGAGTTTTAGCATTAGGGAGGGCAGGAAGAGCAATGAAATGTGCCATCTTACTGAACCTGTCAACAACCACCAGTATGACAGTCTTCCCTGACGACTGAGGAAGGTCCGTGATGAAGTCCATAGACAAATGAGTCCATGGACGCTCCGGAAGTTTCAAGGGTAAGAGGGTCCCAGACGGACGGGTATGAGGGGTCTTAGAGCGAGCACAAACCCCACAGGATGCGACAAAAGTTAAAACATCTTTATTAACGTTAGGCCACCAAAACCGGCGAGAAAGGAGATCTAAAGTAGCCTTACTCCCTGGATGTCCTGCTAAAGCAGAATTATGATGTGCCTCAATAACCTTTTGTCTCAACTGATTTGGGACAAACAGTCTCCCTGGAGGTCCTGCAGGGGCGTCCCCCTGAGCCTCTAACACCTCCTCCTCAAGCTCAGAACATACAGCCGACACTACCACACCCTCCTGAAGGATGGGAATCGGGTCATCCATTTTCCCGGCCCCTGGGAAACTGCGAGACAAGGCATCCGCCTTAACATTCTTAGATCCAGGGCGATAAGTGACAACAAAATTAAACCTGGTAAAAAACAACGACCATCGAGCTTGTCTGGAATTCAGACGCTTAGCAGATTCCAAATACAGCAGGTTCTTGTGATCAGTAATGACGGTGACCGGGTGGACTGCCCCCTCCAAAAAGTGACGCCATTCTTCAAAAGCCAACTTAATGGCCAAAAGTTCCCTATTGCCGATATCATAATTCCTTTCGGCGGACGACAATTTTTTAGAAAAGAAAGCGCACGGATGCCATTTACCAGGGGACGGACCCTGGGACAATATTGCACCCACCCCTACGTCAGACGCGTCCACCTCCACAACGAACGGCTGTGATGCATCTGGTTGGATGAGAACGGGTGCCGAAGCAAAACATTTTTTCAAAGAGGAAAAAGCTTGGCAAGCTTTGTCCGACCATTTAGAAAAATCCGTCCCTTTTCTTGTCATGTCAGTGAGAGGTTTGACAACAGATGAGAAATTACAAATAAATTTCCGGTAGTAGTTAGCAAACCCCAGAAAACGCTGCAGAGCCTTAAGATCCTCTGGCTGATCCCATTCAAGCACTGCTCTCACCTTTTCAGGGTCCATACGGAAACCGGAGGCTGACACCAAGAAACCCAAAAACTGAAGTTCCTGTACGGCGAATACACACTTTTCCAGTTTGGCGTATAGTTTATTGTCTCGCAAGATCTGCAACACCTGTCTCACATGCTCCTGGTGAGACACAAGATCTGGTGAGTAAATTAAAATGTCATCCAAATATACGACCACAAACAGCCCCACCAGATGACGAAAAATGTCATTAACAAAATGTTGGAATACTGCTGGTGCAGTAGTCAGACCAAAAGGCATGACAAGGTTCTCATAATGTCCCTCCGGCGTGTTAAACGCCGTTTTCCACTCATCCCCCTCTTTTATCCTAATCAGATTATACGCCCCCCTGAGATCCAATTTAGAGAACCATTTGGCGCCAACAATTTGATTGAAGAGATCAGGAATCAGAGGGAGTGGATACGGATCTCGAACAGTAATCCGATTAAGTTCGCGGAAATCCAAGCAAGGGCGTAGGCCTCCATCTTTTTTCTTCACAAAGAAGAACCCCGCGGCCACTGGGGAAGATGAAGGTCTAATATGCCCTTTGGCCAGACTTTCCGAAATATAATCTTTCATAGCCTGCCTCTCAGGACCAGAAAGGTTATATAACCTAGCTTTAGGTAACTTAGCATCAGGAAGTAAATTAATAGAGCAGTCATACACGCGATGAGGAGGCAACTCCTGACACCCCTCCTCAGAGAACAAATCCCCAAAGTCCTCCAAAAAAGGAGGCAAAGTACTAGGCACGACCGCACTGATGACTGTGTTCATGCAGTTACTTTTGCAAAACTCCCCCATTGGCTTATATCTCTGGACTGCCAATTAATCACAGGGTTATGTTTAACCAACCAAGGAAGTCCCAACACAATAGGAGTAGGTAGACCCTCCAACACATAACAAGATAATAGTTCCCTATGTATTGCCCCTACCCGAAGGTCAATGTTATGAACCTCATGAACAAAGCTACCTTGGCCGAGAGGCCTGGCGTCAATGGAGAATATAGGGATCGGTTTGACCAATACACTCAGATGCATACCTTGAGCCTGAGCAAACTGAGCGTCAACCAGATTAGCCCCGGACCCACTATCAAGAAGAACAGAAAATCTCTCCACTCTCGTACCAACCACCACCTCCACTGGTACAAGGAACTGAGAAGAACTAGCGGACGAAATACATACTCCCAGGTTGTCGTCCACCACACAACCTGGGATTAACAGTTTTCCGGCGACTTTTTGCTCAACAAGGCACGGGATGGACATCCCCCAACAAAATGTCCCTCTTTCCCGCAGAAGAAACACCTTCTAGTCCTGCGGCGTACCGCCAATCCCCTCCTACGAAATGATGTCCCTCTCAACTGCATAGGCTCCTCCGAACAGACAAGGGGAACCTCAACATAAGGGACTTTAGTAGTAGGTGGAGTAACAACAGGGGGCGGAGTTACCTCGCACCTCTCCCGGAGCCGTCTATCAGTACGGATAGCTAGGGCCATAGCAGCCTCCAGTGATGGAGGAGAATCATACTGAGCCAAAACGTCCTTTAATTTGTCAGAAAGCCCATGACAAAACTGGCTCCTAAGAGCTGGGTCATTCCACTGAGTATCTGTGGCCCATCTACGGAACTCAGAAGCAAATTCCTCCGCCGGACGATCTCCCTGCTGTATCTTACGTAATTTTGTCTCAGCAAGAGAGACCCGATCTGGGTCATCATATACCAAACCCAGGGCAGTAAAAAATCGATCTACTGACTGTAGAGCCGGGGATCCCGGAGGAAGGGAGAAGGCCCAGGATTGAGGGTCTCCTTGTAGGAGCGAGATAACAATTCCCACTCTCTGCTCTTCACTCCCTGATGATCGAGGCCGAAGCCGAAAATACAATTTACATGCTTCCCTGAAGGTAAAAAATTTGTCTCGCCCACCAGTGAACCTGTCCGGGAGAGCTACTTTAGGTTCAAATCTGGTTTGCTCCGAGAGAGACAAAACTTTGGACTTAATGTCCGTCAGCTCCATGGATAATCCCTGCAACTGCAGAGCCAGCTGGGCTACTGGATCCATGGCAACTGGGAATAATTTTATGGGCCAGTGAAAATGTCACGCGGTCTTATGATATGTGTACGATGTCAGTAAACTATTCTTAAAAGAACAACACTCTATACAACATATAGATTAGCAACATCAGCATGTAAATATAGAATAGATTTACCTGACACGATATCCGTTGAACTCAGGGTTAATCTTGAGGACTTGATACACTGTCACAGGAAAGAGGAGGACCGGGGGTCTAACCTGACCCTAAACTGGGGTCCTAACTAAACCCTCACCTTGGAGGTACTGATAATGGTTCAGAGGTCCAAGTCTCCAGCCTAACCCTGTCTCCTATCAGTCCCTGAACCCTGTAATCAGTCCTAAGAAGGATTCTGATTACCACCAAAGGGATATGGGCTGATCTCTGCTAAATACACAGATTAGACATATAAGACAGACTGGAGAAAACACAGACTTGCATACACACTCAAACACAGAAGGAACATAAATGATCTGGGATATTAAACTCTAAGCAAGGTGAGCTTAAAACAACTAAGGAGCTCTTTAACTTAAGTCTATACAGATACAATCCTATCTGTGGTCTGCATGAAGAATTTCACTGGCAACTCCCAACACAGACAACCAGAGATTTAAAGGAAACCAATCAACAAATAATTAATTGCAGCCGGGAGAAAACTGCACCCAGTCCCAGAACTGAGCACAGACAGAATTAACTCCCTAACTGCCAAACACAAAGAAACAGCAACTCAGCTGTGAGAAGTCAGAATGTGCAACCGCGACGATCTTCGTGGCGATGCACACATGACAGCTACATGGTGGACACTTTATTAGCTTAGATATTGAAAATGTAAATGGTGAAACTTCTCCATGTAAATTATATTGTAATCATTTTCTAAAAGTGAAAATTGTCATTTATGTATCTGATCCTTGTAACTTCCAATCTGGTTATGAGATGGTAATTTTGTATCTGTTATACAGTCTAACCAGTTAAGACCAGACTTGCTTTTAATTAGAGGAACATATGGCTTTCTGCGTATGATACATTATCATGGTGTCTGATATCAAGCAGCAGCTGTCGAGTCTCAGATTGCGTAGCAATGATCTGGAGTTAGAGAGTGAGGCCCCATTATAAGAGGTTGGACACATTACTAAGTGGTTAGTGAAAACTAAACAATGACTCTGTTAACCCCTAGGAAACATCTGTGAATATACAACGTTCTAGCCAAGAAGCACGTTTGCCGAATATGGAAGAGAGTTGAGATCCACCTGCTGTGAGCTAGCCTCAGTGCTGCGCTTGCAAGCTGTATAGCAAAGAGCTTGTAAATGCTGCGGTCCTTGCCTGGTAGACCAGCCTCCCCGCTAAACTGCAGAGGTAGACCAGCCTCCCCGATACACTGTAGAGGTAGTCAGCAATCTAGTCAACGAGTAGTAAAGGCAACACATATTTTGCTGGCGAATATCGAACTATACATTTCTCACTTTTGAGAAATTTGACCTTTCCATTCTGTTGCGGTCAGTATAGGAGTTGGCTTATACAGTTAGGTCCATATATATTTGGACAGACATTTATCTAATTTTGGTTCTAGACATTACCACAAGGCTATTTCATGGACAGGTGTGGGCAATCCCTTCGTTATGTCATTCTCAATTAAGCAGATAAAAGGGCTGGAGTTGATTTGAGGTGTGGTGTTTGCATTTGGAAGGTTTTACTGTGAAGGAAACATGCTGTCAAAAGAGCTCTCCATGCAGGTGAAACAAGCCATCCTTAAGCTGCAAAAACAGAAAAAAAATGCATCCGAGAAATTGCTGCAACATTAGGAGTGGCAAAATCTACAGTTTGGTACATCCTGAGAAAGAAAGAAAGCACTGGTGAACTCATCAATGCGAAAAGACCTGGGCGCCCACAGAAAACAACAGTGGTGGATGATCGCAGAATAATCTCCATGGTGAAGAGAAACCCCTTCACAACAGCCAACCAAGTGAACAACACTCTCCAGGAGGTAGACGTATTAATATCCAACTCTACCATAAAGAGAAGACTGCATGAAATTAAATACAGAGGGTTCACTGCATGGTCAAAGCCACTCATAAGCATCAAGAATAAAAAGGCTAGACTTGACTTTGCTAAAAAACATCTAAAAAAGCCAGCACAGTTCTGGAAGAACATTCTTTGGACAGATGAAACCAAGATCAACCTCTACCAGAATGATGGAAAGAGAAAAGTATGGCGAAGGCGTGGTACAGCTCATGATCCAAAGCATACCACATCACCTGTAAAACACGGCGGAGGCAGTGTGGTGGCTTGGGCATGCATGGCTGCCAGTGACACTGGGTCACTAGTGTTTATTGATGATGTGACACAGGACAGAAGCAGCCGAATGAATTCTGTGGTATTCAGAGCCATACTGTGTGCTCAGATCCAGCCAAATGCAGCCAAACTGATTGGTCGTCGTTTCATACTACAGATGGACAATGACCCAAAACATAAAGCCAAAGCAACCCAGGAGTTTATTAAAGCAAAGTGGAATATTCTTGAATGGCCAAGTCAGTCACCTGGTCTCAACCCAATTGATCATGCATTTCACTTGCTAAAGACTAAACTTCAGACAGAAAGGCCCACAAAGAGCAACTGAAAACCACCGCGGTGAAGGCCTGGCAGAGCATCAAAAAGGAGGAAACACAGCGTCTGGTGATGTCCATGAGTTCAAGACTTCAGGCAGTCATTGCCAACAAAGGGTTTTCAACCAAGTACTAGAAATGAACATTTTATTTAATCTGTCCAATTACTTTTGGTCACTTTAAAAACAGGGTGGCACATGTTAAGGAGCTGAAACTCCTAAACCCTTCATCCAATTTTAATGTGGATACCCTCAAATGAAAGCTGAAAGTCTGAACTTCAACTGCATCTGATTTGTTTTGTTTAAAATTCATTGTGGTAATGTCTAGAACCAAAACTAGATAAATGTTTTCTCTGTCCAAATATATATGGACCTAACTGTATTTGGCACAAGACTGCACATTTTAAGCAATTCTAAAGCCCTCGTACCCTTAGATCGATGTCAGCCAAACAGTGGTTCAGCTGATCATTCGGCCAGCAGCAATCTCTGCAGACTCTCCCATACACAGAAGCGCATGTTTGGCCAAGTGCTCGTGTCCTCCATGAGAAAGTCCTTACCAGACATGTCTGGCACCGCCTGTTCTCAAAGAGAACAAAAGGATTCTCTGAAATCTCACGTCAGATCCTTAAGGAGGTTGTCCCATTTTGGGATGAAAGTCTTCAGTCACGTAACGTGACTGCAGACTTCTGAATCCTGGCGGCACGTGGTATGCACGCTGTCAGGATACACAGGTATTGTTGGTGCGAGAAGGCGGTCACATGATTGCATGTGATTGGCATACTTCTGCTCACATTCTGACTATACATGAGTGTCCTATCATAAATACTTTTGTTATGGCAATACTTGCGTTTCTTAACCCCCTGATCTCACCACTAATATCAGAGGATCCTGTAATTACTGAAGACTTTCAGCCTAAGCTTTGACAACCCCTTTGATGCCTCTGACAATTAATTGTCCAGGGCTCCTACATATATTAGTCTGTTGGTGCCTGAGCCAGTCATTATCAGCAGGTTCGGACGACACTAGTCTAATGTGTATTGGGGGGAGGGAGACTTTTGCACTTATTCGCTGAGTTAATTCTTCAAATACTCTTATTTCAGATGATTCTAAATGCCAAATTCGACTGTGTAACCTAAAGTGCCGAGATAATAACTGATTATCACAACAGATTATGCAAATTAGCACCCGTTGAGGAGGAGGAGGAGGAAAGTTGGCGCTATCTGGTGCCAAGGACTAGAGGTGTCTACCCTTTCATTTCCCTAGGAAAGGTAATTTGCATACCTGTTTCTCAATTAGTGCTACTTGGCTGTAAAGGTACTGCCACACTAAACAATCCCGCTAGCGATCACAATAACGATGCATACTAATGCGATCGCTAGCGGGATTGTTTCTATATCGCTAAATGCGGCCACATTTAGCGATATAGTTAACGACGCTATCGCCGTTAGCGATCTTAACGACTTTAGCGGTACAAAAGTACCGCTAAATCGCTAAGAAAAGGTGCCACACAGCGATTAGATACTTACCCAGCGGGAGCGCCGACGAGAAAATAGGGTCCGGAGCGATTCCAGCGACGAGCGAGATCACAGCAGGAAGCTCGTCGCTGGAAGCTGCCGCACTGAACAACATCGCTAACAGGATCGCTAAATAGTGACGTTTTTTAGCGATCCCGTTAGCGATATTGTTTAGTGTGGCATACCCTTAAGTCTTCTTCAGTTGGCGCTCTGCAGAAGAAGTAACATTAACAACACCTATACACCCAGAACAAAATATCTTGACGGGATGGATTATTGAGACAAGACTAGTAGCAGAACTAAATCATTATACAAATTTATTAAAATCAGCAAAAAAAAACATGGCTGGTCTGGGTTTCATGGTTTTTATTAAAAAAAGCACCAACTAAAATCAAAGAGAAAAAGATTTAAAGAAAAAAATATCTTAAAAAGACACAAATGCTTTAGAACTCCCGCTTGTCTGCCTGTACATCAATGATGCCTATGTTATACACTTTAATGGACAGATTAACCTTTTATCGACTAGCTGTGGACATTGTATGGATGGTCTGAGTCCTCCAGGATGAGACATTTTCTTTGTTACTGCTTCCAGCTCTGGGTAACAGATTTAGGTCCTAAAAACCACAACAGTTTTCTATTTCCCAGACCAGATGTTAAATTCACTGAATCTGCTTAACCCTGCACTAAAGTTGCAAAACTGATTTTATTTCATACAGTGAAACCGCTTGGTGCTGAATGTGGCACCTCTAAAATAAAAATCTCGACTAAAACATAATAAAAATGATTACACAAGACATTTCACAACATGAGCAAGGACCAGGAAGTCATTGCCGAATCATAAACCCGAATCCACACAACTGGGTGAATCCATGGCACAAACGTATGTATAAAAGGCTTTCCATGGGACACGTATTAATTTGTGATTTATAATCCATTTGTGATCGATCCTGCCGATTTATCTACACAATTTCCATTAGTCACGGAGCTCTACAGTTGTCTTCTACACGTTTGTGTACCTGGCCAGACTGCCACCCTATATTGTTGTATAACTGTTCTAGAAGGAAAAAAGATAAAATATTCATTTTCAGCATTTCTGATGTCCACAGTATTTGTCACCTACAATTATAGAGGATTTTGATTGTTACAATCTTTAGGATTTGCTGCAAGAATAGAAAACAAAAAAGGAGAAATGGATACAGCAATGAGTGAGCTAAAAAGAGGTGTTCTTCCTGAGCGGTGGGTTTGATTGAGGTACAGCAGATCCGTTGCCTTTGATGCCTTTTCTATTCTTGTTCTTGGTTAATCATGCAATGTTTGGTTGAATGTGGTGATCCAGTGCTAAAACAGAGGATATTTTTGTCTTAATGGTGAAAGGAGGACAATAGGAACAGTTGGAATCCCTTCTCTATGCCAAAGCACCCATAGGGTCCCAGGCTGGTAGCACCACTGGGTCCTGTTTCAGCACCTCCAAAACTTCCTCAGGTACATGTTTCTTGTCCACAACAACTTCGTAGACATACTCCGAGAACCATTCATCAGTCATGATGAGATAACCTAGGCAAGAGCAAAAGTATCTTAATTACCGTATTAATAAATTATTAGTCGCCTAAGACTCATCTGGTACTTATTTTTTGCTGTATTCTAACATTTTATACACATTACGTAATTTTACTTAGAAGACTTGTAATTTGCTCAAAAAATTTAGGTAAATGCCTTGTAAAAATACCCGAGTCCCTAGATTATTTATCTCTTTTCCAACTTGAACTGCATCACTCCATAGCAGATATTCACATTTGTTTTTTTCAGGGAGGGCAGTATGTGAGATCTCTGCTATGCAGTCGAACTGGGTGTTTCTTCAGTCTCTTATGGGGCTTGTACTTGACCCCTCTCTCCTAGATGCTGCCAATCACGGTCTCAGACGCTGCGAATGCAGTGATTGGCAGAATCTGGGAGGAAAGGGTGAAATTTCACATCCCCCTAGAAGACTGAAGAAACACCCAGTTGGTTTGCAAAGGAAATATTTCACATGGGTGATGCAGCATGGAAGGAGCACAGGGAAAACTGAAGCTGGGAAACTTCTGAGCAGTGCTTGCATTCTCTTTGCTATGAAGCTTGCAAGCTTAGCTTACTTGGCCTGGGTAACTAGCCACCACCAATAACCTGGAGAGATAGCCAATAACTTAGGAAATGAGTAGTAATTTTTTGTTTTAAGATCTTTGCAATTTTACCTATATCTGATTATGAGAACCACTTTAAATATTATATAATATATATATATTTATTTGTGTGTGTATATGCGAGATATTTACATATCAGGAATATACTGTAATTATACAACACACATATATAACCATAAACAATCAAAAGTACTTAAGCCTTGAACCCATCTGTGGTGGTGCTGGGACCTCGATCTGGAGGACTGTAAATTATAGCAGATAATTCCTTATTCAAACACATAGGTTTCTTGAGATCTAAGCACTCTTGAGTAGTGTTGAGCATTCCGATACTGCAAATATCGGGTATCGGCCGATATTAGCTGTATCGGAATTCCGATTCCGAGTTCCGATATTTTCGTCTTATCGGATACCGGAATCGGATTTGTCACTGTCACTGTGAGTGTCCGTCGGTCGGGTCTGTCAGGAGTCAGCGGCACTTACCTGGCAGAAGATCTCCGGCGGTCACGTCCTGGACTGCTTCATGGCCGCCATCCTCTTCTCCCCGGCGGTCACATGCAGTTTCTCGCGATAACTGCAGTGACTGCTGGGTAATCCCGGCCGTAAAGCAGTCAGTCCGATGACGTCACCGCCGGGGAAGCAGGTAATCAGCTGTGCTGCGTTGCAATGACAGGCTCTGCCTGTCATTGCGATGTAGCAGAGTTGGATCGTCGTGGGACAATCGTTACTATGGACTGCGTCGGACAGGTGGTATACTGTTGGTTTTTTTTTTTTCTTTTTTTACAGGAGATCGATGGCGTCGCAGGAATGAGTGTATAATAAAAGAAATGAAAACTGTGTTGTCTCTTTTATTTCATTAAAATACTTTTTTCTTGCTTTGTCTTTTTTTTACACATTTAATAACTTTGGGATTAATAATGGATCGGTGTCTTATTGACACCTCTCCATTATTAACCGGGCTTATTGTCACCGTGCAATCAACGGTGACAATAACCCCTTATTACCCCGCTTGCCACCGCTACAGGGCAAGTGGGAAGAGCCGGGTAAAGTGCCACAATTGGCACATCTTTTGATGCGCCAAATGTGGGGCTGCTGTAGCCTGGTATTATCAGGCTGTTGAGGGCCAAAATCCATGGGCCTTGACAGTCTTTTAATACCAGGCCGCAGCAGTCTGCATTTTACTTGGCTGGTTAACAAAAATAGGGGGGATCCCCACGCCGTTTTTTTTTCGAGGGGATCCCCTATTTTTGTTAACCAGCCAAGCTAAGCAGACTGCTGTGGCCTGGTATTATCAGGCTTGCAAGGTCCATGGATATTGGATCCTTACCAGCCTGAAAAACCAGGCCTCAGCGGTCTGCTTCATCTGGCTGGTTAACAAAAATAGGGGGGACCCCACGCCAATTTTTTTCGAGGGGATCCCCTATTTTTGTTAATCAGCCAAGATATGCAGACTGCTGTGGCCTGGTATTATCAGGCTGGCAAGGTCCATGGATCTTGGCTCCTTAACAGCCTGAAAATCCAGGCCTCAGCGGTCTGCTTCATCTGGCTGGTTAACAAAAATAGGGGGGACCCCACGCCAATTTTTTTCGAGGGGATCCCCTATTTTTGTTAATCAGCCAAGATATGCAGACTGCTGTGGCCTGGTATTATCAGGCTGGCAAGGTCCATGGATCTTGGCTCCTTAACAGCCTGAAAATCCAGGCCTCAGCGGTCTGCTTCATCTGGCTGGTTAACAAAAATAGGGGGGACCCACGCCATTTTTTTTTCGAAGGGAACCCCTATTTTTGTTAATCAGTTCCCTCTGACGTCACTGATTGTGTCCCTGGCTGACCTGAAGTGAAAGTGGAAAGCAATCAATTAAGCTTTCCACTTAAGGGCCCGTCTCACATAGCGATATCGCTACCGAGATCGCTGCTGAGTCACTAGTTTTGTGACGCAGCAGCGAGCTCACCAGCGATATCGCTGTGTGTGACATTCAGCGACGATCAGCCCCCCTGCCGGGTATCGCTGATCGTCGCTGAAATGTCAGGACCTTTGATCGCTGGTTTCCCGCCTGTCACACGCAGCGATGCGTGCCTGTCAGAGGGAAACCAGCGATCAAAAAAAGGTCCTGACATTTCTGCGACGATCAGCGATACCCGGCAGGGGGGCTGATCGTCGCTGAATGTCACACACAGCGATATCGCTGGTGAGCTCGCTGCTGCGTCACAAAACTAGTGACTCAGCAGCGATCTCGGTAGCGATATCGCTATGTGAGACGGGCCCTTAAGCGATGTTACCCGCAGTGTCGCTGTCCCAGATCGCTGCCTGAGCTGCCTGTTTGGCAGCTCAGCAGCGATCATGTAGCGATACACCAGCGATCCTGACAAGTGCATATCGTTGTCGGGATCGCTGGTGTATCGTTATGTGACACCCAGCCTTTACTCTCCTGTCAGGCAGGAGAGGAACTCATTCATTTGGGGTTTACTGTGAGGCTGCAGCATTAGCTGCGGTCCCTGCAGTAAACATTAACCCTTTCTGAAGGATTACACCGTGGGACCTGACTGTGCATGGGATAGGTAAGAATAATTTTGCTTTTTTATTTTATTTTTATTACAGGAAATGGTTTTTGCAGTAAAATAAAAGATGGTCAAAAACATGTGTCTTTATTTCATTAAAATGATTTTTAATTAAAGTGTGTGTGTTTTATTTTTATTTCATGCAATAGGATTAATAATTGATAGTTGTCTAATTGACAGCTCTCAATTATTAACCTGGCTTAAGGTCACCTTTCAATAGCAAGGTGGCTTTAACCCCATATTAACCCATTCGCCACCGCTACAGGGCAATGGGAATAGACGGGCAAAGTGCCAGAAAGGGCGAATCTAATTATAGATTTGTCTTTCCTGGGGTGTCTGGGGGCAGATGTTAGTAGCCGGGGGGGGGGCAAAAATAATGGTCCCTCTCTGGGCTATTATTATCTGCCCCCACTCACTGGCTTTGTCTGTCTGGTTGCGACCCCATTCTTTCCTTGTAAACACTAAATATACACACATAGAATACATATATATATATATACATGTCATTGTGACATATATATATACATATATGTATAGTTTATACACTTCTACATAGTAAAATATCCTTTGATTCAATTGCCGGGTAAAGCCGGCTTCAGTGAAAAGACAGAAGCACCCGACATGAAATGACACTTGGTGTACATAGGGTTAACCATGTCTTTTCATGTCCTTTGCTATCTAATTTGCACAAACAATTAAATCAGACTATGTGTGCAAAATTTCACACCTCTAGGGGTTAATTAAAGGTGTAAATTCGTAGCAAAAAAGTCCGTTTTTTTTACAACAAATTTACACCTTTAATTAACCCCTAGAGGTGTGAAATTTTGCACACATAGTCTGATTTAATTGTTTGTGCAAATTAGATAGCAAAGGACATGAAAAGAAATGTTTAACCCTATGTACACCAAGTGTCATTTCATGTCGGGTGCTTCTGTCTTTTCACTGAAGCCGGCTTTACCCGGCAATTGAATCAAAGGATATTTTACTATGTAGAAGTGTATAAACTATACATATATGTATATATATATGTCACAATGACATGTATATATATATATATGTATTCTATGTGTGTATATTTAGTGTTTACAAGGAAAGAATGGGGTTTTTTTAGTTGCGATATTTTGTTCCCATAGACTTACATGGGACTTCCGGTATCGGTATCGGGTATCGCCGATATTTTAGTGATATCGGCGATACCATTCCGATTCCGATACTTTAGCATATCGGAAAGTATCGCTCAACTCTACTCTTGAGCTTACAAGTCATGCAGTATCAGAGAAATGAGACGTCAGTTTTCTGTAGCTACAAAGTAAAATAAGTTCTTCAAGGTCTGCCACATTTAGAGGGAATACGTTTCGCTGATTAGAATACAAGTAATTGAGCTTAGCTGAATCTGTATAATATACTTCCTTTCAAGATCCCACCCAAATTCCTGCAATTATATGGAAAACAAAATGTTAGGAATGCGAGAGCCTTCCAGGGATTGTTAAAGGATTAAAGATTACAACCTCGGTAGACTAGTCAATGCTTAACCAGTTTTGCGGTCACTTTTTTCTAATTGACCACTTGCACCAGTGGCCTTTTCACCGGTGGCCCTGTTGTAAAACTAAATTTCCCATCTCATCCCAACAGGGGCATGCATAGAGTTGTAGTATTGTACACAACTGGAAAACTAATTTACAGAAAGATATAATTAATGAACTTAACTTCCGGTGAATGTGGAAACCCAATCAAATTCAGAAAAGTTCAATAGTGTCTGTACTGAACGATCAATTGCGGAGTCCTGGGGACAGCACAATAATTAATAATAGAGGCCACCATTTTTTACAACATAAATGTTATTTCACAACAACTTTATGAAAGCGGAATGCAATACAGGGATTTGTGGAATTGTCAAATGTTCTTTGCATAAACTCAGGTGTCTCTCATTTGCATATTGAATATCACCCAGACTGATCACCAAATTGCCCATGTTTATACATTGACAGATGATATTATATACTTATATTAGTAGAATTACTGGCTTTGCATGGATACATTCGGTTTAACTGTTTGTGTGTGGTTAAAATATGAAGCCAACATATCAGGAGTTGTTATGCGCAGAAACTTTCAGTCTCTAGTAGCGCTCTGAAGAGATTTCAATTTTTGCTTTTGTAATCAATTATCAAATAAGTTGATAACGGTAAGACGTATAGAGCTGAAACAGGGTGTAAAAGCGCTTGATTTACCCATGTGCAACATTTAGGGCAGCAGTTTTGATTTGACAACCCTTCTTTCCGTATTTCCGCTCGATTACCTTTTTATTATTACAAACCAATAAAAATATATTTGATTAGAAAAAGATTACTTCAATAGTTCCAATAAGGGAAACAGATCAGTACATTTTTACATATGAAAATTGTGGCATGGCTTTATAGATGCTGTTCACACAATAAAAATTATCCTTTCTTTATACTCATCTGATGTGCCAGTCATGAGAAATCTAGAGTAGAAGCCATATGCAAATTGGGCTGTAAGTGCTCTGAAGGCATGTTCATGCACTTGGCCTACTTCTGGGCCCTCCTCCAATGCACCTCAGTCTGACTAGCATGTGGCGTCTACACTCCATTTCTCATGACTAGCACATCACATCTCTACAAATAAGGCACCATATTTATTAGGGGATAAGCGCTTATACAGCCATACCGCTACTTCCATATTTATAAATAGTGCCGACAGGTTTTCTTCAAAGGAATCTGGTCACCATTAAAATGAACTCTAATCTGCTGGCATCATGTTAGGCTATGTGCACACGTTGCGAAATTGCCGTGGAAATTTCCGCGGCAATTCCGCACCTCCCTGCCGCGGGAAATCCACATATTATAGGTATGCGTATTCTCGCTAAAAACTAGCGTTTTGCAAGCGTAATTAGCTTGCAGAATGCTAGCGTTTTCCAAGCGATCTGTAGCATCGCTTGGAAAACTGAGTGACAGGTTGGTCACACGAGTCACACATAGTGTTTGACACGTGTGACCAACTTTTTACTATTGATGTCGCCTGCGCCGCATCAATAGTAAAAAGATCTAATGTTAAAAATAATAAAAAAAATAAAAAATCGTGCTATTCTCACCTTCCGGCGGCCCCCGCAGCTTTCCCGCCTCTCAGCGACGCTCCCGGCCAATCCCGTTCCCAGGCTTCCTTTGCGACAATGACCCCAGATGACGTAGCATCATGCAAGACCGCTACGTCATCTGGGGTGATTCTCGCAATGCATCACTGGGAACGGGATTGGACGGGAGCGTCGCTGAGAGGCGGGAAAGCTGCGGGGGCCGCCGGAAGGTGAGATTATCATTATTTTTTATTTTAATTATTGTTTTAATATGGATATGGTACCCAGGGCCTGGAGGAGAGTCTCCTCTCCTCCAGGCCCTGGGTACCATCCGCACATGAACCGCTTACTTTGCGCATGGTGGGCACAGCCACATGTGGAAAGTAAGCGGTTCAATGCATTCCTATGGCGTCGGAATCGCCGCGATTCCGCAAAAAAGAATGAGCATGCTGCGGATTCTTCAGTGATGCGATTCCGCCGCGGAAAAACACGCAGCATGTGCACAGCATTGCGGAATCCCACAGGCTATAATGAGTTGTGTAAGCGTTTCCGCCGCAAAAACGCTAAGAATCCGCAACGTGTGCACAGACCCTTAGAGAGCAAAAGGAGCGGAGTTGATTGAAATGTAGTTTTGTGAGAAAAGATTCAGTATATCCTGTGTTTTAATTATTTAAACCTTAGCTACAGTGGGTACGAAAAGTATTCAGACCCCTCTTCAATTTTTCACTCTGTTTCATTGCAGCCATTTGGTAAATTTAAAAATATTCATTTTTTTCTCATTAATGTACACTCTGCACCCCATCTTGACTGAAAAAAAAAAAACAGAAAAGTAAAAATTTTTGCAAATTTATTAAAAAAGAAAAACTGAAATATCACAGTCATAAGTATTCAGACCCTTTGCTCAGTATTGAGTAGAAGCACCCTTTTGAGCTAGTGCAGCCATGAGTCTTCTTGGGAATGATGCAACAAGTTTTTCACACCTGGATTTGGGGATCCTCTGCCATTTTTTCTTGCAAATCCTCTCCAGTTCCGTCAGGTTGGATGGTGAACTTTGGTGGACAGCCATTTTCAGGTCTCTCCAGAGATGCTCAATTGGGTTTAGGTCAGGGCTCTGGCTGGGCCAATCAAGAATGGTCACAGAGTTGTTCTGAAGCCACTCCTTTGTTATTTTAGCTGTGTGCTTAGGGTCATTGTCTTGTTGGAAGGTGAACCTTCGGCCAAGTCTGAGGTCCAGAGCACTCTGGAAGACGTTTTCATCCAGGATATCTCTGTACTTGGCCGCATTCATGTTTCCTTCAATTGCAACCAGTCGTCCTGTCCCTGCAGCTGAAAAACACCCCCCATAGCATGATGCTGCCACCACCATGTTTCACTGTTGGGATTGTATGGGGCAGGTGATGAGCAGTGCCTGGTTTTCTCCACACATACCACTTAGAATTATCACCAAAAAGTTCTATCTTCATCAATCAGACAAGAGAATTTTATTTCTCATAGTCTGGGAGCCCTTCATGTGTTTTTTAGCAAACTCTATGCGTGCTTTTATATGTCTGGCACTGAGGAGAGGCTTCCAACAGGCCACTCTGCCATAAAGACCCGACTGGTGGAGAGCTGCAGTCATAGTTGACTTTGTGGAACTTTCTCCCATCTCCCTACTGCATCTGTGGAGCTCAGCCACAGTGATCTTGGGGTTCTTCTTTACGTCTCTCACCAAGGCTCTTCTCCCACGATTGCTCAGTTTGGCTGGACGGCCAGGTCTAGGAAGACTTCTGGTGGTCCCAAACGTCTTCCATTTAAGGATTATGGAGGCCACTGTGCTCTTAGGAACCTTGAGTACAGCAGAAATTCTTTTGTAACCTTGGCCAGATCTGTGCCTTGCCACAATTCTATCTATGAGCTCCTTGGCCAGTTCTTTTGACCTCATGATTCTCATTTGATCTGACATGCACTGTGAGCTCTGAGGTCTTATATAGACATGTGTTTGCCTTTACAAATCAAGTCCTATCAGTTTAATTAAACACAGCTGGACTCCAATGAAGGAGTAGAACCATCTCAAGGAGGATCACAAGGAAATGGACAGCATGTGACATAAATATGAGTGTCTGAGCAAAGGGTGTGAATACTTATGTCTATGTGATATTTCAGTTTTTCTTTAATAAATTTGCAAAAATTTCTACATTTCTGTTTATTTTCGTCAGTCAAGATGGGTTGCAATGAAACAAAGAGTGAAAAATTTAAAGGGGTCTGAATACTTTCCGTACCCACTGTATTTCTGGGATTTTCGATCCAGGTGGTGGTCCTATCTGCAATTTCATGAAATGCTGATAAGTAAGAATTTGAAAGTAAGTTTGTTTTCTTTCTAGAACTTTCAATACAACTTGAAAATCTCATCACATTTTAAATAAATTCTGCATCAACTTATTTTAACATAGCCTGAAATACTTTCTAGTTATCAGCATCACCATTGTGTGTTTACAAGGAGGTCTATTTGAGGTTGGGATTTCCTCTAATGCCCTTATCTTGTTTCTGTAAGGGGGCCTCTTGCAAAACATGGTCACCCAACTGAACAAAACTTCCGCAAGTTGATAGCCTCCCATTTCCAGGTGGAGATTTCCAGAAATCACTACGTTTTTCCTCCAGTATCAATCAAACTAGAGAGGAAGTTAAATCCCCGATCCATTGTTGCTCTACCAGAAATGCGTTTTACAAACTTGATTAATAGTTTCTGCTTACGATGACTTTGAAGGAAAGAAACTACGGCTAGATCAGACCACGGTGTAGATATTTGTTATTATAAATGGGAAGGTAGAGGGTACACACTAAATGGACATGAGCCAGCAAGCAGATTGTTATTGCTCCTACTACCGAAGTATAAGACAGAGACCATGTGAAGAAGGAAAGTGAAGGATTCCTTTAGAATAAATGTAATTTTATAAGTGACTACTCCAAGCAAAGGTAAATTTATAATCTTGCAATGTCACACTGGCCAGAAGGAATATTTTAGACTACTTCCTTTCCGGAAGAGTTTTCAGCAGACTCTATCATCAGAGGCAGGATTAAAATGCCAGGTAACAACCTCTATACAGACCTGATAACACAAAATCCATCAATCACAGTAGGTGATGTCAAAGCTGACCTTGCTCCCCCCTCACTCAATAGATACTTCATTACAAAAGGTGAGAAAGATTGGGTCGGGGTCTGACCATTGTGGCTAAAACAAAAACCCGATTATATATAGGTAATTTTCTGATTACAAGTTCCCTTTAATTTAATGCAACAATCACAATTATAGAGAAACTTCCCTTGTCTTGTAGGCCTAAATGAAGAATAACTTGCTATCTAATATATAGCATTTGCTGGCATTGCTACAGAGAAACCTTCAGCTCTACTTGGGAGTATCCAGTAATAAGCTATGGAATCTTTCTTTAATCTCTGTGGCGCTTTACCAAGGTCCATTCCAGACAGTCTGCGCTGCGACCCCGGAACCTCTACTAATTAATAATATTGTTTGCCATTGCAAGGATTTGGGGATTTAGCTTTGATTAGAACTTATCCAGGCGGCTCTTAAGTAAAAAATCTACAGGCAGTTTCATTTTACACTTTCTCCCCAGACACGAGTTTTGTCTCCACGATCTGCTATTCATTACATACCTATCAGGATTTGGGTTTGTAAAAATACATCAGATCTAGCAAAATGTACAGGAAGCCAAAATGTCAAAGCAGTCATATTTCATACATATATACTTTTACATAAGGGACAGAATGAAAATAAACATAGGCTATCACACACTGTTAGACTAAATAACCACAAGAGGAGACCCGGTGGCTCTCGTTTAGATGTGTATGCACAAAGCTTGGCCCCCCTTTGTCATCCAGGAGTTTGGTTAACCTTTTATGTACTTTCCATTACTTTTGGGTCAATTTTCGACCCCTTTGTTGTCCAGGTGTTTATGCTAAAATTTGTAAAGGGACGGTGAAAATATAATAAGTGGCCACTAGTGATGAGCGAGCGTGCTTGGATAAGGTGTTATCCGAGTACGCTTGTGTCCTAATTGAGTATTTTCGCCGTGCTCAAAAAAAATGCTTGAGTCGCCGCGGCTGCATGTCTCGCAGCTGTTCGACAGCCGTACCACATGCAGGGATTGCCTGTCTGTTAAGCAATTCCTGCATGTGTTGAGGCTGTCGAACAGCCGCGGAGACTTGAGCATTTTTTCCAGCACACCGAAAATACTCAATTAGGACACAAGCATGCTCGGATAACACCTTAGAGGCCTGGTGCCCTCAACTTCTTTGGTGCAGAGTCCTCAGATTCTGTAGTGCGTCAAAGTTGTTAAAAGACAATTTTAAATCACAAAAACATCACAGGGGTTGGTAATACAAACGTATTAAAGTCTTTGATTCCATCCACACAGGAATAAATGGTCAGGAGGATTCATGACTCACTACAGAATCTGAGGAATCTGCTCCAGAGACAGTGAGGGCACCAGACCTCTGATCTTAAGGGTTTGCCACACTAAGCGAGATCGCTAACGAGATCCCTACTGCGTCACCATTTATGACGCAGTAGCGATCTCGTTAGCGACTTAGTGTGTGTGACATGTAGCAGCGATGTGGCCCCTGCTGAGATGTCGCTGATCGCTCTTGAATGTTCTGAGCCGTTTTTTGGTCGTTGGTGTCCCGCTGGTGAGCCTGAATCGCTGAGTGTGACACCCTTTATGAACGACTTCACCAGCATCGCAGGTGGGACTAGGTTTTCCCAACGACCGCAGAGGTCGTTATACAGATCGCTAATGAGTTGTGTTTGGAATCTAACTAGCGATCACATAGCGATCGCACTAGCGATCTCGCCAGGTCGTGTCGTTGTCGTGATCGCTGGTGCGATCGCTAAGTGTGGCAGTGCCTTTACTTGGATATTGTGACTATAAAACATTCACACCACTAATCTAATCCAATTAAGGTTTCATTCTCTGAGCTCAGTTTTTGGTTTATTTAAATGTTCATTTATTATACCATGCCTCTTTTTTTTGTTAGTTTGTGCATATATTTGTGTTTCTTCGGAAACATGCCTGAGGAGGGACCTAAGAAGTCCTGAAAGCTTGCTTTGTAACATCATTTATTTTTGTCAGCCATTAAAAGGTCTCATAACTACAAGATTATCTTTTTTTTTCACACTGAGAGCATGAGCATTAATCATGCGCAAGTAGCATGCTATGGCAGTAAGGCTTGTGTTTGCTACATCGGAAGTCTGTTACAGGTACTTGACCCAATAATAAATTGTATATAACCATCGAGGCCTCGGTTTCCCTCTCCAAAAGCCCAAAACTACTTATAAGGTGTGCCTCACTGTTCCCTTGCATCTCAATTGTGCTTCTGTTATTCTCTGCTCAATATATAGGGTCCCATAAAATGCATCAAATATACTGACATAACACGTTAAACCTACCCATTATAATAACAGTAAAGTAAGGCCAGAATTACCTTTATTTCCACGATCATCTCCCCAGGAGTTTTCGACTCGCCATTTTTCAAATTCTCCTTCTTGACCATCCTGGAGATATTAAAACACATTGTTCAATGTTAATGGGGTAGCTGGAAGTAATATAAGAAAAGGGCAACTCTCCAAAAACGCGATACTTGATCAAAAGCAGCCGAAGACTTTTGGGTACTGATGCAGTTACAATAGATTTTTTTTTGTTTTGTTACTGGCATGAATACTTATTGTATGTGACACAACGTTACTTTAACCCCTTAGTGACCGAGCTTAATGACCAGGCCAAATTTTAGAAATCCGACCAGTGTCGCTTCATGTAGTAATAACTCTGGGAAGCCTTATTGTATCCCAGTGATTCTGAGATCATTTTCTTCGTCACATATTGTACTTTATGATAGTGGTAAAATTTAATCGATGTGACTTTGTGAAAATATCGTACCATATATCTACTTTACATCTGCATTATTTTTCAAACATCATTTTATTTTGTTAGGATGTTAAAGGGGTGAGTTACAAGTTTAGCAGCAAATTCTTATTTTTTCAACAAATTTACAAAGCCTGTTTCTATAGGGACCTATTCAGATTGAAATGGACTTTGTGGGGCCTATATATTGGAAACTCCCCAAAAGTGATACCATTTTAAAAAATGCACCCCTCAAATACTTCAAAACTGTTGCAAAGTGAAATGAAAAAAAAAATGCTGTAGCCCCAATTTTTTCACTTTTGCAAGAGGTAACACCACAGTTACCCACTTTCTTTCGAGAACAGTGATACCCCCACATGTACTTAAAAAGTTCTGTTTGGACAAACAGCGGAGCTCAGAATGGAAGGAGCAATATTTGAGTTTTAGAACACAACTTGGCTGAAAGAGATGACGGGACCCATGTTACATTTGCAGGGCCCCCAAGGTGCCCAAATAGCAGAAACCCCCACAACTGACCTAATTGTGGAAACTACACCACTCAAGGATTTGATACTGGGGTATAGTGAAGATTTTGAGCCCAAAAGGTACTACACAGAATTTGATAACATTAGATAGTCATATTAAAGATGTTATCAATGATATTGTCATGATTTTTTTTTTAACTTATGAAAAAACCCTAACGCTACGCCCAACCCCAACGGCAAAGAAATAAATTATAAAATCATAGAATCATAGAATTGTAGAGTTGGAAGGGACCTCCTGGACCTTCTGGTCCAACCCCCTGCTCAAAGCAGGATTCTCTAAATCATCCCAGACAGATGTCTATCCAGCTCTGTTTGAAGACTTCCATTGAAGGAGAACTCACCACCTCTTGTGGCAGCCTGTTCCACTCATTGATCACCCTAACTGTCAAAAAGTTTTTTCTAATATCTAATCTGTGTCTCCTCCCATTCAGTTTCATCCCATTGCTTCTAGTCTTTCCTTGTGCAAATGAGAATAAAGATGATCCTTCTACAATGTGACAGCCCTTGAGATATTTGTAGACAGCTATTAAGTCTCCTCTCAGTCTTCTTTTTTGCAAGCTAAACATTCCCAAATCCTGCAACCGTTCCTCATAGGACATGGTTTGCAGACCGGTCACCATTCTGGTGGCTCTTCTCTGAACTTGCTCCAGTTTGTTGATGTCTTTTTTAAAATGTGGTGCCCAAAACTGGACACAGTATTCCAGATGAGGTCTGACCAAAGAGGAGTAGAGGGCAATAATGACCTCACGTGATCTAGACTGTATGCTTCTGTTGATACATCCTAGAATTGCATTTGCCTTTTTTGCTGCTGCATCACACTGTTGACTCATGTTAAGTCTGTGATCAATTAGTATACCCAAGTCTTTTTCACATGTGCTGTTACTTAGCCCTATTCCTCCCATTTTGGGAGGAATAATTAATCTGATTAAGAGGATGACACGGGGGTGGGGTGGGGGGGGTCACGGGATGAGTTATGAATTATTGGGCTATCACAGTGATCAAAAGTAAGGAACCAATAGGAAAAATTCCTGCTGTTACTGGGTGCCGGCCAGCAGATCTCGGAGGGCGCACTACATATGTGCCCACCATTTTTCTTCATGAAGAAAGCTGAGACTCCGGAGATTTTTGGATGCTGGGGGGGGGGTGATATTCACTTATCCCCAACCGCCGTTTTAAAATGGAGATGAGGGAATAAGGCTCATTAGCGATGGTCGTTAAATCAAATTTTTCAATTCTGTTGGAAATTGGCCTACATCTTTGCCTGCAGATGATGACTGTGTTATTCAGCCATCATCTGCCTCTTCACCGCAAGTGGACAGGAGCTCTGTCTAAATTGCTAGCCTGTTAAATGCTGATGTCAATCTGACTGCAGCACTTAGCTTGCACTGGTCTAACAGCCAATCGATGCCCCCACGATTGCTGATGGGTTGCCATAAAGTACCTCATGACTGTCAGGGCTGGCATTCATACAAGACCATGATTTTTCCTGTATACAGTAATTCTGTGGTATTGCTGTATACATATCAGCTGATCGCAGGTTCAAGTCCCTAAGTTGAAATAAAGGTTCAAATAGTCACCTTTTCCTCCATTAAAATTAATGGAATAAAAAAATACACGTGGTTCCCCCCCCATCTGTAAAAGTCTGCTCTATAAACAATTCAAAATGAATTAACCAGATTGTAAACACCGTAATGAGAAATTAATTCAAAGCACCAGAATTGTGGGCTTCTGGCTACCTGAACAACGCAAAAAAAAAGCAATCACAACATTGTATGTAACCCAAAATGGTACAATTAAAAAAAAAAAATTTTTTGCCGCACTTGGGAATTTTTTTCCGCTTTCCAGTACATCATATGATAGAAATTGATTGCGTCATTCAAAAGTACAACTCGTTTGCAGAAATTAAGCCCTCATGGCTATATCGAAGGAAAAAAAACTAGAAAGTTATGGCTTTTAATAGAAGAGTTGAAAAACAGGCAAATAAAAAAAAATCTGTGCCTTATAACATTGATCTTATTAAAAGAAACACTAAACATTTAAAATGCATAATACCTTCCTTATTTGCTCATTGCTCTTTGATCCTTTTTGTCCCACATTACATTTTTCTGAGTAATGGGTAAAGAAATCTTCTTTGTCTCAGGTTCGCAGCCATGTTCTTCTCCTCCTCTTCACTGTACTGTGTATGGATGTAAGAAGACTTAAGCCCCCGTCTCACATAGCGAGATCGCTAGCGAGATTGCTGCTGAGTCACAAGTTTTGTGATGCAACAGCGATCTCCCAGCGATATTGCTGTGTGTGACACGCAGCGACGATCAGCCCCCCTGCTGGGTATCGCTAATCGTCGCTGAATGTCCTGGACATTTTTTGATCGTTGACCTCCCGCTGGCCAGCACGCATCGCTGCGTGTGACAGGCGGGAGAGCAGCGATCAGCGAGCTGGTAACCAAGGTAAACATCGGGTTTCTAGGCGCCACGTGGCACCTAGAAACCCGATGTGTACGTTAGATACCAGCGCGCTGGTGCAGGGGAGCTGGTAACCAAGGTAAACAGCAGGTTTCTAAGTGCCGGGAGGCGCTTAGAAACCCGCTGCTTACCTTGGTTACCAGCTCCCTGCACCAGCGCGCTAGTATCTAACGTACACTGCGGGTAACTAAGCGACGTGCATCGCTTGTTACCCGCATAGTCGCTGTCCTGATCGCTGCTGAGAGCTGCCTGTTTGGCAGCTCACCAGCGATCATGTAGCGACGCACCAGCGATCCTGACATGTTCATATCGTTGTCGGGATCGCTGGTGAGTCGCTGTGTGTGACGGGGCCCTAACTGCAGCAGGAGCCTCCCCCACTTCCCAGTCTGCAGCCTTGATAAAGGGACAGAGCTTCAGTCAGTCACCAGCTTAACATGAATCTGATCACCAGGAGATAACCAGGGCTTTATTCACACATCAACATTTTTGAGCAGTATTTCATCAGTATTTGTATACTAAAACCAGGAGTGTCTTCAATTTTATATATTACCTAAATAATAATAATAATCTTTATTTTTATATACCGCCAACATATTCCTTTACTGTTTCCACACATCATCATCGCTGTCCCCGATGGGGCTCACAATCTAAATTCCCTATCAGTATGTCAATAATGTGTGAGGAAACCGGAGAACCCGGAGGAAACCCATGCAAACACGGGGAGAACATACAAACTCCTTGCAGATGCTGTTAGCCATTAAAAGATATAACTACAAGATTATCGTTTTTCACACTGAGGGCATTAATCAAACCCAAGTAGCACGCTATGGCAGTAAGGCAGCTAAAATAACATTTGGGAGTTTTAATTTTAGTCATAGATCTCTTCTTTGTCTCAAATACTGGATATCACAGATTTAATAGGTTTTCATGTGAAATAGAGAAGTGCTATGCATTATTTTGGGACACAAAGTACCGACATAACTTTTTAAACATTTTTGTAATCCGATTTGTATGTGATCTATCAGTACTAAATAGTCGAAGTTGGTGAAGTGAAAAAAATATAGGCAGAAATTACATTTATGGGATCAAATAACTAAAAATGGGCATGTGCATATGTATTCTTCACCCCTTTTGCTATGAAGCCCCTAAAAATTTCTGGTGCAAGCAATTACCTTCATCAACCACATGCTTAGTGAAAGGAAGTCCACCTGTGTTTAAAGGTCTGTCAGTATTTACACACCTTTTCTGAAAGGCCACAGAGGCTGCAACACGGAGGCACCACTAACCAAACACCATGAAGACCAAGGAGATCTCCAAACAAGTCAGGAACAAAGTTGTTGAGAAGTACAAGTCAGGGTTGGGTTATAAAAAAGATCAAATCCATTATCATCCAATGGAAAGAACATGGTACCACAATAAACCTGATAAGAGAGGGACGATCACCAAAACTCTCAGCCCAGGCAAAAAGGGCATTGATCAGAGAGGCAGCACAGAGACCAAAGATAACCCTGAAGGAGCTGCAGAGTTCCCAAGCAGAGACTGGAGTATAACAATAAGCAGTACACTCCATAGAGGTGGCCTTTATGGAAGAGTGGGCAAGAAAAAGTATTTGCTTACAAAAAATATAAGGCTTTTTTTGAGTTTACCAAAAGACATGAGGGACACTCCCCAAATGTATGGAGGAAGGTGCTGGGGTCAGATGAGACCAAAATTCAACTTTTTGCTTACCAAGGTAAATGCTATGTCTGCCGCCAAACCAACACTGCTCATGTTTTAGGCAGCAGGGACAGGGAAAATTGTCCTAGTCAAGGGGAAGATGGATGGTGTGAAGTAAAGGGATATTCTTGAGCAAAACCTGATTCAGTCTATCACCAGAGGAAACCATCTAACATGAAGGAGCTGGAGCAGTTTTGCTTTAAGGAATTGGCAAAAATCCCAGTGGAAAGTTATGGAAAGTTCATAGAGACTTATCCAAAGTGACTTCCAGCAGTAATTGCCACAAAAGGAGGCTCTACAAAGTACTGACTTTAGGTGGGTGAATAGTTATGCACTCTGAAGTTTTCAGTTATTTTGTTCTAAATTGTTGTTTGCTTCGCAATAAAAAGAAAATCAAATTGTTCACAGTGTAAGCATATTGTCTACGTGAACTGATGCAATCCCTCAAAATTAACACAAAAAATGCCAAGGGGTTGTTTGAATACCTTTGCAAGCCACTGTACAAACACTGATACAAAACACTGACTTGTGAATGAGGCCTAGGTAGAGATTGTTTTAGGATCAAGCAGAAAATGCTGCAGACCAAGGCCTCACTTACATGTCCGAATTTTCCCTGTACGAGAAAATAGATTGATATTTTGGGGTGATTACACTTTGATCAGAGTTTGATGCGAGTGGCATCAGTTTTTCTCGAACATGGAGGGAAAAAAAAAAGAAAAAAAAAACTTCACTTTCTCGACAGTCCGTGAAAATTGGACCGCACACAAATGTCATCCGAGTGAGGTCCGATTTTTACATGAACCCATAGACTTGCATTGCGGATTTGGATCCAACCATTGGATCAAAATCAGACATGTCTCTGCTCGGAAAGCATGGTCTGCAAAGAATCATGAACATTTGAATGCCCCATAGACTGACAGGTATGAGTGTTATCTGTGAAGGCCACATAAAGAACGAGTTTGCAAAGATCGGACATGTGAATGAGGCCTTACCAACATTAAGGATTTCTACATTTTCAAGTTCAATGAAAAAAAAAACCCAAAAAACAATTTAGTGCCTCTAACTGGTTGGCACACATTGTGATGTTATGCATTCATGCCAAAACTCCTTTCCTTTTTTAGTTATAAAAAAACAAAACAAAAAAAACAACTTACTTTAATTTAATAGTTTTCACTAAAAAATGTAACCTCTCCTTTGAGTATACTTTTCGAAGAACAAAAAAAGCCGGGGAGAACAGATTGCCCCATT
The DNA here is from genome assembly GCA_033576555.1 of Oophaga sylvatica. Lineage (NCBI taxonomy): Eukaryota > Metazoa > Chordata > Amphibia > Anura > Dendrobatidae > Oophaga > Oophaga sylvatica. The sequence goes on from JARQOD010000002.1 coordinate 584,981,241, forward strand.
ACACTGAGCGGCAGCTTATCTGATGCCTTTGATGATATTAGGTGAAGTCCAAGAGTTAACAAGGCAGAGTCACAAGCTCATCTCGTACCAGCATTATGAACAAGGTTTTTAATGTTTTTCAAATATAATTGTGGATTTAACTTTTCTTAATCCTTTACCAAAGTTATTGGGAAGCACAAATTCCCAGCAGGATTTTTCTTTCTTTTGCTCTTATGCCATTTTATTAGATAATCCAGATAAGAACCGGAGAAGTACTGCATTCTGTAACCTCCGGGGAGGGAGGAATAACAAGCCAGGAGGTCGGTGTACAAATTTGATGTTAATGAATCTCCTCCCGGGGGTAGTTTCTCAGCTTAAAACATTCATTAGGTCAAGATCATTACATAACATGAGCGGTCTAATTTTCTGCTCTGATGTAAGTATTCTACAGAGGTATGTGAGTGGTGAGAGGTACAGGTTTCAAATAAAGGGCTGCTTTCCCACAAACAAAGTACATTTTAATTAAAATATCTTGAAATAATAATAATTTCCACAATTGGATGTGTTTAAAAAAAATGTTCCTGTGCGGAGATAATCTTATAGCAATCCAGCAGTGACAACCATAGAGGTCTGCTGGAGACTTCTGGTTGTCATGGATTTCCAGCGTGCTAGCCGGAAGCACGCGTTAAATGCCGCTGTCAGAGATTGACAGTGGCATGTAACTAGTTAACAGCCACGGGTGGACGCAATTCCACCCGCCGTTGTTAGAGGCACATGTCAGCTGCTGACATGTGCCAGAAAAGATGTGGGCTCAGCGCCGGAGCCAACATCAAAGGGAGGGAGTCCGACATTGGCATACTATTACGCCCGATATTGGAAAGGGGTTAAGTATAGTATTTCCCACATAGTGTTTTAGGAAAAAAAATATGCTTTTTACAGTTCTTTTTTGTGGGGTTAGTTTCCACCTGGCTGCTGCCAGATATAACCAGAAAGTCATTAGTGAAATTGACAATTCTGGGTCCATGTGTTTTTTTCTTCAATATGCTTCACATGTGGCAATTTTTCAGGCGAATTCAAATAATCATCTCTATGATTTGTTTAAAAACAAACAAAAAAAAAACAACTAACATGTAATGTATGAATGGAAAGAAGAAGCATAATGGACAAAATGCATAAAAAAGTTTTGCACTGGCCAAAAAAGGTCAAACTCGCTATTTTCCACTCACATTCCTTCTGCCAAACCACGCAGAAGGAAGTTGAAGTCAGCATCTATAGAAGGGTAGAACACTGCAGAGAAGCGAGGACTGTGGCGATCAGCGTAACCCTGAGATTTTGTAAATGGAGTGTGACGTCACACATGTAGTGAAGCGATCAATAAAGAGGTGTCGCTAAACATTAAAATAGATCTTCTTGAGAGTCTTCCTCCAGAGTCTTTGTCCTGTCCAAAGATCTTAAAACCTAATTTACACATTAAGAAACCTTTATAATAAGTCTTCTGATTACAGATATTAATGTATAAGTTTATTCAAACTTCTATGACCTGCATGTTGGCCTAAAGTATTCCACTACTTGGACAACTTCTTCTCATACCACTAGCTTGGCCACCATAAAATAATGAGCCTATACTCACCTCCCGTGCTGGCGCCATTCCCGCTGTGTCGGCACTCCTTCACCCAGGGCTCCCGTGCTATTGTTATGACACGTATTGCCAGCACCTAATCAGCACCAGCGTCACTTTTCCCGCCTCTTGTCGAATTGAGCAGGAAGAGGAAGTCCGATATAAGCTGCATCCAGGATTTCCTCTTCATGTTTGATTTGTCCGAAGCCGGGGACAGTGACGCAGGCGCTGACTGGCCGCTGGCGTCACGTGTCACAACAGCAGCACTGGAGCCTTGAGACCGCAAGTGCTGACACTCTGGGAACGGCGCCAACACGGGATGTTATTATAGGCTTTATTATTTTATGGAGGGCCAAACATTTAGATCAAGAAAGGGTTGTACTAGTAGTGGACAACCACTTTAAGAGGGCTTATTCCATGAACGATTTTCCTCCATAAATCACATCGCACTCTGCCATGCAAGTCAATGGGCTCATTTAAAAAAAAAAAATAAAAAAAATCAGACCACACTCCGATAACATTCAATTTTCAGGGTCTGATAGAATGGAGGAGATGATGAAATAAAACATTTTTTCTCTTTCTCCACATCTGAGAAAATAAGATCAGATTATGATCACACTCTGATCAGCATAATCGGACAGATTTTCTCAGATGAAAGAAAATACGGTTGTGTGACCATAGCTCTAAAGGGGTTGTTCAAATACAATAAAACCTAGTCCCAGTGACTGAATTTGTAAACCATGCATTTGTTGTAGCTGTTAAACAGCTGTGAGACATGCAGCCGCGGGGATTCAAACAAATTTTTCGAGCACGCTGAAGACACTCGGTTAGCAACCAAGCATGCTCAGATAACACCTTATCCTAGCACGTTTGCTCATCACTAATGCCTAACTGTGCAAGTTGATTGATGTAGACTGATACTGGAATTCTTTATTTAAAGAATATGGGATCATTTGAAAAATGGTATTCAAATAATTCAAAAAAAAAGGAGATTTTTGTGTACTCACCGTAAAATCCTTTTCTCCGAGACGCTCATTGGGGGACACACAGACCGTGGGTGTTATGCTGCTGCCACTAGGAGGACATTAAGCAATACACAGAAAAACAGTTAACTCCTCCTCCTGCAGTATACACCCTCTGTTGGCTCAATCCTGAACCAGTTCGGTGCCAAAGCAGTAGGAGCTCATAACAGAGTGCAATATGTCAACAATCAAAGAAACAACGAGGCCACAGGCTAAACAAGGGTGGGAGCTGTGTCCCCCAATGAGCATCTCGGAGAAAAGGATTTTACGGTGAGTACACAAAAATCTCCTTTTCTCCATCTCCTCATTGGGGGACATACAGACCGTGGGACGTCCCAAAGCAGTCCCTGGGTGGGAAGCCATCAACAGATGAAGCCTCGTGAACCTCATGCATAAACGCATAAACAGTCAACCGACAACTTACAGATGCGCAACAGCTGATTGCAGAATTTGTCTGCCAAGTGCCGCATCTGAAGAAACTTGAGCATGTATTTGGTAATGCTTGACAAAAGTATGGAGACTGGACCAAGTCGCAGCCTTGCACACTTGTTGTGCCGAAGCCTGGTGCCGAATGGCCCAAGAGGCCCCCACAGACCGAGTGGAGTGTGCCTTAATCCCAGCCGGGATAGTCTGACCTTTGACACGGTACGCCTCTTGGATCGTCAAACGGATCCATCTGGCTAGCGTGGCCTTAGAAGCAGAAAGACCCTGCCTGCGTCCTTCCAGGAGCACAAACAGGGCGTCCGATTTGCGGAAAGATGCAGTCCTCGAAATGTACCTTCGGAGAGCCCTCACCAAATCCAAGGTGTGAAGGGCTATTTCAGTACGGTGAATCGGCGCCGGACAGAAGGAGGGCAGGACTATCTCCTCATTGATATGAAAAGCCGAGACGACTTTAGGCAAGAAAGAAGGAGAAGCCCTGAGGACTACCTTGTCCTGGTGAAAATTGAGAAACGGAGGTTTACAAGACAAGGCTGCCAATTCCGATACCTGCCTGATAGAGGTAATTGCAACTAGGAAGACAACCTTCCAGGAAAGAAGAGATAAGGACACTTCCGGCAAAGGTTCGAAGGGAGATTCTTGTAAGGCACTGAGGACCAGATTAAGATCCCAAGGGTCCAGAGGCCTCTTGTAGGGTGGAACAAGATGTGCCACTCCTTGGATAAAAGTCCTAACCTGAGACTTAAAAGCGATCCGTCGTTGGAAAAGGACGGATAAGGCAGAAATCTGTCCCTTGAGGGAAGAGAGTGCTAACCCTGAATCCAATCCTGCCTGGAGGAACTCCAGAATGGAAGGGATACAAAAAAACCAAAGGGGAACGACCCTTATCCTTACACGAGGAAAAGAATGTTTTCCACACACGATGGTAAATGCGTATGGAAACCGGTTTCCTGGCATTGATCATTGTAGAGATAACCTTTTGTGAAAAACCAGCCTGGCCTAAGATCCAGGCTTCAATGGCCATACCGTCAAATTCAGCGCTCTCGAATTGTGATGGTAGATTGGGCCCTGAGAAAGAAGGTCCGGACGATCCGGTAATCTCCAAGGAACGTCTGCGAGCAGACGTACTAGTTCCGCATACCACGGACGGCGAGGCCAGTCCGGTGCGACCAGGATGAGAGGAACGCCTTCCGTTTTGATCTTCCAAATCACCCTGGGGATTAACGGAAGAGGTGGAAAGATGTAAGGAAGACGAAATTGACTCCAAGGGAGGACTAGCGCATCCGATCCGATGGCTAGTGGATCGCGAGATTGACTTATGAAAGTCTGAACTTTGGTATTTAGTCTGGATGCCATGAGATCCACGTCCGGCATACCCCAGCGCTGGCAAATGATTTGAAACATTTCCGGGTGCAGGGACCATTCTCCTGAATCTAAGTCTTGGCGACTGAGAAAGTCGGCATCCCAATTGTCCACTCCCGGGATGTGAACCGCGGAGATGAGTGAGCTGTTTGACTCGGCCCACCGCAGAATGTGTGATACCTCGAGCATCGCTGTTCTGCTCCGAGTTCCTCCCTGACGGTTGATATACGCCACGGCCGTGGCGTTGTCTGACTGTATCCGGATGGGACGACCGGCTAACAGATGCTGGAAATGTAAGAGAGCTAGTTTGATAGCTCTGATCTCCAGGATGTTGATCGGGAGACGGGTCTCTGGAGGGGACCAGCGGCCTTGAGCCGTGTGGTGAAGGAATACCGCTCCCCATCCGAGGAGACTGGCATCGGTGGTCACCACCAACCAATGGACAGGAAGAAAGGGTTTCCCTTGATTCAGTGATGAGACATTTGTCCACCACTTCAGGGAGCGTCTGACTCTGAGAGAGAGACGAAAACGGCGACTTAAGGATGCTGGGTTCCTGTCCCAAGCTGATATTAGCTCCTGTTGAAGAGGTCGGAGATGGAATTGAGCGAACGGTACTGCCTCGATGGAGGCTACCATTTTCCCCAGGACCTGCATGGCGAACCGCCGGGGGGGGGGGGGGATTTAGGGGGCCTAGGAAAAAGGGTTTCCCCCCTTCAAGAAGCGTTTTTTTGGAGGGAGGTACCAAACCCGGGAAGTGCCAAAAAACCCCCGAAAAAGAATTTTTGGAGGGAAGGGAGAGACTTGTTTTTATCCCCAACCCGGGAGAGAGGGGTTTTAAATTTGTTTTTGAAATTTCGACGGCCCCGAAAATCGGTCCCTTGATGAGTGGTCGTCTAGTTGGGGGACCACCCCCCCAGAGTGTAAAATTGACAGGCGGCCCCAGATTTAAACCCCTTGGGGGCGGGGGGAGCGAGGAAAAGGGGAAAAACGGAAAATTGAAATGGTCCTCCCCGATCAAAAGGGAAAATTTTTATGCCCCTTTAAAAATCGGTGTGATATGCGTTTTATGTCGATTGCCCGGAATTCTTTCTTTTAGGATGCACACGAGCGGAGAGATTCCTTTTGAAATGGCGGACTCTGGAATTTGTTCACATTTTTGGTCCAGAATAGACGTAAGGGGCCCTTTTGGGGAAACCCAAAAGGGTTTGAATAAAACCTTTGAACCTTTTCCCGGGGGAAAGGGCGAGACACCGTGGTGCGAAAAATGCCAAAAGGCCCAAAAAAGGGGAGTTGGAGGTTTTGGGGATTTGGGGGGGGACTGAAAAGGCCTTGGGGGGGAAAAAATTTGTTTGGGCCGGGGTGTAAAATTTCTTACCCCGGGTGGAGACCCCCCGGGGCCTCGGAAAAAGGGAAAAAGGTTTTTCCCCCCCCTTTTTTGGGGCCCCCCCCCGCAAGGAGTCTTGGGAGGAAATTTTTGGCAGAGGGGCCCTTTTTTTCCCAAAAAATAAAGGGAATCTGTTTCTGGGTTGGGGGGAATGGACGGTTGCAACCCCCTGTTTCTGGTGCGAATGGGGGTCGGGAGAGGTCGGCAGGGCCCAAAATTAAAGGGCTGGGGAAATGGCCGGAAAGATTGGTTTGAGCCGGAAAGTGGCTTTATTCTGTGTGCGGAAAAAATTTTATTTTTTCCACCCGGGATCAGAAATGATTGATCAAGGCGTCCCAAGAGACCCCCGAGTGAAAAGGCGCGAAGTAAGGCCTCTTTGAAGCGGTTGCCCCCCCTTCGGAGCAAAGAGATCTCCGCAATTAGCTGCTCAGGGGGCATGGCCAGTTTTTCCTGCCGGAAAGATGGGCCCCGAAGTCCCCAGGTGGAAGGGGGTTCATTGTAACCTTTTAAAAATCCTCACCCGGCCCCCCGGCCCCCGCCCCCAGGTGGCTGCAAAAGGAAGGGTAGGTGTCCAGCACCTAAAAAAAAGGATTTGGGAGGTTTTAAATTTGTCTTTGAGGGTGGAAGGATGACCCATCAAAAATGACAAAAGGGTTTTTGAACCCAAGCGAATCGGTGGTTCTATTAGATTCAGCCCACTCCTTTTCTCGGTTGCTGAAAAAGGGGACGCGTTTTCGAGGGGTTCGTCCGAAAAGTTGTCGGGACCCCAAGTCGAACAATGCCTTAAAATCCCCGGGGGTTACCAAACACCCCTGACGTTGCTTTTTAAAAAAAAATAGGTACTCGGTGAGACCCGGGTTATTTTTTTCCAGGGTCTTGTTAACCCCTAGAGAAGTCTAGAGACCCAGAAAAAATTGGCGAGTTGGGGGCACCTTTTATCCATGTACTCAAACCCCCCTACAGAGATTTGGGGGGGGGGGATTTTGGTTTGGTAAATGCCAATCACTATTGGATTGGGAGAAGCCCCTGGCAGCGTTTTTACGGCCCTTTTTTGAAGCAAGTTTGGCCTTTCTGATGGGTTCTGAAGCGGGGTTCTTTTGGAAAAAGGGACGCCCCGGGGAAAAAGCCGGATTTTCAAAAGGTTTTTTCAGGAATCCTAAATAAGACACCCCGGGACCGGCTTTGGGGCAGCAATGGGGGGCCTGAAATGTAGGGGCCCCTGAAGGTAGCAGAGGACCCTGATGGGAAACCCTGTGAGAGCTGCGGGAGAAGGGTTTAAGACTGGTGTTACCCCGCCCAAGATAGCGCTGGGAATCGCGTCCGGGTTTCCCCGTACCGAATGTGCAGGCTGGTGTCCTGAAGATGGCCCCCGGGTTTGTTTTCCCTTTGGTTCTCGTCCGAGAAGCGCCAAAAGAGGGGGGGAGGAAGAGAGGGGAGGAGGGCGGAACGGTTGGAGACTATGGAGCATAAGCCCCCCCCCTTCCGGCTACCCCGGCCTGAACCGGGGACTAAATTTTGGGCTTGCCCCGGTGGGCGGCGACGGCCTTGGGCCCCAAGGTCGCAAGCGCGGTACACCCCCCGAAGGGGGACGGGGCGCGACCCGGGGCCGTTGCACCCAGGGTAAGGCTTTGGGAGCATTTTGGAGTAACGGGATGTGACAGCGCAGGGGGTCAGGCAATAAAATCATGTTTTGTGGGCCCCCGCTCGATGTAATGGGGGGTATCTGTCCTCAATACGCCACCCCTTTTATGGGAGGGGAGAGTGCCCCCTTTCCCTCTCTCCAGCCCTTTCACTAGGGGGTGAGGTGCAAATTCAAAATGGGGGGTTCCATATGAAACATGGTGGAGCGGCCTTGAAAGGGGGTCCTCGCCAAGGTAGCGTTTTCAGGGGGGTTATGGAGTGTACCCCCTGCCCCCCTTTTGAGTTTGGGGAGATCAGGATTTTCGAAAAGCCCCGGCCCTCCCCTGGGGGAAGATAGAAAAAAAAAAAAAGTAAAACTAAAAACCTTGGGGTCTGAAACCAACCCTATGCCTCTACAGAAAAAAGCAAGAAGGGTTTCGGGGATTGAGCCAACGGGGTGTAACGAGGGGAGTTAATTTTTTTCTGTGTATTGTTTGGGTGTCCCCCTAGTGGCAGCGCATGACCCCCCGGTTGTGTGTCCCCCAATGGGGATGGAGAAAAAATGGTTTTGGGAAAGTGGCAGAAAATCACATTTTAAAATATGGAAAAAAAATAGGATTTTTGTTTTACCCACCGTAAAATCCTTTTCCCCGAGACGCTCATTGGGGGACACAGGAGTGGGTGTATGCCATGCGTAGGAGGGTGACACTAAATAAACATAAAAAAAAATTAGCTCCTCCTCTGTTACACCCCAGCACTGGGCCCCAGGCAAAAACCGTTTAGTGCAAAAAGAGAGGGGGCTAAGAATAAATTAATTTTAATACAGGTACAAATATACCAGAAGAAATTACTGATATAACCAAGCAAATAAAATTAATTAGAAATCGAAGCCATCGGTAATAGGGAGGGGGCTGTGTCCCCCCTGGCGTCCCGGGGAAAAGGATTTAAGTGAGTAACACAAAAATCTATTTTCCCTTTTTCTTGGGGGGAAAGGAGTGGGATCCCAAAGAGTCCTTGGGTGGGGAAAACCGACTCCACGTGTAATTTATAACCAAGCATTGTTTTTGTGCGCAAATGCGCCCTGAAGAATCCTTCTCCCGACTGGCAGCAGAAGCCTGAGTATGGAATTTAAAGCTTGGAAAAGGGATGCGAGGAAGGTTGTGCCCTTCAAACCTTCCACGAAGCCCGATGCCCAAGGGCCCCGGAGGCACCCCCCTGGTGGAGTAGCCTTATCCCCCACGGGGAACACCCCTCCCTTTGGGGGTAAGCCTCCTGAATGGCTAACCAATACCAGCCAGGGTGACCCAGAGCAGGAGTCCCCTTCCCGCGACCCCCCCAGGGGGACAAACAGGGTCGTTGCCCAAAGGGGCGCCGTCCGAGTAAAATTCCCGGTCTTCACCCGATCTAGGATGGAGATTTCAACCCGGTGGTTTAAGCTGGGCAAAAAAAAGGTGAACATGTCCCCATTGATATGAAAAGAGGCACGACTTTTGGAAAAAAAAGGGGGTTTGGGCCCGATCCTCCCCACCTGATGGAAAAGTAAGACGGAGCTTGACAAACAGGCTGCCCGC
>JARQOD010000002.1:584990337-585029902 GCA_033576555.1 Oophaga sylvatica
AGAAAACTGTAAGCTCCGGACAAGGAAATTTTGTTAAAATCGGCAGATCGATCACAATGGATTATAAATCACAAATTAATACGTGCCCCATGGAAAGCCTTTATACAACGTTGTGCCATGGTTTTCCCCAGTTGGGGGGATTGGGTTTTATGATTCGGCAATGACTTCCGTCCTTGCTCATTTGTGAAATGTCTTGTGTATCATTTTTTTATGTTTTAGTCGAGATTTTTATTTTAGGGTGCCACATTCAGCACCAAGCGGTTTTCACTGTATGAAATAAAACGTTTTGCAACTTAGTGCAGGGTTAAGCAGATTCAGTAAATTTAAAAATCTGGTCGGGGAAAATAGAAAACTGTTGGGGGTTTTTAGGACCTAAATCTTTACCCAGAGCTGTAAGCAGTAACAAAAAAAATTTGTCTCATCCGGAGGCCCTCGGGACCATCCATACAATGTCCACAGCTAGTCGATAAAAGGTTAATCTGTCCATTAAAGTGATAACATAGGCATCATTGATGTAAAAGCAGACAAGCGGGAGTTCAAAGCATTTGTGTCTTTTTTAAGAATTTTTTCTTTAAATTTTTTTCTCTTTGTTTTATTTGGGCTTTTTTAATAAAAACCAAAACCCAGACCGCCATTTTTTTTTTTTGCTGATTTTAATAAATTTTAATGATTTAGTTCTGCTACTAGTCTTGTCTCAAAATCCATCCCGTCAAGATATTTGTTCGGGTGTATAGGTGTTGTTAATGTTACTTCTTCTGCAGAGCGCCAACTGAAGAAGACTTAAGGGTATGCCACACTAAACAATATCGCTAACGGGATCGCTAAAAAACGTCACTATTTAGCGATCCTGTTAGCGATGTTGTTCAGTGCGGCAGCTTTCCAGCGACGAGCTTCCTGCTGTGATCTCGCTCGTCGCTGGAATCGCTCCGGACCCTATTTCTCGTCGGCGCTCCCGCTGGGTAAGTATCTAATCGCTGTGTGGCACCTTTTCTTAGCGATTTAGCGGTACTTTTGTACCGCTAAAGTCGTTAAGAAGATCGCTAACGGCGATAGCGTCGTTAACTGTATCGCTAAATGTGGCCGCATTTAGCGATATAGAAACAATCCCGCTAGCGATCGCATTAGTATGCGTCGTTATTGTGATCGCTAGCGGGATTGTTTAGTGTGGCAGTACCTTTACAGCCAAGTAGCACTAATTGAGAAACGTATGCAAATTACCTTTCCTAGGGAAATGAAAGGGTAGACACCTCTGTCCTTGGCACCAGATAGCGCCAACTTTCTCCTCCTCCTCCTCAACGGGTGCTAATTTGCATAATCTGTTGTTATAATCAGTTATTATCTCGGCACTTTAGGTTACACAGTCGAATTTGGCATTTAGAATCATCTGAAATAAGAGTATTTGAAGAATTAACTCAGCGAATAAGTGCAAAAGTCTCCCTCCCCCCAATACACATTAGACTAGTGTCGTCCGAACCTGCTGATAATGACTGGCTCAGGCCCACCAACAGACTAATATATGTAGGAGCCCTGGACAATTAATTGTCAGAGGCATCAAAGGGGTTGTCAAAGCTTAGGCTGAAAGTCTTCAGTAATTACGGATCCTCTGATATTAGTGGTGAGATCAGGGGGTTAAGAGAACGCAAGTATTGCCATAACAAAAGTATTTATGATAGGACACTCATGTATAGTCAGAATGTGAGCAGAAGTATGCCAATCACATGCAATCATGTGACCGCCTTCTCGCACCAACAATACCTGTGTATCCTGACAGCGTGCATACCACGTGCCGCCAGGATTCAGAAGTCTGCAGTCACGTTACGTGACTGAAGACTTTCATCCCAAAATGGGACAACCTCCTTAAGGATCTGACGTGAGATTTCAGAGAATCCTTTTGTTCTCTTTGAGAACAGGCGGTGCCAGACATGTCTGGTAAGGACTTTCTCATGGAGGACACGAGCACTTGGCCAAACATGCGCTTCTGTGTATGGGAGAGTCTGCAGAGATTGCTGCTGGCCGAATGATCAGCTGAACCACTGTTTGGCTGACATCGATCTAAGGGTACGAGGGCTTTAGAATTGCTTAAAATGTGCAGTCTTGTGCCAAATACAGTTAGGGCCATTATATATTTTTGACAGAGAAAACATTTATCTAGTTTTGGTTCTAGACATTACCACAATGAATTTTAAACAAAACAAATCAGATGCAGTTGAAGTTCAGACTTTCAGCTTTCATTTGAGGGTGTCCACATTAAAATTGGATGAAGGGTTTAGGAGTTTCAGCTCCTTAACATGTGCCACCCTGTTTTTAAAGTGACCAAAAGTAATTGGACAGATTAAATAAAATGTTCATTTCTAGTACTTGGTTGAAAACCCTTTGTTGGCAATGACTGCCTGAAGTCTTGAACTCATGGACATCACCAGAACGCTGTGTTTCCTCCTTTTTGATGCTCTGCCAGGCCTTCACCGCGGTGGGGTTTTTAGTTGCTCTTTGTGGGCCTTTCTGTCTGAAGTTTAGTCTTTAGCAAGTGAAATGCATGATCAATTGGGTTGAGACCAGGTGACTGACTTGGCCATTCAAGAATATTCCACTTTGCTTTAATAACTCCTGGGTTGCTTTGGCTTTATGTTTTTTGGGTCATTGTCCATCTGTAGTATGAAACGACGACCAATCAGTTTGGCTGCATTTGGCTGGATCTGAGCACACAGTATGGCTCTGAATACCACAGAATTCATTCGGCTGCTTCTGTCCTGTGTCACATCATCAATAAACACTAGTGACCCAGTGTCACTGGCAGCCATGCATGCCCAAGCCATCACACTGCCTCCGCCGTGTTTTAAGGTGATGTGGTATGCTTTGGATCATGAGCTGTACCACGCCCTTCGCCATACTTTTCTCTTTCCTCATTCTGGTAGAGGTTGATCTTGGTTTCATCTGTCCAAAGAATGTTCTTCCAGAACTGTGCTGGCTTTTTTTAGATGTTTTTTAGCAAAGTCAAGTCTAGCCTTTTTATTCTTGATGCTTATGAGTGGCTTTGACCCTGCAGTGAACCCTCTGTATTTAATTTCATGCAGTCTTCTCTTTATGGTAGAGTTGGATATTAATACGTCTACCTCCTGGAGAGTGTTGTTCACTTGGTTGGCTGTTGTGAAGGGGTTTCTCCTTCACCATGGAGATTATTCTGCGATCATCCACCACTGTTGTTTTCTGTGGGCGCCCAGGTCTTTTCGCATTGATAGTTCACCAGTGCTTTCTTTCTTTCTCAGGATGTACCAAACTGTAGATTTTTCCACTCCTAATGTTGCAGCAATTTCTCGGATGCGTTTTTTTTCTGTTTTTGCAGCTTAAGGATGGCTTGTTTCACCTGCATGGAGAGCTCTTTTGACAGCATGTTTCCTTCACAGTAAAACCTTCCCAAATGCAAACACCACACCTCAAATCAACTCCAGCCCTTTTATCTGCTTAATTGAGATGACATAACGAAGGGATTGCCCACACCTGTCCATGAAATAGCCTTGTGTAATGTCTAGAACCAAAATTAGATAAATGTCTGTCCAAAATATATGGACCTAACTGTGTAAGCCAACTCCTATACTGACCGCAACAGAATGGGAAAAGGGCAAATTTCTCAAAAGTGAGAAATGTATAGTTCGATATTCGCCAGCAAAATATGTGTTGCCTTTACTACTCGTTGACTAGATTGCTGACTACCTCTACAGTGTATCGGGGAGGCTGGTCTACCTCTGCAGTTTAGCGGGGAGGCTGGTCTACCAGGCAAGGACCGCAGCATTTACAAGCTCTTTGCTATACAGCTTGCAAGCGCAGCACTGAGGCTAGCTCACAGCAGGTGGATCTCAACTCTCTTCCATATTCGGCAAACGTGCTTCTTGGCTAGAACGTTGTATATTCACAGATGTTTCCTAGGGGTTAACAGAGTCATTGTTTAGTTTTCACTAACCACTTAGTAATGTGTCCAACCTCTTATAATGGGGCCTCACTCTCTAACTCCAGATCATTGCTACGCAATCTGAGACTCGACAGCTGCTGCTTGATATCAGACACCATGATAATGTATCATACGCAGAAAGCCATATGTTCCTCTAATTAAAAGCAAGTCTGGTCTTAACTGGTTAGACTGTATAACAGATACAAAATTACCATCTCATAACCAGATTGGAAGTTACAAGTATCAGATACATAAATGACAATTTTCACTTTTAGAAAATGATTACAATATAATTTACATGGAGAAGTTTCACCATTTACATTTTCAATATCTAAGCTAATAAAGTGTCCACCATGTAGCATGACCTAGATGTGGCTTTAGACCAGATGGATGCTGCACCGACAGACCCATCCCTGCCATGTACACAAAAAGAACAGCCATTTATGTGGTTTATACTGTATAATAGTTGAGGCCTGTGGCGCATTCACGGAAACACAACTGTTGTGGTCAGTTTCCAGATCTTCTTGTTCAAACGAACAGCATCATATATGCTTTGATGTGGAAGTGATGCAAGGCAAGTTCTGTGGCGGCCAATGCCATGGATAACCACATTTTGTCTCCCTTTGTCATTGGAGACATGGAGGAGAGGATTATACAAACAAATTAGGTTTCATTATTGTCAGATCCCTATATTGCTGTTAATTGAGTTTAGTATTAGCAGAACTATGGGGTCTTGGGTGTTACATCATTAACCCTTAGTTGCACCAAAATACTCACAATATTAGCAGCATGGATCCATGGAACCCAGTTTTCATATATACCTAAATTAAAGAAATTGTCCACTACTTTGACACCTTTTTGTCATACCCCTGACTTGGCCCTCATAAAATAATAAAGCTCATACTCACCTCATGTGACGGCACCGTTCCCGCATTGTCGGCACTCACTCTCCCTGAGCTCCCGTGTGGTTGTGACTCCAGAGCCTAATCAGTGCCAGTGTCACTGTCCTCGCCTCCTGCCGAATCGAGCATGAAGAGGAAGTCCGGGCTACAGCTGATCTCTGACTTCCTTACGCAGGGGAGCCCCAGGAGAGCGAGTGCTGACACCACGGGAAAGGCGCTGGCAAGGGAGACGAGTATAAGCTTTATTATTTTATGGGGGCCAAACATTTTGATCGAGAAGGGTCTGTCCAAGTAGTGGACAACCCCTTTAAAGTAGAATTTTTACTTTATTTAGGAACTTAAGGTACAACATCTTAGCTAAACAATAATATAACATTTTTAGTAATCAACACAATTTAAACGTCTACTTATGTATTATGAAAAAAGCAAGTAATTTGTTTTTATTATTTGGCACAAGAATCACATATCTTACACAGCTCTGGCAAAAATTAAGAGACCACTGCAGTTTTATAAAAATCAGCTTCTCCACATGTCTGACAGCCATTCCATTCCAGTGTCAGTTGAATTCCAACCAGAGTTCACCTCATTCTACTTAATGTGCTTCTGATTAGGTGATCACCTGAACCAAATCATATTTAATGAAGGAAAGTATAAAAAACACTGCTGTGTTGTTCACAATGCTCTTGCAATAGGACAAGCTGGATGGCAAAACAAGTGCTAGTAATATCCCAAAAGTAATAGCAATGAAAAAATAACTTTTAACCATGCCAAAGGAGTTGAAAAGAAAAGTCTTGAGTGAGGAAAAGAAGGGCTCAATTCTGGCTTACTAGCAGAGGGATACAGTGAGTGTCATGTTGCCTCCATCCTTAAAATTTCCAAGACGGCAGTCCATTACAGCAAGGTCAAGCAGCAGACATTGGGGACAACAAAGCTACAGACTGCAGAAGGCGAAAACGACTCTCCACTGAATTACCGTCATCTTATTCAAATGTCACTCGGCAAATGCAGGATGACATCAAGTGACCTACAAAAGGAATGGCAAATGGCAGCTGGGGTGAAGTGCACGGCAAGAACAGTTCGTAACAGGCTCCTAGAGGCAGGGCTCAAGTCATGTAAAGCTAGAAAAAAGCCTTTCATCAATGAAAAGCAAAGGAGAGCCAGGCTTCAGTTTGCCAAAGACCATAAGGATTGGACCATAGAGGACTGGAGTAAGGTAATCTCTGATGTGTCTAATTTTCAGCTTTGCCCAACACCTGGTCATCTAACGGTTAGACGGAGACCAGTAAAGGCGTCTACAAGCCACAGTGTCTTGCACCCACTGTGAAATTTGGTGGAGGATCGCTGATGATCTGGGGATGCTTCAGCAAGGCTGGAATAGGGCAGGTTAATCTTTGCGAAGGACATATGAATCAAGCCGCATGCAAGGTTATCCTGGTAAAACAGTTGATTCCTTCTGCTCAGGCAATGCTCTCCAACTCTGAGGACTGTTTTTTCCAGCAGAACAATGCACCATGCCACACAGCTAGGTCAATCAATGTGTGGATGAAGGACCACCACATCAAATCCCTGTCATGGCCAGCCCAATCTCCAGACCTGAACCCTTTTGAAAACCTCTGGAATGTAATCAAGAAGAAGATGGATAGTCACAAGCCATCAAACAAAGAAGAACTGCTTACATTTTTGTACCAGGAGTGGCATAAGGTCACCCAAAAGCAGTGTGAAAGACTGGTGGAAAGCATGCCAAGACGCATGAAAGCTGTGATTAAAAATCATGGTTATTCCACAAAATATTGATTTCTGAACTCTTCCTGAGTTAAAACATTAGTATTGTTAATAATAATAATAATAATCTTTAAATTGTAAGCTTTCAGGGGATATAGCTCTAGGATCGCTGTCTGGGTAGACAGAATGGCATGAAAACAGTTCATTCAGACAGCAGTTCTGGTAAAAACTGGCCGCAACCAGTTTTATTAAAGTCCACAGCAAACAGATAAAACAAAGCATAAACAGAAAACCTAGGCTTGTCTAGCCACTAACTACACATAGATCGATTTCCCTGTCTCTCAGGGTACAGACTCTACCAGTCTGTGCCCAAAACAACACATATGATATATGTTACCAGTACGGAGTTTCCCAGATACTCCTCCTTGTGTCTGAAGGCCCCTTCAGCGTCCAGACTTGAGAGAGATCCACTCCTATTCAGCCGCTATTCACACGGAGACTCACTGAGGCTACTCTTGTGTCCGGGGTACTTCCTGCACCCAGACTGAGATAGCTCAAACTCCTGGAGACTGCTTCCTTGTGCCGGGACACCTCCCTGTGTCCAGGCTAAAGACAGCTCACACTCTGACTTGGAGACTGCTTCCTTGTGCCGGGACACCTCCCTGTGTCCAGGCTAAAGACAGCTCACACTCTGACTTGGAGACTGTTTCTCGTGCCAGGACACCTCCCTGTGTCCAGACTGAAGACAGCTCTCAATCCTGGAGACTGCTTCTTTGTGCCAGGACACCTCCCTGTGTCCAGACTGAAAACAGCTCTGTCTGTATTCCCAGACACCTACTTCTGGTTTCCTAATTATCACCTGAGTGGCCACAGGTTTGAGCTGCAAGCGTGTACTTGAATGGATGGTGTAATGACCTTTCTCTACCACTAGGTCTACAAAACTACACATTTCCCTTATACCTAGGTGAAATGTACACCCCATTCAACACATATTCCTTCACTGTCTCACATATCTCCTCCCTCTTCTCCAGACCGGAGGGCTGGTCATCCAGACCGGAGGGCTGGTCAACAATCCCAAAGAGACAGTGAACTCCGGACACTGCATCAACACTATACACAGGTAGGTCAGGGACACTTGGTTCCCGAGAACCACCATCCTCGTCTCCCAACATCACCTGCAAAGGAATTTCATCTTTATCACGGTCAACACCATTATCAGTATCATCACTATTATGATTAGCATCATCATCATTATCATTATGAGTTTAAGCTTGTGGGGTTGAACACACAATATATCCAATCACCTCAACCCACAGTTCACACAGAGACCATGTACTTATCCCTTGCTCTGTTCAGCCCCGGAATATTAGTCAATGACATTCG
The DNA here is from genome assembly GCA_033576555.1 of Oophaga sylvatica. Lineage (NCBI taxonomy): Eukaryota > Metazoa > Chordata > Amphibia > Anura > Dendrobatidae > Oophaga > Oophaga sylvatica. The sequence goes on from JARQOD010000002.1 coordinate 584,998,288, forward strand.
CTCATTCCTTAGGGACCTACCGTCTGTCATTGTCACAGACTTCGTCCAGTCACATTTCTGGGACGTAACCTTGTCAGGTCTCCCCTTTGCTCCCAGTGGTCAATCGTAACCTTGTCAGGTCTTGCCTGGGTATCTAAGGTCCGGTTAGACTCTGTACTGTCCGGTACTCTATCGGATCGTCTGTATGGGCCTCTCAAACCTGAGTTACTGGAGGTCTCACTACTCTAAACCCACGCCCACTACCCTCAGGACATCTTGTAAGGTCCCTAACTTCAGCCGTAGCTGTTCTGTTATTTAGGGGGCCCTTTCTCTGTCGGGTCTCACTATTCTTAGACGGCTGCCATCTTCTGCTGCTCAGATGATGCTGTCTATCTACTCGCTGTCTAGCGAGATTCAATTGTTCTACCTCTCGCAGGTAGGTCACACGGTACGCCACCAGCATGCGCACATATTCAAGACTTTCTTCCGTTCCTATAGCGTAGAATGACACCATGCCGTCTTCATCTGGTATCCAGTCCCAACGATCACGTGGACTGCTTACTTTCACCACACCAGACTTCTTCACCATTATCTGCATGGCTCGGCCATTTCTCCCAATCAGCTTTCTCACCAGAACATGAGGCACCCGGATGACCTCTTCCTGTAGACTGTGAGCTTTTCTCATAAGCTTTAGTTGTCTAACGGTTTGTTCTGTCTTCAACCGGAGAAACCGCTTTGTGCGAATACATCGCCAGTGCATGTCACTTAGGATTGCCACCCTCTTCACTGTAACTTCAGTCGTGGACAAGACCACCAGCTGTTTAGCTCCTGAGGTCGAGTACACCTTACAGGCTCCCACGGCCTTCCTAAACGCTTCATGTACAGACTCACGGGTGCATTCTTCTCTCAAGTCCTCGGGTACATCTACGAGGCACTTGTACCGACACGTTTCGGTCTCACCAGTGGTTTCCAGATGATCAACTAGCTCAGGGTTCAGGGACAACTGACTTTCAGCTTCTTCCCCCTTTACGCTTCTTCTGAGCTGACTCACAGCTACAAATTCGCGAATTTCCATCCTGACCACTTCCATTTCACAATTATCTTCCGTTACCACACTCTTAGCTCTCCTCAGGTCTATCTTCTCCTGGCCAAGGGAAGCGAGTGCAACGTGGTTGCCCTTTTCTTTCTCCAAGGAGGCCTTGTTCACCGAGTGACATTGTATCAGGCGACTTTTAAGCCCGAGAACTTCTTCCTCTAGTTCCGCCATTCGCCTCTCAGCAGCCCGTCTCTGAAGCTTCTCTTGCGTCCACTGGGCTTGTAACCACTCCTTGAGCTCCTTGATCTCGGCTCCGACATCCACCGAATCATCCGAACTCACAGCACTCGAGGAAGTATCTGCTTTACACCTCTCATCTCCAGTGGCCAACTCCTGGACCTGGTCTGTAGCTTCTCTGATGGACTCCTCCATCTTTTCCCGCTCAGCTTCCATTTGGCTGAGCTTTTCCTTAAGGCGCATCTCCACCTTCTGGAGAGTATCACAGGACATCTGTAGCTCCTTCACCTGAGCTTCCAGACCTAGGGTCTTTCTGCGCAGATCATCATTTTCATCACGGGTGTCCTGCAGAGTGGTCTCAACCACCTGGCGCATTTGCTCTGCATCCATCTTCTCCTCTTCTAGTTTTTCTTTGACCCTGAGGAGATCTACATAATCTCTCTTCCTCTGTTGCAGTTCCCTACTGCGTTCATCACACTCCTTCCTGGAGTCACACAGCTCCTGGTTGAGCTGTTCGCGCAGTCGTTCTAGGATTTGTTTACTTCCAGAAACTCCATCCTGCAGCGCCTCCTTCTCACGCTTTAACTGCAAAACCTCTTCCTTGATTTTGCGGCGGTCCTCTTTAATGGCAAAGAACATATTCTGCCACAGGATAACTTCCTCGTTACTTCCTTCTAGGACTCGCTGGTCTGAGGATACGTCCTCCAGGTTTTCACATAATTGCAGCATGTCACTCTGATACTGCAGCCGAATAGGTTCCAGCTCTTGGCCATGACTGGCCTTCTCCTCTTCTACCTCTAAAGGAGAATCCACACTTGAAGCATAGGCAGACAGTACTACATTCTCTTCATTTTCTTTTTCAGCGAGTACTACCGGCACAACCTTTTTGTGGCCCTTGCGCCGTCTACGACGAGAGGAGGACTCTCTTCCCTCGTCTAGCCTCTCCTGACTGAACTCACTTTTTACTTTCATAGTGTCCCAGTCAGCTACGGGGTCTGTGTCACTTCCCATGGTGTTGTGGACTAACAGGTCACCTCCCACTTTTACGTCACCCCCTTCTACTGGAGCTACCCCGTTATCAACGGTCACATTGTCATTTTTAGGAGGTACCAACCCACCACCAGTAACAATTTTCATTTTTCCACACTCTACACTCTTGTGAAAATCCGCCCCTTTTTTAGACTCCGCCCCCTTTTAAACAACCACACCGGCAGGGTAATTTTTACACAAAAAATCAGCAGTAGTCTTAGGACTCAGTTCACAACATCTCTTACCACCTCCCCGGGCACTCTGTGACAACACTGGCACCCCCGGAGAGTCCATAGAATGGTCCACTGCCGCCATTCCATACGGTGCCCATGGTTCCCGCACCATGTCCAGTTGCATGTCCAGTAGACATTTCTCAAATATGCGGTCCGACTTGTCAGACCCATTCGTGGCTCCATTCACAGCCATCGCGGAGCACTGTTCACACCAGAACTTCACCGCTTTCCCTTGAAAAAATCTTCGTGGCCCCGCCGAGCCACAGCAAAACTGGATTTGAGTGCGACGACAATCTTCACAACCCCGCCGAGTTGCAGCAAGATGCCTTCGTGACCCCACTGAGTCACAGCAAGATGCCTTCGTGACCCCACTGAGTCACAGCAAGATGCTTGTATCCACACTCGTTGTCCATGCTGTCAGATTTCTCTGTCTTCACAACGGCACACTACACAGCTTTTTTCCACAGAAAATTCAGCCTTGCTGTGCAAACACCCTTTTTTTTTTTTTTTTCTTTTGCAAAGTCTATTAGGGCTACTGTCTCTTTAAGACTGCTCCACAGACGTTTCTTTTGCTGCTGCACATTCCACAGTAATTTTCACAACAAGTTCAGCTTTGCTATGCATATATTTTCTCTCTGCAGACCCTATCAGGGCCACTGTCTCTCCAAGACTGCTTCAATAGACGTTTCTCTTGCTGACAAACTTTTTTTTTTTTCTGCTGTCTATTAACCACTGTGCTGCATGCACCCTCCAGCACTAACTGTATCAGCCACTGCGCTGCCCCAGCATTCTCCACCAATTGTAAGCTTTTCAGGGGATATAGCTCTAGGATCGCTGTCTGGGTAGACAGAATGGCATGAAAACAGTTCATTCAGACAGCAGTTCTGGTAAAAACTGGCCGCAACCAGTTTTATTAAAGTCCACAGCAAACAGATAAAACAAAGCATAAACAGAAAACCTAGGCTTGTCTAGCCACTAACTACACATAGATCGATTTCCCTGTCTCTCAGGGTACAGACTCTACCAGTCTGTGCCCAAAACAACACTATGATATATGTTACCAGTACGGAGTTTCCCAGATACTCCTCCTTGTGTCTGAAGGCCCCTTCAGCGTCCAGACTTGAGAGAGATCCACTCCTATTCAGCCGCTATTCACACGCAGACTCACTGAGGCTACTCTTGTGTCCGGGGTACTTCCTGCACCCAGACTGAGATAGCTCAAACTCCTGGAGACTGCTTCCTTGTGCCGGGACACCTCCCTGTGTCCAGGCTAAAGACAGCTCACACTCTGACTTGGAGACTGCTTCCTTGTGCCGGGACACCTCCCTGTGTCCAGGCTAAAGACATGCTCACACTCTGACTTGGAGACTGTTTCTCGTGCCAGGACACCTCCCTGTGTCCAGACTGAAGACAGCTCTCAATCCTGGAGACTGCTTCTTTGTGCCAGGACACCTCCCTGTGTCCAGACTGAAAACAGCTCTGTCTGTATTCCCAGACACCTACTTCTGGTTTCCTAATTATCACCTGAGTGGCCACAGGTTTGAGCTGCAAGCGTGTACTTGAATGGATGGTGTAATGACCTTTCTCTACCACTAGGTCTACAAAACCACACATTTCCCTTATACCTAGGTGAAATGTACACCCCATTCAACACATATTCCTTCACTGTCTCACAATTTGTATAGCGCCAACATATTCCACAGCGCTTAACAGTTTCAAACGCAAGTCATAGGTAACAAACTTAACAATACAATAATTAAAGTAAAATAAGACAACCCTGCTCATGAGAGCTTACAATCTACAATGAGGTGGGGGAGCTACAAAGTACAGGAGCTTATTAATAATGATGGTCCAGCCATCTTGAGGGAGTGGGGAAAGATAGAGATAGTGAATGGGCTGCACACACACACTTACACATAAAATGACTGATTAGGAACGTGATAGGCCGCTCTGAACAAATGTGTTTTGAGGGAGCGCCTAAAACTATGCAAATTGTGGATGGTCCTAATTTCTTGGGTCGAGCATTCCAGAGGATTGGCGCAGCGGGGGAAGTCTTGGGAGTCGGGAGTGGGAGGTACGGATTAGTGCAGTGGTTAGTCGAAAGTCGTTTGCAGAGCGCAGCGATCAGCTAGGCCGATAGACAGAAAGAGGAGGAGATGTAGGGGGGTGCTGCACAGTGGAGAGCTTCGTGGGTGAGAACAAGTATTTTGAATTGGATCCTATAATGAATGGGCAGCCAATGTAAGGACTGGCGAAGAGCGGATGCGTCCGAGTACCGATTAGCCAGATGGACGACCCTGGCTGCTGCATTAAGTATAGACTGGAGAGGGGAAAGTCGAGTGAGGGGGAGGCCAATTAATAGAGCGTTGCAGTAGTCCAGACGGGAGTGGATCAAGGCGACAGTGAGAGTTTTTGTTGTTTCCATGATGAGAAAAGGGCGGATTCAAGAGATGTTCTTTAGGTGTAAGCGGAACGAGCGGGCAAGAGATTGCATTTGGGATGTTGTTTCTAAATGATTATGAACTTGTTTTCTTAGCATTATTTGAGGTCTGCAGGCACTGCATTTTTTTTTTGTTATTTTGACCATTTCTCTTTTTCTGAAAATAAATTCAAAATTTATTTGCTTGGAAATTCGGAGACATGTTGTCAGTAGTTTATAGAATAAAAGACCAATTTACATTTTACTCAAAAATATACCTATAAATAGAAAAATCAGACAAACTGAAAATTTTGCAGTGGTCTCTTAATTTTTGCCAGAGCTGTAAATCTCATGTAGCTCGGAAGCTACTGAAACGGATGGTTATCTACCTTACATACTTGCGGAAACATCAACCAACAAGACTAAGACAGGTCACAAAGTACTTCTATGTATAGCATTGTACCGTTTTTTATTGTTCATGAGCTTCTTAATTTATGCAACTTTCTAAATAGTCATCAGGAAAAAAAATTCTACCATTTTGCTGCAAAAAAAACCCAAAAATGTTACAAATCTGTCTGCTCTCTTTGCTCTCCATCTCCCTTCTATCAGTGTTAAAGAGGCGCGAAGGGTAAGGCTGTACACAGATATTTTTATAATTTGGAGAGGGGAGAAAGCTTGCATGGTCTCAGAGAGGTCAGTGAAAAACAGGCTATAGAAAAGGAGGGAAGCAAATAAAGAGAGTAAACACTAAGATTTTTACCATGATCTTTAGGGTGTGATGAGTTATACACATTCCTTGGGACACTTAGTTATTTAAAATATTAATCTAATGTTTTACCTTGCTGCCTAATCTCTACAATGTATCGATATCAGGGAATCTAAAAATGAATGAAGGAATGAAAATTGCAAACTGAAGCTATATATTAAGGTGATCATAACCATTAATGCTAAATTTCAACTTTTCCTATTACATTACATGATGGTTTCAGGACTCTTTGTACCATGGTGTAGCAGAGCAGCATTTACTAATGTCAGAGCGTTCAGAGAGCAAAGCTACAGGGAATTAACACCTCTGTCTCATTATTTAAATACGCTCTTCAGAGGAGACTCTGCCTATAGTTTACATATACTGTATACTGTGGTCTTAAAATACTTTGCAAATTACCAAGGGAGACTTCTTTCCTTGAAATAAAAAACACATCTTCATATTACAACATGTTGTGTTATGTTTCAGTAACTGAGGAGAAATAGCAAAAAATAGCAAAAGCGGTAATACACCAGAGAGGCTGGAACCTATTGGATTGCAGTAACCTGAACTAACCACACAACTAGAAGTAGCCGTGGAGCGTTCCTACGGTGATCCTAGACGCTTCGTCACAGCCTGAGAGATAACTACACCTAAAGGCAGAAAGATGAAAGCTATCTGCCCCGGAGCAGATCCCCAAAGAAAATAGGAAGCCCCCAAACATGTAATGGCGGTTAGACAAGAAGAAAGCACGGACACAGACAGAAAATAGAATGAGCAAACGCTGGGGCCCAATCTGTCTAGACAGAAAAGTACAGGAAAGAATTCTAACTGCAATCCAACAAAACCTTAACAAAAATACCAACACTTCTGATTGCCAAAAAACCTGAGATCACACGATCTCATCCACCTAAATCAGATCTCTGGTGTAACAAAACGCTATTCAGCAAATAAAAAGTAACAAAGGAGCAAAGCAAAAGTGCAGACAAAAACGGAGCACAATTGCAGCGCCAGACCCCCAAAAGGGGACAGGCTGCAGTCCACTGCAAGCAGCAAACCAGCAATGAAAATCAAACAGAGGAAAAAAAAAACAGCAAACACATATCTGAAGGAGAGCAGGAAACTAGCAGTGCTTCAAGCAAGACCAGAAGGAACAATTGATAACCGGCAAGGCTGCTGGGAACTCAGGCCACTTATAACCTACCATTCAGCGCCAGCTGAAGGCCATTCAGTAATCAGTTCATTACCCTCAGCAACCACCGGAGGGAGCCCCAGCACAGAAGCCGCCTCCAGCATATTCACAACAATGTTGAATACATCTTGCATAATGAAACTGTAAGAGAAGATTTGTAATTGGTAACAGGACAGGCAGATTATTAGAAATAATAGTAAACACACTACTTATGCCTTTTTTACCACACTCGTATTTAAGCGGCGCAGTCGGCCTCTTTGCCACAGATTTCAATGGGAAAGCTGGTTACTTTGAATCCATGTGGGGTTCCTGTGGAGTTAGCAGTTTAACCCATTAGATGCTGCTGTCAATAGCAAGAGCCAAAAAAACTGTCGTAAAAACGTTTTGAAGAGTCATCCAACTTTTTGTGCAATTCGAAGTTGCGCACAAATTTTGTGACTTGCCATTTTCATGTCAGTTTTGCCCAACTCTGTGAAAATGGGCGGAACTAGAGCGTGACACCAGAGCTTGTCTAATTCATAACGAGCTTTGACATTCCTTTATGCTAGAAATCGTAGGGTACGTGTCCACGTACCGGAATCAATGCGCTTTGGACGGAGCGGAAACCCCGCTCCGCCCAAAGCCCCGCCCCCTTCTGAACGCGCAGTGAATCCGGATGTGTTCATTGAACACATCCAGAATCGCCGCAAGGTATACATAGGACTGTGTTATTTACCTTGCGGCGACGGAGCGTCGCCACAAGGTAAATAGACATGCTGCGGTCTAAAAAGAAGAGCCGCATGTCCGGTTTAGCTGGTGTGTCACCCGCGTAATCGGACGCATAGTGGAGATGGGATTTCATAAAATCCCCTCCACTATGCTAGAACATCTGGCCGCTGCGAATTAAACGCTGCGGTAGGACGCAGCGTTCAATCTGCAGTTAATACTGATGGTTTCCTAACCGTGGAAACATACCCTTACTCTAGTCCTTGCCTGGAGTAAGATTTGTGGCAAGGTGGATGCCACTTGTCAGACATTCCTGATTCATGTAGAAGCATGCGCCTCTTAATGAATCAGAAACAGGGAAAAAATTCTCCAGCAATGATAGATGTAATTGTAGATACATTTTCTAATTTATTAGTACATTTGTAAAAACAGCAAAGGTTACTAGCAAACTACAAGGACCACAGAAAAACCAACGTGTTTAAGCTACAGTCAGGGCCAGAAATATTTGGACAGTGACACAATTTTCGCGAGTTGGGCTCTGCATGCCACCACATTGGATTTGAAATGAAACCTCTACAACAGAATTCAAGTGCAGATTGTAACGTTTAGGCTAAGTGCACACGTTCAGAATATTTGCGTTTTTTCGCGTTTTTTCGCGGGAAAAAACGCGTCAAAAACGCATGTATAAGCATCCTATCATTTAGAATGAATTCCGCATTTTTGTGCACATGTGCGTTTTTCCGCAAAAAAACGCATCGCGGAAATCTAGCAGCATGTCCATTAATTTTGCGGATTTCTAGCGTTTTTCCCGCTTTATTATGACCTAGAAAGTTCAGGAAAAAATCGCGCTAAAAACGCATCAAAACCGCGCAAAAAAACGCACCAAAAACGCGCAAAATCCGCGCAAAAAAACGCGCGTTTTGCCGCACAAAAAAGTCCGGTTTTGCTCAGGAATATTCTGCAAACATTCTGCAAACGTGTGCACTTAGCCTTAATTTGAAGGGTTGAACAAAAATATGTGTTAGAAAATGTAGGAATTGTACACATTTCTTTACAAACACTCCACATTTTAGGAGGTCAAAAGTAATTGGACAAATAAACATAACCCAAACAAAATATTTTTATTTTCAATATTTTGTGGCGAATCCTTTGGAGGCAATCACTGCCTTAAGTCTGGAACCCATGGACATCACCAAACGCTGGGTTTCCTCCTTCTTAATGCTTTGCCAGGCCTTTACAGCCGCAGCCTTCAGGTCTTGCTTGTTTGTGGGTCTTTCCCTCTTAAGTCTGGATTTCAGCAAGTGAAATGCATGCTCAATTAGGTTAAGATCTGATGATTGACTTGGCCATTGAAGAATGTTCCACTTTTTTGCACTCATGAACTCCTGTGTAGCTTTGGCTGTATGCTTGGGGTCATTATCCATCTGTACTATGAAGCGCCGTCCAATCAAGTTTGCAGCATTTGGCTGAATCTGGGCTGAAAGTATATCCCGGTACACTTCAGAATTCATCCGGCTACTCTTGTCTGCTGTTATGTCATCAATAAACACAAGTGACCCAGTGCCATTGAAAGCCATGCATGCCCATGCCATCACGTTGCCTCCACCATGTTTTACAGAGGATGTGGTGTGCCTTGGATCATGTGCCGTTCCCTTTCTTCTCCAAACTTTTGGCTTCCCATCATTCTGGTACAGGTTGATCTTTGTCTCATCTGTCCATAGAATACTTTTCCAGAACTGAGCTGGCTTCTGGAGGTGTTTTTTCAGCAAATTTAACTCTGGCCTGTCTATTTTTGGAATTGATGAATGGTTTGCATCTAGATGTGAACCCTTTGTATTTACTTTCATGGAGTCTTCTCTTTACTGTTGACTTAGAGACAGATACACCTACTTCACTGAGAGTGTTCTGGACTTCAGTTGATGTTGTGAACGGGTTCTTCTTCACCAAAGAAAGTATGCGGCGATCATCCACCACTGTTGTCTTCCGTGGGCTCCCAGGTCTTTTTGGATTGATGAGTTCACCAGTGCTTTCTTTCTTTCTCAGGATGTACCAAATTGTAGATTTTGCCACTTCTAATGTTGTAGCAATTTCTTGGATGGGTTTTTTTCTGTTCTTGCAGCTTAAGGATGGCTTGTTTCACCTGCATGGAGAGCTCCTGTGACCGCATGTTTCCTTCACAGCAAAACCTTCCAAATGCAAACACCACACCTCAAATCAACTCCGGCCCTTTCATCTGCTTAATTGAGAATGACATAACAAAGGGATTGCCCACACCTGTCCATGAAATAGCCTTGGAGTCATTTGTCCAATTACTTTTGGTCCCTTTAAAAACAGGGTGGCACATGTTAAGGAGCTGAAACTCCTAAACCCTTCATCCAATTTTAATGTGGATACCCTCAAATGAAAGCTGAAAGTCTGGACTTCAACTGCATCTGAATTGTTTTGTTTCAAATTCATTGTGGTAATGTCTAGAACCAAAATTAGATAAATGTTGTCTCTGTCCAAATATATATGGACCTAACTGTATGTAGCTTTAATGATGGTCTGTTCGTGAGGGATATATAGCCATGCTTAAATGCCCCTTCCTGCTAGTCACCTGTGTGCATAATTGCAATTAACCAAAAAGTTGAAACTTAACCCTATAAAGGGTCAAACAGAAAGAAAAAGTTTAAAAAGCTTAATAAAAGTATTACAGATCAATGAAAAAAACATTCCTAACAAATCCGGCCTTATGTTCATTCTTCGTGGGACTCTCGATTGTAACTTAAGTATTCAATATGATTCTCTGTTTAAACTTTTTCTTCTCAAATCCTCACCTTTAATCGGTTTGTACAATTTTTCTACGCACATAAATCTCCTACATTTATTATCCCCCTTATGTACCTGTGAAATGCGCCTAGAGATCACTGAAATATTGACTGCTGCAGAACTACCGTAATCGCATCAGACGTGTGCCTTCTAATGCGTTTTTTTAACTGACCTATTGTGTTTCCTCCATATTGATTTCAGCATTTTATACATTCAATAAGGTATATGACACGTGTTGTATTGCAATTTATAAGATTATGTTTGAACAAAATGTAGTAGATTTTTGGGCATGATTGCAGGATTTACATAAAGTGTGACCACACTTGAAAAAAAGCCTTGAAGGGGAGCCATGTAGAATTATTTTGTTTTGTTTTTTTACTATTCTTTTGAAAAAAAAGACTAGGTGAACGTATTGTGTCCCTAGGGTGAATGCCTTTCTGGCAACAAATCTGACATCAGAGGTTTTTTAAGATTTCTGATAGTTTCCTGTCCTGGTTTAAAATCGGTAAATATTTGCATATAATGACCGTGATTTCATTATACTGTGGACTATTATTTATTTTCATGATTGATATTTTTTTGTAGCTTGTGATCTAATACTAGACTCTCTATTTTTGTTTTCTATAATAGAAATGACCCTCTTTAATAGCCTCTATGCTTCTTTCGAGGTTATTTTAGATTTTGTATTAAAGTTACCGTATTCTCTTGATAACAATTTCTCTTCGTTCTAATCAATTCACCAACTGGAATATTTTTTACTACATGTGGTGGGTGACATGTATGGGCTTTTAAAATGGTGTTACTATCTGTAAAATATTCAGAATTGAGTTACTGTCTGTAGGTTTTCTATATGGGGAGATTTTTGGAGGGTTAAACAATGTGTAAATTTAAGATTGAACTAATTTTTATTTATTTAGAAAACTAAATTCTTTACCTCCTCGTTCAGCCCCTTCCTAATATTTATCAAGTCGTCTATATAGCGACAATAAAATGCTGTCATATGAGAAAATGGATTGGTTTCATTAAAAAGACATTTTTCTTCCCAAACTGCTAATACTAAATTTGCTAGCGAGGGTGAAAATTTACCACTCGTACTCACTACTTGGGTTTGTAAATAAAATTGCTTGTAAAAAGAAAAGTAATTGTGTGCCAGTAAAAAAAGACAGCCAAGACGAGAAATTTTGGTATTGAATGTACATAGATTCTGTATTTATTCAAAAAATTATGTCAGGCTATTAGTTGCAATTTCATGTGGAATCGCTGGGTATAACCACATCGCAACCCAACCAATTGTGGGTGGAGTGCCATAGATATCTATGTAGGATAGAAATTAACATTTTAGTGTCATTTATACTGTACAGACCAAAAATTTGGACACACCTTCTCATTTAAAGATTTTTCTGTATTTTCATGACTATGAAAATTGTACATTCACACTGAAGGCATCAAAACTATGAATTAACACAGGTGGCATTATACATTACACTTTACAAAAAAGTGTGAAACAACTGAAAATATGTCTTATATTCTAGGTTCTTCAAAGTAGCCACCTTTTGCTTTGATGACTGCTTTGCACACTCTTGGCATTCTCTTGATGAGCTTCAAGAGGTAGTCACCGGAAATGGTCTTCCAACAATCTTGAAGGAGTTCCCAGAGATGCTTAGCATTTGTTTGCCCTTTTGCCTTCACTCTGCGGTCCAGCTCACCCAAAACCATCTCGATTGGGTTCAGGTCTGGCGACTGTGAAGGCCAGGTCATCTGGCGTAGCACCCCATCACTCTCCTTCTTGGTCAAATAGCCCTTACACAGCCTGGAGGTGTGTTTGGGGTCATTGTCCTGTTGAAAAATAAATGATGGTCCAACTAAAAGCAAACCGGATGGAATAGCACGCCGCTGCAAGATGCTGTGGTAGCCATGCTGGTTCAGTATGCCTTCAATTTTGAAGAAATCCCCAACAGTGTCACTAGCAAAGCATACCCACACCATCACACCTCCTCCTCCATGCTTCACGGTAGGAACCAGGCATGTAGTGTCCATCAGTTCACCTTTTCTGCGTTGCACAAAGACACGGTGGTTGGAGCCAAAGATCTCAAATTTTGAATCATCAGACCAAAGCACAGATTTCCACTGGTCTAATGGCCATTCCTTGTGTTCCTTAGCCCAAACAAGTCTCTTCTGCTTGTTGCCTGTCCTTAGCAGTGGTTTCCTAGCAGCTATTTTACCATGAAGGCCTACTGCACAAAGTCTCCTCTTAACAGTTGTTGAAGAGATGTGTCTGCTGCTAGAACTCTGTGATTTCTGAGGCTGGTGACTCAGATAAACTTATCCTCAGAAGCAGAGGTGACTCTTGGTCTTCCTTTCCTGGGGCGGTCCTCATGTGAGCCAGTTTCTTTGTAGCACTTGATGGTTTTTGCAACTGCACTTGGGGACACTTTCAAAGTTTTCCAAATTTTTCTGACTGACTGACCTTCATTTCTTAAAGTAATGATGGCCACTCGTTCTTTTTTCTGCTTTTTTCTTGCCATAATACAAATTCTAACAGTCTATTCAGTAGGACTATCAGCTGTGTATCCACCAGACTTCTGCACAACACAACCGATGGTCCTAACCCCATTTATAAGGCCAGAAATACCACTTATTAAACCTGACAGGGCACACCTGTGAAGTGAAAACCATTTCCGGTGTATATAATTCCACATGTGTTAATTCATAGTTTTGATGCCTTCAGTGTGAATTTACGATATTCATAGTCATGAAAATACAGAAAAATCTTTAAATGAGAAGGTGTGTCCAAACTTTTGGTCTGTACGGTATATCCAGACGAAGCACCCACAAGTGGTTGTAAATAATGATCTATCCACTCTCCTAATTTTTAACCCATAGAACTTATACCTGCAATTATAGATCTAAGGGCTTTTTCACACATCCTGATATTTCCGGTACTGGAAAAAATGGTACTGGAGATATCCGTGTCATTGTGCACGTGTGATTAATACTTGTGGCATACGTGTGCTGCCTGTGTGCCGCATCAGTATCACACGTTCCGGCGCCTGGGAATCAGAGGTGCTATTCACGCTGTTCCCCGGTGCCGGGTACTGAAGACAGATCTCATCACGGTCCCCTACTCGCTCTGAATGTTGAGAGTTCTATTCAACTGTTAACAGTGAGACACCGGTGAACTCACTGAGCTGAACCACGGTGAACTCAGTGACTTTCTCACAATACTGAGGTCACTGCAGTTCAGGGGCCCGGCTGGGAACACCGCCTCAGTGACCCATGGTAACCTCGATGACGTCACCGCCAGTCACTGATGCTGTACTCGCTGGACAGTTGCATCTTGACACCATCCAGGTTGAAAACTGTTTCTCCCCAGACATGGATTACGGAGTGGGACAGAATGATGGACAGGTGAGGGATATTGTTGTTTTTTATTTTTGTTTTATTACAGGAGAACGAGAGCTTCGGTGGAATTAGGCATTAGGTGAGTATAACTGTGTTTGTTACTTTTAAATAAAAATGGAAACCTGTGTTTTGTTTTTATTTAAAATAAAAGACTTTGTCTTTATTTGCCATATAACTATAGGATTAGTAATGGATAGGTATCTTATAGATGCTTCTCCTTTACTAAGCAGTGGGCTTGATGTCATCAGACAATACAAAGGTGACATCAACCACACAAATATGAACCCCACTTGCCACTGCTACAGGGCAAGTGGGAAGAGTCCTGTAAAGCGCCAGAATTGGCAAGTGAAAAAAAAAAGGTCCTGAAGGTACAAAATGCATTGGACCTGAGGGGTAAAGCCCCTTGCAGGGCCGGACTGGCCATCTGGCAATTCTGGCAATTGCCAGAAGGGCCTGTCTGGTCGTGGGCTGCCTTGTCTGCTACATTGTTAACAAAATCAGTGTTCTTAAGACACCGGTACTGTTAAGAGTTATAACGGAGCACAAAGTCTCTTACCCCAGTAGGCCACAGGTGTCATTAGAAATATTGGTCTTGTAATAAATCTTGCTTTCTTCAATCCAGGTTGATATATCTCATGTGGTGCTTGGGGATGGGGACAGCATGGGCCTGTGTGATTTCAAATGCCAGGGCTGAATTTCAGCCCCAGTCCTTACCTGGCCCCTAGTCATACATTTGGAGGATATTAGACTGTGGGACTGATTTTGGCTAATCAAACTGTTTTATTGGAATTGTCCCATATGGGATTTTAGAGAAAACTATGTTCTCCACTTTTTTTTCTGGTTAAATCATCTTTGGGGACAATTTACTAAGGTGTTTATGTCAAAATTCTGGTAAAACACCGTAGGAAGTGGCACTAAAATATTGTGACTTTTGGTGTATTCACTCCAGTCCCAGCCTGGTACGCCAATATGGACAGAATGAGGCATGGCTACACCCGGCCATCGAATTCATGAAAAGTTACGGCACTTACTCCATAAATATACTCCAGTCCCTGACTAGATGTCATGTGTGCATCGCCACGAAGATCGTCGCGGTTGCACATTCTGACTTCTCACAGCTGAGTTGCTGTTTCTTTGTGTTTGGCAGTTAGGGAGTTAATTCTGTCTGTGCTCAGTTCTGGACTGGGTGCAGTTTTCTCCCGGCTGCAATTAATTATTTGTTGATTGGTTTCCTTTAAATCTCTGGTTGTCTGTGTTGGGAGTTGCCAGTGAAATTCTTCATGCAGACCACAGATAGGATTGTATCTGTATAGACTTAAGTTAAAGAGCTCCTTAGTTGTTTTAAGCTCACCTTGCTTAGAGTTTAATATCCCAGATCATTTATGTTCCTTCTGTGTTTGAGTGTGTATGCAAGTCTGTGTTTTCTCCAGTCTGTCTTATATGTCTAAATCTGTGTATTTAACAGAGATCAGCCCATATCCCTTTGGTGGTAATCAGAATCCTTCTTAGGACTGATTACAGGGTTCAGGGACTGATAGGAGACAGGGTTAGGCTGGAGACTTGGACCTCTGAACCATTATCAGTACCTCCAAGGTGAGGGATTAGTTAGGACCCCAGTTTAGGGTCAGGTTAGACCCCCGGTCCTCCTCTTTCCTGTGACAGTGTATCAAGTCCTCAAGATTAACCCTGAGTTCAACGGATATCGTGTCAGGTAAATCTATTCTATATTTACATGCTGATGTTGCTAATCTATATGTTGTATAGAGTGTTGTTCTTTTAAGAATAGTTTACTGACATCGTACACATATCATAAGACCGCGTGACATTTTCACTGGCCAATAAAATTATTCCCAGTTGCCATGGATCCAGTAGCCCAGCTGGCTCTGCAGTTGCAGGGATTATCCATGGAGCTGACGGACATTAAGTCCAAAGTTTTGTCTCCCTCGGAGCAAACCAGATTTGAACCTAAAGTAGCTCTCCCGGACAGGTTCACTGGTGGGCGAGACAAATTTTTTACCTTCAGGGAAGCATGTAAATTGTATTTTCGGCTTCGGCCTCGATCATCAGGGAGTGAAGAGCAGAGAGTGGGAATTGTTATCTCGCTCCTACAAGGGGACCCTCAATCCTGGGCCTTCTCCCTTCCTCCGGGATCCCCGGCTCTACAGTCAGTAGATCGATTTTTTACTGCCCTGGGTTTGGTATATGATGACCCAGATCGGGTCTCTCTTGCTGAGACAAAATTACGTAAGATACAGCAGGGAGATCGTCCGGCGGAGGAATTTGCTTCTGAGTTCCGTAGATGGGCCACAGATACTCAGTGGAATGACCCAGCTCTTAGAAGCCAGTTTTGTCATGGGCTTTCTGACAAATTAAAGGACGTTTTGGCTCAGTATGATTCTCCTCCATCATTGGAGGCTGCTATGGCCCTAGCTATCCGTACTGATAGACGGCTCCGGGAGAGGTGCGAGGTAACTCCGCCCCCTGTTGTTACTCCACCTACTACTAAAGTCCCTTATGTTGAGGTTCCCCTTGTCTGTTCGGAGGAGCCTATGCAGTTGGGAGGGACATCATTTCGTAGGAGGGGATTGGCGGTACGCCGCAGGACTAGAAGGTGTTTCTTCTGCGGGAAAGAGGGACATTTTGTTGGGGGATGTCCATCCCGTGCCTTGTTGAGCAAAAAGTCGCCGGAAAACTGTTAATCCCAGGTTGTGTGGTGGACGACAACCTGGGAGTATGTATTTCGTCCGCTAGTTCTTCTCAGTTCCTTGTACCAGTGGAGGTGGTGGTTGGTACGAGAGTGGAGAGATTTTCTGTTCTTCTTGATAGTGGGTCCGGGGCTAATCTGGTTGACGCTCAGTTTGCTCAGGCTCAAGGTATGCATCTGAGTGTATTGGTCAAACCGATCCCTATATTCTCCATTGACGCCAGGCCTCTCGGCCAAGGTAGCTTTGTTCATGAGGTTCATAACATTGACCTTCGGGTAGGGGCAATACATAGGGAACTATTATCTTGTTATGTGTTGGAGGGTCTACCTACTCCTATTGTGTTGGGACTTCCTTGGTTGGTTAAACATAACCCTGTGATTAATTGGCAGTCCAGAGATATAAGCCAATGGGGTGAGTTTTGCAAAAGTAACTGCATGAACACAGTCATCAGTGCGGTCATGCCTAGTACTTTGCCTCCTTTTTTGGAGGACTTTGGGGATGTGTTCTCTGAGGAGGGGTGTCAGGAGTTGCCTCCTCATCGCGTGTATGACTGCTCTATTAATTTACTTCCTGATGCTAAGTTACCTAAAGCTAGGTTATATAACCTTTCTGGTCCTGAGAGGCAGGCTATGAAAGATTATATTTCGGAAAGTCTGGCCAAAGGGCATATTAGACCTTCATCTTCCCCAGTGGCCGCGGGGTTCTTCTTTGTGAAGAAAAAAGATGGAGGCCTACGCCCTTGCTTGGATTTCCGCGAACTTAATCGGATTACTGTTCGAGATCCGTATCCACTCCCTCTGATTCCTGATCTCTTCAATCAAATTGTTGGCGCCAAATGGTTCTCTAAATTGGATCTCAGGCGGGCGTATAATCTGATTAGGATAAAAGAGGGGGATGAGTGGAAAACGGCGTTTAACACGCCGGAGGGACATTATGAGAACCTTGTCATGCCTTTTGGTCTGACTACTGCACCAGCAGTATTCCAACATTTTGTTAATGACATTTTTCGTCATCTGGTGGGGCTGTTTGTGGTCGTATATTTGGATGACATTTTAATTTACTCACCAGATCTTGTGTCTCACCAGGAGCATGTGAGACAGGTGTTGCAGATCTTGCGAGACAATAAACTATACGCCAAACTGGAAAAGTGTGTATTCGCCGTACAGGAACTTCAGTTTTTGGGTTTCTTGGTGTCAGCCTCCGGTTTCCGTATGGACCCTGAAAAGGTGAGAGCAGTGCTTGAATGGGATCAGCCAGAGGATCTTAAGGCTCTGCAGCGTTTTCTGGGGTTTGCTAACTACTACCGGAAATTTATTTGTAATTTCTCATCTGTTGTCAAACCTCTCACTGACATGACAAGAAAAGGGACGGATTTTTCTAAATGGTCGGACAAAGCTTGCCAAGCTTTTTCCTCTTTGAAAAAATGTTTTGCTTCGGCACCCGTTCTCATCCAACCAGATGCATCACAGCCGTTCGTTGTGGAGGTGGATGCGTCTGACGTAGGGTGGGTGCAATATTGTCCCAGGGTCCGTCCCCTGGTAAATGGCATCCGTGCGCTTTCTTTTCTAAAAAATTGTCGTCCGCCGAAAGGAATTATGATATCGGCAATAGGGAACTTTTGGCCATTAAGTTGGCTTTTGAAGAATGGCGTCACTTTTTGGAGGGGGCAGTCCACCCGGTCACCGTCATTACTGATCACAAGAACCTGCTGTATTTGGAATCTGCTAAGCGTCTGAATTCCAGACAAGCTCGATGGTCGTTGTTTTTTACCAGGTTTAATTTTGTTGTCACTTATCGCCCTGGATCTAAGAATGTTAAGGCGGATGCCTTGTCTCGCAGTTTCCCAGGGGCCGGGAAAATGGATGACCCGATTCCTATCCTTCAGGAGGGGGTGGTAGTGTCGGCTGTATGTTCTGAGCTTGAGGAGGAGGTGTTAGAGGCTCAGGGGGACGCCCCTGCAGGACCTCCAGGGAGACTGTTTGTCCCAAATCAGTTGAGACAAAAGGTTATTGAGGCACATCATAATTCTGCTTTAGCAGGACATCCAGGGAGTAAGGCTACTTTAGATCTCCTTTCTCGCCGGTTTTGGTGGCCTAACGTTAATAAAGATGTTTTAACTTTTGTCGCGTCCTGTGGGGTTTGTGCTCGCTCTAAGACCCCTCATACCCGTCCGTCTGGGACCCTCTTACCCTTGAAACTTCCGGAGCGTCCATGGACTCATTTGTCTATGGACTTCATCACGGACCTTCCTCAGTCGTCAGGGAAGACTGTCATACTGGTGGTTGTTGACAGGTTCAGTAAGATGGCACATTTCATTGCTCTTCCTGCCCTCCCTAATGCTAAAACTCTGGCGCAGGTGTTCATTGGGGAGATTGTGAGACTTCATGGGTTGCCTTCTGATGTGGTGTCAGATAGGGGGTCTCAGTTTGTGTCCAAGTTTTGGAGGGCATTTTGTTTACGTCGGGGGATGCAATTGTCATTTTCCTCGGCTTTTCATCCGCAGACCAATGGTCAGACAGAGCGTCTGAATCAAAGCCTAGAGACTTATCTTCGGTGTTTTGTCTCAGAGAACCAGGAGGACTGGTCTTCTTTCTTGCCTCTGGCAGAGTTCGCTCTTAACAACAGGCGGAGCGAGTCCACTGGTAAGTCCCCGTTTTTTGGGGCATATGGTTTTCATCCCCAGTTTTGTACATTCAATGGGGGGGGCCCTTCTGGGGTTCCTGAGGAGGAGCGTTTCTCGTCGTCACTTGCTTCAGTGTGGAGAGGTGTATTGAATAATCTGAGTGCTATGGGGAACCGTTATAAACGTATGGCTGATAGGAGGAGAGTTTCTGGTCCAGATCTTAATGTGAACGATCTGGTATGGTTGTCTACCAGGAATATAAAACTTAAAGTTCCCTCCTGGAAGCTGGGCCCCAGATTCATCGGGCCGTACAGGATCAGTTCCATAATTAATCCTGTGGCATTTCGTCTGGACCTCCCTCCTACGTTTAAAATTCATAATGTGTTCCACAAGTCATTACTTAAGAGGTACGTGGCACCAGTCATACCATCACCTCTACCTCCTCCTCCAGTGGTGGTCAATGGTAACTTGGAGTTTCAAGTGTCAAAGATCATTGACTCACGTCTGAATCGCCGGTCCCTTCAGTACTTGGTGCATTGGAAGGGGTATGGTCCAGAGGAGAGGACGTGGGTTCCTGCGTCTGACATTAACGCAGATCGTTTGGTGCGGACCTTCCACAGAACTCACCCGGGCAAACCTGGCCCTGAGGGTCCGGAGGCCCCTCGTAGAAGGGGGGGTACTGTCATGTGTGCATCGCCACGAAGATCGTCGCGGTTGCACATTCTGACTTCTCACAGCTGAGTTGCTGTTTCTTTGTGTTTGGCAGTTAGGGAGTTAATTCTGTCTGTGCTCAGTTCTGGGACTGGGTGCAGTTTTCTCCCGGCTGCAATTAATTATTTGTTGATTGGTTTCCTTTAAATCTCTGGTTGTCTGTGTTGGGAGTTGCCAGTGAAATTCTTCATGCAGACCACAGATAGGATTGTATCTGTATAGACTTAAGTTAAAGAGCTCCTTAGTTGTTTTAAGCTCACCTTGCTTAGAGTTTAATATCCCAGATCATTTATGTTCCTTCTGTGTTTGAGTGTGTATGCAAGTCTGTGTTTTCTCCAGTCTGTCTTATATGTCTAAATCTGTGTATTTAACAGAGATCAGCCCATATCCCTTTGGTGGTAATCAGAATCCTTCTTAGGACTGATTACAGGGTTCAGGGACTGATAGGAGACAGGGTTAGGCTGGAGACTTGGACCTCTGAACCATTATCAGTACCTCCAAGGTGAGGGATTAGTTAGGACCCCAGTTTAGGGTCAGGTTAGACCCCCGGTCCTCCTCTTTCCTGTGACAGTGTATCAAGTCCTCAAGATTAACCCTGAGTTCAACGGATATCGTGTCAGGTAAATCTATTCTATATTTACATGCTGATGTTGCTAATCTATATGTTGTATAGAGTGTTGTTCTTTTAAGAATAGTTTACTGACATCGTACACATATCATAAGACCGCGTGACACTAGAATACAGGTAGATGAACATGGCATATGCAAGATGTGGTTAATTCATTCATTGAGAGTTGCAACTCTTTATGTATTAGACGCATCTTAATCCAGCCACCTTGCTCATTAAGGCTGGTGTATATAATGCCAGTCATAATGAATAAGGGTCTTTGTGTTTTTCTTGCAGATCACAGTACAGTGACATCATTTAACATATCTAATCTGCTTATAATATATTAAGGCCGGCGCAAAGGGGCCAACCTGGCTGGCAACTGGTGCCTTGTCTTGCTTGCAGACAAGGGGGGGAGCATTCTGGCTGATAAACGGCACTGGTACTATGATTCGTTAAACCGATATGAAGCTTCTGCAAAAATAAAAAATAAGGTTTTGCTCCAAAAAAAAATAATATTTTTTTTACTCTAAATCATTAGCTATACTGTATGTCACATCAAAGTTCTGGAAAATGTAGAGAAAGACCTTGGGCCGTAACCTCAGAACGCATTGGTGGCTTCCGAGAGCCTACTTTACAGTAGCAGGTAGATTATCCCAGTTCTGTTCTCTACAGCACCAACATGTTTCTTGGTCTGTACATTTATTTTTAACAATCTGTCTTTGCTCGGACAAAATGGGTCTGGAATCTCAAATGTTAATGCACAGACTTGGACCTCCACTAGAAACAGCTGTGCATGAAATCAGCTGGCTGAAAATATCCTGTACAAAGTATCACGTCATCCGCCATGTGCAGCTTTGTTACAATGCACTGAGTATAGCCAATTTAGGCCTCGTTCAGACTCGGTGATTTTTCTTTTAAGCAAAATTAAAAGACAAATTTTCATCAGTGTTTGGGATCTGAGTTTAATTCTTTACCATCAGAGTTTCATCAGTGATTTTTTTATATGAGAAAAATATTTAGCAAATCTTCTATTAGAGATGAGCGAACCCGAACTGTAAAGTTCGGTGTTCATATGGGACACTTAGCGTCCGGTGCTGAACTCCAAACACTGACTTTTTTTCTGGACGTTCGTTGTACTGTTTGGGTTCGGGTGCCAAATAAAGTTTGTTGAAAGGCCAAACAACAAGCTTTTAGGCTGTGGGCACTTCCAGAGCCATCATTTCCATGCCAAGTATTGGCATGGCTGTGATTGCCTGGTGCACCACGTGACCCGGCCTATAGAAACGCCAGGGGGTTGCCAAATGGTGTAATAGAGCGTGGTGCATAGCACCCTAATGCAGCCTGGTGCAGAGTACCCTGAGGGTGTGTGCACACATTGCAGATTGGTCTGCAGAATTTTCTGCACAGAATCTGCATCTCTTGGCAGAAACTGCAGGTCAAAATCCGCACAGTTTTTATCCTTTTTTTTGTCCTATTTATCTGCAGATTTACTGAAGTTTTTGTGTGGATTTCCCCTGCCTTTTGAGACCTGCAGATTCCTATAATGGAGCAGGTCTCAAAACGCTGCAGTTCTGCACAAAAGAAGTGATATGGTGCAGTTTTAAATCTGCACTAAATCTGCGCGGAAAAATCCACAGCATGTGCACTGCGTTTTTTGATTTCCATTGACTAGAATGGTACTGTACATCACTTGCAGTTCTGCTGCAGATCCGCAAGGCAAAATCCCCTGCGGAACTGCAACAGAATCTGCAACGTGTGCATATACCTGAGGGTACACGTCTGGTCTCGCATGAGGGGTGTTCACACTGTTATGCATTGAGAGTGTGCTGGCCAGCCCGCCTAATCGAAGAGTAGGGGCGTGACTATTAGGGCTCATACTCACTTGAGCCGAAAACGGATGATTTTCAGCCGATAAAAAATCTGATTCAAATCGGACCAATGTTATTCAATAGGTGACATCTCATTTGCGATTTTTTTCTCAGCCGAAATCGGTGTGAGAAAAAAATCGCAACATGCTGCGATTTGATGCGATTTTGGCATGATAATCGCTAATGCAATAGATGGTGCTATAAAAAATCGCATGCAAATCGCATGAAAATTGCACATAATCGGACCATCCTGAAAACTGATCGTTTTTTTTTCCAGCAAGTGAGTACGAGCCCTTAGGCTGTAAACCAGACACTGTCATGGAAATATATATGTATTCCATATATTCAAAGTATATTCACATATATGTATTCACAGTTCACAGTTAGATAGATCTCACTTGCTAAAAAACCCTGTGCTCACATATTTCTAGGCCAGCTATAATCAGTCGTTTTAAAGAAATCTGGCCTTCATAAGGCCTTCGTAAAGGAACAAATGCATGAAGTACAAAAAGTCCTATTAGATATCTGTTGTTTACATTATAGTCATGCAAGACAACTAGGTCAAGAGAATATAAACAATAATTCTGCAACTTCAGCTCTTTTAATCATGATTATCATAATTATCATATTTACACTAGAACAGCCAATAATCTAGCAGCTTTTAATTGTATGTTAATTGACTAACCAGCTCCTTTTTGTAAACGTATAAAACCTTGAATGAATAATAAATGTATGTCTTTGACGAACTGTTATACTGACACTTGCGTTGTGGACAGTCCTCATTTCGTTCTGAGCGCTCAAAAAGACATTAAATAGAGATTTGGAGAAGCAAGCAGCAAACACTGAAGGATATTTTTATCCTAATTAAATTTCCATATCAGTTGGCGCCTGCACGCGGGGCATTGGACGAAACGCACGAGGACCCGGCCGACCGGAGAGACGGAGGTGTTGGCCCTGGTCTTGGCACACGGGACGGAGACTGCAGCTCCATCAGTAAGGTAAGAAAACTTTGTCATCTTACCTGAATGTTCCCTGTGCCTAGTCCTAGCCTACACTTCCAGCCGGTCGGACGTGGTCATCACCGCATTCCCAGGTTGTGTAAAAAGTCCATACCCTTATCCAAAAGCCCTGGGATATAAGCCGAGTTGTTTGCTGCTGTGCTGTATATGTTTCATGTTTTATGTGAACCGGGAGAAAGTTGGAACGGTGACTGTTTTTTGCTTGCTGATTTCTGGGGGCTGTATAGCAAAAGACAATTGCTGCATAAGTTCCCGCAGTAAACTTTCACGCACCGGGAGGCCATCCCAGTCAAATCAGAAGTGAAGGGCGGGAGCTTTGTTTTGGATAAGTCCACTGTGAGGAACTCAGCCGGCCGCCACACGGTAGCCCGGGTATTACAGCTTCTGATACCACCGCCGCTACCAAATGTGACGGACGATCCCTTTCCTCCCACGTCACCAATGGGACGTAACTCCACAGGTACAGCTCTCCGGCGCCCCCTTTGTCTCTCAGGTCAGTAAGAGAACTGCACCTAGAGCAAATGGCCGCCGGGGAAGGTGTCCTGCTACCCACTGGGTATTCTAAGATTCGTGATCAGAGTAAAAGCATCAGCCCAAGATTAATTTTATGGTTTAATTTGCCTTAAGGGCGCACTAGATAATTACAGAAATATACAGTAAAGCTATACAACGTAACTACAATGGAATGGCAGTCAGAGTAAAAATACAACAATAATGTACAAGGCTTAAAGGTATAAGCTATGGATCAATATTACCGGGTATTATGGTCATGGGAAGGCCTTGGCTCTGCCATTCCCAGGTACAGTCTTCAGTTCCTGAATAGTCCCTTGGTCTTTCCTAGACCATCTTGTTGGCTTCTGTGTGTGAAATGGAATGAGACCAGCAGCCTGGTCATGGCTAGTTCTTAAACCTGCTAGGCCCATCCCCATTGCTTTGAAGCACGCATATTAATTGGCCTGCAATTCATATGGAGCAGGAAACAATGCCTGAGCTTGGGCTATTTACCATACGACTGACCATCTCATTCAGTCACTGGCCTAGACTAACTAGCACGTAAAGGCCTATTGATTCCTAGTGGACGTCAAAACCTGTCGTACTGGATATGCTAATAGGCAATGTGTAGCTAAAAGTCTGTGGCTGTGTGAACTGACAAAATGGAGGCTGGTACAGGCCCTATACAAAATGGCGACAACCTTTTCCTTACACCTCCCTGCTTTTGAGGGCGCTAGGGGGTATCACATTCCTGTGTTCCCCCGTGCGCCCTACCGCACCCTCTCCTTGCCGGGACAACCCATCAGCGTTACCATGGTCACTGCCCTTTTTGTGGGAATGGTGAAATGGTACTGTTGGAGAGCGAGGCTCCAGCGTAGCAACCTCCCATTCGTCCCAGAGACCGTGTGTAACCAGCTGAGGGGGTTGTGGTCTGTTTCCACGGTGAATTGGCGTCCGTACAAGTATGGCTGCAGACGCTGCAGGGCCCACACAATTGCCAGACATTCCTTCTCCATCGTGGAATAGGCCACTTCCCTCGGCAGGAGCTTCCTGCTCAGGTACAAAATGGGGTGTTCATGGCCCGTAGTGTCAACCTGGCTGAGCACAGCACCGAGGCCGAAGTCGCTGGCGTCGGTCTGCACTAAGAATGGCCGCGTGAAGTCGACTGCCTGTAGTACAGGAGAACTAGAAAGGGCGGTCTTGAGCGCTTGGAAAGCTGTCTCGCAGGCGACTGTCCAGTCGACTGCGACGGGCAGCCTTTTCTTGGTGAGGTCCGTCAGGGGCTTGGCCAGGGCACTATAGTGCGGAACAAACCTCCTATAGTACCCAGCAGTACCCAAAAAGGACATCACCTGCTTCTTGGTCCTGGGGGTGGGCCAGGATGCGATGGCATCCACCTTCCCGGGCTCTGGCTTCAGAGCTCCTCCACCTACCCGGTGTCCCAGGTAGTGGACCTCACTCATACCCAGCTGGCATTTTTCCGGCTTAATGGTCAGCCTGCTCGCTGGATCCGCCCGAGCACCTGCGCCAGGTGCTCTAGGTGATCCTCCCAGGTGGGACTGAAGATGGCAATGTCATCCAGGTACGCGGTCGCATACCCTTCCAGTCCTTCGAGCAGCGTGTTGACCATCCGCTGAAAAGTGGCAGGGGCATTCTTCATGCCGAAGGGCATCACCGTGGACTCGTACAGTCCGAATGGGGTGATAAAGGCAGAGCGTTCCCGTGCCCTAGGGGTCAGGGGAATCTGCCAATACCCCCTGCTCAGATCCATGATGGTCAGGTACTTGGCCCCGGCCAGCTGGTCGAGCAGGTCATCGATGCGCGGCATTGGGTACGCATCGGTGACCGACACAGCGTTGAGCCCCCTGTAGTCCACGCAGAACCGCGTAGTTCGGTCCTTTTTAGGGACGAGGACTACAGGTGAAGCCCACGCGCTGTTGGACGCTTGGATCACCCCCAGCCTCAGCATCTCGTCTATCTCTTGGCGCATCTGCTGCTGCACCTCAAGAGAGACCCGATATGCTGAACGCCGGATTGGGGGGTGGTTACCAGTGTCCACGTCATGGACTGCTGCCTCAGTCCTTCCAGGCAGGCTGCTGAACAGCTCCCGGAAGGTGTGTAGGGTGGCCCCCAGCTGGGAACGTTGGTCCTCCGAGAGCTGGTGGCCAACCCCCACATCCTCGATGGATCCACCCGACTTGGCTTGGGTGAGCAGATCGAGGAGGGTTTCTGCCTCTCCTTCCTCTGGAAGGTTGCACACTGGGTGAGCATAAGCCTCCCGCTCATGATGGGCCTTCATCATGTTCACATGGAAGGCCTTCCTCCTTCCACGGGCGTGGTCCAGGGTGACCAGGTAGGTGACGGCGTTGAGTTGCTCGTGCACGAGGTATGGACCCTCCCAGGCCGCCTGAAGCTTGTTTTGTGGTACGGGGACCAGTACCCACACCTTTTGACCCACCTGGTAGGTCCGCTCACAAGCATTCTGGTCGTACCATCGCTTCTGGTCAGCCTGAGCTTGGGCCATATTGTCATGCACCAGCCGCGTCAAGGCCATCATTCGGTCCCGGAAGCGCACGACATACTCAATGACCGACACTCCAGGGGTGGCTAAATCCCCTTCCCATACTTCCTTCACCAGAGCAAGGGGCCCCGTAACGTCGCCCGTACAGGAGCTCAAAGGGGGAGAACCCCGTTGAGGCCTGTGGAACCTCCCGGTAGGCAAACAGCAGGTGTGGGAGATACCGCTCCCAGTCTCTCCCGTGGGAGTCGACCAACATCTTCAGCATCTGCTTTAAGGTGCCATTGAACCGCTCACACAAGCCATTGGTCTGTGGGTGATACGGGCTGGCCACCAGATGTTGCACCTGTACCTGCTTACAGAGAGACTCCATCAGCTGCGACATGAACTGGGTCCCTCGGTCGGTGAGCATTTCCTTGGGAAACCCCACTCTGGAGAAAATCTCCAGTAAGGCAGTGGCCATTTTGTCGGCCCGAATGGACGACAAAGCTACCGCCTCCGGGTACCGGGTGGCATAGTCCACTACCGTTAGTATGAAGCATTTCCCGGAGCGGCTGGGAGTGGACAGAGGTCCAATGAGATCCACAGCCACCCTCGAGAAAGGCTCTTCGATGATGGGCAGAGTTACCAGTGGGGCTTTGGGGCGCGGCCCCGCCTTCCCCACCCTCTGACAGGTGTCACACGAACGGCAGTAGGCTATCACCTCGGTCCTCATTCCAGGCCAGTAGAAATGCTGAGCTAGCCTGGCCCTGGTTTTAGTGATCCCTAAGTGTCCGGCCATTGGAATCTCGTGTGCGATCCGCAACAATTCCGCCCTGAACGGATGGGGTACCACTAACTGTCGGTCCCTGGGCCACGCCTCCGGTGAACCCTGCTGGACCGTTACCCGGTACAGCCGTCCCTGGTCCCAGACCACTCGCTCGCGGTCGGACTCCAGGGGAGGCTGTGCCGCCTGTTCCTTGAGAGTCTTCAGGCTAGGGTCAGCTTCCAACGCTGCCTGAAATCCCTGACTAGATGTGGCAAGAATTGATGAAACTGCCATGTCCTCTGTCAGTTCCCCGGGATCTGTCTCCTGGCTACTGTCTGACTCGGCAGCCACTTGGTCAGAGAGGGGGAAACCGTCGGACCTCCGCGAGGCTCCTTGGGCTTCAGCGCTTCCACTCCTGGTAACAGCGGCCACGACCGCTGAGACCACGGGTAGCGCCTGCTTTCCCTCGTCCCCTGACCAAGTCGCCGGGTCAGGCAGACTTCCCTGACTTCCTGACATCCTGGATGTGGGGAACTCCTGACCTGGGGTCCTACCTGGTGGCTCCTCTCCCGGGACACCCCTCCCCCCATGGCCTGTTCCTCTTCCTGCAGGGGCCCTAGACTCAGCAGGCTGGATTCACTTAGGGGCCCTACACTGCCCATAGCAGCCCCTCCCTCCACCTCTGAGCTCTCCCCTACAGCCTCCTCACCTGTCCTCACTGTGAGCCCTGTGTGTGTAGTGTCAGTGCATGGCTTACCATCAGGTTTCACTCCCTCCTCCACTGTTGGAGGCACATTCAATACATTAACATTCACAGTAGAGTCATGACATTCTTGGGGAGCCGGACTTGGGGGTTCAGTGGCCACATACTGGGACACTAGCCGCCCCAAATCGGTCCCAAGCAACACATTTGCAGGAATATTCGGCGTTACTCCCACCTCCCGCATCCCCCTCCCGGCACCCCAATCCAAATACACCTTGGCAACGGGCAGCGCCGGTTCAACGCCTCCAATTCCGGAGACGGAAAGGGTTTTCCCAGGTACCAAGTCTTGAGGGGACACCACCTCAGGGCGTACCAGGGTTCGTTCAGCGCCTGTGTCCCGCAGTCCCATGACCGCTGAGCGGCCGATGGTGACGGGTTGGTAATTGTCTAGGGACCTCCCACCACCCCCTCCCACACACAAAACAGTGGACGGTTTCTGGGACAGGGATGGGGCCTTCTGGCGCTGGGGACATGCAGCCTTAAAGTGTCCTGGCTGATTGCAATTATGGCAACGTCTGGGTTCTGTTCCTGGCCTGGAGAGGGCAGCAGGGGGGTACACCCTTGCACTCTGGGGGCTGGATATGGGGCTGGGGCAGGATTGGGCTTACTCCCTCTCCAGGTGCTGCTGGCAGGCTTCTTTGGCTCCGGCGCCCTGTTGTTGGCATACTCGTCTGCCAGGGCGGCTGTAGCAGAAGCCCCCTTTGGTTTCCGGTCACGGAGGAACTGCTGGAGGTCCTCTGGGCAGTTCCACAAAAATTGCTCCACGACAAACAGTTCCTGGACCTCCTGGCGGGTAGTGAGCTCTAGACCGAGGTCCAGTGCTCCGCAGCTCTCAGCAGGACCCGCATGTGGTCGGTCCAGGTGTCCTTTGAACCCCGCTGCAGGCTCCTGAACTTCCTGCGGTACGACTCCGGGGTGAGGTTGTAGTGCTGGATCAGGGCCCGCTTGATGCTGTTGTAGTCCTGCTCCTCCCCGGCAGGTAAGTCCCCAAAACTTCCAGGGACTTACCCCTCAAACGGGGGGTCAGGTACCTTGCCCACTGATCTGGGGCCAGATGATGTTGGAGGCATGTCCTCTCAAAAGCCAGCAGAAAGGAATCCAGGTCTCCATCCTTTTCAAGTAAGGGAAAGTCCTCCGCCTGGACCTTGGAAGTCCTTGTCTCCGGTGGGCCTGGTGCGACCAGCGGGGGCCTGTGCTGAGCCATCTCCAGTCGGTGCCGGCGCTCCGCAGCTTCACGGCGTTCTGTAGCCTGCAACACACGTTCTGTATGCTCCCGCTCCGCAGCTTCACGACGTTCTGCTTGCTCACGCTCTGCTGCTTTCTCTGCCGCCACCAGGAGTCTGTCATAGGCGGTGTCATTACCAGCTCGAGCTGTGCCATAGCCGCTTGGAAGAGGGCCTCCGATCTGGTCAGGCTGGGACGGGCAGGGGGTGGACAGTCCACTGTGAGACCGAGCACGGGGGTCGGGCTCCTTGGGGAGCCCTGGCTGAGCTCCCCCTCATCGGTATCGAACCCTCATAGGCCACAGCATTGGCCTCCCCTTTGCCCTACTCCTGGTGCCTTCCGCCATCTTGGGAACTTTGGTTACTGAAACACAGCTGCAACCCTGACCTTGCACACAACTTGTTATATTTACACTCTGACCGTCTAGTGCTGGGCTGACCTTAAGACCCCAGCAGTGAAAGTACTGCTGGTAGTCTCTAGTGTCTGGGAGTAGGGGTCCCACGCACACTATTACTCTGATCCCACTGCTGCCACCAATTTGTGAGGAACTCAGCCGGCCGCCACACGGTAGCCCGGGTATCACAGCTTCTGATACCACCGCCGCTACCAAATGTGACGGACGATCCCTTTCCTCCCACGTCACCAATGGGACGTAACTCCACAGGTACAGCTCTCCGGCGCCCCCCTTTGTCTCTCAGGTCAGTAAGAGAACTGCACCTAGAGCAAATGGCCGCCGGGGAAGGTGTCCTGCTACCCACTGGGTATTCTAAGATTCGTGATCAGAGTAAAAGCATCAGCCCAAGATTAATTTTATGGTTTAATTTGCCTTAAGGGCGCACTAGATAATTACAGAAATATACAGTAAAGCTATACAACGTAACTACAATGGAATGGCAGTCAGAGTAAAAATACAACAATAATGTACAAGGCTTAAAGGTATAAGCTATGGATCAATATTACCGGGTATTATGGTCATGGGAAGGCCTTGGCTCTGCCATTCCCAGGTACAGTCTTCAGTTCCTGAATAGTCCCTTGGTCTTTCCTAGACCATCTTGTTGGCTTCTGTGTGTGAAATGGAATGAGACCAGCAGCCTGGTCATGGCTAGTTCTTAAACCTGCTAGGCCCATCCCCATTGCTTTGAAGCACGCATATTAATTGGCCTGCAATTCATATGGAGCAGGAAACAATGCCTGAGCTTGGGCTATTTACCATACGACTGACCATCTCATTCAGTCACTGGCCTAGACTAATTAGCATGTAAAGGCCTATTGATTCCTAGTGGACGTCAAAACCTGTCGTACTGGATATGCTAATAGGCAATGTGTAGCTAAAAGTCTGTGGCTGTGTGAACTGACAAAATGGAGGCTGGTACAGGCCCTATACAAAATGGCGACAACCTTTTCCTTACATCCACGCAGATATTCTTCACACATTGGAGGGAAGTTATCCCAAAAAATCCAGTTGTGGAAGCGAGGGCTTTGTTCGGTTAAGTTTCTGCAGTAAACTTTCACGCACTGGGAGGCCATCCCAGTCAAATCAGACGTGAAGGGCAGAAGCTTTGTTTGGATAAGTTCTCACAATAATTGTCCACGCACCGGGAGGCCATCCCAGTCAAATCAGACGTGGATAGTGAGAATTTTGATGAAGGCTATTGCAGATTACTGTGACCGGCGCACCGGCCAGGGCGTACGGTACAGAGCGATAGAACCTTGAGCCTCACCGCGCTCAGTGCAATTGGTGAGTTATCAGTTACCAGAGCAGCTTGTATGTGTCACAGATCATCAAAAGAGGGATTCGTATTCTCCCGGGTGTCTGTCTCACTGTCTGTATCAGGTACTGTCGCTTTAAATCACATCTCCGTGCGCTCTGTCAGTATCTCATTCAGAGCAGTGTGCTGGCTGCAGCAGCGAGAAAACCCTTTGACCCCCCTCCTCTGCTAATCACGTTATCAGGCATTCTGTTTCTTGGCTTTGATTTTTATTTTTTTAAGCTAGTTTTTTGGCTACAGGTTTTAACGTGAGAATTATCAGGCATTCAGACTGAACTATATTCATTTTTTGCTATTCTGAGGAATAATATATATATATATATATTTTTTTTTATACGTGATTTCAGTGCCTATAGAGACACCAAGCAGAGATATAAGGAAGGGAGGGGGGAAGCAGCCAGCTGACATTCCAGAGATTTTTAATTAGCTGTTTTAGTAACAAGGGTTGTTTTTCAGAGTTTTATGATTAATACGGTTTTTCTTTTCTCCCCTTTTTGGTGAATTTATTTTTTTTTTTTTTTGTTTTCTTTTTCTAGAGTTTTTTTTACTAAATCTAACTTTTTGTTTTTTAAAATTTTTCTTTTAAGTACATTTTTAAATGATTTTGGAGAGATTTTTTCTCTAAGCAATTTATTTTAGAGTTTTATTTCTCCAGCAATTTTTTTTTCTACAAGCTTGCTTTAGACCAAGGTCACATAGATAAGGAGAATTACAGGCTGAGGGAGAGAGCAGACACAAACTACGCAGTGGTCTGAGTAGCCCCTCCCGTCGGGCATTCGG
>JARQOD010000002.1:585030002-585247878 GCA_033576555.1 Oophaga sylvatica
TTTTTTTTTTTCCCCTAAATCTTAGCAACGTATTCACATCAAATTTGGGGAAAATGTAGAAAAAACCCTTGGCCTAACCCAAACGCATTGGTGGCGGGGGAGCCACTTTCATACGGTTTTTTCCCCCGTTCTGTTCCACGCCCCAATGTTTTTGGTCTGTACATTTATTTTTAAAAAATCTTCTTTGCTCGGACAAAAGGGTTGGAAAAACTAAATGTTGCCAATTGGACCCCACTAAAACACTGTGAAAAAATCGGGGGCTAAAAATATTGTAAAAGTACCGTCCCCCGCCGGGGTCCCTTTTGTTACAATGCACTGAGATACCCAAATTTTTAGGCCTCGTTCAGACTGGTGATTTTTTTTTTTAAGCAAAATTAAAAAAAAAATTTTCATCTTTGTTTGGGATCTGATTTAAAATTCTTTACCATCAGATTTTTTCAAGGATTTTTTTTTTAAAAAATATTTAAAAAAATCTTCTTTTTAGAGAGAGAAAAACCCAATTTAAAAGTTGGGTGTTTTTTATGGGACATTAGCGTCCGGTGCCTGAACTCCAAACACTGACTTTTTTTCGGGGACGTTCGTTGACTGTTGGGTTCGGGTGCCCAAAATAAAGTTTGTTGAAAGGCCAAACAACAAGCTTTAGGTGGGCACTTCCAGGCCTCTTTTCCCCAAAGCCAAGTATGGCATGGCTGTGATTCCTGGTGCACCACGTAAACCCGCCCCTAAAAAAAAACGCCAGGGGTTCCAAATGGTGTAATGAGCGTGGTGCATAGCACCCTAATGCAGCCGGGTGCAGAGTACCCTGAGGGTGTGTGCACCATTGCGATGGTTGCAGAATTTTCTGAAGAATCTGGCATCTCTTGGCAGAAACTGCAGGTCAAAATCCGCACGTTTTTATCCTTTTTTTTGTCCTATTTATCTGCAGTTTTACGAAGTTTTTGGTGGAATTTCCCCGCCTTTTGAGACCTGCAGTTCCTATAATGGGCAGGTCTCAAACGTGCAGTTCTGCACAAAAGAATGATATGGTGCATTTTTAAAAATCTGCACAAAATCTGCGCGGGAAAATCCACAGCAGTGCATGCGTTTTTTGATTTCCATTGACTAAAAAAGGTACTGACATCACTTGCAGTTCTGCTGCGACCCCGAAAGGCAAAAATCCCCTGCGGAACTGCAACAGAATCTGCAACGGTGATATACCTGGGGTACACGTTGGTCTGCATGAGGGGTGTTCACATGTTATGCATTGAGAGTGTGCTGGCCACCGCCAAATTTCGAAGAGTGGGGGCGGTGATATTAGGGCTCTATACTTGAGCCGAAAACGGAGGGATTTTCAGCCGATAAAAAATCTGATTCAAACGGACCAATGTTTTTCAATAGGGACATCTCATTTGCGATTTTTTCTCACCCCAAATCGGGGTGAGAAAAAAATCGCAACATGTGCGATTTGATGCGATTTTGGCATGATAATCGCTAATGCAATAGATGGTGCTATAAAAAATCGCTGCAACGATGAAAATTGACATAACGGACCTCCTGAAAACCCGACGGTTTTTTTTTTTCCCGCAAGTGAGTACGAGCCCTTGGCTGTAAAACCCGACACTGTATGGAAATATTATTATTCCATATTTTTCAAAGTATATTCCCCATATATGTATTCACAGTTCACAGTTAGATAGATCTCACTTGCTAAAAAAAACCCCGTGCTCACATATTTCTAGGCACTATAATCAGTCGTTTAAAGAAAATCTGCCTTCATAAGGCCTTCGAAAGGAACAATGCATGAAATACAAAAAGTCCTATTAGATATCTGTTGTTTTACAATAGTCATGCAAGACAACTAGGTCAAGAGAATAAAACAATAATTCGCAACTTCCTCTTTAATCATGATTTCATAATTTCATATTTACACTAGAACAGCCAATAATCTAGCACTTTAATTGTATGTTAATTGACTAACCAGCTCCTTTTTGTAAAGTAAAAACCTTGAATGAATATAAATGTATGTCTTTGCGAACTGTTTACTGACACTTGCGTTGTGGACAGTCCTCATTTCGTTCTGAGCGCTCAAAAAGACAAAAAAATAGAGATTTGGAGAAGCCCAAAAGCAAAAACGAAGGATATTTTTATCCCCAATTAAATTTCCAATCGTTTTGGCGCCTGCACGCGGGCATGGACGAAACGCACGAGGACCCGCCCACCGGAGACGGAGGTGTTGGGGCCCCGGTTTTTGGCACACGGGGGGAGATGCAGCTCCTCAGTAAGGGTAAGAAAACTTTGTCATCTTACCCGAATGTTCCCTGTGCCTGTCCTAGCCTACACTTCCACCCCGGGCGGACGTGGTCATCACAGCATTCCCAGGTTGTGTAAAAAGTCCCCTACCCTTATTTCCAAAAACCCTGGGGTATAAGGAGTTGTTTGCTGCTGTGCGTTAGTTTCATGTTTTATGTGAACCGGGAGAAAGTTGGAACGGTGCTGGTTTTTGCTTGTGATTTCTGGGGCTGTATAGCAAAAGACAATTGCTGCATAAGTTCCCGCAGTAAACTTTCACGCACCGGGAGGCCATCCCAGTCAAATCAGAAGTGAAGGGGGGAGCTTTGTTTTGGATAAGTCCACGTGAGGAACTCAGCCGGCCGCCCACACGGTAGCCCGGGTATTACAGCTTCTGATACCACCGCCGCTACCAAATGTGACGGACGATCCCTTTCCTCCCACGTCACCAATGGGACGTAACTCCACAGGTACAGCTCTCCGGCGCCCCCCTTTGTCTCTCAGGTCAGTAGAGAACTGCACCTAGAGCAAATGGCCGCCGGGAAGGTGTCCTGCTACCCACTGGGTATTCTAAGATTCGTGATCAGAGTAAAAGCATCAGCCCAAGATTAATTTTATGGTTTAATTTGCCTTAAGGGCGCACTAGATAATTACAGAAATATACAGTAAAGCTATACAACGTAACTACAATGGAATGGCAGTCAGAGTAAAAATACAACAATAATGTACAAGGCTTAAAGTATAAGCTATGGATCAATATTACCGGGTATTATGGTCATGGGAAGGCCTTGGCTCTGCCATTCCCAGGTACAGTCTTCAGTTCCTGAATAGTCCCTTGGTCTTTCCTAGACCATCTTGTTGGCTTCTGTGTGTGAAATGGAATGAGACCAGCAGCCTGGTCATGGCTAGTTCTTAAACCTGCTAGGCCCATCCCCATTGCTTTGAAGCACGCATATTAATTGGCCTGCAATTCATATGGAGCAGGAAACAATGCTGAGCTTGGCTATTTACCATACGACTGACCATCTCATTCAGTCACTGGCCTAGACTAACTAGCACGTAAAGGCCTATTGATTCCTAGTGGACGTCAAAACCTGTCGTACTGGATATGCTAATAGGCAATGTGTAGCTAAAA
Organism: Oophaga sylvatica; assembly: GCA_033576555.1. Classification (NCBI taxonomy): domain Eukaryota; kingdom Metazoa; phylum Chordata; class Amphibia; order Anura; family Dendrobatidae; genus Oophaga; species Oophaga sylvatica. The sequence continues at coordinate 585,033,406 of JARQOD010000002.1, forward strand.
GTCTGTGGCTGTGTGAACTGACAAAATGGAGGCTGGTACAGGCCCTATACAAAATGGCGACAACCTTTTCCTTACACCTCCCTGCTTTTGAGGGCGCTAGGGGGTATCACATTCCTGTGTTCCCCCGTGCGCCCTACCGCACCCTCTCTTGCCGGGACAACCCATCAGCGTTACCATGGTCACTGCCCTTTTTGTGGTGAATGGTGAAATGGTACTGTTGGAGAGCGAGGCTCCAGCGTAGCAACCTCCCATTCGTCCCAGAGACCGTGTGTAACCAGCTGGGGGTTGTGGTCTGTTTCCACGGTGAATTGGCGTCCGTACAAGTATGGCTGCAGACGCTGCAGGGCCCACACAATTGCCAGACATTCCTTCTCCATCGTGGAATAGGCCACTTCCCTCGGCAGGAGCTTCCTGCTCAGGTACAAAATGGGGTGTTCATGGCCCGTAGTGTCAACCTGGCTGAGCACAGCACCGAGGCCGAAGTCGCTGGCGTCGGTCTGCACTAAGAATGGCCGCGTGAAGTCGACTGCCTGTAGTACAGGAGAACTAGAAAGGGCGGTCTTGAGCGCTTGGAAAGCTGTCTCGCAGGCGACTGTCCAGTCGACTGCGACGGGCAGCCTTTTCTTGGTGAGGTCCGTCAGGGGCTTGGCCAGGGCACTATAGTGCGGAACAAACCTCCTATAGTACCCAGCAGTACCCAAAAAGGACATCACCTGCTTCTTGGTCCTGGGGGTGGGCCAGGATGCGATGGCATCCACCTTCCCGGGCTCTGGCTTCAGAGCTCCTCCACCTACCCGGTGGTCCCAGGTAGTGGACCTCACTCATACCCAGCTGGCATTTTTCCGGCTTAATGGTCATGCCTGCTCGCTGGATCCGCCCGAGCACCTGCGCCAGGTGCTCTAGGTGATCCTCCCAGGTGGGACTGAAGATGGCAATGTCATCCAGGTACGCGGTCGCATACCCTTCCAGTCCTTCGAGCAGCGTGTTGACCATCCGCTGAAAAGTGGCAGGGGCATTCTTCATGCCGAAGGGCATCACCGTGGACTCGTACAGTCCGAATGGGTGATAAAGGCAGAGCGTTCCCGTGCCCTAGGGGTCAGGGGAATCTGCCAATACCCCCTGCTCAGATCCATGATGGTCAGGTACTTGGCCCCGGCCAGCTGGTCGAGCAGGTCATCGATGCGCGGCATTGGGTACGCATCGGTGACCGACACAGCGTTGAGCCCCCTGTAGTCCACGCAGAACCGCGTAGTTCGGTCCTTTTTAGGACGAGGACTACAGGTGAAGCCCACGCGCTGTTGGACGCTTGGATCACCCCAGCCTCAGCATCTCGTCTATCTCTTGGCGCATCTGCTGCTGCACCTCAAGAGAGACCCGATATGCTGAACGCCGGATTGGGGGGTGGTTACCAGTGTCCACGTCATGGACTGCTGCCTCAGTCCTTCCAGGCAGGCTGCTGAACAGCTCCCGGAAGGTGTGTAGGGTGGCCCCCAGCTGGGAACGTTGGTCCTCCGAGAGCTGGTGGCCACCCCCACATCCTCGATGGATCCACCCGACTTGGCTTGGGTGAGCAGATCGAGGAGGGTTTCTGCCTCTCCTTCCTCTGGAAGGTTGCACACTGGGTGAGCATAAGCCTCCCGCTCATGATGGGCCTTCATCATGTTCACATGGAAGGCCTTCCTCCTTCCACGGGCGTGGTCCAGGGTGACCAGGTAGGTGACGGCGTTGAGTTGCTCGTGCACGAGGTATGGACCCTCCCAGGCCGCCTGAAGCTTGTTTTGTGGTACGGGGACCAGTACCCACACCTTTTGACCCACCTGTAGGTCCGCTCACAAGCATTCTGGTCGTACCATCGCTTCTGGTCAGCCTGAGCTTGGGCCATATTGTCATGCACCAGCCGCGTCAAGGCCATCATTCGGTCCCGGAAGCGCACGACATACTCAATGACCGACACTCCAGGGGTGGCTAAATCCCTTCCCATACTTCCTTCACCAGAGCAAGGGGCCCCCGTAACGTCGCCCGTACAGGAGCTCAAAGGGGGAGAACCCCGTTGAGGCCTGTGGAACCTCCCGGTAGGCAAACAGCAGGTGTGGGAGATACCGCTCCCAGTCTCTCCCGTGGGAGTCGACCAACATCTTCAGCATCTGCTTTAAGGTGCCATTGAACCGCTCACACAAGCCATTGGTCTGTGGGTGATACGGGCTGGCCACCAGATGTTGCACCTGTACCTGCTTACAGAGAGACTCCATCAGCTGCGACATGAACTGGGTCCCTCGGTCGGTGAGCATTTCCTTGGGAAACCCCACTCTGGAGAAAATCTCCAGTAAGGCAGTGGCCACTTTGTCGGCCCGAATGGACGACAAAGCTACCGCCTCCGGGTACCGGGTGGCATAGTCCACTACCGTTAGTATGAAGCATTTCCCGGAGCGGCTGGGAGTGGACAGAGGTCCAATGAGATCCACAGCCACCCTCGAGAAAGGCTCTTCGATGATGGGCAGAGTTACCAGTGGGGCTTTGGGGCGCGGCCCCGCCTTCCCCACCCTCTGACAGGTGTCACACGAACGGCAGTAGGCTATCACCTCGGTCCTCATTCCAGGCCAGTAGAAATGCTGAGCTAGCCTGGCCCTGGTTTTAGTGATCCCTAAGTGTCCGGCCATTGGAATCTCGTGTGCGATCCGCAACAATTCCGCCCTGAACGGATGGGGTACCACTAACTGTCGGTCCCTGGGCCACGCCTCCGGTGAACCCTGCTGGACCGTTACCCGGTACAGCCGTCCCTGGTCCCAGACCACTCGCTCGCGGTTGGACTCCAGGGGAGGCTGTGCCGCCTGTTCCTTGAGAGTCTTCAGGCTAGGGTCAGCTTCCAACGCTGCCTGAAATCCCTGACTAGATGTGGCAAGAATTGATGAAACTGCCATGTCCTCTGTCAGTTCCCCGGGATCTGTCTCCTGGCTACTGTCTGACTCGGCAGCCACTTGGTCAGAGAGGGGGAAACCGTCGGACCTCCGCGAGGCTCCTTGGGCTTCAGCGCTTCCACTCCTGGTAACAGCGGCCACGACCGCTGAGACCACGGGTAGCGCCTGCTTTCCCTCGTCCCCTGACCAAGTCGCCGGGTCAGGCAGACTTCCCTGACTTCCTGACATCCCGGATGTGGGGAACTCCTGACCTGGGGTCCTACCTGGTGGCTCCTCTCCCGGGACACCCCCTCCCCCCATGGCCTGTTCCTCTTCCTGCAGGGGCCCTAGACTCAGCAGGCTGGATTCACTTAGGGGCCCTACACTGCCCATAGCAGCCCCTCCCTCCACCTCTGAGCTCTCCCCTACAGCCTCCTCACCTGTCCTCACTGTGAGCCCTGTGTGTGTAGTGTCAGTGCATGGCTTACCATCAGGTTTCACTCCCTCCTCCACTGTTGGAGGCACATTCAATACATTAACATTCACAGTAGAGTCATGACATTCTTGGGGAGCCGGACTTGGGGGTTCAGTGGCCACATACTGGGACACTAGCCGCCCCAAATCGGTCCCAAGCAACACATTTGCAGGAATATTCGGCGTTACTCCCACCTCCCGCATCCCCCTCCCGGCACCCCAATCCAAATAACCTTGGCAACGGGCAGCGCCGGTTCAACGCCTCCAATTCCGGAGACGGAAAGGGTTTTCCCAGGTACCAAGTCTTGAGGGGACACCACCTCAGGGCGTACCAGGGTTCGTTCAGCGCCTGTGTCCCGCAGTCCCATGACCGCTGAGCGGCCGATGGTGACGGGTTGGTAATTGTCTAGGGACCTCCCACCACCCCTCCCACACACAAAACAGTGGACGGTTTCTGGGACAGGGATGGGGCCTTCTGGCGCTGGGGACATGCAGCCTTAAAGTGTCCTGGCTGATTGCAATTATGGCAACGTCTGGGTTCTGTTCCTGGCCTGGAGAGGGCAGCAGGGGGTACACCCCTTGCACTCTGGGGGCTGGATATGGGGCTGGGGCAGGATTGGGCTTACTCCCTCTCCAGGTGCTGCTGGCAGGCTTCTTTGGCTCCGGCGCCCTGTTGTTGGCATACTCGTCTGCCAGGGCGGCTGTAGCAGAAGCCCCCTTTGGTTTCCGGTCACGGAGGAACTGCTGGAGGTCCTCTGGGCAGTTCCACAAAAATTGCTCCACGACAAACAGTTCCTGGACCTCCTGGCGGGTAGTGAGCTCTAGACCCGAGGTCCAGTGCTCCGCAGCTCTCAGAAGGACCCTCATGTGGTCGGTCCAGGTGTCCTTTGAACCCCGCTGCAGGCTCCTGAACTTCCTGCGGTACGACTCCGGGGTGAGGTTGTAGTGCTGGATCAGGGCCCGCTTGATGCTGTTGTAGTCCTGCTCCTCCCCGGCAGGTAAGTCCCCCAAAACTTCCAGGGACTTACCCCTCAAACGGGGGTCAGGTACCTTGCCCACTGATCTGGGGCCAGATGATGTTGGAGGCATGTCCTCTCAAAAGCCAGCAGAAAGGAATCCAGGTCTCCATCCTTTTCAAGTAAGGGAAAGTCCTCCGCCTGGACCTTGGAAGTCCTTGTCTCCGGTGGGCCTGGTGCGACCAGCGGGGGCCTGTGCTGAGCCATCTCCAGTCGGTGCCGGCGCTCCGCAGCTTCACGGCGTTCTGTAGCCTGCAACACACGTTCTGTATGCTCCCGCTCCGCAGCTTCACGACGTTCTGCTTGCTCACGCTCTGCTGCTTTCTCTGCCGCCACCAGGAGTCTGTCATAGGCGGTGTCATTACCAGCCTCGAGCTGTGCCATAGCCGCTTGGAAGAGGGCCTCCGATCTGGTCAGGCTGGGACGGGCAGGGGGTGGACAGTCCACTGTGAGACCGAGCACGGGGGTCGGGCTCCTTGGGGAGCCCTGGCTGAGCTCCCCCTCATCGGTATCGAACCCCTCATAGGCCACAGCATTGGCCTCCCCCTTTGCCCTACTCCTGGTGCCTTCCGCCATCTTGGGAACCTTTGGTTACTGAAACACAGCTGCAACCCTGACCTTGCACACAACTTGTTATATTTACACTCTGACCGTCTAGTGCTGGGCTGACCTTAAGACCCCAGCAGTGAAAGTACTGCTGGTAGTCTCTAGTGTCTGGGAGTAGGGGTCCCACGCACACTATTACTCTGATCCCACTGCTGCCACCAATTTGTGAGGAACTCAGCCGGCCGCCACACGGTAGCCCGGGTATCACAGCTTCTGATACCACCGCCGCTACCAAATGTGACGGACGATCCCTTTCCTCCCACGTCACCAATGGGACGTAACTCCACAGGTACAGCTCTCCGGCGCCCCCCTTTGTCTCTCAGGTCAGTAAGAGAACTGCACCTAGAGCAAATGGCCGCCGGGGAAGGTGTCCTGCTACCCACTGGGTATTCTAAGATTCGTGATCAGAGTAAAAGCATCAGCCCAAGATTAATTTTATGGTTTAATTTGCCTTAAGGGCGCACTAGATAATTACAGAAATATACAGTAAAGCTATACAACGTAACTACAATGGAATGGCAGTCAGAGTAAAAATACAACAATAATGTACAAGGCTTAAAGGTATAAGCTATGGATCAATATTACCGGGTATTATGGTCATGGGAAGGCCTTGGCTCTGCCATTCCCAGGTACAGTCTTCAGTTCCTGAATAGTCCCTTGGTCTTTCCTAGACCATCTTGTTGGCTTCTGTGTGTGAAATGGAATGAGACCAGCAGCCTGGTCATGGCTAGTTCTTAAACCTGCTAGGCCCATCCCCATTGCTTTGAAGCACGCATATTAATTGGCCTGCAATTCATATGGAGCAGGAAACAATGCCTGAGCTTGGGCTATTTACCATACGACTGACCATCTCATTCAGTCACTGGCCTAGACTAATTAGCACGTAAAGGCCTATTGATTCCTAGTGGACGTCAAAACCTGTCGTACTGGATATGCTAATAGGCAATGTGTAGCTAAAAGTCTGTGGCTGTGTGAACTGACAAAATGGAGGCTGGTACAGGCCCTATACAAAATGGCGACAACCTTTTCCTTACATCCACGCAGATATTCTTCACACATTGGAGGGAAGTTATCCCAAAAAATCCAGTTGTGGAAGCGAGGGCTTTGTTCGGTTAAGTTTCTGCAGTAAACTTTCACGCACTGGGAGGCCATCCCAGTCAAATCAGACGTGAAGGGCAGAAGCTTTGTTTGGATAAGTTCTCACAATAATTGTCCACGCACCGGGAGGCCATCCCAGTCAAATCAGACGTGGATAGTGAGAATTTTGATGAAGGCTATTGCAGATTACTGTGACCGGCGCACCGGCCAGGGCGTACGGTACAGAGCGATAGAACCTTGAGCCTCACCGCGCTCAGTGCAATTGGTGAGTTATCAGTTACCAGAGCAGCTTGTATGTGTCACAGATCATCAAAAGAGGGATTCGTATTCTCCCGGGTGTCTGTCTCACTGTCTGTATCAGGTACTGTCGCTTTAAATCACATCTCCGTGCGCTCTGTCAGTATCTCATTCAGAGCAGTGTGCTGGCTGCAGCAGCGAGAAAACCCCTTTGACCCCCCCTCCTCTGCTAATCACGTTATCAGGCATTCTGTTTCTTGGCTTTGATTTTTATTTTTTTAAGCTAGTTTTTTGGCTACAGGTTTTAACGTGAGAATTATCAGGCATTCAGACTGAACTATATTCATTTTTTGCTATTCTGAGGAATATATATATATATATATATATATATATTTTTTTATACGTGATTTCAGTGCCTATAGAGACACCAAGCAGAGATATAAGGAAGGGAGGGGGAAGCAGCCAGCTGACATTCCAGAGATTTTTAATTAGCTGTTTTAGTAACAAGGGTTGTTTTTCAGAGTTTTATGATTAATACGGTTTTTCTTTTCTCCCCTTTTTGGTGAATTTATTTTTTTTTTTTTTTTGTTTTCTTTTTCTAGAGTTTTTTTTACTAAATCTAACTTTTTGTTTTTTAAAATTTTTCTTTTAAGTACATTTTTAAATGATTTTGGAGAGATTTTTTCTCTAAGCAATTTATTTTAGAGTTTTATTTCTCCAGCAATTTTTTTTTCTACAAGCTTGCTTTAGACCAAGGTCACATAGATAAGGAGAATTACAGGCTGAGGGAGAGAGCAGACACAAACTACGCAGTGGTCTGAGTAGCCCCTCCCGTCGGGCATTCGGCGAGAACAAACAGAACCAGAGTGCAGCACTTTTCAGATTTTTAAATCACCTTTGTTGAATAGGTTTTTGGAATAGACACAGTACGTAAGAATCGAAGGGCTAGGCATGTGAATAGAATGTCAGAGTACGTGAGAAGCAAATAGACAGGCAGCCTTTACGCTGCATAATGAAATGTTTTTTCTTGTTTTTTGTTATTTGAAAGGTAACGGGAAAGTTTGTTAATAGATTACCATCTGCTATAAAAGAGCAGCGGTGCATCGTGTAAAAGATTCAGCAAGTTAATTTGAACGGACCAGGAAGTGATTTTTTTTTTTTTTTTTATGTGAATAAGTTTGAAAAGGTGTTAAATCATCTGTGAGAAAAAGATCACTGACATGTCACAAGAGCAGAATTCAGAGTCACACACATCACATGTCCATCATGTGGAGACACGGGACAGGTGTAGGCTGCTCTCATTGAGTAAGGAGCCTTGTACAGGGAAAAAACGCTCCCCGCCTCTCTCCACAGGAAGAAGGCATTGCTGTTTCAACCATCCCCTCTCAAGAGTCACAGGGGGACACCCTCTCCTTTTTCTTCTCTCAGTCCCTTTCTCTTTCTTCTTCAGACTTTTCTCCTCTTTCCTCGCTGCCATCCCTCTCATTCCTTCTTTTCCCTCCATCACATCTCTGACACATCCATTTTCTTCATCTTCCTCTTCTTCTATCTCTTCCTCTCCAACTCTCAAATCTTGTTCTTCATCTTCTTCTACTTCTCCCCCTCCATCTTTCTTCTCTCTCTCTCCTCCATCTTTCTCTCTTTTCCCCTTTCACTCTTCTCTCCCTGCCCTCCTCTTTCTCTCGCTCCTCCCTCACACCTCCCTTCTCTTCCTCTTTTTTCTACTTCGTCATCAACTGGGTCAAGGCCCAATCCAAGCAATGTGGTGTCCCTGCATTCAGTGTCTCCAGCACAGGGCACCTTGTCTATCCCAAGCACAGTACAAACATTGCCAGTCATTATATCAGGAGAAGAAAGTGCAGATCTCCCTACACAAAACGCTACATGTAGCCCCCCAGACACAGCAGTCCACAGCTAGGGCTTCACAGGGGGTGGTATAGCTACAGGGCTGCTAGCATGGAACCATGACACTGATCCACCGCAGCCTCAGCAAGGAAGTGGGAAATCCCCATGCAGCAAGACAACTTTAAAGCCCAAATCTCACCCAGTGTATGCACCAAGTACACCATGTCACTTCTTATCTGATGAAGATGAAGATGCAACGTCACACATGCTGCCCAATACTAGGGAAGAAAACACACAAGCACCAATAGAGCAGGGACAGATAGAGGCACCATCCTATGAGCCCTTCATCCCAAGCCAGGTGATCAGTATGCTGCCAGACCCAGGGATACACCCCATGCCATTTTGCCAAAAAATGCAGCAGATCCAGCGAACGTATGCAGCAGCCTGGACTGATCTCTGGACCGTAATGGAAATAAAAGCAGGTGATGCATTCTGGCCAATTATGAGAGAACACTTCAAGCTTCCAACAGAGTTAGATGCGTATGCCTGGGAGACAGGACCAAAGCTAATTGAGCAACTCAGAGAATGGGCCAAAAGCAGACTGACAGGACAAACTCTCAGCCTACATGTCACGAGTCAAGACAAGACAGAGTCTGTGGAGAAGTTCCATGACAGAGTAATGCAATTGTTTCAAGATTTGGGCCTCATTACCCATGATCAGACACACAGACGGATGTTGGCACAGGCTTTTGTGCATGGACTGAGAGAACCAATCAGGAAACCACTGGTAGCAGCCAGGCCTGAGTACACGTCAATAGCAATGGATACCCTGCTCACAGTAGCAAAAAGGATTGAGTCCCGCCGGGACAGAAGGAATGCCAAGTGTTACAACTGTGGCGAGTTTGGTCATTTCCGGAACAAGTGCAGAACACTGACTTCACCCAGAAAAAGAAGAAACACAGAAAGCAGTGAAGAACCCCGTCCATAGGACAAGAGCACACCAAGTCCACAAGGAACCCCACCAGTGGGACCAATATCCTGAGAGTGGATGGCGTAGTCATATCTTTTCTTGTGGAACTCCGCAACCTCACCTACCTATCAGAATCTTCTGCTTCCTGCATGGGAATTGATGGTCAAGTCAGATATTTCCAGATTATGAAGCCCCTGAGCATGTGGACTCAGCCAGAACACTCCATCTTGTCCCAGTTTGTTGTGTAAAAAACCTGCACCCTCAACCTATTGGGAGTGGACCTACTGCAGAAGCTGAAAGCGACCAGAGTGTTCCAGGAAGATGGGACCATGACACTTTCTTCACCCCTGACCCAAGAAGAAACAGGAACCTCAAACAACCACACTGCAGACCTATCACAGGAGGTGCTGGACATAGTACCAGAAAAGCCACTCCATCACCCAGAGTCAAGATGTCTCTGACCAACTGAAGGTCTAAGTGAACTCGCCTAAAAAGACGGCCTGAGAACTTTGACATTGGCCAGGATATTCAACTCAAGAAGGACTCTACTCGCTTCATGGAATGGCAACACCTCATCCAGCTCTAACGCCAGAGGTTCATCTTTGCAAGCACCAGGAGGTGCCCCCTGCAATCAACCAGTTCACCCAGGCCCTAGACCGGCAAAAGGCCACTCAGCTCTTCAGACTTGTGCACAAATATTGACCTGAGACCGAGCTGGAGAAAAAGAAACTACTGATGGCCCGTGCTGAGAAAAAAGCAGCCGTTTAAGGAGACGTCCCAACAAGAAGACCCCCTGTGACCAGAGCAGGTGCTAACACAGTGACTGTCTTGGTGGAGAACAAGAAAGCCAGCTGGTCGTCATCTCTCATGATGTGGATCCTAGTAGACGGTTTGTTTTCCCGCCAGCTCTGCACCAGCAGATGGGAGTCCCCTGCCGCATACTGAAGGACAAGGCCAAACTGGGCTGCCTCGCCCATCGGAATCAATCCCAGTTTTCCACAGTGAAGAAAAAGACTGTAAACCCCACTGAGTTCAGAATGGTGCAAGGCCTGGAGGCCGCGAAAGAGGCTACGGTGTTTGAAACCGCAACAGTGCTGAACCATCACACTCTGCTCTCAAGAGTCCCAGTCACCGCAACGGTTTATTTACGGTGATCAACCTGGCCAGTACCTTCTTCAGTGTTTCCCCTCCACCTGGAGGCCTGCTTTCAAGCACCAGTGCAGTGCATATGGACAGTGTTGTCTCAAGGTGCTCAAAACAAGCCCTTCAAGTTTCACCAAGACAATGTCCTCCATCCTCGTCAACTGGATTGCAGAATATGCAAGAGTCACTCTTCTACAACACGTGGATGACTTTCTCTTTTGTGTGGTTGACATCGACACCTGCACAGTCTATTCCTTATCTCTCCTACTCTACCTGGAAGAACAGCAACGCAAGGTCTGGAAGAACAAAGTCCAGTGATGCCAGAAGCAAGTTACATCCCTGGGACACTGTATTGCCCACAAGACGAAACACATGTCAAAAGACTGGAAGACCACTGTGGAGAAGATGGCTCCCCCAACAACTCCAAGAATGCTGTAGGCCTTCCCTGGTCTAGTGTCATATTGCAGAACCTGGATCCCTGATGCCTCAGTCCTAATGCAGCCTCTGTGCGCTTGCATCAACGCAACCCCGCTCCTTCTATCAGACGCAGCCTTCAACCCATTCAGGAGATTGGAAGAACTCCACAGTCTCAGCGCCAATACCAGGCCTACCTGACTATGAAAAGTCTTTCCGTCTACCTGATGGAAGAAAGAAGGTCATGCTACTGGAGTCCTGGCACGAATTCACGGGGGAAAACAGAGACTTTTAGGCTGCCTCTCAGCCCGTTTGGATCCAGTTGCAAGAAGAGCACCCTCCTGCCTGATGGCAGTATCTGCAGCACACACCCTCCTGGACAAGGTTGCTGAAATCACTCTTGGACAGCCACTGGAAACTCTCACTCCACATGACATCGTGGCAATCTTCAATCAAGCTCAACCAACAGTAATCTCTCCACCGCCAGGCATCTTTGTGGCCTCTATTGCCTTTGTCTCATAATGTCACCGTCTCCAGACCTACAGTCCTCAGCCCGGCCACTCTACTCCCACTCCCAAGGGGGATACTTGGATGGCTCCAGAAGAAGTTTCAACACAGAAAGTGCAGTGACCAGCAATCAAGAAATCCTGTGGTCCAGAAGTCTGTCACCTAGCCTGTCAGCCCAGGAAGCAGAATTGATAGCGCTGACGAAGGCCTGCCAGATGGCAGAAGGCAAGACTGCAAACATCTACACGGACTACAGGTACTCGCATGGCATAGCACATGACTTTAGACCCATCTGGGCTACAAGGGACTTCATCACAGCAAACGGGACAACCGTGAAGCATCATGGAGCCTTCAGGGACCTACTGGGTATACTCCAACTTCCAAAATGGTGGCAATTTGAAAAATCAAAGTGCATGGAAAACTGAGAACAGAAGAGGCGTGAGGCAATAACATGGCGGACATGGCAGCCAAAGAAGCAGCCAAAGGAAGACAACATGGAGAAGTGGGAGAGGTCGTAGAGCCGGACGGCTACTACATGACGACTGAAGACAAGAAACCTGACAAAGAGACGTCCTGGAATCTGCTCAAGAAGTTACAAGACCAAGCTCCAAAAGGAAAAGAGCTGAATGGGAAAAAAAGCAACACGTGAAGAAGGAAGGCTATCAATAATAGACTTCAAACTCTGCCTACCACAAAGTATGCACCCTATGGTGGTCCAATGGGTACATGGACCCACATCCACATATCAAAGACACAGATGAATGATCTGATTGGTGCTTACTGTTTCGCTTCAGGGATCTCCACCCTAACAGCCAAACTCACCAGCAGCTGTCTGACCTGCGGCAAATTCAAGCCTGGACGTATGGAAGAAAGTCCCCCTCACCTTATCTGGAAAGACCACTCTACCAGCTTCAAAGGATCCAGATAGACCACATCCAGATATCGCCAAGTGAAGGATTCAAATACGCCATTGTGGTCAAAAGAAGTATTTTCAAGATGAACAGAAGCGTTCCAAGTCAGCAAAGACTACTGCAAAGCAGCTACTTTCAGAAAATAGTGTGCAGATACGGGGTTCCAGAAATGATAGAAAGTGATCAGGGACCCGCATTCACAGCAAATCTGACACACAAGACCCGATTAGCAGTAGGGTCAGATTTAGGCCTACACACTCCTTACCACCCCCAGAGCAGCAGGAAGGTAGAAAAACTGAACGAAACACTTAAGAATAGAATGCTGAAAAAATTGCCCAAGAGACACGCAAACCATGGCATGACACACTCCCTATTGCACTGTTTAGCATAAGGCACACTCCCAGAGACCCAGAAAAGCTGTTTCGTGCCTGCATCTTCTGCTAACAGATAAGACATTTTCTTCTTTTAGTTTTTTGGTGCCTGCATTTTGTCCTGCACTTCTGTGGGGGTCTGCCGGGTCCCCTTCGGGGGCTTATGCTCCTCTCAGTTTAGTTCAGCCACTGTTTGTTCATTTGCCTTTTCCAGTTTTTTCAGTGGTTGCTGTTTAGTTTTTGTTACACCAGAGAACTAATTTAGGTGGTAGAGGTCGTGTGATCTCAGGTGTTTTTGTAATTAGTAGAGTTGGTACTTTTCAGGGTTTTTTGGGGTTGCAGTAAGTGCCTTTCCTATCCTCTTCTATCTAGACAGATTGGGCCCCAGCGTTTGCTCATTCTATTTTCTGTCTGTGTCTGTATTTCCTCTTGTCTAACCGCCATTACATGTTTGGGGGCTTCCTATGTTCTTTGGGGATCTGCTCCGGGGCAGATAGCTTTCCTTTTTCTATCTTTAGGTGTAGTTAGCTTCTCAGGCTGTGACGAGGCGTCTAGGACCAACGTAGGAACGCTCCACGGCTGCCTTTAGTTGTGGTGGTTAGTCAGGGTACTGCAATCCCATAGATTCCAACCTCTCTGGTGTATTGCCTTTTTTGCCTGCTCTCCTCAGCTACCAAATCATAACACTTATGTAATTGAATTGGTCAAAAACTAATGTCCATTCTCGAGTTTTTCTCTTCACTGCCAGATTTGATGATCCTGTCCAAGAGCCCCAGATGACATCAACCTCTGTGTAACTAGAGGGAAAGCCTGTTTGGATCCACGTATCGCATTGCAAGTAAGCTCCTGTACCAGGAGAGACACCTAAGCCATGAAGGATGTCGTGGATGCTCTGACTGATCAGACAGATGACCTACTTGATGAGTTCAAGGCCAGAGACCAAGTTAAAGCAGGATTTGAGTCACTATTAACACTAGTAACTATAAACAAAAATGTTGATTGGATAAATTACATCTATTATAACCAGCAGAGATTTGTTAACTTCACCATAGATGCTGTAAAAGGTTTGGCAGCACAGTTAGGCCCCACTTCCATTATGGCATTCCAGAATAGAATGGCTTTGGATATGATTCTAGCTGAGAAAGGAGGTGTTTGCAAAATGATCAAAGACACCTGTTGCACCTACATCCCATACAACACTGGCCCAAATGGTAAAGTCACAATGGCAATACAGAAACTTACTGAGTTATCAGAGGAACTGAAACAGAACTCAGGTGTCACTGACCCATGGGATCGATACTTTGGGTGGATGAGTGGGAGGCAGAAAATGTTGGCACAGGTTGGGACAGCCATTATGGGGGTTCTCATTTTTGCATTAATTACTGGTTGCTGTGTTATTCCTTGTATCCGCAGGATAATGTAAAAAACTGTTCAGGAGACAACCAATTTGATGCCACTCACCATCTTGGACCTCGCACCAGTCCGGATGGAACTGCCTGGCTTGACCAGATCTCCGAACTACCTCCAGACTGAGAATACACATCCTTGATGAAACATCATATCAACTATGAGATTATGATTGCAAACACATAAACCCCCGACAGGGACAGTCCTCCTGACCGCCCATTTGCGAAAAGTCTGTATTCGGTGGGGGAGACATGCGCTAGGCATATTCTCAACCCGCCGGCAGCACAAAAGAGTTGCAGCGCTTTGGGCCAGGAGCAGGTTTTTAGGGCAAGTGGTATCTAAGGGGGGACTGTCATGGAAATATATATGTATTCCATATATTCAAAGTATATTCACATATATGTATTCACAGTTCACAGTTAGATAGATCTCACTTGCTAAAAAACCCTGTGCTCACATATTTCTAGGCCAGCTATAATCAGTCGTTTTAAAGAAATCTGGCCTTCATAAGGCCTTCGTAAAGAAACAAATGCATGAAGTACAAAAAGTCCTATTAGATATCTGTTGTTTACATTATAGTCATGCAAGACAACTAGGTCAAGAGAAAATAAACAATAATTCTGCAACTTCAGCTCTTTTAATCATGATTATCATAATTATCATATTTACACTAGAACAGCCAATAATCTAGCAGCTTTTAATTGTATGTTAATTGACTAACCAGCCCCTTTTTGTAAACGTATAAAACCTTGAATGAATAATAAATGTATGTCTTTGACGAACTGTTATACTGACACTTGCGTTGTGGACAGTCCTCATTTCGTTCTGAGCGCTCAAAAAGACATTAAATAGAGATTTGGAGAAGCAAGCAGCAAACACTGAAGGATATTTTTATCCTAATTAAATTTCCATATCAACACTATGCAGTAACCTTGTGTGAACAACACCCTATGCGGGCTCTTATTGTGCAATTGTATACTGGGCAGTCGCCCCTTCCTTGAATGTATATGTGGAGAGTGGCTGTTCATCTGGTATTTTGCACCTGTGTTGCTAACATCTTGCTATATGGGCTGGCTGCACCCTGCAGTGCATTTGTTCCAAGACCTGGGCAGGTAAGTGTTACTGCCTTTTTGTTCGCTGTTTAATTTGCTTTCTGTGCGCCCAAATGAAACACCTTCCTCTGGTGCTCACAGGCAACAGGATGTTCTGCGTAATTTCATAGGTCCGAGTACAAATGGTAAGGCCAGAACATGTTGTGGCGGTTTTAGGCTATGTGCACACGTTGCGGAATTTCCACGGAAATTTCCGTGGCAATTCCGCACCTCCCTGCCGCAGGAAATACGCTTTTTTATTGGTATGCGTATACCCGACAGAAGCTAGCGTTTTGCAAGCGTAATTAGCTTGCAGACTGCTAGCGTTTTCCAAGCGATCTGTAGCATTGCTTGGAAAACTGATTGACAGGTTGGTCACACGAGTCAAACATAGTGTTTGACACATGTGACCAACTTTTTACTATTGATGCTGCCTATGCCGCATCAATAGTAAAAAGATCTAATGTTAAAAATAATAAAAAAAATAATAAATCGTGATATTCTCACCTTCCGGCGGCCCCCGCAGCCTTCCTGGTCCTCGCGATGCTCCCGGCCAATCCCGTTCCAGGCATCCTTAGCGACAATGACCCCAGATGACATAGCGGTCTTGCGTGATGCTACGTCATCTGGGGTCATTGTCGCTAAGGACACCTGGGAACGGGATTGACCGGTAGCGTCGCTGAGGAGCGGGAAAGCTGCGGGGCCGCCGGAAGGTGAGAATATCATTATATTTTATTTTAATTATTATTTTAACAGGGATATGGTACCCAGGGCCTGGAGGAGAGTATACTCTCCTCCAGACCCTGGGTACCATCCGCACTTGAACCGCTTACTTTGCACATGGTGGACATAGCCACATGCGGAAAGTAAGCGGTTCAATGCATTCCTATGGCGGCGGAGCTGCCGCGATTCCGCAAAAAGAATGAGCATGCTGCGTGTGCACAGCATTGCGGAATCCCATAGGATATAATGAGTTTTGTTGGGTAAGCGTTTTTGCAGCGTTTTCACTGCAAAAACGCTAACAATCCGCAACGTGTGCACATAGCCTTAGATTAGATGGCTGAGAGTGCCTCCAGTTTCTTCACATTGTCTTCCACCTGGTCCACTACTGAGTTGGCACCTGTGGACCATGGGCACCTGTCTGCCACCTCACTCCCTTGCAAATCATCCAAGCAGTCTTAGCCCCAAGTCATGCAGCAGTCACTTCTGCTTTTTGATTACTACGCTGGCTGTGGATCCATGAACTGTCCACCTGGCACTGCCTCACAAGTGGAAGAGATTTAATGCACTGATGCTCAACCACTTGGTAAGTTTGAGGATGAGTACATGGGTGGGCTAGTGCACACGGTCAACGGACCACCGCAGCACATCTCCGATGCTGATGACTAATACAGGTCCCATTTGCTGCATCTTTCTGCAGTGTGCAGACCGGCAAGGAGAGTAGAGATGAGGAGTGGGTGGAAGATGGCGTGGGGATGAGGAAGTCTTAGACCCCACATGAGTGTAGGTAATCCGTGTGACGTGTGCAGTTCGGAGGAAGAGGAGGTGGTCACGCTGCCCCAGCTGCACAACAAAAGAGGGAGCAGGATGCAAAAGCACAGCAGCCAGCTCCTAGCCAGTACGTTGACAACTACTGCTCATCGTGCCGACGAACTGAGCACACCAAAGCCAGCTCAAAGTAGCTCCTTGGCGTGGCATTTCAACTGGAAATATGCTGATGACAATAGACAGGTGATTTGCACGCTGTGTCATGAGGGCCTGAAGCGAGTCATAAATGTTATGAACCTGAGCACCATCTGCAAGACAAGGCATCTGAATTCAAAGCACAAGCTTCAGTGGAGTACACATCTGAAAAACCAGGAAGGATCTGAGGCTCCAACTGCTCCCTCTGGAAAGAAAGAGAAAATACCCTCTAAAAACCCAACAAACCATGGTTCTGAATGACAGCATTTCAAAATTCCTGGCCTTTGAAATGCTGCCAGTCCGGTTGGTGGAGACGGACAGTTTTAAAAAATTGATGGCAGTAGTTGTCCCACAGTGCATGTTTCCCAGCTGCCATTACTTTTCCAGGCTGGTCATCCCTGCCCTGCACACACATGTTGCGCACAAAATCAGATGTTCACTGCGCAACTCTATCAGTGGCAAGGTCCGCATAACCATCAATATGAGGACTAGTAAGCATGGGCAGGGACGTTATATATCTCTATCTGCTCACTGGGTAAATGTAGTGTGTTGTGAATGTGTTGGAGACGACTTCGGAGCGAGGCTCCCTCCGGTGGTTGCTGAGGGTATTGAACCAATTAAGGAATGGGTGTCAGGTGGGGCTGACTGGCCTGATATAAGTGAGCTGAACTCCCATGATCCTCGCCGGTAATCAATTGTTGCTTCCAGGTTTTTGTTGGAATTTCAGCTTGCTTTCCTGCTATCATTCAGATAAGTGACTTTCTGTTTTTTTTTTTTCTGTGGTTGGATTTTCCTTGCTTTTTGCAGTCTTGCCTTGGACTTCAGCCGAGTCCCCTTTGGGGGCTTGCACTGCCCTCTGTTCTCATTTTGTATTTGCACTTGTTCTCTGTTCCATTGATATTTTTTATTGCTGGGTAGCTGTGTGTCACACCAGAGATCTGATATAGGTGGTCGAGATTGTGTGGTCTCAGGATTTTTGTAATCAGAAGTGCTGGTATTTTTATTAGGGTTTTTCTGGGTTGCAGACAGAATTTCTCTCCTGTACTTTACTTTCCAGACAGATTTGGGCCCCAGCATTTGCTCATTCTATTTTCTGTCTGTGTTCGTGTTTTCCTCTTGTCTAACCGCCATTACATATTTGGGGGCTTCCTATTTCTTTGGGGGCTTTACTCTGGGGCAGTTAGCTTTCCTCTTTCTATCTTCAGGTGTAGCTAACTCTCCGGCTGTGCCGAGGCGTCTAGGATCACCGTAGGTACGCTCCACGGCTACTTCTAGTTGTGCGGTTAGTTTAGGGATCTGCAACCCATTAGGTTCCAGCCTCTCTGGTGTCTTGCTGCTTTGGCGGTATTTTGCTCCTGTCCTCCTCAGCTACCAAATCATAACAGTAGTGGCAGCTGAGGTGGATGTCCTACCATCACTGAAGATTGCTGAATGTTTCTCCATCCATGTTGCCACCTCCTCCTACTCCGCTTCCTCCACCGCCTCCTCATCCAGTCAGCGTAACACCTGCACCACCAACTTCAGCACAGCCAGGGAGAAACGACAGCAGGGTGTTCTGAAACTCATCTGTTTAGGGCAAAGATTCCACACCGCGCAGGAGCTGTTGACGGGAATCAAACAACAGACCGATGAGTGGTTGGTGCCGCTAAACCTCAAGCCCAGCCTGGTGATGTGCTATAAAGGGTGAAATCTCGTAGCAGCTATGTGCCTAGCTGGTTTGACGCACATTCCTTGCCAGGCACATGTGCTAAATTTGGTGGTGCAGAGCTTCCTTAAAAATTCCCCCATGTGTCAGAGCTGCTGCTGACAGTGCTGGCCATCTGTGCGTGCTTTTGGCGTTCTCTCCCTGCTGCATCTCACCTCTCTGCGCTGCAGCTGCACTTCTGCCGTCCCGCTCACCACCACATATGCAACGTACCCACAAGGTGGAACTCCGCATGGCACATGCTGGAGAAACTGTTTCAGCAGTTTCAGCTGCAGCACGCACAGGTGAGTTGCTCTGCGGAACAACCCCACTTCACCACCAACGAGTGGGCCTCCATGCGGGAAGTGTGTGCCATGTTCCTCTGCTTCAAGTACACCTCCAACATGGACAGCGCTGATGATTTCAACATCAGCGTTACTATCCCAAGTCTATGCATGCTTGAAAAAACACTTCAAGCGATGATGGATGAGGTGGTGGCACAGAAGGAAGAGGAGGAGGAACAGGGACCATTCACACTATTATCATGTCAGTAATCCACACATAACTCGGAGGGTGGGTTCCTATACCAACAGTGGCTAGGTACACAACTGTCCATCCAGAGGACAGTTTTGGAGGAGGAGTAGAAGGAGGAGGAGGAACCGTGTTTACAGCACTGTGGCACTCAAAGCAGATTTGGAGCATGACTTTTCATTATTCTATGTTATTTTAAGTAATTTCCCTAAAAAAAAACCCGTGTTGGCTATCTCCTCCTCTACCTCTTCCACATACAACGCCTCATCTACCTCCACCTCCTCCTCTACTTCTTCCTCCTGGTTCAAGTTTATTATTTATTTAATTTTTTATTCTATGTTATTTGAAGAAATTTTCCAATCCACATATGTTTGCAGGGCAATTGTTCTGCTCTTGCCACCATTTTGCTTCCTTTTGCAGCCCCCTAGCTCTTCCTGTGACCATTTTATAGCACCAAAGTTCGGGTCCCTATTGGCTTATATGGGGTTTTGTTTCAGGGCCAATTTCTGGTACCCAAACTGAACTTTGGACCACAGTTTGACCGAACCCAAACATCCGCAGGTCCACTTATCCCTATATCTTTATTCATTACGATGTTAATCATGGACAGCACACTGATGGCATTCATGTCTTGGCCATGATTTTGACCTATGACTCGGATCAAAGACTGACATGATTCAGTGTATAATTTGCGAACACACGGCCAAGTAAAAAGAAAAAAAAACATGAACATGTGAACAGCCCTAAAGACTTTAACCCCTTAGTGACAGAGCCAATTTACAGCTTAGTGACCAGGCCAATTTTTACAATTCTGACCACTGTCACTTTATGAGGTTATAACTCTGGAACGCTTCAACGGATCTTCACGATTCTGAGAGTGTTTTCTCGTGACATATTGTACTTCACGTTAGTGGTAAAATTTCTTCAATACGACTTGTGTTTATTTATGAAAAAAACGGAAATATGGCGAAAATTTTTAAAATTTTGCAATTTTCAAACTTTTAATTTTTATGCCCTTAAATCAGAGAGATATGTCACACAAAATACTTAATAAATAACATTTCCCACATGTCTACTTTACATCAGCGCAATTTTGGAAACAATTTTTTTTGTTAGGAAGTTATAAGGGTTAAAAGTTGACCAGCGATTTCTCATTTTTGCAACACCATTTTTTTTTTTTTAGGGACCACATCACATTTAAAGTCACTTTGAGGGGTTTACATGACAGAAAATACCCAAAAGTGACAACATTCTAAAAACTACACACCACAAGGTGCTCAAAACCACATTCAAGAAGTTTGTTAACCCTTTATTAGGTTCTTTAGAAGGACTTAGATCTGAGGATTTATTCTGACGAAATATAGGCTGAACTGGATGGACAAATGTCTGTTTTCAGCCTTGCTAACTATGTTAGGCCGGTTTCCCACTTGCGTCTGACCATCCTGCGTCGGTCAGCGCACGGCTGCCGCTAAGCTCTGCCCACGATCGCTCCGCCTATGGGCGCATGACGCTGCATGCGACCTGCGTACCCTATCTTTAGCATTGGGTACGCAGGTCATAGAATCATAGAATCATAGAATGGTAGAGTTGGAAGGGACCTCCTGGGTCATCTGGTCCAACCCCCTGCTCAAAGCAGGATTCTCTAAATCATCCCAGACAGATGTCTATCCAGCCTCTGTTTGAAGACTTCCATTGAAGGAGAACTCACCACCTCTTGTGGCAGCCTGTTCCACTCATTGATCACCCTAACTGTCAAAAAGTTTTTTCTAATATCTAATCTGTGTCTCCTCCCATTCAGTTTCATCCCATTGCTTCTAGTCTTTTCTTGCGCAAATGAGAATAAAGATGATCCTTCTATAATGTGACAGCCCTTGAGATATTTGTAGACAGCTATTAAGTCTCCTCTCAGTCTTCTTTTTTGCAAGCTAAACATTCCCAAATCCTGCAACCGTTCCTCATAGGACATGGTTTGCAGACCGGTCACCATTCTGGTGGCTCTTCTCTGAACTTGCTCCAGTTTGTTGATGTCTTTTTTAAAATGTGGTGCCCAAAACTGGACACAGTATTCCAGATGAGGTCTGACCAAAGAGGAGTAGAGGGCAATAATGACCTCACGTGATCTAGACTGTATGCTTCTGTTGATACATCCTAGAATTGCATTTGCCTTTTTTGCTGCTGCATCACACTGTTGACTCATGTTAAGTCTGTGATCAATTAGTATACCCAAGTCTTTTTCACATGTGCTGTTACTTAGCCCTATTCCTCCCATTTTGTATATGCTTTTTTCATTTTTATTGCCCAGATGTAGTACTTTGCATTTTTCCCTGTTAAAATCCATTCTGTTAGTTGCTGCCCACTGCTCCAGTTTATGTATATCTTTTTGAATCCTCTCTCTCTCTTCTCTAGTATTAGCTACCCCTCCTAGCTTTGTGTCATCAGCAAATTTGATCAGTTTACCCTCAATTCCTTCATCTAAATCATTGATAAAGATGTTGAACAATACAGGGCCCAAAACAGAGCCTTGTGGTACCCCACTTGAGACATTCTTCCAACTGGATGTGCAGCCATTTACAACCACTCTTTGGGTCCGATCACTAAGCCAGTTATGAATCCACCTAACAGTTGCCTTGTCCATTCCATACTTAGTCATTTTTTCAATAAGGATTGTGTGAGATACTTTGTCAAATGCTTTGCTGAAGTCAAGATATACTATATCTACAGCATTTCCCTGATCCACCCAGTCAGTGATTCTGTCATAGAAGGAAATTAAGTTAGTCTGACATGACTTATTAGTTACAAACCCATGCTGACTCTGTTTAATCACTTCATTCTTATCCAGGTACTTGCATACATGTTCTTTAATAATTTGTTCAAAGATCTTTCCTGGTATAGAAGTCAGACTCACCGGCCTGTAGTTCCCTGGGTCCACCTTCTTCCCCTTTTTGAAGATAGGAACAACATTTGCTCTTCTCCAGTCTTCTGGGACTTCTCCTGTTCTCCAAGAATTTTCAAAGATTATGGACAGTGGTTCAAGAATTTCTTCTGCTATCTCCTTCAGTACCCTGGGGTGTAATTCATCTGGACCTGGAGACTTGAATTCATTTAGGTTAGCTAAGTGTTTCCTCACTGTCTTTCTGTTTATAGATATCCTGGATTCTTCTATTCCTTTAATAGGACAGTGAAGATCAGTTGATGTTACATTTCCTTTCTGAGAGAAAACAGATGCAAAATAGGAATTTAAAAGTTCAGCCTTCTCAACATCCTGACTTACCATTTCATCATTTTCATCCTGTAAAAATCCTATAGCATCTTTGACTTTTCTTTTACTTTTGACGTATCCCCAAAATCCTTTTTTGTTGCTTTTGACGTCACTTGCAAGCCTTAATTCATTGTCAGCTTTAGATAATCTGATTTGTGCCCTGCAGGTTCTGCAGACGGCATTATATTCTTCTTTAGATATGCCTCCCTCTTTCCATTTGATAAACATTTCTTTCTTCCTTTTTAGCATGTGTTTAAGTTCTGTGTTCATCCATCCTGGTTTCCTTAAATGCTTCCCATTCTTCCCTCTTTTCGGAATTGTTAACGATTGTGCTTTGAGAATCTCATTTTTCAAGATTTTCCATCCTTCCTGGACATTTTTGTCCTTAAGGATATCCAGCCATTGGATCCCTCCTATTCTCTTTCTGAGTTCCTTAAAATCTGCCTTTCTGAAATCTAACCTTGACGTCTGAGTCTTCACAGGTCTTCCTCCTCTTGTTATCCAAAATTCTAAAATAGCATGGTCACTACCTCCTAGGGTCCCAGCCACTCTTACCTCCTCCACCATTTCCTCCCTGTTTATGAGGATTAGATCCAAGGTAGCAGATCCCCTTGTTTTCTCCATTACCTTTTGGAAGATAAAGTTGTCAGCAAGAGAGGATAAGAATTTCCTGGACCTGTTAGTTTTGCCTGAGAGAGATTCCCAACTAATGTCTGGATAGTTGAAATCTCCCATGACCACTATGTCATATTTTTTGGAGAACTTGGCCATTTGATGCATAAAGAGTTCATCCATATCTTCAGCTTGCACAGGCGGCCTGTAGTAAATGCCTACAATGGTGTCCTTTCCATTGTTCTGTCCTTGTATTCTTACCCAAACAGTTTCCACAGAACTCCCAGTCTCTGAAGCTTCAATCTCTGTGCAGATATACGCTTTTCTAACATACAATGCAACACCTCCTCCTCGTTTATCAAGTCTGTTTCTTGCAAATAAGTTGTAACCTTCTAGCCTTGTATTCCAATCATGTGTATCGTCCCACCAAGTCTCAGTGATTCCAATGACATCATATTTCTTCTCCTGCGTTAGTAGCTCCAGTTCTCCTTGTTTGTTGCCCATGCTTTGTGCATTCGTATAGAAACACTTTAGTTTGTGATTGGTTTCTCTTTCTTCAATATTTTTATTATGTAGATTTTTTGTCTTTGTTCTTCCCCTTCACTTCTAATAGCAGAGTTCTCAATAGCATTTGTCAGGTGTATGGCTTTTGCTGGCGTTTTGCTTCCCTTCCCACATTGTTCTAGTTTAAAGCTCTCCTGATGAGTGTAGCAAGGCGACTTCCAAATACATGTTTTCCAGTCTTCGTAAGGTGCACCCCATCTCTAGCAAGTAGTCCATCGTATAGGTAATTCACTCCGTGATCCAGAAATCCAAATCCTTGCTGACGGCACCATCGACGTAGCCAGTTGTTCACCTGCAGAATCTTATTCCACCTCCTTGTTCCATGGCCATCCACTGGAAGGATGGAGGAGAAGACCACCTGCGCTCCCAGTTCTTTCACTTTCTTACCTAAGTTTTCAAAGTCACTGCAGATGGTTTCCAGGTCACTTCTTGTGGTGTCATTTGTCCCCACATGTATTAGCAGGAATGGGTAGTCATCTTTAGGTCTGAAGAGTCCTGATATCCTGTCAGACACATCTTTAATTTTTGCACCTGGAAGACAGCACATTTCTCTTGAGGTAATATCTGGTCTGCAGATAGCAGCCTCTGTTCCTCTCAACAGGGAATCCCCCATGACAACAACTCTCCGTTTCTTCTTCAAACATTTTTCTTTCTCCATTCAGGAGGACTCTGAGGGCGTACAAGGTTACTCTTTGTGGGCAAAGTCTTATCCTGATGTATTTCTTCATCGTTCTCCTGTGTAAGAGCCTGGTACTGGTTTCTGAGCAGAATTGGTGCTGACTGCCTCCTGATCCTCCTGCTTCTCTGGGTCACATGCTTCCATTCCTCTGTTTCTTCAGTTGCACTTCGAATTTCTTCTCTTTCTGTACCATGAAGAGATAATTCTGCTCTGTCTAAGAACTCTTCACCTTCCTTAATGGTCTTCAATGTAGATAACCTCTCTTCCAGATTTTGCAACTTTTCCTCCAACAGGGACACAAGCTTGCATTTGTGGCATGTGAAATTTGGCTTTTCCACTGGTAAGTCTATGAACATGTAGCAAGAAATGCAGCTCACCACATGGCTCCTGGCCTCTTCCATGTTCTTATTGTTCAAGAGATAATCAAGCGGTGAAATATAAGCCAAAACTTGCGCGCTGCTAGGCGCGCGGTTTACTGATGTCCTCCTTTCAGCTGCAACAGCCAAAATCCAGTGTTCCTTGAGCTCGCGGAGACTCTTCACTTATCCCAGAAGGCACTGGGAATATGCAAATTATCTCCTCGGGACTCCTCCCCTGGTTTACTGATGTCCTCCTTTCAGCTGCAACAGCCAAAATCCAGTGTTCCTTGAGCTCGCGGAGACTCTTCACTTATCCCAGAAGGCACTGGGAATATGCAAATTATCTCCTCGGGACTCCTCCCCTGGTCGTGCGCAGCTATGCGTTTGCCGCCGCTTGCGTCCAGCGTGTTGCATTTTGGTGCGGTCGGCGCACGGTCAAAAGGACGCAAGCAGCGGCAAACGCATAGCTGTGCACGGCCTGTGTACCCAATGCTAAAGATAGGGTACGGTACGCAGGTCGCATGCAAGTCAGTCAGACGCTGGTGTGAAATTAGCCTTACTATGTTACCATGTTACTATGTTACTATGTTTTTGTCAGATTCAAGTTATCTCTGTGACCATTGTGGGTTTTTCTGATGAAGGAAGAAAAAGCACCACCGTAAATATGCACACTACTGTACACCATAATATATAGAAAGATATAGAAAAAATGCTTTATTGGCACACAATAACAGACAAGTGCATGATAAAACACAGTTAAAAACCACGGGGAAACCCCATTCAAGGACATCTGCCTAGGCACAGACAAGATAAGGTTTTTCTGTCATGAAACGAGGGGTACCAACAACTTTGACCACGTGTGAGGTGCTCTTTATATGCAGTCCGCAAAATACTCTCTGACCATTTTCATCTCCAAGATTCAAATAGCACTCCTTCTCTCCCGAGTCTCGCCGTGTGGCTCAGCAGTACTGAGCAGCCAGGTATGGGGTATTGCCATGTCCACCAGAAATTGTGTGACACATTTTGGTGGCATTTTTACCAATTTCCCCTTGTGAAAATGTAAAATCTGGGGCTAAAACATTTTTTTGTGGTAAAAATGTAAATACACCTTCACCGCCCAATGGAATAAAATTCTGCGACACACATGTGGGGTCAATATGATCACTGCACTCCTAGTTGAATTCATTGAGAGGTGTAGTTTGTAAAATGGGTTCACTTATGGGGAGTTCTGCTGTTCTGGGACCTCAGGGGCTGTGCCAATGTGTCATGGCACCAGGGCCGGCTCCAGGTTTTTATGGGCCCCGGGCGAAAGAGCCTCAGTGGGCCCCTTTAACACAGACCACAATTCATGATGCACAGATACAGCAGAGAAATATGGGTACAGTACAATGCCAAACACTTCACTTCTTCCATTACATGAGTGATATCTATTGTAAATTGTACAATAGCTCAAAAACCGCCAAATCCTCACAGCGCACAGAACAGACTGGACAGTACAGTCCTCCATACAATATTATGGGCACCACAGTCTCCCCCTCATCAACCATATAATACCCCATGCAGGATGTCACCCCCCATATAATGCTCCATACAGAATACTGGACCCAAAATAATGCTCCATACAGAATACTGGACCCAATATAATGCTCCATACAGAATACTGGACCCAATATAATGCTCCATACAGGATACTGGTCCCCATATAATGCTCCATACAGGATACTGGTCCCCATATAATGCTCCATACAAAATATGGAGCTCTCCTCTGCGCTGTACTGCGTTCTGCACTGTTACGGCTCAGGAAAGAGCGCTGTGGAAAGACTCCCCATTATCATCATTTTTGCCTCCCCATCATCATCATTGTCTCCTTATCATCATCATTGCCTCCCCATCATCATCATGGCCTCCCCATCATCATCATGGCCTCCCCATTATCATCAATGCCTGCCCATCATCATCATCTCCTCCCCATCATCATCTTCTCCCCATCATCAATGCCTGCCCATTATCATCATCTTCTCCACATCATCATCAATGCCTCCCCATAATCAGCAATGCCTGCCCATCATCATCTCCTCCCCATCATCATCAATGCCTGCCCATCATCATCTTCTCCCCATCATCAATGCCTGCCCATTATCATCAATGCCTGCCCATTATCATCATCTTCTCCCCATCATCATCAATGCCTCCCCATTATCAGCAATGCCTGCCCATCATCATCTTCTCCCCATCATCAATGCCTGCCCATTATCATCAATGCCTGCCCATCATCATCATCTTCTGCCCATCATCATCATCAATGCCTCCCCATTATCAGCAATGCCTGCCCATCATCACACACAGACAGCACTACAGCACACAAGCACTCTCTCACATACATACACACAGACACACACACACACACGTCTTACCTGTCCAGCGTCCGCGCTCTCTGCCACAGCCGGCCGCTGAATGATGACGTCATTCAGCGGCGCTGCTGTGAGAGGAAGCGCCGGCGCCCCCTGGAGCCCGGAGCTGCAGCAGCGGAGGCACGGGAGAGGTAAGTATTGTGCCAGCTGATGCCGGGGCCCTGAGCAAGCGGGGGGGGCCCAGTGGCGGCGCTGACACCGCTCTCCTCCGCTAACGGGCGCGGGGGTGCCAGACTGCGAGTGGGCCCCCCCGCCTGCTCAGGGCCCCGGCACTTGCCCGGGTGTGCCGGGTGCTGACGCCAGCCCTGCATGGCACACTCAAACCATAAAAGCAAATTTTGCACTGTAATTTTCAACCACTTATGGGGTATTGATGTACTCAGTAAAAATTCCGTAACAAATGATACTATTCGTTTTCTCCTATTACTCCTTTTGAAAATTAAAAACTTGGGGTCAAAGCAACATTTTAGTGAAAAAAATGTAATATTTCTTTTACTCAGCCCAATGTTATACAATTTTGTGAATCTTCAGAGAGTTAAAAATACTCACTACTCCCCTAGATGAATTCCTTGAGAGGTGTAGTTTCCAAAATGGGGTCACTTGTGGGGGTTTCTGCTGTTTTGGCATGACAGGGGCTCTTCAAATGTCCACAACCTATTCCAGCTAAAATAGCGCTACTTCCCTTCTAAGCCCTGCCATTCACCCAAGCAGTAGTTTTCCAGCACATATGGGGTATCGGCGTACTCAGGAAAAATTGCACAACAAATTTTGAAATCCATTTCTCCTGTTACCCTTGTGAAAAAAAAATTGGGCTAAAACAACATTTTTGTGTGAAAAATTTGATTTTTTTTTTTTTTTATTTTCACAGCTCAACATTACAAAATTCTGTGAAGCCCCTAAGGGTCAAGGTGCTCACTACTCATCTAGATAAATTTCTTGAGGGATCTAGTTTTCCAAACAGGGTAACTTGTGGGTGGTTTCCAGCTAATTTTGCATTCCAAAATTATCCACCATCCGGACTATCCCGCTTTGCAACCTTTCATCAATTTTTCTCTGCCGTCCAGGGAGATTAGCTACGGCGTCAAGGATTTTAAACTTCTTGATTATGTTACGCACCGTGGACAAAGGAACATCAAGATCACTGAAGATGGATTGTAACCTTGAGATTGTTGATATTGTTCAATAATTTTGGTTCTCAAGTTCTCAGACGTCTCCTCTTTATGTTGTCCATGCTTAGTGTGGCACACACAATTATTATTATTATACATTTTTATAGCGCCATTTATTCCATGGCGCTTTACATGTGAAAAGGGGCAAATATAGACAAGTACAGTAAACGTGAGCAATACAAGGCACACACAAGTACAGGAGAGAGGACACTGTCCGCAAGGGCTCACAATCACAATGCAAAGATTACGTCAATTTCTTCCCTTTTTATCTGGTTTCAGGTGTGATTTTCATATTGCCCACACCTGTTACTTGCCACAGGTCAGTTTGATCGAGCATCACATGCTTTCATACAAAGTTGACTACCCACAATTTTGGAAAGATGCAAACAATTTCGGGTTGCCCATTTTGGGGGGTTTGTGTGAAAAGATGTCCAATTTGCTTTTTTTTCCACAGTTTTTTTGTTGTTCCAATACACACAAAGGAAATAAACATTTGTATAACAAAACATGAGTAACTGCAATAATTTCCTGGGGGGAAATACTTAATTTTTTTGAACAATTTAAAGGGTGCCAACACTTTTGGCCAAGGCTGTATGTATATACTCATAGTGTCACTTACAGTTAACTCCCTCACAGCTCAGACGTCCAATCTGGTGCAGGCAGGGGAGTGCTGAAGCTGTCAGTACTTTGCTTAACAGCTTAGTCGTCCAGTCTGGTGCAGGGGAGTGCTGAGCTATCAGTGTTTTGACTGACAGCTTAGCCGGCCAATTTGAGACTGGTAGTTTCTGGGCTAATTTCAGGTGTTCCCTGTCCCAGGTGATTGCTCAGCCACTTAGCTGGGCTATTAGTCCGAGATCTCTGCCAGACGTACATTCAGCTCTGTGAGTTTGTCTCTCTGTGCCTTGTGTTCTACTCTTGGATCTTTTTTCTGCGTGAACTTGGACCTCATTCTGACCATCCGTTTTGCCTGCTCCCTTTGCTCTGATCTGTTTTCCACCTGGTATTCTGACCTCAGAACGTTATCTGACTACGCCTTTGTCTCTTCCCTCTGTTTATGACGTACCCTCCTGGCTTTTGATCTCGGATTTCTTGACTACCCTGACTCTCAGCTTGTCCATAAGGAGTGACTCAACGTCACACATAACACACATGTGTATATGCAGTGGCATGTGCAAGTTTAGGCACCTCTTGTCAAAATTATTGTTATTGTGAACAATTTTTGTAGGCAGCTAAGAGTCTGTCAATTCATTTTTGAGGGATTTTAATCCATTCTTCCTTGGAAAATTCTTCCAATTTTGTGAGATTCCTGGGTCATCTTGCATGCACCGCTATTTTGAGGTATAGCCACAGATTTTCAATGATCTTCAGATCAAGGGTCTGTGAGGGCCATTGTAAAACCTTTGGCTTGTGCCTTTTGAGGTAGTCTATTGTGGATTTTGACTTGTGTTTAGGATCATTATCCATTTGTAGAAGCCATCCTCTTTTCAACTTCAGCTTTTTTACAGATGGTGTTATGTTTGCATCAATTTTTTTTTATAAATTTCATTGCATCCTTTCTTCTCTCTACCTGTGAAATGTTCCCTGTGTGATTGACTGCAACATAACCCCAAAGCATGATTGATCCACCCCCATGCTTAATGGCTGGTGAGATGTTCTTTTCCAGAAATTCTGTGCCCTTTTCTCCACAAATATCTTTAGCAATGTGGCCAAAGAGTTCTATTTTAACCTCATTGGTCCACAGGACTTGTTTCCAAACTGCATCAGGCTTGTTTAGATGTTCTTTTGCATATTTCTGAAGCTGAATTTTTATGGTGAAGATGCAGGAGAGGTTTTCTTCTCATGACTCTTCCATGAAAGCCTTTTAGAAATTATTTCATCCTCAACTTTGTTAACAGTTCACATTAACAGTAATTTTGACCAGGGATGCCCAAAATTTTCCATGCAACTGTACATAGCACATACACACATGTATATACAGAGCAAATACCTACACACATATGTATATACATAGTACATACTGTACATACACACTATAGAGGGCTTAACAGTCTGTCTCCTGTTCAGTCATTCCGCAGGGTACAGGAGCTTTGGTGACATTATGGTCACATGATTGTGATGTCACCGAAGGTCCTGCTGAAATGTTAGTCTTGAAAACTGCACTGATAATGCAGGACTGCTACTATCAGTTCAGTTTCTGCTTATAAATACTGGGGGCGCTTATGAGGATGTGAGCCCTGGGAAAATGCCCACTTTGTCCCTCCCCCACATCCCAATGCTGGCCCTGGTTGTACATAGCCCATTCATGCTTTTGTAGCCAACATAAAGGGTATGTGCACACGTTGCGGATTCTGCTGCGGATCCGCAGCAGATTTGGCCCTACGGATCCGCAGCAGATTCTGCTGCATTGTACAGTACCATTATAATCAATGTAAAAAAAAGCGCTGTGCACATGCTGCAGATTTTTCAGCGCGGATTTGATGCGGATTTGAATCCGCAGCATGTCAATTCTTTGTGCAGAATCCGCAGCAGTTTTACACCTGCTCCCTTATAGAAATCCGCAGGTGTAAAAACACAGGGGAAATCCGCACTAAATCCGCAGGTAAAACGCAGGTCATTTTACCTGCGGATTTAGCAAAATCCGTGCGGAAAAATCCGCAAGTGAATCTGCAACGTGTGCACATACCCTAAAGAAGGAGCACACATCCTTATATTAAAACAGCACTATGTATATACAGTATATGATAAATGCAAACTGCTGTTAGGTATTGTACTAGTATAGAAGGTGGATACAAGATAAACATATAATGTCAAGGGAAAGATATGTGAAAGCAGATAAGAAACAAGTATTACATATATCAGTATTGTAAATATTTTTAGATAAGTGTTATTTTTATGTAGCAGTCTGCTTTACATCTTTACCACCAGATGGCACCTATTTGTAATGAGCTTTGCGGATAGTCATTATGTGTTGCATACACTGCACAATGTTAATAAATGAATGCATGCTGTAACTTTATAAGCAAGCACAGTCTAATTTACTCAAAATCCTGGTTCATTTCATGTTAGATTCATACTAGCCTCAAAAATGACATCAGACAGACACATATATTATGTGGTAGACCTTCTAGTTGTATCCTCATGTGTCTGTCTCATTACTTTCAGTATATAATTCTCAGGATTGGCTATGCTCCAGGTAGTTTCCTAACATCCATGGGATTTCCCAACATCCTAGCGGAATGATTAGATTTGGGTGTCAGTCGTTGTTAGATCACAGGTGAGACAGACTGTGCACACTGCTCTATTTATGTCAAGTGGAAATACAGATTATCTCAAGAAATCTTATTGCCTTTCTCCTGAAGAATTAAAGGGGTAGGAACATGTTGTAGATGAGCCTAATTTACTCTCTCAGCATGAATGTATAGATATATACAATGCCAATATCATTGTTAATCTATTTGCGTATATTTATAACTATTCTTAGATGGTGTTACAGGAACAATGCTATTTTTCCCTCAAAGTCACTGTGACATGCAGTATACCAATACCATAGCACCTGTGCAAACCTGCAGTTAAATTGGCTATATTGCTTGCATTTTAACTGAGATGGTGACCCCCCAGAATAGAATGTAAAACCATGTACAGTGAAGGAAACAATTACTTGATCTCCTGCTGATTTTGTAAGTTTGCCCACTGTCAAAGACATGAACAGTCTATAAGATAATTATTTCCTTCACTGTAAATAAAACCAAATTACAAGAGCCACCAGAATATCAAGGAATCACCTGCTACATTACAAAACTAAATAAGAAAATAACCGGGTGCCTCTAGTGGTCACCTACAATCCAAATCTGGAGATGCTAAGGGGAGCTGCACGGAAACTACAACCTTTACTACAAAAAGATGCCCGATTACAATCCATATTTCCAGACCCCCCACTACTATGTTTTAGGCAGCCCCCAAATCTAAGAAGCATCATTGTCAGAAGCTCCCTGTCCTCCCCAACAGCTGCAGGAACCTTTCCTTGCAACAAGAAGAAATGTAAAACCTGTGCATCTATAATGACCACGGACAAGATAAAGATACCCAACTCCCATCAGGACTACAAGATCCCAGGTACTTTCAGCTGCATCACATCTAATGTGGTGTACCTAATTATATGTACTAAATGTCCAACTGGGGGTCTGTATGTGGGGGAGACCGGGCAAAAACTGAGAACAAGGATGAATTCTCATCGCCACACGATAAGAGAAAAAAGAATGGATTTACCTGTGGCAAAACACTTTTGTATGCCCGGTCATAGCATAATGGATATGGAATTACTGGTATTAAAATCTAACTTCAAATCTGAGAAAGATAGAAAGGTTTGGGAATACAAACTTATGATGACCTTTGACACTCTTAGTGCTGGAATGAACGTGTCACATGGATTCATGTCATTCTATATCAATTAAGGAATCTGCGTCTCTGACCTTCTAGGGGCATCAAAACACAACACCAGACCCCAATCAGAGGGTAATAAAACTCTCTCCTTATCTATGATCTGTTCCAATATTTATGTTCATTCCTCTGCCATAATGACAGTTCTGCTTCATGTCACTTGTCTTACCTATTGCATTATTCCTGTGTCCTCTTGTGTATAAATATGTGATTCTTCAGTTTTTGTTTTAGTCTACGCCTGATGAAGAGACCGGAGTAGTCTCGAAAGCTTGCAATTTGTTACCATCTTTTCAGTTAGCCATTAAAAGGTATCAACCACTGAGGACTCTCAAGTCTAAATATTTTGTAAATAAACAGTGAAGGAAAACCATGAGATATACTCACTTCACTGAAAAGTAGTATAACAAGACTTTTCTTGTGGAAAAGGAACGACTATATAATACTAGCTGAGTTATATAACTATACCGGGGAATGGTGATAGGATGAATAAAACAATAATTCTGCGCTATTAAAAACGAACACAGGCAGGATCTACAGAGACCCTTTTCCTTCTACAGCCCTACCTAACTGCACCTCAGTTGCCCCCTACTCACTATGCTCCTTAGTAACTCAGCCATATGTCTATCATTTACTGAACATAGAATGTTTTTGGTTGATTTCTACTGCGATGTGCTATGGAAGATTCACAAATTAATCATTGTAAACTTGTAGAAGTGGACTACAGTAACACTACATGGTAAGCACACTTTAAAGGGGTTGTCCAGGACTGACATATTAAAGGCCTATCACTTGGGAAGGACATAAATTTGAGATATGTGTGGGTCCATCATCCAGAAACCCCCCACCAATCAACTGAATCTTGCTTCGGCCGTGGCCGGAACTAAGCAATGCATGGGGCAGAACTCAACATCCTTGTACAATGCTTAGTTCTGACTGCAGGGTTTTGTTTTTCATCACTCACTACCAGCTGATTCCCACGGATCGATCATCAATATGTCAGACTCTAACAACCCTCTTAATATAACTTACTTTATATTATTAAATTGACCATGAATTTATTTGATATATCTCTAGGTGCATTGTAATTCAGTGCTTCATTTTTCTATGAAAACTGATACTTGTATTAAGACATGCCATGTGGAGGAAAACTCCATTCAGTTCTGTGTGGTCTTATACAAGTCTTTTTATAACTAGTATTATGCAAAGTGTACATGATATGCGAGTAAAAATAATCAGATAATGTAAATAGCATCAACACTTTCCAAGATAATAAATATTTTCTGAGCTTTGATTGTTTTCATAGACATTATTCTGGAGTTGTTAGAATATCTCACAAACATTAAAATGGATTGTTAATTCAATCCATCTTCTCCTTTCTATACATTGTCTTTGAGCTTCTTCAAGTGGATGCCAAAGAAAATATAAGAGACTAACACCTGATAATATCCTGGTGGTAAATATTGTGTAACAGAGTTATGATCACATTGTGATACAGGAGAGAAGGATGGTTTCAGATGGGCATTTGACAAGTAACTGTTGCAAACTTAGTAAAACACTCTGATCAGCCATAAAAATAAAATATTTTCCAAAAATTCACACTTGTCTTCTATTCAACAGGTGACAACTATCTGATTGCTGGGTGCCCATTGAGGGATAATCCAGCGATCACTGAACAGAGATAGCTAATTAGTGTTGTACTTTGGTGGGGTTTTTTTTTGCATTTTTGAGCAAATTCACATGCATATTTTTGCATTTTTTAGCAAAATTGCTGCAAATCAGTACAAAAAAAACATCTATCACTTTAAGAATGCTCTTGTCATAATTGGACGGAGAAGTATTCACATCGATTTTTCTGGCTAACACGGTACCACAATATAATTTATTATTGTACACCAAGAAGATGTGCAAAATTTTTTGTGACAGACAAATAACAAAGAAGTCGGACTGATGAGGAAGTGTACATAGGTTAATTCCCTATGGGTAGAAATGGGAGAGGTGCAAAAGAGGTCAAATGATCAGTCATGGAAGATACAGTAAAGATGTATATCTTTGTACCGTGTTAAGAGAAGGAAAGAGCTTACTCATAATGAAGCTATATGTAGGAAAAAATCTTCATAAGCATAGTGAATTGCATGCACTGTCTAGAGCACTATATGAGGGTATTATTCAGCACTTGTGGCATTATATCTATTTGTAGGTACTATATCAGTAATATAGTTAGTTACTAGCTCAGCAAAATTTTCTTTTAGGCGATATTATATGGATAGTGTATCAATCACAGATGTAACAAAGGCTAAGTTTGCAGTGATGGAGAGCACCCACCCTATGTTGGTAGAGCACTTTGTATTAGATTGGCTGCGCTGTGAACATAGTGAGCCATGTGGTGCACTACATTTATAGCATAGCATGTCAAAGTCAGAGATCGCTACATCGTTTTGTACACATGTATACTGTTTTTAGGCATTGCATAGTATTACAAGTGCTTCTCACTAAATTAAAATATTATCAAAAAGTTAATTTATTTCAGTTCTTCAATACAAAAAGTGAAACTCATATATTATACAGAGTCATTACAAACAGAGTGATCTATTTCAAGTGTTTGTTTCCGTTAATGTTGATCATTATGGCTTACAGCCAATGAAAACCCAAAAGTCATTATCTCAGTAAATTAGAATACTTTATAACACCAGCTTGAAAAATGATTTTAAAATTCAGAATGTTGGCCTACTGAAATGTACAGTATGTTCAGTAAATGCACTCATTACTTGGTCGGGGCTTCTTTTGCATCAATTGCTGCATCAATTCGGCGTGGCATGGAGGCGATCAGCCTGTGGCACTGCTGAGGTGTTATGGAAGCCCAGGTTGCTTTGATAGCAGCCTTCAGCTTGTCTACATTGCTGGATCTGGTGTCTCTCATTTTCCTCTTGACAATACCCCATAGATTCTCTATGGGGTTAAAGTCAGGCGAGTTTGCTGGCCAATCAAGCACAGTGATACTGTTGTTTTTAAACCAGGTATTGGTACTTTTGGCAGTGTGCACAGGTGCCAAGTCCTGCTGGAGAATCAAAATTACATCTCCAAAAAGCTTGTCAGAGTAGGGAAGCATGAAGTGCTCTAACATTTCCTGGTAGACGGCTGCGCTGACTTTGGTCTTGATAAATCACAGTGGACCTACACCAGCAGATGACATGACTCCCCAAACCATCACTGAGTGTGGAAACTTCACACTAGACCTCAAGCAGCTTGGATTGTGGCCTCTCCACTCTTCCTCCAGACTCTGGGACCTTGATTTCCAAATGAAATGCAAAATTTACTTTCATCTGAAAACAACACCTTGGACCACTGAGCAACAGTCCAGTTCTTTTTCTCCTTGGCCCAGGTAAGACGCTTCTGGCGTTGTCTATTGGTCATGAGTGGCTTGACACAAGAAATGCGACACTTGTAGCCCATGTCCTGGATACGTCTGTGGTGGTGGCTCTTGAAGCATTGACTCCAGCAGCAGTCCACTCTTGTGAATCTTCCCCAAATTTTTGAATGACCTTTTCTTAACAATCCTGTCAAAGCTGCGGTTATCCCTGTTGCTTGTGCACCTTTTTCTACCACATTTTTTACTTCCAGTCAACTTTCCATTAATATGCTTGGATACAACACTCTGTGAACAGTCAGCTTCTTTAGCAATGACCTTTTGTGGCTTAATCTCCTTGTGGAGTGTGTCAATGACTGACTTCTGGACACCTGTCAAGTCAGCAGTCTTCCCCATGATTGTGGAGCCTACTGAAACAGACTAAGGGACCTTTTTAAACGCTTAAGAAGCCTTTGCAGGTGTTTTTTGTTAATTATTCTAATTTACTGAAATAATGACTTTTGGGGTTTCATTGGCTGTAAGCCATAATCATCAACATTAACAGAAATAAACACTTGAAATAGATCACTCTGTTTGTATTGACTCTACATAATATAGGTTTCACTTTTTGCATTGAAGAACTGAAATAAATTAAGTTTTTGATAATGTTCTAATTTAGTGAGAAGCACTTGCACACCCTAATTGCATAATAATTGTGCACTAAATGTCTATGTGGTTTTATCTGCACATTAAATTGCATCATTATACGTAGTGTTGTATGGATGTTTTACTTTTGTATAATATTATAGTAAATAAAAAAATAAACATATTGACTAAATGTGTCCCGGTAATGGGGTGCTGATAGAAATGGTAAAGTGTTTCAGTTAATAGCGAGGTAGTCACTTAAAAATTACCTGCCCTATATCTTAGACACTGACATTGTTCTGTGAGCATAAAATATAATTGTTGTAGGCAGCACACAATGATGATTTCAGGCTACCATGTACAATCCCATCAACTGTCGGGTTATTGCCGCCATGCTTACACATGCTTTTAATCATCCAACCTACGTTTTAATGAATACATTCCCAATTATCAAGTTAGTCTGAATGATTCTTTAATCTGGCCCTGGCTTCACTCAACTAGTTCTGTCTGTCTGATAGCCTTTAAATGAAGCATGATAAGACCCTCCTCCCAAATGATAGGGGTCCCAGATGTAGACCTCCCAAAAATAGTTCAAGGAACGACACAGCATTATGGTCACCCAAAAACTTTAGATTTGCAGTGGAAGCAAATTTTGTCTTTGTCCCGTCCTGGTCAGACTGGGGTTAATGGTTTCAGCCTCTCTCTGGCAGAGGGCGGCTATTTAGTTGCCAATTGACCTAGGTCTGGTGTCAGTTACTGTATACTCCTGCCCTCGGCTGAGTTAGTTGACCTCCTGTGTGCCTATGCCTTGTGCCTGATCTTGTTGCTTGTTTGGTTTTGACCCGGTCCGTCTCTTCGTTGTGAGTTTGTCTACTGTCTTGGTGCTGTGTATTTGCCTGTTCTGGTTTTCTGATCCCTTGGCTACGTTCTGGTTATTCTCTGCCTGCTCCTCTCGTACTGTGTTGCTCCCTCTGTTTATGACCTGGCTATCCTGACGATCCATTTTGTCTATGCTTCTTGGTAACTCTGTCCCGTAGTTACCCTTCTAGGAGTTTTCCTTCCGCTCATAGCTCTCTGGAGCTTAGGCCACGCCCACCAGCAGTCACGTGCTTCAGGTCCTGTTAGTCTGAAGCACGCATCTTCACCGCTACTACCCGCTCCACAGGTATCTTTGAGTGCAGTCTGTCTTATTCAGGACACGCGCACTGGCTCAGTGAGCAAGTGCAGTGCGGTGTTCGTGATATATAGCCCATCTAATCTTATCCCACATATGAGTAACTGTGGCAAAAATCACTGAAAATTTAGAGGATATCAAAACATTCAGTACTGTGTAGCCACTAGTCACTACCGAAAGCACATAATGGGCATTATAACAGGCCCATTAAACAATGGAAGAAGGTCAATGGCAATGCAGTTGGGAAAATAAGTATTTAATATGTTGCTGAGTTTGCACATTTTCCCACCTACAAAGAATTGAGAAGACTGTAATTTTTATCGTAGGTACACTTCAACTGTGAAAGACTAAATCTTTAAAAAAAAATCCAGAAAATGACATTACTTAATTTGCATTTTATTGCATTAAATAAGTATTTGATACCATAGAAAAATAGAATTTAATATTTGGTACAGAAACCTTTGTTTGCAATTACAGAGGTCTGACGTTTCCTGTAGTTCTTGGCCAAGTTGCAGACACTGCAGCAGGGATTTTGGCCCACTCCATAAAAATCTTCTCGAGATCGCTCAGGTTTGGGGCTGTCTCTGGGCAGCAACATAGAGTTTCAGTTGGTGCTGACAAAATATGCGGCACATGTGTGTGGAGATTTGCACTGCCTGGCGATGACAACAACGCCTACAAATTATGTTCTCATGCCCACAGGAGCGAGATAACATGGAAAGAGGACTGACTAGTAAGGGGTAACTAATGCCCCATCTACTAGTCAAAGCCCTCATTAATATAGAAAATAGAGACAATATAAATGCTTTTTTAAACCTCATTTTTACAGACAAATGTTATACGGGGAAAGTTAGGCAAGGAATTTACTCATCAATAAGTGAATGCTGCTGGGTTGGAGGGCATAGGGGACTTGACAGGATCCTTTTAATTACTGTATGGGGGCCAGAATGAGGAACATACATCATTAGTTTATGGTGACAAGTGGGGGACATTATTACTGCTGTAATATAATTTACTTTTTAGTAGAATGTTTTCCATGGGGGGAACAAAAGTGGGGTCCTGTTAGTGCCACAATGCATAGTATGTCACTTTTTTCTTCATCTGGAGTAGTGGAAAATGTGCTGTAGAAGAGATCAGGTATAGATAACTGTGTTATATTCTGCAGAGACGAGTCCGGGCAGGAAGAAGTGATGGCGGTCTGTGCCAGATGAAGAAGAAAAGTAAAGATGAAGGACTTCACCTAGAGACATCAATGTTGAGACAGTGCATCACATGTACATACACACTTTACACTATATACAGAACTCTTGTGGATAATGTCACTGGTGATCACTGTATTAGGTCTCTATCACACATCAGTTTTTTGCCGTCAGGCACAATCCTTTGGCTCGACGGATTGTGAAAAACTGATGCGACGGATCCGTTTTTTCGACGGATCCGACTAGTGGATCCGTCGAAAAAACAGATCCGTCGCATCAGTTTTTTTCATCCGTTTCTTCCGTTTTTTGACAGATCCGTTTTTTAAAAGCCAGCAATTCAGTGCGCTGTACAGTAAAATCACACTGACATGTTTAACCCCTTCCCGACCTGTGATGCCTATGTGGCGTTATGGGGAGATCGCGTTCCTGCGGGTTGGGTGACTGGGTCACTGAAAGGTCACCTGACCCGCAGGTACAGGAGGACTTGTACTTCACCTCAGGGGGGTGGATTTTTTCCCTGTGGCTACAATCGCTCTGATTGGCTGTTGAAAGTGAAACAGCCAATCAGAGCAATTGTAATGTTTCACCAATGAAATTTGGTGAAATATTGCAATCCAGCCATGGCCGATGCTGTAATATCCACCCTTTTCCGGTACCTCTTGAGTCCCGGTGTCCCTCCGTGTTCTTCCATGGGCACCGCCATCTTCCAAAATGGCGGGCGCATGTGCAGTGCGCCCGCCGAATCTGCCAGCCGGCAGATTCATTCATTTATTCTAGGTACATTTTGATCACTGTGATAGACCCTATCACAGTGATAAAAAAAAATAGTAAATAACCCCCCCCTTTATCACCCCCTTAGTTAGGGAAGAATAATAAAATAAAGAAAATATATATATTTTTATTTTTCCTCTAGGGTTAGGGTTAGAATTAGGGTTAGGGTTGGAATTAGGGTTAGGGCTGGAATTAGGGTTAGAATTAGGGTTATGGTTGGAATTAGGGTTAGGGTTAGAATTAGGGTTGGGGTTGGAATTAGGGTTAGGGTTAGGGTTGGGATTAGGGGTAGGGTTGGAATTAGGGTTAGGGTTGGAATTAGGGTTCAGGGTAGGATTGGAATTAAGGTTAGGGTTGGAATTAAGGTTAGGGGTGTGTTGGGGTTAGGGTTGGGATAAGAGTTAGGGGTGTGTTAGGGTTAGGGTTGTGGTTAGGGTTATAGTTAGGGTTGGAATTAGGGTTCAGGGTAGGATTGGAATTAGGGTTAGGGTTGGAATTAGGGTTAGGGGTGTGTTGGGGTTAGGGTTGGGATAAGAGTTAGGGGTGTGTTAGGGGTGTGTTAGGGTTAGGGTTGTGGTTAGGATTAGGGGTGTGTTGGAGCTAGGGTTGGAGTTAGAATTGAGGGGTTTCCTCTGTTTAGGCACATCAGGGACTCTCCAAACGCGACATCGCGCCACCATTGATTCCAGCCAATTTTGCGTTCGGAAAGTCAAACGGTGCTCCCTCCCTTCCGAGCCCCCACGTGTGCCCAAACAGTGGTTTACCCCAACATATGGGGTATCAGCGTACTCAGGAAAAATTGCACAACAACTTTGGGTGTCTAATTTCTCCTGTTACCCTTGGGAAAATAAAAAATTGGGGGCTAAAAAATTATTTTTGTGGAAAAAAAATGATTTTTTATTTTCACGGCTCTGCGTTATAAGCTTATGTGAAGCACTTGCAGGTTCAAAGTGCTCACCACGCATCTAGATAAGTTCCCTGGGGGTCTAGCTTCCAAAATAGGGTCATTTGTGGGGGAGCTCCAATGTTTAGGCACACAGGGGCTCTCCATATGCGATATGGTGTCCGCTAACGATTTGAGCTAATTTTCATTCAAAAAGTCAAATGGCGCTCCTTCCCTTCCGAGCCCTGCCGTGCACCCTAAAGTGGTTTATGACCACATATGAGGTATTGCCCAACAAATTTTAGGATCCATTTTATCCTGTTACCCATGTGCAAATGAAAAAATTGAGGCTAAAAGAAAATTTTTGTGAAAAAAAGTCCTTTTTAATTTTTATGAATCAATTTGTGAAGCACCTGAGGGTTCAAAGTGCTCACTATGCATCTAGATAACTTCCTTGGGGGCTCTAGTTTCCAAATGGGGTCACTTGTGGGGGAGCTCCAAAGTTTAGCCACACAGGGGCTCTCCAAACTCGACATGGTGTCCGTTAACGATTGGAGCTAATTTTCCATTCAAAAAGTCAAATGGCGCTCCTTCCCTTCCAAGTCCTGCCGTGCGCCAAAACAGTGGTTACCCCCAACATATGGGGTTTCAGCGTACTCAGGACATATTGGACAACAAATTTTGGGGTCCATATTCTCCTTTTACCCTTGGGAAAATAAAAAAAATGTCGCTAAAAGATCATTTTTGTGCCTAAAAAGTTAAAAGTTCATTTTTTCCTTCCATGTTGCTTCTGCTGCTGTAAAACACCTGAAGAGTTAATAAACTTCTTGAATGTGGTTTTGATCAGCTTGAGGGGTGCAGTTTTTAGAATGGTGTCACTTTTGGGTATTTTCAGCCATATAGACCCCTCAAACTGACTTCAAATGTGAGGTGGTCCCTAAAAACAATGGTTTTGTAAATTTTGTTGTAAAATTGAGAAATCGCTGGTCAACCTTTAACTCTTATAACTTCCCAACAAAAAAAAATTGTTTCCAAAATTGTGCTGATGTAAAGTAGACATGTGGGAAATGTTATTTATTAACTATTTTGTGTCACATAACTCTCTGGTTTAACAGAATAAAAATTCAAAATTTGAAAATTGCGAAATTTTCAAAATTTTCGCCAAATTTCCAATTTTTTCACAAATAAACACAAAAATTGTTGACCTAAATTTACCACTAACATGAAGCCCAATATGTCATGATAAAAACAATCTCAGAATCGCTAGGATCCGTTGAAGCGTTCCTGAATTATTACCTCATAAAGGGACACTGGTCAGAATTGCAAAAAATGGCCAGGTCATTGAGGTCAAAATAGGCTGGGTCATGAAGGGGTTAATAAAGAATCCAAAAAATAAATATATACACATAGAATACATATATACAGTACAGACCAAAAGTTTGGACACACCTTCTCATTCAAAGATTTTTCTGTATTTTCATGACTATGAAAAATGTACATTCACACTGACGGCATCAAAACTATGAATTAACACGTGGAATTATATACTTAACAAAAAGGTGTGAAACAACTGAAAATATGTCTTATATTCTAGGTTCTTCAAAGTAGCCACCTTTTGCTTTGATGACTGCTTTGCACACTCTTGGCATTCTCTTGATGAGCTTCAAGAGGTAGTCACCGGAAATGGTCTTCCAACAGTCTTGAAGGAGTTCCCAGAGATGCTTAGCACTTGTTGGCCCTTTTGCCTTCACTCTGCGGTCCAGCTCGCCCCAAACCATCTAGATTTGGTCAGGTCTGGTGACTGTGGAGGCTAGGTCATCTGGCGTAGCACCCCATCACTCTCCTTCTTGGTCAAATAGCCCTTACACAGCCTAGAGGTGTGTTTGGGGTCATTGTCCTGTTGAAAAATAAATGTTGGTCCAACTAAACGCAAACCGGATGGAATAGCATGCCGCTGCAAGATGCTGTGGTAGCCATGCTGGTTCAGTATGGCTTCACTTTTGAATAAATCCCCAACAGTGTCACCAGCAAAGCACCCCTACACCATCACACCTCCTCCTCCATGCTTCATGGTGGGAACCAGGCATGTAGAGTCCATCCGTTCACCTTTTCTGCGTCGCACAAAGACATGGTGGTTGGAACCAAAGATCTCAAATTTGGACTTATCAGATCACAGCACAGATTTCCACTGGTCTAATGTCCATTTCTTGTGTTCTTTAGCCCAAACAAGTCTCTTTCGCTTGTTGCCTGTCCTTAGCAGTGGTTTCCTAGCAGCTATTTTACGATGAAGGCCTGCTGCACAAAGTCTCCTCTTAACAGTTGTTGAAGAGATGTGTCTGCTGCTAGAACTCTGTGTGGCATTGACCTGGTCTCTAATCTGAGCTGCTGTTAACCTGCGATTTCTGAGGCTGGTGACTCGGATAAACTTATCCTCAGAAGCAGAGGTGACTCTTGGTCTTCCTTTCCTGGGGCGGTCCTCATGTGAGCCAATTTCTTTGTAGAGCTTGATGGTTTTTGCAACTGCACTTGGGACACTTTCAAAGTTTTCCCAATTTTTCGGACTGAATGACCTTCATTTCTTAAAGTAATGATGGCCACTCGTTTTTCTTTACTTAGCTGCTTTTTTCTTGCCATAATATAAATTCTAACAGTCTATTCAGTAGGACTATCAGCTGTTTATCCACCAGACTTCTGCACAACACAACTGATGGTCCCAACCCCATTTATAAGGCAAGAAATAACACTTATTAAACCTGACAGGGCACACCTGTGAAGTGAAAATCATTTCCGGTGACTACCTCTTGAAGCTCATCAAGAGAATGCCAAGAGTGTGCAAAGCAGTCATCAAAGCAAAAGGTGGCTACTTTGAAGAACCTAGAATGTAAAACATATTTTCAGTTGTTTCGCACTTTTTTGTTAAGTATATAATTCCACATGTGTTAATTCATAGTTTTGATACCTTCAGTGTGAATGTACAATTTTCATACTCATGAAAATACAGAAAAATCTTTGAATGAGAAGGTGTGTCCAAACTTTTGGTCTGTACTGTATACACATCATTGAGACACATATATATATATTTATATATATATATAGTTCATAGAGTTCTACATAGCATAATAGTCACTAAATCAATTGCCTGCTTCAGTAAAATCATTACCGAACCCGACATGATATGACACATGGTTTACATATAGTAAACCATGTCATATCAAAACTATTTATATATGTCAGAGTTTAATCAATTTAGTAGTTTGTGATAGGAAAAATTTGGAACTCTAAGGGTTAAATTTAAGGCTATAATCACTGAAAAAAAATGCATGGGCTCCCG
The DNA here is from genome assembly GCA_033576555.1 of Oophaga sylvatica. Taxonomy (NCBI): domain Eukaryota; kingdom Metazoa; phylum Chordata; class Amphibia; order Anura; family Dendrobatidae; genus Oophaga; species Oophaga sylvatica. The sequence continues at coordinate 585,077,124 of JARQOD010000002.1, forward strand.
CGCAATTTTCTCCGCCAGAGAGGAAAAGCCAGTGAGTGAGGGCAGATATTAATAGCCCAGAGAGGGACCATTGTTTTTGAGCCCTCCCTGGCTACAAGCATCTGGCCCCAGCCACCCCAGAAAAGGCACATCTATAAGATGCGCTTTTTCTGGCACTTAGCATCTCTATTCCCATTGCCTTTAGCGGTGGTTCATGGGTTAATAAGGGGTTAATGTCACCTTGCTATTGAAAGGTGACATTAATCAGGGTTAATAATACCCTTAGCCTAGGACAACTCATAAAGTCCCATGGCTTCCAGTACCACCTGTATGCGGACGACACTCAGATCTACCTCTCTGGCCCAGATGTCACCTCACTGCTGTCCAGAATCCCGGAGTGTCTATCAGCCATATCCTCCTTCTTCACCTCTCGCTTCCTAAAACTCAATGTTGACAAAACCGAACTCATCATCTTTCCTCCATCTCATGTATCTTCCCTACCCAATCTATCTATTATGGTAAATGGCATCACGATCTCTCCTGCACCTGAAATCCGCTGCCTCGGAGTAACTCTCGACTCTGCCCTGTCCTTCAAACCACACATCCAAACTCTTTCCACCTCCTGTCGCCTCCAACTTAAAAACATTTCCAGAATCCGTCCCTTCCTCAGCCCTCAATCTACTAAAACTCTTGTGCATGCCCTCATCATCTCCCGCCTCGATTACTGCAACATCCTCCTCTGTGGCCTCCCCGTCAACTCTCTTGCACCACTCCAGTCTGTCCTCAACTCTGCTACCCGACTATTCCTCCTCTCCCCTCGCTACTCCCCTGCTTCTCCCCTCTGCAAATCCCTCCACTGGCTCCCAATTCCCCAACGAATCCAGTTCAAACTACTAACACTGACTTACAAAGCCGTCCACAACCTGTCTCCTCCCTATATCTCTGAACTAATCTCCCAATATCTTCCTTCACGTAATCTTCGATCCTCCCAAGACCTCCTACTATCCTCCACACTTATTCGTTCCTCACACAACCGCCTCCAAGATTTCTCCCGAATATCCCCCATCCTCTAGAATTCCACGCCTCAACATGTACGATTATCCACCACCCTTGGATCCTTCAAACGGAACCTGAAAACCCATCTCTTCAGGAAAGCCTACAGCCTGCAATAACCATTCCGCCTCGCCGCCACAACCCGAGCTTCGGCCTCGCTGCCACCTCGCCGCCACCACCCGAGCTGCAGCCTCGCTGCCACCACCAGAGCTGCCGCACCCCCGACCTTCTGTTTCTTCCCCATTATCCCGTAGAATGTAAGTCCGCAAGGACAGGGTCCTCTCCCCTCTGTACCAGTCTGTCATTGCAAATTTGTTTACTGTAAACGATATCTATAACTTTGTATGTAACCCCTTCTCATGTACAGCACCATGGAATTAATGGCGCTATATAAATAAATAATAATAATAAATAATAATAATGGAGAGGTGTCAATAAGATAACAATCCATTATTAATCCTATAGTAGAAAAGGGTTAAAAAAAGACATATACATTAATTAAAAATTATTTTAATGAAATAATTACACAAAGTTTTTGACCAAATTTATTATGCTGCCAATCCAACTGAATCCCTTGTTCTCCTGTAACAAAAAAAAATAAAAAAACAACAATATCCATACCTCTCCGCCATTCAGTAAGGTCCCCCGCTGCAATCCATCACAAGGCGTTAACTAATTTACAACCGGGACCGATGCTAATGCTACCGGCCCGGCTGTAAACAACTGCAGAATGAATGGAATCATGTCTGCGCAGACATGAAAGAATAAAGTTATGTTAAAACCAAGCACACCATTGTTTTTCTTGTGAAATTCTCAATAAATTTGATGTGTCACATGACCCTCTTCCCATTGGAAAAAATAAAGTTGGATCCAAAATAGCCGACTTCAAAATGGCCACCATGGTCACCACCCATCTTGAAAAGTTTTCCCCCTTCCAAATACTAATGTGCCACAAACAGGAAGTTGATATCACCAATCATTCCCATTTTATTTAGGTGTATCCATATATATGGACCACACTGTATATACAGAGCTCCTGTGTATAATGTCACCGTTGATCACAGTATTACCTGTACACTGACACTATATACAGAGCTACTGTGTTTAATGTAACTGGTGATCACTATATTATTGTCACGGGTGTGTCGCGGCGGAGATCGTCGCGATTGCACACCCTGACTTCGCACAGCTGAGTTTCTGGTGCTGGGTGTTTTTCAGCACTGAGGGAGTTAATTCTTTCTCTCTCGATGCTGGACAGACCAGCCTCGCCCAGCTGCGATTGATGTTTTGTTAATTAGCTTCCTTCATATACCTGCTGGTCTGCTGGGGAAGTTGCCGGTGAAAGCATTCATTCAGACCAGCAGAGCGGATCGTTTCTGAGAAGACTTAAGCTAAGAGTGCCTGTTGTGGTTTTTCCTCTCCTCGCTTATTGTTTATCTTCTTAACCTTTTGTGTTCCTCTGTAGTGGAAGTTTTGTATGCAAGGCAGTGTTTTCTTTACCCCCTGTTTGTCTCGTTTGTATTTGACTGTGTGTAAGCTGTTGCCTGCCCATTCCCTGTGGTGGTAATCAGGGTCCTTCTCAGGACTAGATTACAGTGGTCAGGGATCTACAGGAGACAGGGTTACGCTGGCGGCCTGGACCTCTGTACCATTAACAGTACCTCCAGGTAGAGTAACTAGTCAGGACCCCAGTTCAGGGTCAGCATAGACCCCGGTCCACCTCTATCCTGAGACAGCGTTTCACGTGCACAGTATAGACCCACAATACATTGGATATTATGTCAGGTAAGACATTGCTGGCAGATTCTACGTATACATGTTGATATTTTCTATAATATGAAATATAGAGTGTTGTCTCATTAGATATATGTTACTATCATAGAATATATCTGTTATACGTCGTGACATTTTCACCGGCCAATTCTAAAAGATTCTCCCCAGCTACCATGGATCCAGTAGCCCAGTTAGCTCAGCAGTTGCAGAGTTTGTCCATGGAGCTGACGGACGTTAAGTCCAAGGTTTTGTACCCCCGGGAGCAAACCAGATCTGAACCTAAAGTGGCTCTCCCGGACAGGTTCACTGGTGGGCGGGACAAATTTTTTACCTTCCGGGAGGCTTGTAAATTATATTTTCGGCTACGGCCTCGGTCTTCGGGGAGTGAAGACCAGAGGGTGGGAATTGTCATCTCGCTCTTACAAGGGGACCCTCAATCCTGGGCGTTCTCTCTTCCTCCAGACTCCCCGGCTCTCCAGTCAGTAGATCGATTTTTTACAGCCCTGGGTCTGGTATATGATGACCCGGATCGGGTCTCCCTTGCTGAAATGAAGTTACGTAAGATACAGCAGGGAGATCGTCCGGCGGAGGAATTTTCTTCTGAGTTCCGTAGATGGGCCACAGATACTCAGTGGAATGACCCAGCTCTTAGGAGCCAGTTCTGTCAAGGATTATCTGACAAATTAAAAGATGTGTTGGCTCAGTATGATTCTCCCCCGTCACTGGAGGCCGCTATGGCCCTTGCGATTCGCATTGATAGACGGCTTCGAGAGAGGTGCGAGGTAACTCCGCCCCCTGTGATGACTCCGCCTTCTACTATAGTCCCTCATATTGAGGTTCCCCTGGTTTGTTCTGAGGAGCCTATGCAGTTAGGAGGGACATCGTTTCGAGGGAGGGGATCGGCGGTGCGCCGCAAGACAGGAAAGTGTTACTTCTGCGGGAGAAAGGGACATTTTGTTGGGGGGTGTCCATCCCGTACTTTGCTGAGCAAGGAGTCGCCAGAAAACTGTTGATCCCAGGTTGTGTGGTGGACGACAATCTGGGAGTATGTATTTCGTCCCCAAGTCCGTCTCAGTTTCTCGTACCAGCGGAGGTGGTGGTAGGTACAGGAACTGAGAGGATTTCTGTTCTTCTGGATAGTGGGGCCGCGGCTAATCTGGTGGACGCTCGGTTTGCCCAGGTGCAAGGTATGCAACTGAGTGTATTGGCCAAACCGATCCCTATATTCTCTATTGACGCCAGGCCTCTCGGTCAAGGTAGCTTTGTGCAAGCCGTGCATAACATAGACCTTCGAGTGGGGGCAATACATAAAGAACTATTGTCTTGTTATGTGTTGGAGGGCCTTCCCACTCCTATTGTGTTGGGACTTCCTTGGTTAACTAAACATAACCCAGTTATTAATTGGCAATCCAGAGAGATAAGCCAGTGGGGTGAATTTTGCCATAGTAACTGCATGAACACGGTCATCGGTGCGGTCGTGCCTAGGACCTTACCTCCTTTTCTGGAGGACTTTGAGGATGTGTTTTCAGAAGAGGGGTGTCAAGAATTACCTCCTCATCGCGCATATGACTGTGCTATAAAATTGCTTCCTGATGCTAAGTTACCTAAATCTAGGTTATATAACCTTTCTGGTCCTGAGAGGCAAGCTATGAAGGATTATATTTCGGAAAGTCTAGCCAAGGGGCATATTAGACCTTCATCTTCCCCAGTGGCCGCGGGGTTCTTCTTTGTGAAGAAAAAAGATGGAGGCCTACGCCCTTGCTTGGATTTCCGTGAGCTTAATCGGATTACGGTCCGAGATCCGTATCCGCTCCCACTTATTCCTGATCTCTTCAATCAGATTGTGGGCGCCAAATGGTTCTCTAAGTTGGATCTCAGGGGGGCGTATAATCTGATTAGGATAAAGGAGGGGGATGAGTGGAAGACGGCGTTTAACACTCCGGAGGGACATTATGAGAACCTTGTCATGCCTTTCGGTCTGACTACTGCCCCGGCGGTGTTTCAACATTTTGTTAATGACATCTTTCGCCACCTAGTGGGACAGTTTGTTGTCATTTATCTAGATGACATCTTAATTTACTCGCCGGATCTTGTGTCTCATCAGGAGCATGTGAGACAGGTGTTGCAGATCTTGCGAGACAATAAACTGTACGCCAAATGGGAGAAGTGTGTATTCGCCGTACAGGAACTTCAGTTTTTAGGATTCCTGGTGTCAGCTTCTGGTTTCCGTATGGACCCTGGGAAAGTGAAGGCAGTGCTTGAATGGGATCGGCCAGAGGATCTTAAGGCACTGCAGCGTTTCCTGGGGTTTGCTAACTACTACCGGAAATTTATTCGTAATTTCTCATCCGTTGTCAAACCTCTCACTGACATGACAAAAAAAGGGACGGATTTTTCTAGGTGGTCTGACAAAGCTTGTCAAGCATTTTCCTCCTTGAAAAAATGTTTTGCTTCAGCACCCATACTCATCCAACCTGATGCATCACAACCGTTCATTGTGGAGGTAGACGCATCTGACGTAGGAGTGGGTGCGGTATTATCTCAAGGTCCGTCCCCTGGTAAATGGCATCCGTGCGCTTTCTTCTCTAAAAAATTGTCGTCCGCCGAGAGGAATTATGATGTCGGCAATAGGGAACTCTTGGCCATTAAGTTGGCTTTTGAAGAGTGGCGTCACTTTTTGGAGGGGGCAGTCCACCCGGTCACCGTCATTACTGATCACAAGAACCTGCTGTATTTAGAGTCTGCAAAACGTCTGAATTCCAGACAAGCTAGATGGTCGTTGTTCTTTACCAGGTTTAATTTTGTCGTCACATATCGTCCTGGGTCAAAAAATGTAAAGGCTGATGCCTTGTCTCGTAGTTTCCCGGGGGCCGGGAAGACGGATGACCCGGTTCCTATTCTTCAGGAGGGAGTTGTGGTGTCGGCTGTATGCTCTGAGCTTGAGGAGGAGATATTGGAGGCTCAGGGGGACGCCCCTGTAGGACCTCCAGGGAGACTGTTTGTTCCAGATCAGTTAAGACAAAAGGTTATCGAGGCACATCATAATTCTGCTTTGGCAGGACACCCAGGGAGTAAAGCAACTGTGGATCTCGTTTCTCGCCGGTTTTGGTGGCCTAACTTAAATAAAGAGGTAGTAACTTTTGTCGCGTCCTGTGGGGTATGTGCGCGCTCTAAGACCCCACATACCCGTCCGTCTGGGGCCCTTTTACCGTTGAAAATCCCGGAGCGTCCATGGACCCATCTGTCTATGGACTTCATTACGGACCTCCCTCCGTCTTCAGGTAAAACTGTCATACTAGTTGTAGTTGACAGGTTCAGCAAAATGGCACATTTTATTGCTCTTCCTGCTCTTCCTAATGCTAAAACTCTGGCGCAGGTGTTCATTGGGGAGATTGTGAGACTTCACGGGTTGCCTTCCGATGTGGTGTCGGATCGGGGGTCTCAGTTTGTGTCCAAATTCTGGAGGGCATTTTGTTCTCGTCGGGGGATGCAGTTGTCATTTTCTTCGGCTTTTCATCCGCAGACTAATGGTCAGACAGAGCGTCTGAATCAGAGCTTAGAGACATATCTCCGGTGTTTTGTCTCAGAGAACCAAGAGGACTGGTCTTCTTTCTTGCCTCTGGCAGAGTTCGCTCTTAACAATAGGCGGAGCGAGTCCACTGGTAAGTCCCGTTTTTTGGGGCATATGGTTTTCACCCCCAGTTTTGTACTTTCAATGGGGGGGGCTCTTCTGGGGTTCCTGAGGAGGAACGATTTTCGTCGTCACTTGCTTCAGTGTGGAGAGGAGTGCTTAATAATCTGAGCACTATGGGGAACCGATACAAACGTATGGCTGATAGGAGGAGAGTGTCTGGTCCGGACCTAAGTGTGAACGATCTGGTATGGTTGTCTACCAAGAATATAAAACTTAAGGTTCCCTCCTGGAAACTGGGTCCCAGGTTCATCGGGCCATACAGGATCAGTTCAATAATTAATCCGGTGGCTTTCCGTCTTGACCTCCCTCCTACGTTTAAAATCCACAATGTGTTCCACAAATCGTTGCTTAAGAGGTACGTGGCACCAGTTATACCGTCACCTCTACCTCCTCCTCCTGTGGTGGTCAATGGTAATTTGGAGTTTCAGGTATCGAAGATCATTGACTCACGTCTGAATCGCCGGTCCCTTCAGTACCTTGTTCATTGGAGGGGGTATGGTCCTGAGGAGAGGATGTGGGTTTCTGCGTCGGATATTAACGCAGACCGATTGGTTCGGGCCTTCCACACTACTCACCCAGATAGACCAGGCCCTGAGGGTCCAGAGGCCCCTCATAGAAGGGGGGGTACTGTCACGGGTGTGTCGCGGCGGAGATCGTCGCGATTGCACACCCTGACTTCGCACAGCTGAGTTTCTGGTGCTGGGTGTTTTTCAGCACTGAGGGAGTTAATTCTTTCTCTCTCGATGCTGGACAGACCAGCCTCGCCCAGCTGCGATTGATGTTTTGTTAATTAGCTTCCTTCATATACCTGCTGGTCTGCTGGGGAAGTTGCCGGTGAAAGCATTCATTCAGACCAGCAGAGCGGATCGTTTCTGAGAAGACTTAAGCTAAGAGTGCCTGTTGTGGTTTTTCCTCTCCTCGCTTATGTGTAGCCCTGGTATGTAAGGCACACAGGATCTGGAGAATGCACAGTAAGGTAACAGTTAAAGCTTGACACTCACTTACACTTCAGACACACCCACAGGGGTGTATAGGGGAGTGACGTGTAGCACAGGGGAGAGTCAGTCTAGCTTCCTGTCATCGTACAGAGCAGTCAGGGCTAGTTCTTCTTAGACAGTGAGGATTCCTGTCAGAGCTCTGGGTGAGCAGAAGATTAGTTCCTGCCAATTCAACGAAGTGGAGTCTAGTAACGGATGACTAGTTATCATCCCGAGTCTAGTCAGAGTTACCTTTTACTCAGTCTGAACTTTGAGGAAACTGAGAGTTACTCAGTGAGACCAAGGAAGAAAACTGACTTTCTATCTTCACGCTTCAGTGCTACATTGAAAGCAGAAGCAGGGCGAAGGGCATAGTGGGAAGGATTCAGAAGTGCCTTAAGGATCGGATTATCCTGCACATTGTCACCGGTCACTGGGGACCGAAGCGTCACTATAGCTCCAGGCATAGTGATAGAAAAGCCAGAGTCTTACTGGACCTTAGGTTGCAGAAAGCCGCCCTTAGAGTGCCAGTACGTAACCGAGTCAGGAGAACAAGACTTCTGAGTCCGGCGCGCGGCAAAAGAAAGTACTTAGTTCACCACTTATAAGGCTCTATCACAAAACTGACCGGGCAGTACAGCTAGTGGGAAAAGCTGAAAAACTATAGAGTTAACTTAGCTACAGGCAATCTTGGACTCACTCATCATTTGGAAAGAGAAGGAGGCCTGTAACCTGCTCAACTGTTACCGCTACGTGCATTCATCCACCCCGAACAGCCTCCCTGGGACCTGCCTGAACAACTTGAAGTAAAAGGTATGGAAAGAAGCTTCTATGTGTGAGACTGAGTTATTTGATTGCATCCCTGCACAACCCCACCATAACTATCGACCTGAGGGAAGAGTCCCACCTGTAGGGGACCCGACATCTAGCTGCCTCACCATCCCCTCAGAGATCTACAGCAGCGCTGGTCTTAGTGATCAGAGAACTACAGGTGGCGTCACGAACTGTATATATACCTATCCCCTGTAAATATTCCCCCAACATACGCCTGACCGCCAGGGCCACAGACCGAGCCAGCGCTACCTGTGACAACCCCATAGACTTCCATGGGCTCGGCTCTGAGTACCCCATTGCTCTGGTAAACCACAATTGTGGTGTGGGTCAAGACAACTTGGCGTCACGAACAGGATCCGAAACTTGCAGAATTGCGAGCCCTGTGTGCCTGTGGAGTGTTTTGGTGAAAAAGACTGTTGCTATTGTTTGGCGCCAAATACCGCCATATTTGCCGCCATATTCGCGCCCTGAGGCGCTGGAGAAGAAGGTGGGCGTACCTGAAGGAGCGCGCAAAGTCTTGGACACGCCCCCGGCTCTGACTCAGCGGCAGGTCCTGCGACAGGAAGTGGACGCTCTGACATCAGAGCGCCTGCGACGAAGGTCCTGTTCCTACTGCTGTGCCTGGGAAATAGCAGCTTCTGAAACCGGTAGGCTCCGTTTAACCAAGGGGGCGCTAATATGTTGCAACAACCGGCCGACAGTGCGGCCCCAGCCGGAGGACCCGACTCCGCACCGCGTGGCGTTGTAGCGCCAGATGGGGGCGCAGGCCCAGCACTCAGTCCGGTGGTCCCGCTCATGCCACTAACGCTTCCATATATGCCTGGGGCGAAATGGCTTCCCCAGTACAGCGGCGAGCCAGGCACTTTAGCAGGATTCAAACGGAAGATATGCAGTGTCCTGGAAATGTACTCTATGTCTGAGAGGCAAAAAGCTGCAGTATTAATAGGGCAGCTAACTGGCGCTGCTGAGAGAGAAGTGGAGACTTGGGCTACCACGGACCAGGAGTTGGTGCCTGCAATCCTCTTAAAGTTACAGGCCATTTTTGAAGATCGCACCGAAACAGATCTCCGGATGGCATTCTATAACTGTTCACAGCAACCAAGTGACAGCATAAGGGACTATGCCTGCCGACTACAAGGGGCCCTGAGAGCCCTCAAGCAGGTTAATACCATAAGTGTCATTGATGAAAATAAGATGCTGAAAGAACAATTTATACAGGGATTGAGATCCCAAGAGGAGCGCAGAACTGTAAATTGGTGGTCTTTAGATCACCCTGATGCTACCTTTGATGCCCTAAAGGACATGGCAATAAAAGGGCTGCGGCCCCTGGGCAAACCTGAGGTGGCAACCCAACATCGTCAGGGTGAAGTCACTCTGGAGCCGGCGGCAACCCCCTTTTCCTCGCTAGTGGCCGAAACCAAAACGCAGGTGACACCCCCTAGTGAATTGGACTGTCTGCGCTCAGAGGTGCGCCAGCTGACTAAAAATCTGGCTGCTGTGATGAGTGCCCTGCAGCTGCGGAAAGAGGAAGAAGGGAAGATCTTATTAGCTGATTGCCCAGAAGACGTCCCGTGGATGAACCGGAGAAGAAGGAAGACGTCGCCCCCCCGGAGGAGGACAACGCCACCCCAAGGAGCGACCTCTGATCAACACCCTCCTAGTCGGGAGATCACCTGTTACCGATGCAACCGGAAAGGTCATATGTCTCCACAGTGTCCTTTAAACGGGCAGAACCTGGGTCCGAGGGCCAAACCCCAGGAGGAGACCCGTCAGGCCCCCTAGACTGGAACCGCAGGTATGTGGGTGGACGACCCTACCTGTCTATCATTCTAGATGGTATTGCTGTTCCGGCATTGTTAGACACTGGGTCTCAGGTGACCCTAATACCTGATGCCCTATGTACTAAGTTCTGGTCAATGGACAGTCTTAAACCCCCGAGCCCTGACTTTACCGTGTATGCTTCTAATGGTCTTCCTGTAGAAGTACTCGGGACAAAATGTGTAGATGTGAAAGTGGGCAGAGAGGAGTTGAAAGACCAGGGGCTTCTGGTAGTAAAGACTGTAAATGAGGAGAACGGTTTAAATATAATTTTGGGTACTAACATTATCAGTAATTGTTTGGGAGAAGTTGTGTTCTTACTCCAACAGCTCGCTGAGATTGCCCGACCAAGGCAGAAAGGAGTAATCCAAAGAGAGATCCGGGCCCTGGTGTGTCAGCAGCAAGCGAAGCTTACAGACGGCGAAATTGGTAATGTACGGGTCACTGACTCGAATCCCATTGTGATACCCCCAATGAGTGAAATGATAATCTGGTGCAGGGCAGCCATAGGTCTGAGAGGACAGAATTACCAAGCTGTAGTAGAACCCCACCATTCAGAACATAGACCTACACTTATGACTGCTAGGGGAGTAGTGGAAGTGGTGAATGGAAGAGTACCGGTACGGCTTCTCAACTGGGGAGATGATGAGGTAAACTTACCCGTTATGCAACCATTGCTAAACTACATGCTGTTGACAATAATTCTATTCTCCCGGCTGAGTCCTTAGACTCCCGCCAAATAGCGGAGGACAATGACCCGGCAACCCAGGTGGCGGAATGGTGTCAGCAACTCCATGTTGGGACGAACACCACTCCCGCTCACCAGAAGCAAGGGGTATTACGGGTGGTGCAAGAGTACGCCCAAGTATTTAGCAAGAATCCACTTGATTTTGGGATAATTAAGGGAGTACAACATCATATCCCTACAGGCAGTCATCCTCCCATCAAAGAGCGGTATAGGCCTATACCCCCAGCCCATTATCAGAAGGCTAAGGAAATGTTGCGAGATATGAAAGAAGCCGGAGTAATCAGGGATAGTTGTAGTCCCTGGGCAGCACCTCTAGTCCTGGTTAGAAAGAAAGATGGTAGCTTGAGAATGTGTGTGGATTACAGGCAGGTGAACCGCATAACACACAAGGATGCATACCCGTTACCACGTATAGAGGAGTCATTAGCTGCTCTGAAAACGGCTAACTACTTTTCTACCCTTGATCTGACTAGTGGATACTGGCAAGTGGCTGTGGCTGAGGAGGATCGTGAGAAAACGGCTTTCACCACCCCAATGGGGCTCTGTGAGTTCGACAGAATGCCGTTTGGGCTCAGCAGTGCCCCAGGAACATTTCAGAGAGTGATGGAGAACTGCCTGGGACATCTCAATTTTGAAACCGTGCTGCTATACTTAGACGACGTCATCGTGTACTCCAAGACATATGAGGACCATCTGAAGCACCTGGCAGAAGTATTTGAGTCCCTGTCCAGGTACGGGATGAAGTTGAAACCCTCAAAATGCCATCTACTCAAACAGAAGGTACAATATTTGGGGCACATCGTCAGTTCGGAAGGAGTAGCGCCGGACCCAGAGAAAGTCACTGCCATCCAGAAGTGGCCGGAGCCGAAGAACCTCAAGGAAGTGCGACAGTTCCTGGGACTAACGGGTTACTACAGAAGGTTCGTGAAAGATTACACGAAGAAGGCAGCGCCTCTACAGGACCTCCTAGTAGGCCAATCCCTAAAGAGCAGAAATCCTCCCTTCAATTGGGGTAAGGAACAGGCTGAAGCATTCCAAAAGATGAAAGAGATCCTTACAGGCGATGAGATCTTGACGTATCCTGATTACAGCCAACCGTTCCTGCTGTACACCGATGCTAGTAATGAAGGTTTAGGAGCAGTTCTCAGTCAGAAGCAGAATGGCCAAGAAAAAGTCATCGCTTATGCCAGCAGAAAACTCAGGCCAACTGAGAGGAATCCGGAAAATTATAGCAGCTTCAAGCTGGAGTTTCTGGCGCTGGTCTGGGCCATTACTGAAAGATTTAAGCACTACCTGGCCTCCAACAAGTTCACGGCGTACACAGACAACAACCCGCTAACGCACCTGGAAACGGCCAAGTTGGGCGCCATGGAGCAGCGTTGGATGGCTCGGTTGTCTAATTACCAGTTTACTATCAAGTACCGGGCAGGCCGAAAGAATGCTAATGCTGACGCATTGTCCCGAATGCCGCATGACTCTGACACGGAGGAAGAATCGGACGACCTGGAAGAAATTGAGCTACCTGCGTTCCATCGAAATGGGGTAGTCCACGAGCATCGAGTCTACAGAAAGCAGTATGGTGCAACGTTAAATCCTTTACCCCATCACAGCTGGAAAGAGACTCAGGACAGCGATCCAGTGGTCAGCCGTATCAAGGAGTTGTTAAGACAGGAAGGTTCCTCCTTGGAAAAAGATGCACCTATGTCAGCAAAGCTCCTGTGGAACGAGAGAAGCAGGTTATTCCTATACCGTGAGAAGTTGTGCAGGAGATACGTCAATCCCAGGACCCACGAGATGGTCTGGCAAATAGTGGTCCCCAAGGCAGACGTCCAAATGGTGTTGGAAGCATACCATGATCAAGCAGGACACTTTGGCTGGAGAAAGCTGGAGACCCTGTTGAGGTGCCGGTTCTACTGGGTAGGGATGCGCAGCTCCATTGAGAGGTGGTGTCGGAACTGTGGACCCTGTGGTCTCAGAAGAAAGGACTACGGTAGTCAGAGGGCACCCCTGCAGCCTATCCGGACGACTCGTCCCTTGGAGATTGTGGCCCTGGACCACGTCAAACTGTCGCCAAGTAGATCTGGATACTCATACGCCTTGACCATGGTGGACCATTACTCTAGATTTCTGGTGGTTGTACCAGTTAAGGATCAGACAGCAGTGACGGCAGCAAAAACCTTTCAAGCAAGCTTCTGCAGACCGCATGGGTATCCGGAGCAAGTATTAACCGATCAAGGACCTGCTTTCGAAGCTGATCTATTCAAGGAATTCTGTCACATGTATGGGTGTAAGAAAATTAGAACAACACCATACCATCCTCAAACCAACGGTCTTTGCGAGAAAATGAACCACATTGTCCTTGATTTGTTGAAATCCATACCGTTGGAAGACAGAAATCGATGGCCGGACTTACTACCTGATTTGGTTGACTTGTATAACCATATACCTGTAAGTTCCACTAACTGCACTCCAGCCTATCTTATGAGAGCAAGGCCCGGAAGACTACCAATGGATTTAGAACTTGGAGTGGTAGAACCAGAGGCAGATGACGCTATTGAAAACTGGGACATCAATCGGCAAGAGCAATACAGAAGAGTGCAAGTCTGTGTAGAAGAAAGTCTCAACAAGGTACGGGAAAAACAGGAAGATATTTACAACAGGAATGCTCCTGCCAAGCCTTTGATGCCTGGAGAAGTGGTATTGAAAAGGAAAAGGAAAATTCACAAATTGGATAACCAGTGGGAGCAAGAACCCTACGTCGTACAAGATTCCAAATATGACAATAGAAAAGTTTGTATCATCAGTAAGGACGGAGGAAGAACAATATCCACTGTGTCCAGAGACCATTTGAAATTGTGTCCAGAACCCTTAAAGTTTCGTGAAGAGAACTCTGTCATCAATCAAGAAGAAAGAAAAGAAGAGGTCATACACACGGATCTGGGAGATTTCCCTGCAGATTGGCCGAGACTGGGAGATGCTGTAATAATTCCGGTGTTGCAATTTTATCAGCCACAAGAGGAAGTTCTACCTCCAGTTGTGCCCATGGTGCCAGTTGAGCCAGTTCAGGAGTTACCTACTCCAGCAGCACCCCAACCTGCGGAACCTCAAGAGGAAGAATCATCTGAAGCAGCGCCCCATGCTATGGGAACCCCTGGTGAAGCTGACTCACACCGCCCAGCCATCAGTACGCTTGCCAGATCCATAGAAAGATTGAGGCAGTTCTATAGTTTGCCGTTACGTAGAACAGTTGGGTTAGAGATTAATATACCTGAAGCTACTCCACGTAGATCAGAACGTACAACGAAAGGGAAGATACCTATTCGTTATCAAAAGTAGTCCTAGCAAACTAGTTTACTAAGTATGGATAATTGTATAAAGTATTGTTATGATATGTAAATTACTTGAAAATGTTTCATGATGGACTCTGAGGCTGAGGACTGAGCCAGCCCAAGAACTGATCTTGTATATAGTTGCACTTTGTGCATTCTCTACCAGCACACCTACCTCTGAACATAAAACCCGTATGGTGAGGCACTGAGTGAGGTCTGCATTCAGATGTCCTGCAGCCCACCCAGGACCCACGTTGAAGGTTTGGTGCGGGTCCTTCACAAGAATATCGTCATCTATTTATATGAAAATGTCTATTTAGTATTTTGTATTTTTCTATGCCTATTGTTATAATGCAACGTTCAAGAAATCCGTACCTCCCTGATGGGAAGAGTTTAAAATGTTACTTGTTTAAATGAAAAACAAAATGTCTTTCTTCTTATATTTCACAGCCCGGGAGTGCTGTATTTTACCAAGGGGGAATGTGTAGCCCTGGTATGTAAGGCACACAGGATCTGGAGAATGCACAGTAAGGTAACAGTTAAAGCTTGACACTCACTTACACTTCAGACACACCCACAGGGGTGTATAGGGGAGTGACGTGTAGCACAGGGGAGAGTCAGTCTAGCTTCCTGTCATCGTACAGAGCAGTCAGGGCTAGTTCTTCTTAGACAGTGAGGATTCCTGTCAGAGCTCTGGGTGAGCAGAAGATTAGTTCCTGCCAATTCAACGAAGTGGAGTCTAGTAACGGATGACTAGTTATCATCCCGAGTCTAGTCAGAGTTACCTTTTACTCAGTCTGAACTTTGAGGAAACTGAGAGTTACTCAGTGAGACCAAGGAAGAAAACTGACTTTCTATCTTCACGCTTCAGTGCTACATTGAAAGCAGAAGCAGGGCGAAGGGCATAGTGGGAAGGATTCAGAAGTGCCTTAAGGATCGGATTATCCTGCACATTGTCACCGGTCACTGGGGACCGAAGCGTCACTATAGCTCCAGGCATAGTGATAGAAAAGCCAGAGTCTTACTGGACCTTAGGTTGCAGAAAGCCGCCCTTAGAGTGCCAGTACGTAACCGAGTCAGGAGAACAAGACTTCTGAGTCCGGCGCGCGGCAAAAGAAAGTACTTAGTTCACCACTTATAAGGCTCTATCACAAAACTGACCGCGGCAGTACAGCTAGTGGGAAAAGCTGAAAAACTATAGAGTTAACTTAGCTACAGGCAATCTTGGACTCACTCATCATTTGGAAAGAGAAGGAGGCCTGTAACCTGCTCAACTGTTACCGCTACGTGCATTCATCCACCCCGAACAGCCTCCCTGGGACCTGCCTGAACAACTTGAAGTAAAAGGTATGGAAAGAAGCTTCTATGTGTGAGACTGAGTTATTTGATTGCATCCCTGCACAACCCCACCATAACTATCGACCTGAGGGAAGAGTCCCACCTGTAGGGGACCCGACATCTAGCTGCCTCACCATCCCCTCAGAGATCTACAGCAGCGCTGGTCTTAGTGATCCGAGAACTACAGGTGGCGTCACGAACTGTATATATACCTATCCCTGTAAATATTCCCCCAACATACGCCTGACCGCCAGGGCCACAGACCGAGCCAGCGCTACCTGTGACAACCCCATAGACTTCCATGGGCTCGGCTCTGAGTACCCCATTGCTCTGGTAAACCACAATTGTGGTGCGGGTCAAGACACTTATTGTTTATCTTCTTAACCTTTTGTGTTCCTCTGTAGTGGAAGTTTTGTATGCAAGGCAGTGTTTTCTTTACCCCCTGTTTGTCTCGTTTGTATTTGACTGTGTGTAAGCTGTTGCCTGCTCATTCCCTGTGGTGGTAATCAGGGTCCTTCTCAGGACTAGATTACAGTGGTCAGGGATCTACAGGAGACAGGGTTACGCTGGCGGCCTGGACCTCTGTACCATTAACAGTACCTCCAGGTAGAGGAACTAGTCAGGACCCCAGTTCAGGGTCAGCATAGACCCCGGTCCACCTCTATCCTGAGACAGCGTTTCACGTGCACAGTATAGACCCACAATACATTGGATGTTATGTCAGGTAAGACATTGCTGGCAGATTCTACGTATACATGTTGATATTTTCTATAATATGAAATATAGAGTGTTGTCTCATTAGATATATGTTACTATCATAGAATATATCTGTTATACGTCGTGACAATTATCTGTACACTGACACTATACACTCCTGTGTATAATGTCACTGGTGGTAATAACAGTGTTGTTAGTATTGTGGTTTTTATTAATGATCAGTATTGTAGTATTCAGTCACTATGTGGTGGTAATATGTGGTCTGGTCACGGTGTGGTGGTATTTGTCCTGTATGTGCTACTCTTTGGTCACGGTGTGGTGATATTTCTCCCTTGTATGTGGTATTATTTGGTCACTATGTGATGGTAATATGTGGTCTGGTCACGGTCTGGTGATATTTGACCCTGTATGTGGTATTATTCAGTCACTATGTGGTGGAATATGTAGTCCAATCATGGTGAGGCGGTATTTTTCTCTTGTATGTTGTATTATTATAACTGCTTTTAACCAAAGAAGCCCTTAAATGCAAACTACTGTAATTGTACATCCCAGTTATATAGTGTACGCACAGTAGATGTGCAGGAGCCACCTATGTTTTACAGTCGATGCTCCACTATAACGGGGATAAAGGCTTACAGATATTTGCATATAGCTGTAGGGTGGGCCCTTAGGGTCAATTTCAACTTGTGCCTTCGACACCCCAGTCCAACCCTGAAAATACCTGTGTATATACAAATAAAAAAAAGTCTAGGGGAATAGAGATGTCTTATCCCTAGATATCCCTGCCTGACAGCGGAGGTTGGCACCCTGGGATACGATATGGTGCCCCCGCTCCGTGTAGGCTATTCCTACCTGACCCTAAAAGGAGTCCCTAAAAATGCCAACACCAACACTCAATAAAGTGCTTAAGTGCTAAAACATCAACGGAACAGTTAGCAAGTCCTATAGGCTATCAGCATCAAGGTCTGTATGCCTCTATGCACCTAATTGCAGCTCTCAAAATATGGAAAAGAGAGAGTTGCTGCAAGAGAAGTGTATGGATATGTAACTAAGTCTTGCCGCTACATCTTTATTGTAGTAGATTGGGACAATGAATCCCCTAAATTATGATCTACATACATCACAATGCCAAATGACCATATAGGGGTGGTCCCAGTAATTCGTGTAATAAAAACTCAAAAAAAATGTGGTCATCAATTGTTATCATTGTCATCAGGCTGAAGAACTGCAATAAAAAGCTACTGAACTGCACATATTCCAGACAAACAAAGTATTAGCAAAAAACATAATGATCATAGCCTATACCAGACTGAGGCCTAATAAAGCCAGTATATTCAGTATAGAATTGAAAAATGTGTACAAGTAAAGCCCATCGCTTTATTCCTTTTCCACCACACTTTACATTTGGCACAATGCGGTGATGCAGGTAATGTTATCCTGACTGTTGCTAAACAGAGACTCATCCCATCAACTGCCAGATAGAGAAGAGTAACTGAGACGCGTTCAGTGGTCCTGTGTTTTACACCATTCCATCTGACTCTTGGCACTGTGCTTGGTGATGTAAGACTTGCATGGAAATTCAAGCCATGAAGCTTCCGTTACAGAGTTTTTGTGCTGATGATAATGCCAGAGGAGGTTTGGACTTTGCAGTTATGGAGTCAGGATCAGGAGAGCGTTTAATGCACTGTGCGCTTCAGCACTCAGTGACTCCACTCTGTAACTTTATGTGGTCTAGCACTTTGTGGCTGAGTTGCTATGGTTCCTAAACGCTTTAAGGTTTCAATAATACCACTCAGTATATTGTGGAATATTTAGGAGGGAATAATTTCACTAACTGACTGGTTACATCAGTAGTTGCTATTACAGGACTGCTCTGGTATCATTGAGATTTTTAGAATGAACCATTCTTTCACAAATGTTTGTAAATGCAGCCTACATGGCGATGGGCTTGATTATATATACTGGTAATAATGGGACTGAATTAAAAACCTGAATTCAATTATATCTCAAACTTTTAGTAAATTTAGTGTAGAATCACATAGCAGCCTACATGGCTCTCCATGAAAGTACCATGGTATTATACATTATTGGTCAAACATTTTGAGACCCCTGTTCCAAAGTTGAATAACTTTTAAGGTTCCATAGCTTTTACTGTTTGTTGACATATCTATAGCCTAACATATTGATCCAGAGGATGGCAAAAAACTCCATGTGCCAGATGCTAATTGACCCTTATTAGAGGAAAAATTGCTCCCGACTCAACATATGGTAATCAGCCTAGTTTGCTGAATCAACATCCCATCATAGATATAGTACTCATAATCTGTAATATTATATTTTTCAAGAAAGGTGTATCAACCACTGAGGACTCTCAACTCCAAATATTTTTCTATCTACTGGCTAACACGGTACAAAGATATACATCTTTACTGTATCAGGCCCTGAAATTTTTAATGAATCAACAATGCCATGTTTTTCTTTGATCATTTTTGAATATGCACATTATAGATTGAGACTTAAGGCAACAAAACTACAAAAGAACACATATGGAAACAAAGAGTAAGCACGTGTAACTGAAACTAAAAAGTGTTAAAACCTTAGTTTCCTCAGAGTACCTCCCTTTTACTTTCATGACAGCTTTACACCACCTTCGCATTCTCTCAAGCAGCTTTATCAGGTAATCATCTGGAATGGCTTCCAATGAACAGGAATGCCTTCTGAAAAGTTCATTTATTGAATCTCCTGCCTTCAGAAAGTGCCACAATCAGATGTGTTTTGCAGAGGCAGTGTTGGTACACAATTTCATACAGTGCTGAGCCTTATTCCACAACTGTTCTAAGGCAGAATCTGAAAAAAAAATACTTAAATAAAGTGAAGAGAAATGACAATCCATCATTACTTTAAGATATGAAATTCAGTCAATCCAGAGAATTGCTAGAACATTGAAGGCATCCTCAAGTGCAGTAATTGAAACCATAAATTGGTATTATGAAACTGACGCTAATGTGGACATCGCCTGGAAAGGAACACCAAGAATAACCATTGCTGCAGAAGATAAGTTAATCAGAGTTAAGGTACTGCCACACTACACAATCCCGCTAGCGATCTCGTTAGCGTCGCATACTAATGAGATCGCTAGCGGGATTGTTTCTATATCGCTAGTGTCGGCCACATTTAGCGATGTCGTTAAGGACGCTATCGCGGTTAGCGATCTCCTTAACGACTTTAGCGGTACAAAAGTACCGCTAAATCGCTAAAAAAGGTGCCACACTTAGCGATATATACTTACCCAGCGGGAGCGCCGACGATAAAATAGGGTCCGGAACGATTCCAGCGACGAGCGAGATCACAGCAGGAAGCTCGTCGCTGGCAGATGCCGCACACAACAACATCGCTAACGGGATCGCTAAATAGTGACGTTTTTTAGCGATCCCGTTAGCGATGTTGTTTAGTGTGGCATACCCTTTAGTCTCAAAAAATGCAAATTAACAGCACCTCAGAAAACAGCCCTCATAAATGATGCAGAGAAATCAAGAAGCAGACACATTTCAACATCAGCTTTCCATAGAAGACTGTGAAAAGCAAGCATTTATGATTGAATTGCTGCAAAGTAGACTGTAAACATGAAGAAGAGACTTGTTTTTGGGCTAAGCAATGCAAGGACTGGTTTTACATCAGTGGAAATCGGCACTGTGATCTGATGAGTCAAAATTTGAGATTTTTGGTACCAACAGCCATGTCTTTGTGAGATGCAGAATAGGAGAGCAAATTATTGTTATATGTATGGTGCCAACTGTAAAGCAGGTGACACTGTTCAATCCAAATTCAAGGCACACTTACCCAGCATGGCTTATACTGCATTCTACAGAGATATACATACCATCCCAATTTAGTGGGACCATAATTTGTGTTGCAAAAAGATAATGACCCAAAACACAGCTCAAGGCTATGTTGGGGTTATGTAAACAAGTAGAGAGATGGAGTGCCGCATCAGATGACATGGCCTCCAAAATCGCCCAGCCCCAATGGTTTGGGATGAGTTGGACTGCAGAGTGAAGACAAAGAAGCCAAAAAGCGCTTAGACCAGTGTTTCTCAACTCCAGTCCTCAGGATTTCCTTAGTATTGCACAGGTGATAATTTTATCACCTGCTCAAGCATTAATTCCATCACTTTTGCAATACTAAGGAAATCCTGAAAACATGACCTGTTGGTGGGTCCTGAGGACTGGAGTTGAGAAACACTGGCTTAGACCCTTGGGAATGCCATCAAGACTTTAGTAAAACCATTACAGGTGCCAATTCATTACAGTGGTGTACAATGCTGTCATTGGAGTAAAAGGGGAGTGTGGGGTAATGTGAAGAATCTAAAGTTTAACCCATATCCTGTAAAATTTCAGAATTGTTCCTTTACTCCTTCTTTCCATATATTTACCTTCATGGTTTTGCTGCCTTCAGTCTGAATCTACAATGTGCACATTTCAATAAAAACAAGGAAAGTCAATTAATGAACAGACGTGTCCAAACTCGTACTGTATATAACGTAATGTGGATGGAATTATACAAATGACTGCTATTTCCTTTGTGATTACCCAAAACTAATTTATTTTTTACATTTTTACATATACATTAAAAACGGCTATATACAACCTTAAATATAATGTATCATACACTATAATATAATACAGTATTTTTACTGAAAAATAAGATCATAGCTAAAAAAAAGTACACATGATGGTAGACTAGGTTTTGGGGGCACCGGTACGACCACACCACATAGCCATCCATATGCTGATTGGAAACATGCAGATGTTTCCATACAGAACTTCACTGTGATATTCTTGTTGTAGTGATTCCAACATTGTCTTGACAGGAAATTAAGTAACTCCTTCCATGCTGGGAAAAAAAATAAAACGTAGTCTCATTATCTGTTTTCCACAGTCTCAGAATTATTGCACTTCGAAATGAAAAACAAACCTGCAATATATTACACCACAGGTGCAGAATCATATATAAAGTATCACATTTTTATTTCAATTTCTATGGCATTGATCAGTGTATTCTCTACAAAATCTAAAATGTAAGTATATATGATGTGTCATGTTATTACAGGAGAAGTCCACCCCTGAGGAAATTTAAAGCAAATCCTTCAGCTTGCAAATCTTAGTGGTGTGGAATGTGCACACAGTTAGGAATTAGCTGTCACACTGGGTGAAGGATAAGTAAGTGCACAACAACGGAAAGAGGGCAGGGGGAGCCCATACACTAGGGAAGAGGGAAGTGGAGACCCCTAGGCAGATTTAAAATCACCCTGTCTGCCCTAAATGTCCCTATATAGGTTCTGCACCTATCGCCGAACAGGAACCTAATCCCTGCCTGACCCTAGAGATAGGCCCTACATAGGTAGGATGGGGTTAGCACTAGTCAGTCCCCACTAAAGCTTAAGGCAGAGAGGGAAGACGGATGGGGGAAAACACTTAGCTTGAGAAGACAACCGAAATATTATGACAGCAATCCTCCAAGGGTCCTCAGGGAACGACACTAACCGACTGCTAGAACTTCCAACAAGACTGAGGCAAGTATGAGCTAACACCCGCACCATGCTGCAGCAATTGAATATATTTACACCTTCAGCACAGGTGTGTGATTAGCAGAAGAAGGTGGAGGTAACTATTCAGTTCTAGAGGAAGAAGGATATCTCTCCACAACAGAGATGCAAAAATCAAGAAGGTGCTTGAGCTAAACGCAAAGAACCAGGTTTCGTTTCGCGTCCTGGAAGTAGTCAAACCAAACCCAAGGGGGGGTAACTTTGATAAACACTTACTTCAGAGAGAATGTGAGTGGATTTTTCGGATGGGCTCAAGGGCCCCCAATGGACTGAATGAGCATATATCATTTGCCTGCTTTGTATAGAAACCATTTATATAGGATTGTGTGTCTATTGATCATTGGATGGCCATGATTTCTCTTATTACACCCCCCGGATGGGGGGTTCCCACGATTATGGGTTGGGGTTATTATTTTGTCATTAGTACTTTTCTGTCATTAATATTAATAGTATGAGTATTATTGGACCTATTATGTATTATATATCTGGTGCTTTCTCCCATCACCTGTCACTATGGTATATATTAAATATGTCTACCATCAGTATTGACATCACATATTTATACACAAATTATCTAATATATCTGAACAATTCGCTCCACTGAGGACCACCTGATCATTGATATCTTACTTCCAGATTATCTACATGAGTTATACCATGAGTTTAGATGTGGCGTTCCATCTAGTGCCATATAGACACATTACAACTTCCGGGGCTGTTAAATGATGCAGTTTGGATCAGCGGTGTGTGTATGGGGAACTTTCGGCTTTTTTCATCCAGGACCGGAAAGTGTCTGGGCCGTTGTGCGTTCCGGGATGGAACGCAAGCATAACACACCACACTACTTCCGCATTGATATCTAGAACCGGAAGGGGATGTGGCCGGCGTGCGTTCCAGGCTGGAGCGCACGCGTGTCAAATCGAGTGAGTCACTTCCGCCTCTCTGTTTGTCGCAGGTGGGCGTTTTCTATCAGGTGCTGAATGCGTTCCACAGTGGAACGCACGCCAGAATCAGATGAATGAGCGTGTGCTCTGTGTGGGATAGCTCTGACAATCATTGCACGGACATTTTATGAGTGCCCCAAATGAGAACAATGAATGTGAAGTGGACATTGTGGTAGCCTTATCTGGTATCGTTGTATATAGAGGTAGGATGGGGACATTTTCTGGTATTACAAGAGGTTGGTCGCCATATGTTGTGATGGGTGAAGCTATATAAGACCGGATAGAGTTTCTTTTTGACACCATGCAATATCATTACATCTGACCTCCTGATGAGCCACTGGGCGAAACGCGTAGAGGTGTCATGAAATATAGCAGATGAGTACCCCTCTTTGTCTATTATGATTTTGGTGATGTGAGCGTCCCTATAAGCTATTATGATGGGGAGATAGTACAATCCCCTGGTGTGACACATCAAGGCAAATAATACTGAGTGCCCAGATTACTATGTACATGTGTACAATGTTTATCTGTCAGCATTCATTTAGATAAGCTGTTTTAGCCCAGTTATTATTTTCACACCATACGGGGCTCACATTTAAGCTGGTAAGCAGGGACCAGCACTGTTACATATTGAGGGGTATATTCACAACATTTTTTGTCAATTGATCTTATCATATCAGGCATGGAATTTCAGCCTTGATCCTGACCTGAACATACAGAGACACATTGCCGGCTTCTCAATCTGTTAAGGGAACTATCTTCATTTGTTGTGCATGCTTTAGTGGGGAGCACCTATTGTAAAGGGCATTATAGGAGCCTAGGGACAGCCGACGTGATCGGGGGCGCCACTCTCGTTGGGGCTGTCTTAGGGTGCCAACCTCCGCATGCTAGGCAGGTGTACATATCAGGGTATCAGTTGTTTTAGGGTGAAATCAGTGTGCACTTTTTAATGTGTGGTGTTTTTGTTGTATGTCCCGTTTTAGAGTGATAATAAAAGTTATATTTTATATTTTTCTTTGGGTTTACATGCATGATTATACTTTTGAACAACCCTTTTCATTCAATTAATTGTTAACTAAAAAAAAAAGTACACATGATGGTAGACTAGGTTTTGGGGGCACCGGTACGACCACACCACATAGCCATCCATATGCTGATTGGAAACATGCAGATGTTTCCATACAGAACTTCACTGTGATATTCTTGTTGTAGTGATTCCAACATTGTCTTGACAGGAAATTAAGTAACTCCTTCCATGCTGGGAAAAAAAATAAAACGTAGTCTCATTATCTGTTTTCCACAGTCTCAGAATTATTGCACTTCGAAATGAAAAACAAACCTGCAATATATTACACGACAGGTGTAATGTGAATGCAGAATCATATATAAAGTTAATGCTACATTTTATATTTCAAATTAAATGACATATGGCTTATTGATCCAGGTAATTTTTTATCGGGTATAACAAATAATCCTAATAAAATAGGTAAGCTATAGATATGGAATGTTGTCCATGTTGTATTTACCTAGGATAGGATAGGTAGGAGGTAACTAACTAGTCCTAGTTCAGAGGACAGTAAGGACATAATCAGCTCCACAACAGGAGATGCTAAAACATGCTGCAGCAAGAATGTACTCAGCACGTTGAGCAAGAAGGTGAGTAACTATTCGTTCTAGAGAAGAAGTATCGCTCAGTGCTAAACAGCTAAACCAGATTAACCGGATAGATACTGTCTGTCTCACCTGAATTACCTGTGACATTAGCTCTTCATGTTTCTGAAAGTGTCCGATTCACATAATTGCGGTTTCAGACACTTTTCTCAATAGAACATTGATAGACGTGACTGAGACTCTATTGGCACGTGACTGAAACTATACAAATATATACTGTGGTATGACAACTGACCATGTGGTTAATAGGAAGTATGTATCACAGAGGTGCGTGGCCCTGTGATGGAAGCTTGGGCTTGTTTCGACTCAACAGATCTACTGATGAGGTTTACTTTACATTGGGAAGGCTAGGTTCACATTGCGTTAGGGGCATCCGTTTAACGGATATGTTAGACGGATGCGCTAATGCTGATGTTATTTTTGACATCTTTTTAATCCCTAGCACTAACGTATGCACTAACACATGGTAGCATTTTATTACCATGTGTTACCATGCGTTAGCCATACAGGTCTATGCACAGCGACCGCGTTCGAGGGTGCGTCACAAAGTAATGCATCAGCGCTAACGCATGTCGAATTTGGCATACGTTAGGATGCGTTACTATAATGGCGGCTAATGGGTGCGTTAACGCATCCGTTACATAGTGTTAGTGCCGCTATGTAACGGATGCGTTAAATGCAGGGCCATAACGCGAAGGCTTCCGGGTGACTTGGAGTGATGGGTGGGTCGAGTCACCTACATACCCCACCCCAGGGGGTGTGTCTGAACACCCAAAATGGAGGCTGTTGTTTGGCACATGGTCTGCGTGCAGAGAGGGAGAAATCTTCCTGTGTGTGTGGCTCCAGACCGAGCCTGAGTGCTGGACATTACCCCAACCTGTGTGCCCAAAGGCCTGAGGGAGCAGAGTCCTGCCAGGACCTGTGCGAGGTCAGGGTCATATGACCATCACATGGGTGGAAAATACCTGGCCATGTGAGTTAGCGGTGACTGGTGTCTAGGGAGAGCAGGAACTCCCACATGGATCTCGGAGGAGCTAAAGGACTGTGCTATGGACACTGATGCTTTGTTTTTCCCTGCTCTAAAGGCTGTTTACCTATTTGTTGGTGTTTCTGGGTTTATGAAGCAAATAAACCCATATGGACTTTGAAAGGAAGTTGCCTCCTGTCTTCCTCCTGTCGCAGTGAGTACAATCCCTACAATACATCATAGACATCTCATCTATGAGTCAAAATGGCGAGCCCTTATGTAAAATTTTCCCATGTTTATTTCTAATATTGTGTAAGTCCCATTTGTGTCACCAAAACATTTCAGGCCTGTTGAGGTATGGACTTCTGAAGGTGTTCAGTACATTGTGAGATATGGCCTCCATTAATTGGACATGTTTTTTCATTGTATACAACAGATGCAGGGGTTGGAATGAGATCTGGAAAACCTGTGGATTGCCAAGACCTTGAACTCTTTGTCATGTTCCTCCAACCATTCTTGAACAATGTTGAAGTTCAGCAAGACACATTATCCTACTGAAAGACTCTTGGTCTGTTTAGGTAGGTGGTACGTGTTCAGGTAACATGCATGTGGCAGTAGCCTTGAGTTGTCTTTGGTGAGTTGACTAGTCTGCTGCTATACAGCTTATACACCTTATACACAGTAAGCTGTTATTCTATTCTTCAGTCCTCACACACATCACGCTTTGAGCATCCATGACCCTTTGGCTGGTTTACCTGTTTTCCTACTTAGGACCACTTTCGCTAAGCAGTAACCACTGTATCTCAGTTGTTCCGGAGATGCTCTGACCTAGTCGTCTAAACATCATAATTTGAACCTGGTCAAAATCACTCAGATCGTTAGGCTCAGATCGTTCACATGTCTGTTTTAAAAATGCCCTAATGGAATTCATGACCAAATAGATCCCTTTGCTGTCACAAACAGCTGCAGATGGGCCCCATTGAATATTATGGAATTCGTTTTGTTCCTGTCTGATGTCAGTTTTAAAATGGAAGACAGTAGTGTAGTTAACGGGTAGGGGTTAATGGGGCCAACTGGAGTGACCACCACTCTAAACTTTATCAGGGTGCATAGGATGCCGATACAGTTAAACTTGGTTGTAGTGCAGTCCCTGCCCTACCACTCTCTATTCCAAAGTAACCTGTGCCTTACAGAACAGCAGTGGCATGTACAGGACATCAGCATCCTCGTACAGGTTGTGCAATGACGCCACCTGATTATGTGGCCCCTGTGGGTCCAGTCACCACAGAGGTACTGCACCTTATCCAGAGGTGTGGTATCCCACTCTTAGGTAAGGAGGGAGCACTACCCAGGACTCTAACACTCGCACACACTAGTTCAGTCAGGGCACCTGGGCGTACCCCAAGGGAGGAGGGCCTCATCTCAGGCTGGGTAGGAAAGGGTGTTGGGGTGTGGGTGGAGAAGGTAGGAAAAAGGGGAGGAGCTTAGAGAGCGGAAAGAGGACTGGAGAGTCAGTCAGAAAGTGAGGGGAGCTCAAGCTGTGAGGAGCTTGTCCCCAGACGAGTAGAGAGAATTGAGAGGGAGAGACTGAAGGAAGCTCCCGGGAGGACAGAAGGGGTCCTAGGGGCACAGATAGTGAGAGATCCATCCGTGGGGCCCGATCCAGTATTGGAGGGACCAGGTCGCAGTGGGGAACTGGCCCCCAAGCCTAGTGGAGGACTTCAAGACTCAGCTAGCAAGCCGGAGGTGGAGGTATCTTTACGTGCCTTAGCCATATCCACAATTATTCGCCGAAAAGGCAGCCATATAGATGCAAGGGGACTTAGAAAATGTCGCCCGACAAGGTCTGTGGCTGCTGGCTTGAGACACTGATTGTGTAGGTGCTGGGCAGCAGGGTGAGAGGTACACACTGAAAGCAGCTCTGGAAAGGTGTATCCCGATCTACCTGGTAGTTTGCTGGATCCCTCACCTGGAGGGCACGGCACTAAGCTGGCATCTGCACACAAGTGAACTGTGAGTAAAGCATTGGAAACTGCACCCTGCTGTGTCTTCTGAATCTTTCCTGTGTCACCTGCCCTGCACCACACTCACTACAAACATCACCTTTAATATCGTAACTGCCCTGGGACACATCTCTACCCATGGAGAGCTTAACCATCTTTGCTGCCCTATCATCATCCCAGAGGATCTGCATTGCAGCGTCGGTCCCCTGACCGAATACCATGGGTGGCGTCACGAACACTTTATTACAAACTCTTTATTATTTCTCTTTTCATCATCTCCCCTTTTATTGGACGCCCAGGGCCACGGACCGGGTCACTGCTGCCGTGACACTTCCCCTTTAAGAAGCGGCCCGGTACTGAGTATTCCCACTGCCCTGGCGGGTGATCCAACTACTCTGCCTATGCCAAGAACCTGGCGGACTCGGCAAGATCCATGGACTAGGTAGGTATATTTAAGGTTTTCTTTCATTTTCTGGGATACTATTACTGTTATGTGGGGAACTAAGAGGTTTTTATTACTATATATGGTAGGATCAGAGAACATTATTACTATACATTGGGGGATCAGGGTGAATTATTCCTTATTATTATAGGGGGAACTCGGGTGGGGGTCAATAATACTATACATGGGGGTACTCGGGACGTTAATATTCTATATGGGGAAATCAGGGGCATTATAACTATATGTGGGGGATTCAGGGGGGAATAAAATTTTTGGTGCTGCACTTGGGGCATTATTGTAAAGGTGGTGTTCAGGGGCATTATTACTTTTTGTGGGGCACTGAAGGGGCATTATTACTCCTTAGGGACACTTTGGCATTATTAATTGCTAAGGGGACACTCGGGGCATTTCATTCTTAGGAGCATTTGAGGGGCAATATACATTATTAAGTGTGCACTTAAGGCATTATTACATTATATGAGCACTCAGAATTGTAATAAGGCCCCATATGTATCCTTGTAATGGCTATAATAGCCCAAGGGGCAGAAAGAGGGCACATTTACTTGCTAGGGTGCTCATAAAGGGCATTAGCATTTTTAGGGGGCAGTTTTACCACCTAGAAGGCTTAAACAGGATGTTATTACTATGTAGGTGTACTGTGATGGGCATTATTAGTGTCTGGGGCATTATTAGTGTCTGGGGCACTAAAAGGGATATTGTTAGGGTATGTTCACACAGTGCTTTTTTGCAGCAATTTTCCTGCCTGCAGTTTTCATGTGGAAAAACAGCTGCAAAAAAGCACTGTGTATATTGTCCTTACACAGGGGCCCTCATCTGTCAGTGTCCGTCAGTGATGGTCACAGTATGCCGGTAATATCAAAGTTGGTCTTCATATATTGAATTTTATTCAGTATTATCACATGCCAAGGTTCCCCTTTAGCCACTATAATTAGGATGTGCCTCCGTAGTTGTAACCATGGTTACCTTGGGTGACCTCAGATGTGTTTTTTTTCTTAGCCCCCTTAGTGTGCTGCACCCCTCGCTACAGCTGTGATGTAAGAAAAAGGGCATCATGTAAAGCTTTTTTCTTCAGTTTTATAAAAAAACTGACCCCAAATGAAATCCCCATAATAATCAATGGGATCGCTCTGGTTCTGTGTGAGGCAATGGGCAGACGATCTGTTTTTGGTATCAGTTTGTCTGGTCTTATAGCAGGCAACACTTTTGTTTTTTTCCTATTTTTCCTGCTGCCTAATATATCCCACCCCTAGACAGGGGCCTTATCACAAGATAAAATATTACGCATTTTACCTGTCAGGTTTTTTAATGTTATGGCTGATCGATGTACACCATCTCTATCTAGCTTCTTGCACATTTTGAAGGCACCGTGTCCTTTATATTGGAAATTGTCATTATTAGGCCATGTGCACACGCTCAGTATTTGGTCAGTATTTTACCTCAGTATTTGTAAGCCAAAATGTGCTGACGTGGTGACGTATTTCTATTATACTTTTCCTATGATTTTTCCTCTCCTGATTTTGGCTTACAAATACTGAGGTAAAAATACTTACCAAATACTGAGGTAAAATAGTGACCAAATACTGAGGTAAAAATACCAAATACTGAGGTAAAATACTGACCAAATACTGAGGTAAAAATACCAAATACTGAGGTAAAATACTGACCAAATACTGAGGTAAAATACTGACCAAATACTGAGGTAAAATATTGACCAAATACTGAGGTAAAATACTGACCAAATACTGAGGTAAAATACTGACCAAATACTGAGGTAAAAATACCAAATACTGAGGTAAAATACTGACCAAATACTGAGGTAAAATACTGACCAAATACTGAGGTAAAAATACCAAATACTGAGGTAAAATATTGACCAAATACTGAGGTAAAAATACCAAATATTGAGGTAAAATATTGACCAAATACTGAGGTAAAAATGCCAAATACTGAGGTAAAATACTGACCAAATACTGAGGTAAAAATACCAAATACTGAGGTAAAATATTGACCAAATACTGAGGTAAAAATACCAAATACTGAGGTAAAATATTGACCAAATACTGAATGTGTGAACGTGGCCTACTTTAGTTAGACTTGAGGGTCAGTAACAATATATTTCTCAAGCGACGGGGTCGATGCACTTTTTGGAAATAAAAAAATTGTCTCATCATTATTTGCTAGTGAATATCAGAAGAAGTTACTGTGACCAGACACTTTGGTAATATTAATATTATAAATATTAATGAACAAAGATCTATTTATTTGTTTTATCAGATGCTTTTACCAATATCATATGAAACTTATATTACATGTGAAAATATTAATAAAACAAATATATATACTATATTATACTATATATATTTATTTAATATTTTCACATGTAACAATAATGTTTTATTGTGATGTTTTAGTAACACTATTTTACCTGACGTGAAAATATTAATTATATATATAAATAATCTGTTTTATTAATATTTTCATGTGTGATAATAATGTTTTATTGTGAGGTTTTAGTAATAATATTTCACTTGATGTTTGAAAATATTAATAAAATATATACATTTATGTATTATTTATTATGCTTTTCTTATATAACGCTATCTTATTCTGCAGCGCTTTACTTGCATTGTCATCGCTGTCCCCAATGGGGCTCACAATCTAAATATATAATATATATATATATATATATATATGTTTTTATTAATATTTTCACGTGTAAAATATGTTTATTGTGACATTTTAGTAATACCATTTCACCTAAAGATGAAAATATTAATAATATATATTTTTTAATTTATTATTATGCTTTGCTTATATGGCGCTTATTCCACAGCGCTTTACATACATTATCATCACTGTCCCCAATGGGGCTCACATTCTAAATCTAAATATATATAAACATATTTTATTAATATTTTCACGTATCATAATGTTTTATTGTGATGATATGGTAATACTATTTCACCTGACATTAATTTTGTTAGCAAGAGCTTTACTTATCTCTCATGTCTCTTATGTACCTAACCTGCTATTGACCTGTGTGGTGTGATATGAAGATCCACCCTTAGAGGGCGCTTGTGAGTCAGAAGAGGAGCACAGACAAGTTTACTTGCCTGAAAGTGACGCAAAGATGTCTTAAAGAGCCCTTTGGCAGTGGATTTATCTGCAAATCAGACCATGTGAGGGGAGTTTGGTGTACAAAAGCTGTGCAGGATGCTGAGGGCTGCACTGAGCAGCTGAGAGCTCAGCAAGCAGGTGAGGACAGGGGAAGGGATCTCCTCCCAAGAAGGCTTTGCTACCTCCTGTCTCTGCTACTCCTCCACTATTCAGGTAACTTACTGCATCTGTCCTGCCATGGACCTGACTGTGCAAGTACTGTCACCTCTTATCTGGGCTCTTCTGTCTATTATTAACTGCTGACTCATTAGTATATTACTTATTGTATCATTAGTACTTGTGTCTCCTGCTCTCAGCCTGACTGTACAGTATGTCAGGACCCTGAGAGACTGTAGGAAGAAATACCCTGATTTAAAGGATGTTTTATGTACCAGGAAGAATCAATTACTGATTGATGTCAGATAATTATTTATATGGTAGCAACATACTTTATAGTACTTTAAAGATCCCTAGAAAAGCGTAACAAAGGAAATATATAGTTTAATATGAGGTTTTGTGTGTATGTCTATTTATATATTTATATATATTTTTTTATTTTACTCACTTATATAGCGCCATTAATTTCACAGCACTTTACAGACATCAATATCGCTGTCCCCATTGGGGCTCACAATCTAAATTCCCTATCAGTATGTCTTTGGAGTTTGGGAGCAAACCGGAGAACCCGGAGGAAACCCTCAAAAACACGGGGAGAACATACAAACTCCTTGCAGATGTTGTCCTTGGTGGGATTTGAACCCAGGACCCCAGCGCTGCAAAACAGTGCTACCACTAAGCCTCAGTGCTGCCCTATATATAATCAATCATATTTGTGTATCCTAAATATCTGTAAAATCTATATCCTATATCCTAAATAGGTAGTGGTAGAGATGGGTGCAAATCCCAGGGCTTCAATCAAGTCCATACTACACACTTTTATTTGCAAAGATAGATATTGGTGGAGCGGAAAAAAATTATCAGCTAGTGTCTTGCTGGGACCTGACTTTTTAGATGTAATTTTCTTTATCAATCAGTTTTTTTGGGCCGTATTTGTATGCCAAAACCAGAAGTGGAACTTACAAAGAAAATCTATAGTTGAAAGATTGACACCTGTTTTGGCATACAGATACTGATGTGTGAATAAAGCCTTAAACATATTGATTGCACCTTTTGGCTGTGTTCTCATTCGCACAGTGAGCTTTTGGTGAGTTTTTGATGTTGCAGATTTTCTGCACCCTTTAAGTAAAATAGGTTACTTGCGTAAAAATACCCCCTCATAATGAAAACGTAGCCTTCCTGGCTTCTATCATTTACGTGATATTGTCTGTCGCTGTTCTATCATTCATCATTTTTTTTTCTTACGCAAAATTTTACAACATGGTTCAACATTTAGTAGTTTTTCCCCCAGTTATCAATACTGTGTCAGCATAATGAACAGTAGAGTGACAGCTTCATAGAAGGCACTATGCAGACATGGTAAATTTGCACATCTGCCAACATTTTCAATGAACAGATGTAATGTGCCCCAGACTGGAGAACAGGTTTCCATTAACTGTGGCTATTTCTTGGTCTTGTCAAGGTCATCTTCTTCTTGTCCTTGTTTTATTAGAATTCCTATATTCAAAGAATATAATGAAGGGATTTTTTTGAGGGGGTCCTCCGTTTTTATCTATGTTCTGACGTATTACAAAACAGCCGTGGTGCATTCTGTCAGCAGGGACTCCCATTATTGCATAGATCTCTGAATCCTTTACTCAGTGTTGACTGGGAATGACTAGGAATGATGGGTGCAGGTTTTAAGACCAGAGGACTCTATAACATATTAAGGTATAGAGAAAAGTGAGCAATCACTTTTAAATCCATTGACTACTTGTAATAATTACACTGCCAGAAAAACACAGTTCAAGGCTTGCACAGTTCAGTTTTTGAGCCGAAGTCTGAAGTAGATTGAAAAGGAATGGAAACATTAAAAATATATGCTTCGCCTTCATGTTTGTTCCATTTTTGGCATTGTCTCAAAAACTGTATCAAAAACTGCACCTCAAAATACATCATACACACTTGAAAAACTTTGCAGTGTGAATCATTTATTACATTTCATGTTCGAGTAAAAAACAGCACACCTACCAACGTAATTCCGTATGGATGTTCAGATGACCGAGTGTCCATGTAGGAGGGTAAGAATCATAGCCTGCATTATTCTTTTCCGTGTCTCTGATGAGACTCACTTACAAGTTTATGGATGCGCGGAAAAAAAAAGTGATCTCTCATGGATCATCTGGAGAACATCTGATTTTTATGGTACATTGCAATTATTAACAAAAGAATCTGTATTTGTGTACATTTTAAAATGTTGATTTCTAAACATGGGCACATAGATATAAAATACGGACTCGGACTGGCCCATAGGGTAACAGGGCAATCCCTCGGTGGGTCCCCAACCACATTGTATGGGCAGTACTTGGCATAATTCACTTAATTCACTCCGTGCAGAAAAAAGAAGCATCTCATCATTCATTAACCAAACTACCCATTTTATTATATAGAAATATAGCTAAATTTGTGAACGAGGGTTGTGTAATATTCATATGCAGGTGAAAAGTTGGTTCCCCCAAAGTCGATGTTACTGTTGGGCCCTTGGCACCCCAGTCCAACATTGGACACATGGATGAAAATCGTCTAATGTTTCTGGATGAAAATTAGACGATTTCTTTCATATAAAAATGAATTTTTCTATGAATTTTTACTATGCTTGTCTAAACCTGGCCAGATATAGTGGTCCAGAAAGATTGGGTCTATGTTGCAGTTTGAGTTATGTCTTTAGCTATCTTAGTACAACAGATATGGGAAAAAAGGGGATTACTGATGAACTTCGTTCAAAATAGTGTTGTTACTGAATTAAAGGGTTATCTTGCTTTTAATTCGAAGCTAAACATCCACTATGTTTTTGGAAAAAGAAATTAACAAGTGCAGAGGCTAGTTCCTTTTTGTGAATGCAGTAGTGAATGGAAAGGTCTTTAGTGAGAGGACTAGTGATGAGCGAACGTGCTGGTATAAGGTGTTGTCCAAGCATTCTCATGTGCTGAGTGTCTTCTGCATGCTCGAATAAAATGTTTGAGTCCCCGCGGATGCATGTCTAGCGGCTGTTCAACCGCCGCAACATATGCGGGAATTGCCTGTTTGTTAGACAATCCCTGCTATGTGTTATGGCTGTCGAACAGCCACCAGACATGCAGCTGCAGGGAGTCGAACATATTTTTCCAGCACGGGAAAGACACTTGGTTAGCACACAAGCATGCTTGGATAACACCTTATCCTAGCACGTTCACTCACCACTAGTCCCCTTCAGCAAATGGCATCCAAGATCTTGTTTAGGGTCTATTCACACATTTCAGATTTGTTCCAATAAAAGATTAGTTCAGTACATCTATATGGGCTGTTTTTGCATGGTGTGAATGGATTGATTGAGACAGTTGCATTACGATCTGAGAACTTACATTAGGCTCTATTCACACCTCAGCTAGCATATACAACTGAATGCAAAATGGTTCAATTATTAAGGGACCATTGAGTCATTGGCAGAAGTAAGGTATCCAAATATATGTATACCTCTTTGTGTTTATTCACTTTATGCATTTGCATCTGAAAGCAAAATCCCCAAAGTACCACTTTAAGCAAATCTGAACTGTCCAAATTGTATATTTTATTATTATTCTGTATATATATATATATATATATATATATTTGCGTCTACTGGAATTAGCCCTGTAAGCCCTGACTTTTTAGTCTTTGAATTAATTCAACGTTTGATGTCAAGAAAGTCTTTTGCTCCATCAGGATATTTACATTATATATCAGCCCGTAAAGCATACATCTGTAACTTTTTTATCTGTGTATAACTACAAATGTCGACATGCCAGTCTAGGCACTAGAACTGATTTTTACTTCAGTAGCTGTAGGATAACTAAAGAGAACCTTTCATGTTGAAAATGGTATGTGATCTGCAGGCACGATGTTATAGAGCAGAAGCTGATCAGATTGATAGACATTTTTAAAGGGAAAAGTTTCAGTAAAACTTGCATTTTATTTGACATTTCTGGTGTTTGTATGTATGAATGTGAGTCCGGTGGGAGGTTCTATTCAGTGATTGACAGTGTTCCCTGCATGCCGATAGCTGTCAATCACTTGTAGGACCACCCACAGGACTAATATACATACAGATACTAAGGATTTCAATGAGTAACATACATGTTATATTGAATGTTTTCCAACAAACCTATATATCATTCTGCTCAGCGTCTCCTCTATACCGTGCTGTCCACAGATGACAGTACATGTACTGTACAATGTGTCAGGTTCCCTTTAAGTCTGTAATTAAAGATTTGCCAAAGATAACGTGTAGTGTCCTCTGCTATCTCACCACCTTTGGTTTTTATTATTTATCTGTCATTCAGAAAACATTTATTAACCATATTCATTGGTGACTTTTGAGCAGTATACTGTAGGTCAGGATCACATCTAGAGCTGTGTAAAACTTGGCTGGTAAATCCAAACGTTTAACACATTTCTTCTGCAAGCATTTCTTGCAGTATATTGCTGTGAATGGGTCACAAATATTTTTCTCCTCTCACACCAGATGGTGGGGTTGGGGGAAAATGAGGCATGTTGGATTTCAACATGCCTAATCTTTTGTTGTCACAGCAGATAGGTCATCATCAGAGGTATCTGGCAGTAGCTTTTCCACTCTCCCTATTAGAGACGAGTCAGACGGCCGTATAACTTGGATGAGGATCACAACGCACCACTTGGACTGGCCGTCCGTTCTTCAGAACTGAGCATGACAGTATGCATTTGTCATGCTTACATTAGGTTGGGAGTGCCAGTCCGAACAGTGCATTCTGATCCTCGTCTGATTTATATGGCCGTCTGACTGTTCCCTTAGAGCAGTGGTTCTCAACCTTTCTAATGCCGTGACCCCGCAATACAGTTCCTCATGTTGCGGTGACCCCCAAACCAAAAAATAATTACAGTCCTCCATACAATATTATGGGCACCACATAGTCCTCCATACAGTATTATGGGCCAAATATAATGCTCCATAAAGAATACTGGTCCCCATATAATGCTCCATACAAAATATGGAGCTCTCCTCTGCACTGTGCTGCGTTCTGTACTGTTACGGCTCAGGAAAGGGCACTGTGGAAAGACTCCCCATTATCATCATCATTGCCTCCCCATCATCATCATCGCCTCCCCATCATCATTATCATTTCCTCCCCATCATCATCATCATTGTCTGCCCATCATCATTGGCTCCCCATCATCATCATTGCCTGCCCATCATCATTGGCTCCCCATCATCATCATTGCCTGCCCATCATCATTGGCTCCCCATCGTCATCATCATTGCCTTCCCATCATCATTGGCTCCCCATCATCATCGCCTCCCCATCATCATCATCATCATTGCCTGCCCATCATCATTGGCTCCCCATCATCATCATTGCCTGCCCATCATCATTGGCTCCCCATCATCATCATCATTGCCTGCCCATCATCATTGGCTCCCCATCATCATCGCCTCCCCATCATCATCATCATCATTGCCTGCCCATCATCATTGGCTCCCCATCATCATGATCATTGCCTGCTCATCATCATTGGCTCCCCATCAATATCATTGCCTCCCCATCATCATCATCATCATTGCCTGCCCATCATCATTGGCTCCCCATCATCATCATTGCCTGTCCATCATCATTGGCTCCCCATCATCATCATCATTGCCTGCCCATCATCATTGGCTCCCCATCATCATCGCCTCCCCATCATCATCATCATTGCCTGCCCATCATCATTGGCTCCCCATCATCATGATCATTGCCTGCTCATCATCATTGGCTCCCCATCATCATCATCATTGCCTGCCCATCATCATTGGCTCCCCATCATCATCGCCTCCCCATCATCATCATCATCATTGCCTGCCCATCATCATTGGCTCCCCATCATCATGATCATTGCCTGCCATCATCATTGGCTCCCCATCATCATCATCATTGCCTTCCCATCATCATTGGCTCCCCATCATCATCGCCTCCCCAACATCATCATCATCATTGCCTGCCCATCATCATTGGCTCCCCATCATCATCATTGCCTGCCCATCATCATTGGCTCCCCATCATCATCATCATCATTGCCTGCCCATCATCATTGGCTCCCCATCATCATCGCCTCCCCATCATCATCATCATCATTGCCTGCCCATCATCATTGGCTCCCCATCATCATGATCATTGCCTGCTCATCATCATTGGCTCCCCATCAATATCATTGCCTCCCCATCATCATCATCATCATTGCCTGCCCATCATCATTGGCTCCCCATCATCATCATTGCCTGCCCATCATCATTGGCTCCCCATCATCATCATCATTGCCTGCCCATCATCATTGGCTCCCCATCATCATCGCCTCCCCATCATCATCATCATCATTGCCTGCCCATCATCATTGGCTCCCCATCATCATCATTGCCTGCCCATCATCATTGGCTCCCCATCATCATCATCATTGCCTGCCCATCATCATTGGCTCCCCATCCTCATCGCCTCCCCATCATCATCATCATCATTGCCTGCCCATCATCATTGGCTCCCCATCATCATGATCATTGCCTGCTCATCATCATTGGCTCCCCATCAATATCATTGCCTCCCCATCATCATCATCATCATTGCCTGCCCATCATCATCATTATTGTCTGCCCATCATCATTGCCTCCCCATCATCATCATCTTTGCCTGCCCATCATCATCGCCTCCCCATCATCATCATCTTTGCCTGCCCATCATCATTGGCTCCCATCATCATCGTTGCCTCCTCACCACCATCACTGCCTCCCCATCACCATCACACATACAGCACCACACACAGACAGCACTGCAGCACTCTCACACACACACACACTGATACACACAGACACATACACCTCACATCTCACCTGTCCGGCGCCCGCGCTCTCTGCCACAGCCTGCTGCTAAATGATGACGTCATCCAGCGGCGCTGCTGTGACAGGAAGCGCGGGCGCCCTGCAGGCGCCCCCTGGAGCCCGGGGCTACAGAGGCACGGGGAGAGGTAAGTATTGCGCCGCACAGTGGACTCACCGACCCGCCGCTCAGATCTGGAGGGTCCCGGGCCGCTGCACTGTGACTCCGTAGGAGGAGGAATTGCTGCTGCCACGCCGCCCCACACACGTGCTGCCTGGGGCGGACCGCCCCACACATGTGCTGCCTGGGGCGGACCGCCCTCCGCCCGCCCACGCTACGCCCGCGCCCTACGCCCGCCCATGCTACGCCCCTGCTACGCCACTGGGCTAAAGCCATCGGAAATATGTATTTTCCGATGGCTTTAAGCGACCCCTGTGTTTTGGTCGTTCGACTCCCGCCGGGTCGCGACCCACAGGTTGAGAACCGCTGCCTTAGAGTATGTTTCCACGTAGCGGAAACCATCCAGATTAGCTGCGGATTGAACGCTGCGTCCTACCGCAGCGTTTAATCCGCAGCGGCCAGATGTTCCTGCATAGTGGAGGGGATTTTATGAAATCCCGTCTCCACTATGCGTCCGATTACGCGGGTGGCACACCCACGCAACCGGACATGCGGTGCGTCTTTTCAGATCGCAGCATGTCTATTTACCTTGCGGCGACGGAGCGGCGCCACAAGGTAAATAGCACAGTCCTATGTAGCGGTGCGGCGATTCCGGATGTGTTCAATGAACACATCCGGAATCACCGCGCGTTCAGAAGGGGGCAGGGCTTTGGGTGGAGCAGGGTTTCCGCTCCGTCCAAAGCGCAGAGAACCCGGACCGTGGAACCATACCCTTAGGAAAACACATGGACACTCGAGCATTTATAACTGTTGGTGGAACAAGCATTCGATCAACAACTATCTAAGAGGTAAGATCTTTTAGAATATTGAGATCTGTTTGGAAATGTACCCTACTTAGGCCCCCTTCACACATCTTGGTGATTCAAAAAAAAAAACCCAGTACCGGTGAGATCCATGGTACGTGTCCGTGTGCTAGACGTGTGGAACATCCGTATGCCGTCCATGTGCAACATCAGTGTGACAGTTTGAGAATAGAATGCACAATATTAGATGTGCAAAGATAGAGATAAATAGTTAGCTATGAGATACATAGATGATAGAAAGATGTCTTGTGACATACTGTATATAATCAGTGCTTTGCGTGTGTAGCTTATTATACATGTATTTAGCTAATAATTAAATAAGTAACTGAAAAAATGGCGTGGGTCCCCTTATTTTTCAAAATGCACTTTCACACCAAACAGCACTTCAAGAGGTCCTTGTATGACAGCACTTCATGCACTTCGACCATCCCAGCCTATTAATATAAGCCCACAGCCGTTTGCTTGCCCTTAGCTGGTTATTAAAAATAGGCGGGACCCCACACCATTTTTTTAGAGTCCCCCCATTTTTAATTAACAGCAAAGGCAAAGCAGACAACTGTGAGTTGATATTAATAGGCTGGAAAGCTCCATGCCCCTTTTAGGCTCTTATTCCTCTTCCCGGCATAAGAAGACCAGCTCTCAACTGCTTTCCTTTAGCTGGTTATTAAAAGAAGGGGGTACTCAACATCATTTTTTTTCAATAATTTATTTAATTATTAGCTAAATACATATACAATAACCTACCCATGCAAAGCACTGATTACATATCTCGCAGACATCTTTCTATTTATCTATCTATCTATCTATCTATCTATCTATCTATCTATCTATCTATCTATCTATCTATCATCCATGTACCTCATAGCTAATTACCGTATGTGTCTCTATCTTTGCACATCTTTAACACCAAAAAAACTTTGATTTCTATTCCGATATGTGTCACACGTGTGCATGTGTGCAGCACGCATTTCATTCGTCCTGATGTGGGAAAAAAAGGACTTGTCTACTGGTTTTGCACATGGACACATGGCCATGTGACATGTGTGCAGCACCATAGATTTAAATTGGTGTGCTTGTCAGTGTTTGCAGTACGTGTAAAAACGGACAACACACGTACTGAAAACACGGATGTGTGAAGGGTGCCTTGGGTATTATGATTGAAACAAAGGTCTTAATGCTAGTAACAACATATAAGGATGTATATTATTAAGTGTGTTAAAGGAAGAGATCTAATGTGAGGTTGTAACTTGGTGCAGGGCGGTAGCCGTGAGCGAGGTACTCTTCTCTTACTCCCCGTCATGAAGATGAGGGTCCTGGCTGGGTGTGGATTTCTTCTATGGAGGCGCTACTCCCTTGCAGGCTGCATATTACTGATGACTTTAGTTGGTCAGGACCAGATGTTGAACAGTTCAATGAGGGAGACCACCAGTCAAAAATAAACTTTTTACTGAACAATAACTATGTATGACAGTTAACTGGTACACAGCTTAATAGATGTTTCCTTCATAAAACAGAGTATTTTCACACACAGTCTCATTTCCTTTCTCTTAGCTCGCTTGGTTTCTGTCTCCACTAGTTCATGCTAATTCACCACAACCCAGCACAGTACTACAGTCCAGCTCATAATAGTCCTGAACTTCAACTCGTCCTCTATCCTCTTAAGGTAACTAGTTTGCCAAAATAGCTGGTACTTAGTTTCTCAGTTTGCTGACGCCTTGGATTCCCGTCTGGGCACTCCCTTTGTCCCACGCTTTCTGTTGCATCCTGATTCGTTAACGCTCTGAGATATATATACTCGGGAACGCACTGCTAGGCATCCTGGGCCAGGACCCCTCTCCAGTGCATTATTCTGTTATTTGGTCACTTTTCTCTTTATTCCGGATCTCGCTATCCACTGCCTCGGTCTCCACCTGTGTCGGGGACACCCACATCATGCGGCTCTGCTAACTAGTCAGACCATAGGTATCAGCGTGCCGTAAAAACGGACCTATCTGACTTCCTGACAGGAAACTATCTCTGTCCATTTACCTTATCTCCCTCCCACCCAAACTCTTCCTACTGTCCAGCAAATACAACCAGTCACTAATAACACATGTCACAATGCCCTTTGCTCCTGACAATGTCTTGGCACAGATCTGCTTTCTCCTGTGTCACAAATGAAGAAACTAGTGGAATTCTGTGTTCAGATAACATACAATGTAATAAAAGTCTTTTAATGCATTTAAATTGCAATGTTCCGATTTTCAAAAATTACTAACCATTTATGGCCTGGATGATGCCCTGGATAACTCATTTAAATGCTTTTTCATTATTGGATCTATTTTGATATATTCCAAAACTGATGGATGAATTAATGTACACTGATATGGCATCACTCATTACCCATTGCAAATCTTTTTTCACATACTTTTTGCTTAAAGAGACCTTTCACTGTTTTTTTTGTTGTTTACTTTATTTTCTACGCCACTCTGTTCTAAAGTTATTCCCTGATATATATGCAAACTTTTCCTTCAACCAACTGGGCTTAATTATATGAGCTACACCACCTTGATAAAGTCCATAGTAATTAGCAGTTCCATATCTCTGGAACTGTATGGTGGATTTAAAACAAACAAACAAACAAAAAAATAACACTGAATACCTCGTGGAGAAGCAGGAATAAAATAAGGGCAAAACCTGGCTACTATTGAGTTGACATTTAATTCATAGTAGGTTGTAATAATGTACTTACTAAAACTACAGTCATGGCCAAAAGTTTTGAGAATGACACAAATATTAATTTTTACAAAGTCTACTGCTTCACTTTTTCTAATGGCAATTTGCATATACTCCAGAATGTTATAAAGAGTGATCAGCTTAACAGCAATTACTTGCAAAGTCAATATTTGGCTAGAAAATTAACTTTATCCCCCAAAACACATTTCAACATCATTGCAGCCCTGCCTTAAAAGGACCAGCTAACCTCTTTTCAGTGATTGCTCCATTAACACAGGTGTGGGTGTTGATGAGGACATGGCTGGAGATCAATCTGTCATGATTAAGTAAGAATGACACCATTGGACACTTTAAAAGGAGGCTGGTGCTTGGCATCATTGTTTCTCTTCTGTTAACCATGGTTATCTCTAAAAAAACACGTGCAGTCATCATTGCACTGCACAAAAATGGCCTAACAGGGAAGAGTATTGCAGCTAGAAAGATTGCACCTCAGTCAACAATCTATCGCATCATCAAGAACTTCGAGGAGAGAGTTTCCATTGTTGCCAAAAAGGCTTCAGGGCGCCCAAGAAAGACCAGCAAGCACCAGGACCGTCTCTTAAAAGTGTTTCAGCTGCGGGATCGGGCTACCAGCAGTGCAGAGATTGCTCAGGAATGGCAGCAGGCAGGTGTGAGTGCATCTGCACGCACTGTGAGGCGGAGACTCTTGGAGCAAGGCCTGGTCTCAAGGAGGGCAGCAAAGAAGCCACTTCTCTCCAGAAAAAACATCATGGACAGACTGATATTCTGCAAAAGGTACAGGCAGTGGACTGCTGAGGA
Organism: Oophaga sylvatica; assembly: GCA_033576555.1. Lineage (NCBI taxonomy): Eukaryota > Metazoa > Chordata > Amphibia > Anura > Dendrobatidae > Oophaga > Oophaga sylvatica. Next base: position 585,119,702 of record JARQOD010000002.1, read on the forward strand.
CTGGGGTAAAGTTATTTTCTCTGATGAATCCCCTTTTTGATTGTTTGGGACATCAGGAAAATGCCTCATTCGGAGAAGACAAGGTGAGCGCTACCACCAGTCTTGTCTCATGCCAACTGTTAAGCATCCTGAAACCATTCATGTGTGGGGTTGCTTCTCAGCCAAGGCAATCGGCTCTCTCACAGTCTTGCCTAAAAACACAGCCATGTGTCACGCTGTATAGCAGATATATATATATGTGATGTCAGTAATCTATATCAAAAGGGCAACATACTATATAACATGCGCATAGATATATGATAACATAGAATTACCTGACAGAAAGTCCAGTGGGTCAATACGGAATCCGTTATACGCTGTCTCCGGCTAGAGGGTGACCGGGGTCTATGCTGACCCTAAACTGGGGTCCTAACTAATCCCTCTACCTGGAGGTACTGTTAAAGGTACAGAGGTCCAGGCCACCAGCGTAAACCCTGTCTCCTATCAATCCCTGCCAACTGTAATCTAGTCCTAAGAAGGACCCTGATTACCACCAAAGGGAATGAACAGGTAACGGTTAATGAACAGAAAGACATACAAGAAAGACAAGAAATAAAGTAAATAAAGTCTTACATACAACACTCACACACAGTAGGAACACCTAAGCTCTCAGAGATAAACTATAAGCTATAAGAGTAAAAACAACTAAGGAGCTCTTAGCTTAAGTATTCTCAGAACCGCTCCAGTCTGCTAGACTACATGAATGCTTTCACCGGCGTCTAACACCCAGACTGGCAGGAATATAAAGGAAACTAATTAGAACATAATCAAAAGCAGCCGGGCGAGGCTGGACCTAGTCTTAGCAAAGAGCTAGGTAAAATTAACTCTCTCATTACCAAACACAAAGAAACAGCAGCTCAGCTGTGAGAACTCAGAATGTGCAATCGCGACGATCTTCGTGGCGATGCACCCATGACACCATGAATAAAGAATGGTACCAGAATGTCCTCCAAGAGTAACTTCTCCCAACCCTCCAAGAGCAGTTTGGCGATCAACAATGCCTTTTCCAGCATGATGGAGCACCTTGCCATAAAGCAAAGGTGATAACTAAATGGCTCAGGGAACAAAACATAGAGATTTTGGGTCCATGGCCTGGAAACTCCCCAGATCTTAATCCCATTGAGAACTTGTGGTCAATCATCAAGAGACGGGTGGACAAACAAAAACCTAAAAATTCTGACAAAATGAAAGCATTGATTGTGCAAGAATGGACTGCTATCAGTCAGGATTTGGTCCAGAACTTGATTGAGAGCATGCCAGGGAGAATTGCAGAGGTCCTGAAGAAGAAGGGTCAACATTGCAAATATTGACTTGCTGCATTAACTCATTCTAACTGTCAATATAAGCTTTTGTTACTCATATATTTGCAATTATTATATTTCTGTCTGTGATAAAAACATCTGTCAAACACACATAAAAACCAGAGGGCAGCAGATCATGTGAAAATATAACATTTGTGTCATTCTCAAAACTTTTGGCCATGACTGTAGTTCAACTGGGGTGCATGTTAGTGACCATAGATAGTGTCCCAAAACTGGGGGCACGGGAGAGGGCATCAAGTGATTGTTATGATGAATCCTAAAAAGGCTAAATTTTAATTTTATTTTTGAAAATATGTATACTTTGATTACTTGGATGCACACAACAGTATATAACAAAGTCGCCAAATTACTTGCCTTTTTTTCTAGATTCATGTGTTCTATAAAGCGATCTTATTCCTTGATGTAAATGTTTATTTTTGTCTACTTTTCAATGGCAGCCCTACATACTGCACATAGATTATACATCTAGGTTTATCTGTATTTATCTTGTATCATAAACACTTAATATTTGCTTACATCACATTATTATGGCAACCTGTGACTCCCTCCATTTTCCAACTTTGTATATATTGGGTAAGTCTATTTCTTCTCACTTTATTACTATTTGTTTATATAGAGTCTTGATTTCTTGTGTTGAATGTAGTATGCTCTACTGGATCAGGATCTATTACATGTACAGCATATTGATGTGAAGTTGCAGTGTAATATGTTTGTTTAAATACTTCCTATAGTGAAAGGTTTTTATTGCTTTTTGTTTGTTCTCAAAAGGTTTTATAATTGTGAGATTATATGAAGATTTCATTTAATTGCTTGTGAAACAATATTAAAAAAAATAATTTAACCTGTATTAAAGATATTTCAACAGGATTGCCCAAAATGTCTGACAGATTGAGATTGCAATTTTATTTTGTCTCATATCTGTCTTGAGTTCGGGTGTCAGCCTGACTCCCTTCTTATGAATTGTCTTGCTGTCAGAGTGTCATGCTTCTGGGTTCGAACACTTGAGCTTATGTTTTGTGGTCGACTTCTCTTTCCACTAAGCCACAACAAGCACACCTTTTCTCTGGGTGTTTTAGTTCTGCTATTCTGATTGCTGTCTGTTTAGCATAAAACATGTGTTTTCATTTGTTTGTCCTATCATCTTTCTGGTGCAGCTTTATATTCTTTCCCCCGTTGGCATTTCCTGCTGGTGATAGTTTTCATTTGGATGTTCAGCCATTCTGCAGTAAGTTAGAACCAGTCAGAGAAATTCCAGCTAGTGTTTATCTCTTTGCTGTTTCTATTCTTTATTTTACACCTATCTTTTATATGTTTTTAGGAAGTAGATGGCATATACTCTAATAGTGCATACTTTTTACTTTACTTTGAATTTTGTGGTTTAGTTTACTCACTGTGGGATCTTTCCTTTTTCAGCACACTTTCCCTTTTGCCGGTATTTCACACTCTTCACTGCCCTCTGTTTCTTTAGGAACGTGAAGCAACTTGACTGCCTTTTAGCCAGTATAGATCCGAGCTACCATCTTCTAGTCAGTGATTGAGACTTTCTCTTTTCACGCAGGAACCGTTAGGGACTGTTGGTCAGGATCTGTAGTCGGTACAGGAATCGGCAAGGTCAGTTGCAGTTTTTAGTTTGTTACTTAATTTCCCAAGTGAGTTGCTACACAAGCATAACGCAAAGAAGAAATGACCATGCATGTGCATCTCTCTCCATTTGAGTTGGTACGAAATGATTCACAGGACCCTGTCCATCAGCCATGTGAAGAACAATCTTTGGTCACCGGATGGTAGCCCTGTGACGTGCCTCCTACCTATAAGCATATCTTCTTTTGTCACTAAAGGTACTGCCACACTAAACAATCCCGCTAGCGATCACGATAACGACGCATACTAATGCGATCGCTAGCGGGATTGTTTCTATATCGCTAAGTGCGGCCACATTTAGCGATATAGTTAACGACGCTATCGCCGTTAGCGATCTTCTTAACGACTTTAGCGGTACAAAAGTACCGCTAAATCGCTAAGAAAAGGTGCCACACTAGCGATATATACTTACCCAGCGGGAGCGCCGACGAGAAAATAGGGTCCGGAACGATTCCAGCGACGAGCGAGATCACAGCAGGAAGCTCGTCGCTGGCAGATGCCGCACTGAACAACATCGCTAACGGGATCGCTAAATAGTGACGTTTTTTAGCGATCCCGTTAGCGATATTGTTCAGTGTGGCATACCCTTTAGAGTCATGCCACAATAATCTTACGCCAGGCTGGCTAATTAAAAGAGAAGCCAAGGGCGCTGCCAGGTAAGAGGTGGTTTGCTGGGCAGCCACAGATAATTGATGTGTCTGCTGAATTGGGTACTGCGACTCAATCCACACCATTTCTAATCTTTTTTTGGCATAATTTGGGATTTTTTAAAATAGCAGGGCAAGCTTAAATGCTATTCTTTTAAATCTCATAGTGGGCAGTGAAGAGAGCTGTGCATGTGCATACACCGCACCTGGGCTTGGGGACTCCCAGTCTCGACATAGATATGGATGCCACATGCCACTTTTATGGCTGAGTGGAGGTTGAAAAAGAGATACAAATCTTGTCTTCTTAACTAACAAGTAGCTCTCAGGACAGAGATTCTCACAATGAGTTTGAATTCTATTAAGCACATCTATCAAATTTATTTAATCACTAGCAGCATATTATAAGAAATGACGATAGAAATTAGAAGTACAAGATTGGCTGTAATTGCCAAAATTAGAAAAATTGGTTTGGCGTTTTTTTTTCTCTCCTGCAGGCTAAGGCTATGTGAACACGTTAAAGGGAATCTGTCACTTATTTTTTCGACTATAAGCTGCGGCCACTGCCATCAGGGGCTTATCTACAGTATTCTGTAATGCTGTAGATAAGCCCCCAATGTAACCTGAAAGAGGAGAAAAACGAGTTAGATTATACTCACCCAGGGGCGGTCCGGTCTGATGGGTGTCGTGGTCCGGTCTTGCGCCTCCCATCTTCTAGCGAAGATGTCCTCTTCTTTGCTTCCTGTCGCGGCTCCTGTCCAGTGCACAGGTGTGTAGCCTGGTGGTAGGCACACGCAGTACCCTGGAGAGTGTATGGCGAGACAGCGGCTTAATGCTCAATATGCATTCACTCTACACACACTAGACACACCCTTAGGGTAGTGGAGTATACTCTAGGGAGTGGTCAAGAAGGTATGTGTAGGAGTGATTTTAGTCAGTCAGTCTAGTTCCTGTCTTCGGGCAGTAAGGACGTGGAGAGTCTGCGTCTGGACTACAGTGAGAGAGTCTGTATCTGGAGGGAGGAAGGAGTCTAGATTGCTATCTCATCAGCTTGGAAAGTGGAGTCTGGTATAGGTGTTGGAATACACCTTAGTCTGGTCAGAGCTGTGTCATCTCCTAAGCATACATTGAAGGAAAGAACAAGTTGTAACCCCGAAAGTCTTCAGCATTCCTGTCTAGAGGACGGTATCAGGTACAGTGACGTGCTCCTGCCTGTGATAACTGAGCATCTGTGGCTAACTTGATAGGAAGAAAAGGAAAGAAGTGACTGCTCGACCTTGGCTAGTAAGAGTGCTTATGTTACCAGCGTGGACAAGGCGAAAGGCAAGTGGATTTATAAGATTTGTGCTTAACGGATTGCAGAAGTCCAGCACGTTGTAACCGGTCACTGGGGACCGAAGAGTCGCTGTTGTTTCAGGCACAGAGACAGGAAAACCAGGAATCTACCGGACCCTAGGTCGCGGCAGACAAGCCCCTTATAGTCAGTACGTAGCTGGGGTCAGGGGAGTGAAGACTTTGGAGTTCTGCAGGACCACGTAAGGATTCAGCTCCTTCACAGGAAGGCCCCTAACACAAAGCTGACTGGGCAGGTACAGCAAGCACTGCTGAAGATTAGAGGGAACTACGCTTCAGGCTGGTTGTCCTCGTTATATTGGAGTTAAAGGAGGCCCCTAACTTGTCCAGCTGCTGCCTCAAAATACACTCTCCGTGGATCAGCCTCCCTGGGACCTGCCTTAACATCTTGCAAGTAAAGGTATGGAAAGACGCTGACCGTGTGAGACTGTGTTCTTTATCTGCACCCGACTTCACTACTCACATAGACTTTGAGGGACCAGTCCCACCTGTAGGGGACCCGACATCTAGCTGCCTCACCATCCCCTCAGAGATCTACAGCAGCGCTGGTACATGTTACCAGAACACTACAGGTGGCGTCACGAACTGTACATAAACTATCCCCTGTAAATATATCCCCAACATACGCCAGACCGCCCGGGCCACAGACCGAGCCACAGCTACCGGTGACAACAATCCCCATAGACTTCCATGGGCTCGGCTCTGAGTACCCCATTGCCCTGGTAACCCACAATTGTGGTGGCGGGTCGACACAACAACTTGGCGTCACGAACAGGATACGAAACTCGCGAAATTGCGAGCCCTGCGTGCCTAAGGACTTGTTTTTGTAAAAAGGACTGTTTGCACTTTTGGCGCCAAAATCGCCATTTTTGTCGCCATATTCGCGCCCTCAGGCGCTGGAGAAGAAGGTGGGCGTACCTTCGTGGGCGTCTACCCCCTGTGGCGCGAAGAAAATGCCTGCCCTCTCAAAGTGCTATTATAACATGCGGTCCTGCCCTACAGCAAAGGAGGTCCGCCTCCTCTTCACCTTCCCTGCGAGGAGGAGGAGACGCAAACCCCACCTCCACGGAAGAGACCGGATGTCTCCGCAGAAAGAAAGCTTCTTCTGGGAAATGATGGAGGCAGGAGGTGTGCAGCCGAGCGGGGCAGCGGAGGAAGGCAGGCCCCGTGCCCCCGCCAAGCTGCCATCGGCATCGGAGACTTATGCAATCCTGCACCTGCAACAGGCGTTGTTAGAGCTTCAGGAGGAGAACGCACGCCTAAAGAAGTTTCAACCTGGACTGGAGGAGATAGAGAGACGCCGATGTAACCTGCTGAAGTGGCAAATGACGAACAAGGCGTCCCCTCCCCTCAACGAACCCCCACGATTCCAAAAACCGAAGAGTCTGCTGCCCAAGGCGAAGGAGCAACCGGAGGCTGCCCCCGAAAGTACCGTTCCCGATCCCACTGGTGAAGCGGTGGATGCGGAGGAGGTTGAGGAGGTACAGCCAATCCCGGAACGCCCGCCCGGCCAAGAGGCCGCAGCAGATTATCGGTCCCCGGCAGGGACACCGGAGGGGTCCTGTCCGTCACTACCAGAGGTGGACTGGGACGAAATGGCGCGCCTGGATGACGTCGCCTACACCGCCCAGTGGGAGCAAGAATGGCAGAGTCGTGAGGAGACGAAGAGGCGCCAGCAGGAGGAAGAGCGGGAAATCCAGAAGAACCGCCAGCGACAGTATGCCGAGCTGATTGCCGACAAGGAGACTGTCCGTCGCGACAAAGGTACCTTACGGGAACCGCGGCGGCGGGGGTGTGTGGCTGAGTTCCAGCTCCGGAAGGGCTGGGGCTTTATCCGTGAACCGGGCCTCTACCCAGCGGTCTTCGTCAGCAGGCGTGACGTGGAATCTCACCTGCCGCAAGGTCATCCCGGGAGGGACTTAGTGAACGGAGATATAGTCACCTATACGCGGCATTGGGGAATGAAGGGGTGGTATGCCCTGAACGTCGCCATCGTCCGCGACCCCGTCCCAGACGCAGGTTACCGTCACCATTACCGCAGCGTCCCCGTTTCCAGCTCAAGCAGCGTCCGGCCGTGCCCCAGCATCGCCCCCTGGAAAGTCATCGCAAGTTAGAGCCACCTCCACATCGCCACATGCGACCCAAAGTGCATCACGAATTAAAGTCACCTCTTCATCGCAACGTGCGACACAGTCTCGATCGCAATCCCTAACGCGGTCCATATCGCTAACAGTAATTGAGACGCAATCGGTGTCATGTGGAGAGACTGAACCAGTTGCGCCCCTGGAGGTTCGCACCAGAACTGTTGCGACCCAGACCCTGATCGCAGCACATGATTTGCTGGTCTTGGGATCGAGGGCCCATTGCGTTGTTCCAGCCCCCGGGGTGGAAAATGTAGTGAGAAAAAGTATTTGCAGAAAATGAATAAATAGTAAAGAGTTGGTGAGATCCCTATCGGATCTACCACAAGTAGAAAGCAGAAAGTTTAAAATGTTTTTGAAAAAGTTTTGCACAGGTTATATAATGAATATATATTTCTAGTTATAGAATGCCCGGTTGGGTAATTGGTAAATGATAGATGATAATTGATAATTGATATATGAAAAACAGTTGCACTTTGATAATGTGATTTATTATGTCTTTCTTTACAAATGGACTTTTGAGGTTAAGGACTATGCTAACCCGGAACTTTCTTGTACATAGTTGCGCTTCGGTGCCCTATCTTAGTTTTACAAAAACCATCCATAACTACCTCTGAAAAACAAAACCCGTATGGTGTGGCACTGAGTGAGGTCTGCAATCGGACGTCCTGCAGCCCACCCAGGACCCACGTTGAAGGTTTGGTGCGGGTCCTTCACAAGTATCTTATATGTATTTATTGAATGCCATTTGATATTTGTATTTTTCTATAAAAGTTTGTAACGTTCAAGATTTCCTCACCTCCCGGATGGGAAGATGTTATTATTATTGTTATTGTATAAATAAAATGTCTTTTGTATTTCACAGCCCGGGAGTGCTGTCGTTTACCATGGGGGAATGTGTAGCCCTGGTGGTAGGCACACGCAGTACCCTGGAGAGTGTATGGCGAGACAGCGGCTTAATGCTCAATATGCATTCACTCTACACACACTAGACACACCCTTAGGGTAGTGGAGTATACTCTAGGGAGTGGTCAAGAAGGTATGTGTAGGAGTGATTTTAGTCAGTCAGTCTAGTTCCTGTCTTCGGGCAGTAAGGCGTGGAGAGTCTGCGTCTGGACTACAGTGAGAGAGTCTGTATCTGGAGGGAGAAGGAGTCTAGATTGCTATCTCATCGCTTGGAAAGTGGAGTCTGTATAGGTGTTGGAATACACCTTAGTCTGGTCAGAGCTGTGTCATCTCCTAAGCATACATTGAAGGAAAGAACAAGTTGTAACCCAGAAAGTCTTCAGCATTCCTGTCTAGAGGACGGTATCAGGTACAGTGACGGCTCCTGCCTGTGATAACTGAGCATTGTGGCTAACTTGATAGGAGGAAAAGGAAAAAGTGACTGCTCGACCCTTGGCTAGTAAGAGTGCTTATGTTACCAGCGTGGACAAGGCGAAAGGCAAGTGATTTATAAGATTTGTGCTTAACGGATTGCAGAAGTCCATCACGTTGTAACCGTCACTGGGACCGAAGAGTCGCAGTTGTTTCAGGCACAGAGACAGGAAACAGGAATCTACCGGACCCTAGGTCGCGGCAGACAAGCCCCTTATAGTCATACGTAGCTGGGTAGGGGGAGTGAAGACTTTGGAGTTCTGCAGGACCACGAAAGGGATTCAGCTCCTCACAGGAAGGCCCTAACACAAAGCTGACTGGGCAGGTACAGCAAGCACTGCTGAAGATTAGAGGGAACTACGCTTCAGGCTGGTTGTCCTCGTTATATTGGAGTTAAAGGAGGCCCCTAACTTGTCCAGCTGCTGCCCAAAATACACTCTCCGTGGATCAGCCTCCTGGACCTGCCTTAACATCTTGCAAGTAAGGTATGGAAAGCGCTGACCTGTGAGACTGTGTTCTTTATCTGCACCCGACTTCACTACTCACAGACTTTGAGGGACCAGTCCCACCTGTAGGGGACCCGACATCTAGCTGCCTCACCATCCCTCCAGAGATCTACAGCAGCGCTGGTACATGTTACCAGAACACTACAGGTGGCGTCACGAACTGTACATAAACTATCCCCTGTAAATATCCCCACATACGCCAGACCGCCCGGCCACAGACCGAGCCACAGCTACCGGTGACAACAATCCCATAGACTTCCATGGCTCGGCTCTGAGTACCCATTGCCCTGGTAACCCACAATTGTGGTGGCGGGTCGACACAGGCGCCGGACCTCTGACCTTTCCCAGCGCCTGCGCACTGCAGTACTCTGCTCTGTCCTCAGCAGGGCAGAGCAGTGCGCCTGCGCCGGAGCCGTGACGGGAAGCAAAGAAGAGGACGTCTTCGCTAGAAGATGGGAGGTGCCGGACTGGGCCGCGACACCCATCGGACCGGACCGCCCCTGGGTGAGTATAATCTAACTCTGTTTTCTTCTCTTTCAGGTTACATCAGGGGCTTATCTATAGCATTGCAGAATACTGTAAATAAGCCCCTAAAGGCGGTGGCCGCAGCTTATAGTCAAAAAATAGGTGACAGATTCCCTTTAAGTAAGTGGATACAGAAATTTCTGTGCATTTTTTATGCATTTTTACCCTACTCTTTTGGCCTGTGTTTTTGCCCTGCTTTTTTTTAACTGATTTGAGTGAGGTCAGTGGTGAAAAATGCACAGAAAATTGCCATGCTGCCCATGTGTCCAATAACACCAATCGTTCAATTTATCTTTTCAGAAATGGAAAGGAAAATGAACCACAGACACTTGTTGGTTGATAGACGCCAAAAAATTACTTTCTCCTAAGCAGTTTTAATCCATAAACTTGAGTGCCCAATAACAGTTGGTTCAAATTTTGGTTTTCACAAAGTTTCCTGCTTCACTGTTTTTAAATCTTTTAGATGTTTCTATGGTTACTGAAGTACAGTTATCAGCATTTCATAAGTTTTTAAAATGTCATTGACAAATAGATCAGGTTTATGTAAAGACTCAATATTTACAGTGTTACCTCTTAGTTTTCTAGCGTTCTGCAATCCCCCCTGGCAGTTGGATATCAGCTTCTGGGCCTAATCCTGACTGATGACAGTCCATTTTTGCATGATCAGTGCTTGGAGTTTATCACAATGTCTGTGTTTGTTTGTCCATGTGCTTTTTGTGGATTGATCGCAGGTTCTCAATAGGATTGAGATTTGAAGAGTTTCCTAGCCATGGACTTAAAACTTTAATATTTTGTTTACTGATCCTCTTGATTATCCATTTTGCCTTGTGACATGGTCTCCATCATGCTGGAAAAAGCATTGTTCATCATAAAGTTGCTCCTGGATTGTTGGGAGAAGTTGCTCTTGGAGGATGTTTAGATCCCATTCTGTATTCATGGCAGTGTTCTTAAGCAAAATTATAAGTGAGCCCCCTCCCATATACGAAAAGCAACACATGAATGGTCTCACTCGCCTCTTCTTCTGGACAGTCATTCTTCTAGATGTACCAAACATTCTAATGGGAGCTTAATAAAAAAAAATCAGTCTCTTGCAGTCCAATGGTAAGTGTACTTAAAGATAGCAGTCTTTCCTTGATAGTTTTTCTTGGTGATAAATGGTTTCTTTGCTGCCCTTCTTGATACCGGGCCAGCCACCAAAAGTCTTTTCCTCACCGTGCATGCAGGTGCACTGACACCTTCCTGCTGCCATTCTTGAGCAGGCTCTGAACTGGTGATGACCAGATCCCATAGCTGAATTCTCTTTAGGAGGCAGTCCTGGCACTTGCTGAACTTTTTTTATTCCCTTTTTCTTCAGAACAATTTAACTTTACTCTTTGAATTTCTAGATGATCTGATAAATTGTTGAGTAATGGTCAATCTTACAAGCAGCAATGTCCTTGCTTGTAAAGCCCTCTTAATGCAAAACAATTATGTCTTCATGTGTTTCCTTGGAGGTAATTATGGTTCTCATAAGAAGACAATTATTTTAAGCACCAGCTCCCAAAGCAACGAGTCTGTTCCCATCACTCTGTCATGACTGAATTATATCAGGTGCCTTCTCATCATTAACACTTCCTTCGGAGCTAATGAGAAGATCGTTGAAAGCAGGTCATTTTGTGGTAGAGCTAAAATTCTGTGGAAATGGGGAATAACGTGACTACTGGAGCCAATTCCAGGCTACTATATAGTTTCAGTCGTCATGTAAAGTCCCCTCTGGATGTTGATGCACCAAGACCAACAAGGGACACAGTTATGAGAGAGAAAGAACAACAACAGTCTGGGAGTTGAGTTAAGGGTATGCCACACTAAACGAGATTGCAAGCGAGATCGCTAACGAGATCACTACTGCGTCACCATTTATGATGCAGTAGCGATCTCGTTAGCGACTTAGCTGTGTGATTCCAAACACAACTCATCAGCAATCTGTGATTCCAAACACATCTCATCAGCGATCTGTATAACGACCTCTGCGGTCGTTGGGAAAACCTAGTCCCACCTGCGATGCTGGTGAAGTCATTCATAAAGGGTGTCACACTCAACAATTCAGGCTCACCAGCGGGACACCAACGACCAAAAAACGGCTCAGAACGTTTACAAACGATCAGCGACATCTCAGCAGGGGCCACATCGCTGCTACATGTCACACACAGTTAAGTCGCTAACGAGATCGCTACTGCGTCATAAATGGTGACGCAATTGCGATCTTGTTAGCGATCTCGTTTGCGATCTTGCTTAGTGTGGCATACCCTTAAAGGGTTTTTTTTTTTCTGTCAACACCCTTTGACACTTAAGGGTATGCCACACTAAACAACATCGCTAACGGGATCGCTAAAAAACGTCACTATTTAGCGATCCCGTTAGCGATGTTGTTGTGTGCGGCATCTACCAGCGACGTGGCCCCTGCTGTGATCTCGTCCGTCGTCCTGATCGTTCCGGACCCTATTTTCATCGCTGGCGTCCCGCTGGTAAGTATCTAATCGCTGAGTGTGGCACCTTTTTTAGCAATTTAGCGGTACTTTTGTACCGCTAAAGTCGTTAAGGAGATCGCTAACCGCGATAGCGTCCTTAACGATATCGCTAAATTAGGTAGCTACTAGCGATATAGAAACAATCCCGCTAGCGATCTCATTAGTATGCGACGCTAACGAGATCGCTAGCGGGATTGTGTAGTGTGGCAGTACCTTTAGACAGTGATCTCGATTAATCAAGACCTGCATTATGCATGCTGGCTTTGATGAGGGGACGTGCTGGAGTCCAGAAACTCCTGGTTCATGAAAAGGTATATGCCTCTTCATGAATTGGGAGCATTGGACAAATGCCTGACACCTCTGTGTGCACCACGCCACAAATCCTACTCCAGCCCTTACTGGGGTAAGATTTGTGGCATAGCAAACACCATCGCTCATCATTAATTTGATGAACAGCGATCACAATGCCCCCATCCTATGCCAACTCAGTCCTTTTTGTTGGAGCTGGGAGTAACTTCCAAAAAGTCACAAACTTTTGGCGCAACTTGCAGTTGCACCTGCATTTTGCAACTTCTCAGAACTTTTACGTCAAAACTCTGTCATGAAAGCTTTGATAAATCAGGCCCAATTACTTTTAAAGTATATGAAAAACCCTTTAATGACTATGGTTACTTGGACTGATGTTTGCATGTTGTTTAGTCATTTTTACATATTCAGATGTATTCATGTGTTTACCTCATTTTCCCTAGTCTTCCAACACAGCTGCCCGTGTGCAAGTTTTAGAAAGAGGGGAATATGGTTGGTAGGGGCTCGATCGTGACGCACAAGAACATAGAGATATGTGCACATTAAATTTAATGAGTCTTCAATTTTCTTTTCATTTACATGCGTTATTAATATATTAGTATGCAACACAAATATTCTTATTGCACCAGTACAACGATACTACATTAAAAATCCAGCATTGTACTGTGAATAGGATTCTTAGCGTTTAGGCTTCTGATTGCATTTGTTATAAAACACATCTGATGCGTTACAGACAGTTACATACGATGGGATGTACACAATGCTGGATGGCATGTCAAAAATGGTACTCCAAGGCAGAGATGACATACAGTGGAAGCTTATAGGTACATTATGTGTTCTATGAGTCCCTGCTGTACCTCCAATTGTCTCTAATGTTATATGTTTTTATGTCATCTTTATATGCCATAGATGTACATAGATCACTAACTTTGGGCACCTCTTGGGGCGCTTTTTAATAGCACAACTTTAAATTAGGCTCTATACATGAGACAATATATGTACTATTTAGGGGGCAATATATGGTGTAATTTACTAAGTGGCACTATTTGTATTCTGGCTAAATTTTCTATGGGGTACTATGTATGGCACTGGCAAAGTGATGCTGTTAACTGTGGAGCAGTGTAAGTGGGATGCATTGTGTTATGCAATTATACTTTATAAGTTGCTGCAGACAATTAGGAGTAACAGTAGGTCACCTATTAAAGGTTGTTGCAATATTGGGGTTCTGTAGAATTTGGGGTTTTGCCATGAAAGCATAGTAGTGCAGAAAACTCTGCAGAGGTGAATTGTAACTAGAAGAAGTCTTCATTATGTTCTGGCCCAGATGGAAAAGACTGAATTACTTAGGCCTCTTTCACACATCCGGCGGGCGCCTGGCGGCGCCCCTGGCATTTTACCGCAGCGCCGCATGTGAAAAGCTTTCACACTTCCGGCGCCCAAAATGCGTTTTTTTGCCGGATGGTTTCTGATGCTTGGAGAGATAAGAAACCATCCGGCAAAAAAAAAAAAACGTTACATGCAGCGTTTTTTCCGGACGCCGCAATGTACATTTGCGCCGCATCCGGACAAAACCGCATGCAACGCATTGACATGCGGCGCTAATGCATGTCAATGCGAAAAAAGCCGCATGCGGCGCATCAGATTTTCAGATGCGGCGCTGCGGGAAAATGCCGGGGGCGCCGCAAGGCGCCCGCCGGATGTGTGAAGCCAGCCTTAGTCAGAGACGATATTATGAGAAACTGAATTTGTTTCTTCTGCCTTTCATTGCATCTAATAAATATATTTATTTTGTTTAGTCTGGTTGTGCCAGAATTAATTTAGTCCCTGTGTGATGGAGTAATTTGGTCACTTTCATGTTGGTAGTAATAAAAATACAATAGGACAGAGCGTGGAGGGACCCACATATTGTTGTAGCACCTTATATCTGAATTATGAACAGAAGATTGTTCTTGGATGAAACGTGTCGGGACGTGTTTATAAGGGAAAGTGCAGGGCCTTTCAGCCTAGGGGTAGCTGTGGACTGCTCTTGTCGGGGTGGGAGTCTTGGGGATCAGTCTATATATAGCCCAACAGGGACAGATAGGGATAACTAGTCCCATTTCTTCTCTGGAGGACCATTTCAGGAAGACACTCCTTTTGTGAAAGTGGAGTACAGGACCGGTGAGACCGCTCCAATTTATTACCCTTTTATTAATTTATCATCCTTTTATATGATGTCTCTATATATCACCTATTGGATGTAATGCATTGTTTTTTTGTTCTAAAAGTCTAGTATCAGTTCCACTCTCCTAACAGGATAAAGCAATTTACCTAGTCTACTAATCCTATTTCAGACAGCATCTATTGTCCCATGCACTCATGCGCATATAGTTTGTTCTTTCATGATTGGGTGGCCCATTTTGTTTGAGAATGTATTTGTAGCTCAAAATCGGTTCCACCCCATGATTATCGTCCTTGCATTATTTGACCTGACTTCTCTTACTGCAGGAGAGGACAGGTCACATTTTTAATTTACGCGAGGGAGGACGAACCTTCGGTCAAAACACAGGAATACTTGTTTCCTTGACTGGTTTTCCAGTTCCCCTACTTTTAGAGGTGGCACTTTACTTTAGATTTATCTATTTCATTAAAGGTTACATTTTAATGTTTAACTTTTTGCTGTTTTTCTCTAGTACTAAAAATTCCATATTAATAATATCAAATGATGGTTATAATTGCCATTACTTACAATATGGTGATATTCAGTTACAATGTTGTGGTATTTTATTTACTATTTAGGAGTAAGATGGCTTGTATGTAAAGATTCAGATGCAGAATAGTGAGCCCCAGTCACAAACGCCATCCGCCCTCTGCACATGTGACTCAGTTGTGACTGTAAAGTGGGACTCTTTTCATACTCACTCATCCACCCACCTATCACAAAAGGCTGACAGTGTGCTAAGCGCACCCCACAGTCAGTTCACACATTCACATCATACCACTACACCTCTTGCTGCCACCGCTTGCCCTTTTGATAGGCCTGGGAGACTTTTGCCCTTGGTGACACATTAGTACAGATGCCACCGAGCTTTCCCAAGCATCTGATAGGTACACTGCTTCTGTGTAGCCCTGGTACACAATACCAGGAGGATGAGTGGAGAGGTAACGGTTAAGGGCTCTCCATGATATCACGTACACTTCGGACACACCCAGCAGGGGTGTGAAGGGGAGTGCTGAGTAGTCTGAGTAGAGTTCAGTCAGTGACTCGAAGGAGTTAGGAAGTGCAGTCTTTGTGCAGTTCAGAAAGTGGAGGCCAGTAAAGGTGAGCCAGTTCACCTCAGCCTGGTCAGAGCTGTGCCCCACTAGAGGACGGACTGAGACATCTGTTGAGAGTCTGAGCAAATCGAAGGGCATAGTGGAAGAGAACAGAAAAGTGCCATAGGTATAGAATACCTGCACATTGTTACCGGTCACTGGAGACCGAAGCATCACCATAGCTTCATGCATGGTGGTAGGAAACCCAGAGGCTTACCGGACCTTAGGTAACGGAAAGCAGCCCCTGAAGAGTCAGTACGTAACTGGGGTCAGGGAGAGTGAGAACCTTGAGTCAGTGCACGACAGGAATTGGAACTCAGCTCTCTCAGAAGAAGGCTCCAACCACAAAACTGACCGGGCAGCACAGCTTTGGAATAGCTGGAGTTATAGAGGGAACTACGCTTTACGCTGGTTGTACTCATCATCATTTGAAAGTAAAGGAGGCCCCTAACTTGCTTAGCCGTTGCCTCAAAGCTCATCCTCCATCAACCCCATCAGCCTCCCTGGGACCTGCCTGAACAACTTGAAGTAAAGGTATGGAAAGACGCTGATGTGTGAGACTGTGTTATTTGATTGCATTCCTGCACTACCCCATCATAACCATCGACCTGAGGGAAGAGTCCCACCTGTAGGGGACCCGACATCTAGCTGCCTCACCATCCCCTCAGAGATCTACAGCAGCGCTGGTACAAATTACCAGAGAACTACAGGTGGCGTCACGAACTGTAAATATATCTATCCCCTGTAAATATTCCCCAACATACGCCAGACCGCCAGGGCCACAGACCGAGCCACCGCTACCTGTGACAAACCCCATAGACTTCCATGGGCTCGGCTCTGAGTACCCCATTGCCCTGGTAATCCACAATTGTGGTGGCGGGTCGATACAAAACTTTGGCGTCACGAACAGGATACGAAACTTGCAGCATTGCGAGCCCTGTGTGCCTGTGGAGTGTTTTGGCGAAAAAGACTGTTGCTGTTGTTTGGCGCCAAATACCGCCATATTTGCCGCCAGATTCGCGCCCTAAGGCGCTGGAGAAGAAGGTGGGCGTACCTGAAAGAGCGCGCAGAGTCTTGGACACGCCCCTGGCTCTGACTCAGCGGCAGGTCCTGCAACAGGAAGTGAACGCTCTGACATCAGAGCGCCTGCGACGAAGGTCCTGTTCCCACTGCGGTGCCTGTGAAATAGCAGCGTCTGAAACCGGTAGGCTCCGTTTAACCAAGGGGGCGCTAAGATGTCACAACAACCGGCTGACAGTGCGGCCCCAGCCGGAGTCCCCAATCCCGCACCGTCTGGTATTGTAGCGCCAGATGGGGGCGCAGGCCCTGCACCCAGTCCGGTAGTCCCGATCATGCCACTAACGCTCCCATATATGCCTGGGGCGAAATGGCTTCCCCAGTACAGCGGTGAGCCAGGCACATTAGCAGGCTTCAAGCGGAAGTTATGCAGCATCCTAGAAATGTACTCCATGCCTGAGAGACAAAAAGCTGCTGTGCTAATAGGGCAGCTAACTGGCGCTGCTGAGAGGGAAGTGGAGACCTGGGATACCGTTGATCAGGAGTCGGTACCTGCGATCTTCCTTAAGCTGCATGCCATATTTGAAGACCGCACAGAGACGGATCTCCGGATGGCCTTCTATCACTGTTCACAACAGCCAGGTGACAGCATCCGGGATTACGCTTGCCGACTACAAGGAGCCCTGAGAGCTCTTAAGCAGGTTAATAATTTAAATGCTATTGATGAGAATAAAATGCTGAAAGAACAATTTATACAGGGATTGAGATCCCAAGAGGAACGCAGAACTGTAAACTGGTGGTCCTTAGATCATCCGGATGCTACCTTTGATGCCCTAAAAGACATGGCAATAAAAGGGCTGCGGCCCCTGGGCAAACTTGAGGTGGCAACCCAACATCATCAGGCTGAAGTCACTCTGGAACCGGCAGTAAACCCCTTTTCCCCGTTAGTGGCCGAAGCCAAAGCGCAGGTGACCCCTCCTAGTGAATTGGATTGTCTGCGCTCAGAGGTGCGCCAGCTGACTAAAAATCTGGCTGCTGTAATGAGTGCCCTGCAACTGCGGAAAGAGGAAGAAGGGAAGATCTTGTTAGCAGACTGCCCAGAAGACGTCCCGTGGATGCACCGGAGAAGAAAGAAGACGTCGCCCCCCCGGAGGAGGACAACGCCACCCCCAGGAGCGACCTCTGATCAACACCCTCCTCGTCGAGAGATCATCTGTTACCGATGCAACCGGAAAGGTCATCTGTCTTCACAGTGTCCTTTAAACGGGCAGAACCTGGGTCCGAGGGCCAACACCCAGGAGAATACCCGTCAGGCCCCCTAGACTGGAACCGCAGGTATGTGGGTGGGCGACCCTACCTGTCTATCATCTTAGATGGTATTGCAGTTCCGGCATTGTTAGACACTGGGTCCCAGGTGACCCTAATTCCTGATGCCCTCTATACTAAGTACTGGTCAATGGACAGTCTTAAACCCCCGAGCTCTGACTTTACCGTGTATGCTTCTAATGGTCTTCCTGTAGAAGTACTTGGGACAAAATGTGTAGATGTAAAGGTGGGCAGAGAGGAGTTGAAAGACCAGGGGCTTCTGGTAGTAAAGACTGTAAATGAGGAGAACGGTTTAAATATAATTTTGGGTACTAACATTATCGGTAATTGTTTGGGAGAAGTTGTGTTCTTACTCCAACAGCTCGCTGAGATTGCCCGACCAAGGCAGAGAGGAGTAATCCAAAGAGAGATCCGGGCCCTGGTGTGTCAGCAGCAAGCGAAGCTTACAGACGGCGAAATTGGTAATGTACGGGTCACTGACTCGGATCCTATTGTGATACCCCCAATGAGTGAAATGATCATTTGGTGCAGGGCAGCCATAGGTCTGAGAGGACAGAATTACCAAGCTGTAGTAGAACCCCACCATTCAGAACATAGACCTACACTTATGACTGCTAGGGGAGTAGTAGAAGTGGTGAATGGAAGAGTACCGGTACGGCTTCTCAATTGGGGAGATGATGAGGTAAACTTACCCCGTTATGCAACCATTGCTAAACTACATGCTGTTGATAATAATTCTATTCTCCCGGCTGAGTCCTTAGACTCCTGTCAAATAGCGGAGGACAATGACCCAGCAACTCAGGTGGCGGAATGGTGTCAGCAACTCCATGTTGGGACGGACACCACTCCCGCTCACCAGAAGCAAGGGGTATTACGGGTGGTGCAAGAGTACGCCCAAGTGTTTAGCAAGAATCCACTTGATTTTGGGATAATTAAGGGAGTACAACATCATATCCCTACAGGCAGTCATCCTCCCATCAAAGAGCGGTATAGGCCCATACCTCCAGCTCATTATCAGAAGGCTAAAGAAATGTTGCATGATATGAAGAAAGCCGGGGTGATAAGGGATAGTTGTAGCCCCTGGGCAGCCCCTCTAGTTCTGGTTAAAAAGAAAGATGGTAGTATGAGAATGTGTGTGGATTACAGGCAGGTGAACCGCATAACACACAAGGATGCATACCCGTTACCACGTATAGAGGAATCATTAGCTGCTCTGAAAACGGCTAACTACTTTTCTACCCTTGATCTGACTAGTGGTTACTGGCAAGTGGCTGTGGCTGAGGAGGATCGTGAGAAAACGGCTTTCACCACCCCAATGGGGCTCTGTGAGTTCGACAGAATGCCGTTTGGGCTCAGCAGTGCCCCAGGAACATTTCAGAGAGTGATGGAGAATTGCCTGGGACATCTCAATTTTGAAACCGTGCTGCTATACCTAGACGACGTTATCGTGTATTCCAAGACTTATGAGGACCATCTGAAGCACCTGGCAGAAGTATTTGAGTCCCTGTCCAGGTACGGGATGAAGTTGAAACCCTCAAAATGCCATCTACTCAAACAGAAGGTACAATACTTGGGGCACATCGTCAGTTCGGAAGGAGTAGCGCCGGACCCAGAGAAAGTCACTGCCATCCAGAAGTGGCCGGAGCCGAAGAACCTCAAGGAAGTGCGACAGTTTCTGGGACTAACGGGTTACTACAGAAGGTTCGTGAAAGATTACACGAAAAAGGCAGCCCCTTTACAGGACCTCCTAGTGGGACAATCCCTAAAGAGCAGAAACCCTCCCTTTAATTGGGGTAAAGAACAGGCTGAAGCATTTCAAAAGATGAAAGAGATCCTTACAGGAGATGAGGTCTTGACGTATCCTGATTACAACCAACCGTTCCTGCTGTACACCGATGCAAGTAATGAAGGTTTAGGAGCAGTTCTCAGTCAGAAGCAGAATGGCCAAGAAAAAGTCATCGCTTATGCTAGCAGAAAACTCAGGCCAACGGAGAGAAATCCGGAAAATTATAGCAGCTTCAAGCTGGAGTTTCTGGCGCTGGTCTGGGCCATTACTGAAAGATTTAAGCATTATCTGGCCTCTAATCAGTTCACTGCGTTTACAGATAACAACCCATTAACGCACCTGGAAACTGCCAAGCTGGGTGCCATGGAGCAGCGATGGATGGCTCGGTTGTCCAATTACCAGTTTACTATCAAGTACCGGGCAGGTCGAAAGAATGCTAATGCCGACGCATTGTCCCGAATGCCGCATGACTCTGACACGGAAGAAGAATCGGACGACCTGGAAGAAATTGAGCTACCTGCGTTCCATCGAAATGGGGTAGTCCACGAGCATCGAGTCTACAGAAAGCAGTATGGTGCAACGTTAAATCCTTTACCCCATCACAGCTGGAAAGAGACTCAGGACAGCGATCCAGTGGTCAGCCGTATCAAGGAGTTGTTAAGACAGGAAGGTTCCTCCTTGGAAAAAGATGCACCTATGTCAGCAAAGCTCCTGTGGAACGAGAGAAGCAGGTTGTTCCTATACCGTGAGAAGTTGTGCAGGAGATACGTCAACCCCAGGACCCACGAGATGGTCTGGCAGATAGTGGTCCCCAAGGCAGACGTCCAAATGGTGTTGGAAGCATACCATGATCAAGCAGGACACTTTGGCTGGAGAAAGCTGGAGACCCTGTTGAGGTGCCGGTTCTACTGGGTAGGGATGCGCAGCTCCATTGAGAGGTGGTGTCGGAACTGTGGACCCTGCGGTCTCAGAAGAAAGGACTACGGTAGTCAGAAGGCACCCCTGCAACCTATCCGGACGACTCGTCCCCTGGAGATTGTGGCCCTGGACCACGTCAAATTGTCGCCAAGTAGATCTGGATACTCATACGCCTTGACCATGGTGGACCATTACTCTAGATTTCTGGTGGTTGTTCCAGTTAAGGACCAGACAGCAGTGACGGCAGCGAAAACCTTTCAAGCAAGCTTCTGCAGACCGCATGGGTATCCGGAGCAAGTATTAACCGATCAAGGACCTGCTTTCGAAGCCGATCTATTCAAGGAGTTCTGTCACATGTATGGGTGTAAGAAAATTAGAACAACACCATACCATCCCCAAACCAACGGTCTTTGCGAGAAAATGAACCATATTGTCCTTGATTTGTTGAGATCCATACCGTTGGAAGACAGGAATCGATGGCCGGACTTACTACCTGATTTGGTTGACTTGTATAACCATATACCTGTAAGTTCCACTAACTGCACTCCAGCCTATCTTATGAGAGCAAGGCCCGTAAGACTACCAATGGATTTAGAACTTGGAGTAGTAGAACCGGAGGCAGACGACGCCATTGAAAATTGGGACACAAATCGGCAAGAGCAGTACAGAAGAGTGCAAATCTGTGTGGAGGAAAGTCTCAACAAGGCACGGGAGAAACAGGAAGATATTTACAACAGAAATGCTCCTGCCAAGCCTTTGATGCCTGGAGAAGTGGTATTAAAAAGGAAAAGGAAAATGCACAAATTGGATAACCAGTGGGAACAAGAACCCTACGTTGTACAAGATTCTAAATATGACAACAGAAAAGTTTGTATCATCAGTAAGGACGGAGGAAGAACAATAACCACTGTGTCCAGAGACCATTTGAAATTGTGTACAGAACCCTTAAAGCGTTGTGAAAAGAACCCTGTCATCAATCAAGAAGAAAGGAAGGAAGAGGTCATACACACGGATCTGGGAGATTTTCCTGCGGATTGGCCCAGACTGGGAGATGCTGTAATAATTCCAGTGTTGCAGTTTTATCAGCCACCAGAGGAAGTTCTACCTCCAGTTATGCCCGTGGTACCAGTTGAGCCAGTTCAGGAGTTACCCATTCCAGCAACACCTCAACCTACGGAATCTCAAGAAGGATCATCTGAAGCAGCGCCCCATACTATGGGATCCCCTGGTGAAGCTGACTCACACCGCCCAGCCATCAGTACGCTTGCCAGATCCATAGAAAGATTGAGGCAGTTCTATAGTTTGCCGTTACGCAGTGCAGACAGATCACAACTTAATATACCTGAAGCTACTCCACGTAGATCAGAGCGAATCACAAAAGGGAAGATACCCATTCGATACCAGCAGTAATTATAACAAATTAATGTGAATATTGTAAAAAGTATATATATATATGTGTCTTTTCCTTATGGTGTCTTATAATGGACTCAGAGGCTGAGGACTGTGCCAGCCCAGAACTTATCTTGTAAATAGTTGCACTAAGGTGCCTTTTAATGGTTTCACACGAAGCCTTGACTTACCTCTGAACATAAAACCCGTGTGGTGTGGCACTGAGTGAGGTCTGCATTCGGATGTCCTGCAGCCCACCCAGGACCCACGTTGAAGGTTTGGTGCGGGTCCTTCACAAGAATATTGTCGTTTATTTATGAACATGTTTATTTAATATTTCGTATTTTTCTATATTCAATGTGTTGTTAGCAACGTTCAAGACATCCTTACCTCCCGGATGGGACGAATTAATGTTTAATGTTGATGTTTAATGCATAAACAAAATTGTCTCTTTGTATTTCACAGCCCGGGAGTGCTGTCGTTTACCATGGGGGATTGTGTAGCCCTGGTACACAATACCAGGAGGATGAGTGGAGAGGTAACGGTTAAGGGCTCTCCATGATATCACGTACACTTCGGACACACCCAGCAGGGGTGTGAAGGGGAGTGCTGAGTAGTCTGAGTAGAGTTCAGTCAGTGACTCGAAGGAGTTAGGAAGTGCAGTCTTTGTGCAGTTCAGAAAGTGGAGGCCAGTAAAGGTGAGCCAGTTCACCTCAGCCTGGTCAGAGCTGTGCCCCACTAGAGGACGGACTGAGACATCTGTTGAGAGTCTGAGCAAATCGAAGGGCATAGTGGAAGAGAACAGAAAAGTGCCATAGGTATAGAATACCTGCACATTGTTACCGGTCACTGGAGACCGAAGCATCACCATAGCTTCATGCATGGTGGTAGGAAACCCAGAGGCTTACCGGACCTTAGGTAACGGAAAGCAGCCCCTGAAGAGTCAGTACGTAACTGGGGTCAGGGAGAGTGAGAACCTTGAGTCAGTGCACGACAGGAATTGGAACTCAGCTCTCTCAGAAGAAGGCTCCAACCACAAAACTGACCGGGCAGCACAGCTTTGGAATAGCTGGAGTTATAGAGGGAACTACGCTTTACGCTGGTTGTACTCATCATCATTTGAAAGTAAAGGAGGCCCTAACTTGCTTAGCCGTTGCCTCAAAGCTCATCCTCCATCAACCCCATCAGCCTCCCTGGGACCTGCCTGAACAACTTGAAGTAAAGGTATGGAAAGACGCTGATGTGTGAGACTGTGTTATTTGATTGCATTCCTGCACTACCCCATCATAACCATCGACCTGAGGGAAGAGTCCCACCTGTAGGGGACCCGACATCTAGCTGCCTCACCATCCCCTCAGAGATCTACAGCAGCGCTGGTACAAATTACCAGAGAACTACAGGTGGCGTCACGAACTGTAAATATATCTATCCCCTGTAAATATTCCCCCAACATACGCCAGACCGCCAGGGCCACAGACCGAGCCACCGCTACCTGTGACAAACCCCATAGACTTCCATGGGCTCGGCTCTGAGTACCCCATTGCCCTGGTAATCCACAATTGTGGTGGCGGGTCGATACACTTCCACTCTGGCATACACAGGCTATACTTTCCCTCTTTGAGATTGTGGGTACGTTTAGAGCAGCTAGGAACAAACTTATTAAATTTGAAAATTAATAAACGGTACAAAACAAGTACAGTGCTTACAAAAAAATGAAGTAAGCAGACATGCACATCATGCAAAAACCAGCACAAAAATTAAAGTGCTGAAATACATTTAAAAATGGAATCTGTGAGTTCATCTGGTGGAGATTGCCGTGGAGATTTGGAAAGATCTACAATGCACCTTGTATCTACTTGGTGTAACAATGAATTTTAACAATGAGATATTATAAAGGGTTTTGAGAGAGGAAGGTCTTGTAAAATAAAGGGTCAGATGTGAGTAGTTTGACTAATTGTATGAAAGATGCAAGGACATGATTTTAATATGTCATACTTTCCCACAGGATAATTTTAGTTGATTAATATGAGCTCCGTGTTTCTGAGCTTACTTCCACCATCCAATGCACACCAAAGATGACTAATATATCCATAATATTTGGGTTAATATTGCATCAGAAACTGTCAGCTACTCTCTAAAAATCAAAATCACCAAGAATCCTCCTATGTGAAGATTCATTGATTTAACTGATCCATAATAGCCCTGTATTCGGTATAAAGAACATGATCGCACAGACGGCGTTCTGCTTCCCGCAATTGCGCTTTTCATATTACCCCCGCACATGCGCAGTGTTCTTTGCCCAACAGTGGGCAAAGCATAAAATCATTACAGCGCATGCGCAACTCTTTCCTTGCCCCGGAAATGACTGCTTTCCTTGGACGACTTCCGGGGCAAGGAAAGTGAATGACAATAGTTGCGCATGTGCTGTAATGATTTTATGCTTTGCCCACTGTTGGGCAAAGCACACTGCGCATGCGCGGGGGTAATTTGAAAAGCGCAATCGCCGGAAGCAGAACGCCGTCTGCGATTCACAGACGGCCATACGCAAGAGATGCAGAGGAGCAGGGGGGGTGAGAAGAGAAAAAACGCCACCCTCTGGACCGGACCGCCCTGATTTACAGAAAAGAATCCCAACTTTACAAAGGTATTTTGCTATCAAAACGGGGGTATCAGGATATAAGCTACATACCGATAGCTTGCTTATGGGACGCACTATTCAGTCATATCTTTAGCTGATATGACTAAAATGGGGTGACAGATTCCCTTTAAAGTGAGTAATGACTATGTTTGTTTAGAAACTACAGAATGATGACAATAATTGATTGGTATATAAATAACACTTGATGTATGAACTGTAAATACACCCCTGGAAGTAGAAACTCTACAGCAGCATACAGATTCAGAGTGATTGTGCGTACTTCTGTAGGGGGCCCTTATGTGCACCATTGGAATGTGCCATAAAGCCTGACTTGGTATTTGAAAGTTTGTGACCTCTTCAGAATTTTCCATTTTACTGTATAAGTTTGACATAAAACTAAATCATATTTTCACAAAAGTCCTAACAGAACAGAAGATAAAAACAATAAAAACGGACAGAGTCTGGTATTTGAGTTAGTTTTTCTCAATATAAAAAATATCTAATCACATGTTTGTGAGAAGCATGTGAACCGTTAAAATAGCAGATACCATAATTTGAAGGTGACATTAGAGTCCAGTGTTTACCTGCAAGATATCTCTATAAGGGCTCGCTCCCACTTGCCAGTAAGTAGGACTAATGCAATCTGATTAAAAATTTTAATCATATGGTTCTGTCCTCAGTTGCGTTTTTTTTTCTTGCGATGAAAAAAAAAATCGCAGCATGCTGCGATTGTATGCTAAATTCGGTTTGCATGTGTGTAGCCCTGGTACACAATACCAGGAGGATGAGTGGAGAGGTAAAGGTTAAGTGTTCTTCATGTCATCATGTACCTTCGAACACGCCCAGTAGGGGTGTGGAAGGGAGTGTCAGTCGGAGAGTCAGTGTCCAGACTTAGGAGAGACAAGACGTCTTAGGGACTCTGCTCTATCTTCAGCTTCAAATTGTGGAGTCTAGTATAGGTACTTTAACGTACCCGAGCCTAGTCAAAGCTGTGCCCCACTGGAAACAGGCTGAAATATCTCCTGAGAACTGAGCAAGTCGAAGGGCAAAAGTGGAAGAAAGCAAGGAAGTGCTATAGGTGAAGAATACCTGCACGAATCTACCGGTTACTGGGGACCGAAGGATCATCTTTGTTTCAAGCAAGGTGAAAGATAACCAGAAATCTACCGGACCCTAGGTCGCGGCGGATAAGCCCTTATAGTCAGTACGTAACTGGGGTCAGAGGGAAGTGAGGACCGTGAGTCAGTGCACGACAATATAGGAAATCATCTTTCTCACAAAAAGGCTCCAACCACAACACTGATCGGGCAGAACAGCTAAAGGTTAGCTGGAATTATAGAGAGGACTACGCTTCATGCTGGTCGTACTCAGCTTCATTGGAGTTAAAGGAGGCCCCTAACTTGCTTAACCGTTTGCCTCAAAGCTCATCCTCCATCAACCCCATCAGCCTCCCTGGGACCTGCTTTACCATTCTGCAAGTAAAGGTATGGAAAGACTTTGACTGTGTGAGACTGAGTTATTACTGCATGCCTGCACAATCCCTACCTAACTACCGACCTGAGGGAAGAGTCCCACCTGTAGGGGACCCGACATCTAGCTGCCTCACCATCCCCTCAGAGATCTACAGCAGCGCTGGTTCTAATTACCAGAATACTACAGGTGGCGTCACGAACTGTACATAAATCAATCCCCTGTAAATATATCCCCAACAACATACGCCAGACCGCCAGGGCCACAGACCGAGCCACAGCTACCTGTGACAAAATCCCCATAGACTTCTACGGGCTCGGCTCTGAGTACCCCATTGCCCTGGTAACCCACAATTGTGGTGGCGGGTCGACACAACGTTTTGGCGTCACGAACAGGATACGAAACTTGCAGCATTGCGAGCCCTGTGTGCCTGTGGAGTGTTTTTGTGAAAAAGGACTGTTTGCACTTTTGGCGCTAAAATCCGCCATTTTGCCGCCATATTCGCGCCCTCAGGCGCTGGAGAAGAAGGTGGGCGGACCTGAAAAAGCGCGCTGTTGCTTGGACACGCCCCCAACCTGCACCCCAAACTGCATAGCAATCTGCGTCGCAAACCGCATCGCAAACCGCATCGCAAACTGCATAGCAATCTGCATCGCAAACCGCATAGCGAACTGCATAGCAATCTGCATCGCAAACCGCATAGCAAACTGCATAGCAATCTGCATCGCAAACCGCATCGCAATCCGCATAGCAAACTGCATCACAATCTGCATTGCAATCCGCATAGCAAATTGCATCGCAAAATAGAGCGGCAGGTCCTGTAACAGGAAGTAAACGCTCTGACATCAGAGCGCCTGCGACGAAGGTCCTATTCCCACTGCGGTGCCTGTGAAGAAGCAGCATCTGAAACCGGTAGGCTCCGTTTAACCAAGGGGAGCAAGGATGTCACAACAACAGGCTGACAGTGCGGCCCCGGCCGGAGGGCTTAACCCCGCACCGTCTGGTATTGTAGCGCCAGATGGAGGCGCAGGCCCAGCACCTAGTCCGGTAGTCCCGATCATGCCACTAACGCTCCCATATATGCCTGGGGCGAAATGGCTTCCCCAGTACAGCGGTGAGCCAGGCACATTATCAGGCTTCAAGCGGAAGTTAAGCAGCCTATTGGAAATGTACTCCATGCCTGAGAAACAAAAAGCTGCTGTGTTAATAGGGCAGTTAACTGGCGCTGCTGAGAGGGAAGTGGAGACTTGGGATACCGTTGATCTGGAGTCGGTACCTGCGATTTTCCTTAAACTAAATGCCATATTTGAAGACCGCACAGAAACGGATCTCCGGATGGCCTTCTATCACTGTTCACAACAGCCAGGTGACAGCATCCGGGACTATGCTTGCCGATTGCAAGGAGCCCTGAAAGCACTCAAGCAAATTAACAATTTAAATGCTCTCCATGAGAATAAAATGTTGAAAGAACAGTTTATACAGGGATTGAGATCCCCAGAGGAACGCAGAACTGTAAATTGGTGGTCCTTAGATCATCCGGATGCTACCTTTGATGCCCTAAAGGACATGGCAATAAAAGGGCTGCGGCCCCTGGGCAAACCTGAGGTGGCCACCCAACATCATCAGGGTGAAGTCACTCCGGAACCGGCAGTGACCCCCTGTTCCCCGCTAGTGGCTGAAGCCAAAGCGCAGGTGACATCTCCTAGTGAATTGGACTGTCTGCGCTCAGAGGTGCGCCAGCTGACTAAAAATCTGGCTGCTGTTATGAGTGCCCTGCAACTGCGGAAAGAAGAGGAAGGAAAAATCTTGCTAGCGGACTGCCCAGAAGACGTTCCGTGGATGCACCGGAGAAGAAAGAAGACGTCGCCCCCCCGGAGGAGGACAACGCCACCCCCAGGAGCAACCTCTGATCAACACCCTTCTCGTCGAGAGATCGTCTGTTTTCGCTGCAACCGAAAAGGTCATTTGTCTCCACAGTGTCCTTTAAACGGGCAGAACCTGGGTCCAAGGGCCAACACCCAGGAGAATACCCGCCAGGCCCCCTAGACTGGAACCGCAGGTATGTGGGCGGGCGACCCTACCTGTCCATTATTTTGGATGGGATTGCTGTTCCAGCATTGTTAGACACTGGGTCCCAGGTGACCCTAATACCTGATGCTCTATATACCAAGTACTGGTCAATGGACGATCTTAAACCCCGAGCCTTGACTTTACCGTGTATGCTTCTAATGGTCTTCCTGTAGAAGTACTTGGAACAAAATGTGTAGATGTAAAGGTGGGAAGAGAGGAGTTGAAAGACCAGGGACTTCTGGTAGTGAAGACTGTAAATGAGGAGAATGGTCTAAATATAATATTGGGTACTAATGTTATTGGTAATTGTTTGGAAGAAGTAGTGTTCTTGCTCCAACAGCTCGCTGAGATTGCCCGACCAAGGCAGAGAGGAGTCATCCAAAGAGAGATCCGGGCCCTGGTGTGTCAGCAACAAGCGAAGCTTACCGACGGCGAAATTGGTAATGTACGGGTCACTGACTCGAATCCTATTGTGATACCCCCAATGAGTGAAATGATCATTTGGTGCAGGGCAGCCATAGGTCTGAGAGGACAGAATTACCAAGCTGTAGTAGAACCCCACCATTCCGAACATAGACCTACACTTATGACTGCTAGAGGAGTAGTAGAAGTGGTGAATGGGAGAGTACCTGTACGGCTTCTCAATTGGGGAGATGATGAGGTAAATTTACCCCGTTATGCAACCATTGCTAAACTTCATGCTGTCGACAATAATTCCATTCTCCCGGCTGAGTCCTTAGACTCCTGTCAAATAGAGGAGGACAATGACCCAGCAACTCAGGTGGCGGAATGGTGTCAGCAGCTCCATGTTGGGACGGACACCACTCCCGCTCACCAGAAGCAAGGGGTATTACGGGTGGTGCAAGAGTACGCCCAAGTGTTTAGCAAAAACCCACTTGATTTTGGGACAATTAAGGGCGTACAACATCATATCCCTACAGGCAGTCATCCTCCCATCAAAGAGCGGTATAGGCCCATACCTCCAGCTCATTATCAGAAGGCTAAAGAAATGTTGAATGATATGAAGAAAGCTGGGGTGATAAGGGATAGTTGTAGTCCCTGGGCAGCCCCTCTAGTTTTGGTTAAAAAGAAAGATGGTAGTATGAGAATGTGTGTGGATTACAGGCAGGTGAACCGCATAACACACAAGGATGCATACCCGCTACCACGTATAGAGGAATCATTAGCTGCTCTGAAAACGGCTAACTACTTTTCTACCCTTGATCTGACTAGTGGTTACTGGCAAGTGGCTGTGGCTGAGGAGGATCGTGAGAAAACGGCTTTCACCACCCCAATGGGGCTCTGTGAGTTCGACAGAATGCCGTTTGGACTCAGTAGTGCCCCAGGAACATTTCAGAGAGTGATGGAAAACTGTCTGGGACATCTCAATTTTGAAACCGTGTTGCTATACCTAGATGACGTTATCGTGTATTCCAAGACATATGAGGACCATCTGAAGCACCTGGCAGAAGTGTTTGAGTCCCTGTCCAGGTACGGGATGAAGTTGAAACCCTCAAAATGCCATCTACTCAAGCAGAAGGTACAATACTTGGGGCACATCGTCAGTTCGGAAGGAGTAGCGCCGGACCCAGAGAAAGTCACTGCCATCCAGAAGTGGCCGGAGCCGAAGAACCTTAAGGAAGTGCGACAGTTCCTGGGACTAACGGGTTACTACAGGAGATTCGTGAAAGATTACACGAAGAAGGCAGCTCCTTTACAGGACCTCCTGGTAGGACAATCCTTAAAGAGCAGAAACCCTCCCTTTAATTGGGGTAAAGAACAGGCTGAAGCATTCCAAAAGATGAAAGAGATCCTTACAGGTGATGAGATCTTAACCTATCCTGATTACAGCCAACCGTTCCTGTTGTACACCGACGCCAGTAATGAAGGGTTGGGAGCCGTTCTCAGTCAGAAGCAGAATGGACAAGAAAAAGTCATCGCATATGCTAGCAGAAAACTCAGGCCAACTGAAAGGAATCCGGAAAAATTATAGCAGCTTCAAGCTAGAGTTTCTGGCGCTGGTCTGGGCCATTACTGAAAGATTTAAGCACTATCTGGCCTCCAATAAGTTCACGGCGTACACAGACAACAACCCATTAACGCACCTGGAAACCGCCAAGCTGGGTGCCATGGAGCAGCGATGGATGGCTCGGTTGTCCAATTACCAGTTTACTATCAAGTACCGGGCAGGTCGAAAGAATGCTAATGCTGATGCGTTATCCCGAATGCCGCACGACTCTGATACGGAAGAAGAATCGGACGACCTGGAAGAAATTGAGCTACCCGCGTTCCATCGAAATGGGGTAGTCCACGAGCATCAAGTCCACAGAAAGCAAAATGGTGCAACATTAAATCCTTTACCCCATCACAGCTGGAAAGAGACTCAGGACAGTGATCCAGTGGTCAGCCACATCAAGGAGTTGTTAAAGCAAGAAGGCTCCTCTTTGGAAAAGGATGCACCTATGCCCGCCAAGCTCCTGTGGAACGAGAGAAGCAGGTTGTTCCTGTACCGTGAGAAGTTGTGCAGAAGATACGTCAACCCCAGAACCCATGAAATGGTCTGGCAAATCGTGGTCCCCAAGACAGACGTCCCAATGGTGTTGGAAGCATACCACGATCAAGCAGGACACTTTGGCTGGAGGAAGCTGGAGACCCTGTTGAGATGCCGGTTCTACTGGGTAGGGATGCGCAGCTCCATCGAGAGGTGGTGTCGGAACTGTGGACCCTGTGGTCTCAGAAGAAAGGACTACGGAAGTCAGAAGGCCCCCCTGCAACCTATCCGGACGACTCGTCCCTGGAGATTGTGGCCCTGGACCACGTCAAACTGTCGCCAAGTAGATCTGGATACTCATACGCCTTGACCATGGTGGACCATTACTCCAGATTTCTGGTAGTCGTTCCAGTGAAAGACCAGACTGCAGTGACGGCAGCGAAGACCTTTCAAGCAAGCTTCTGCAGACCGCATGGGTATCCCGAGCAAGTCTTAACCGATCAGGGACCTGCTTTTGAAGCCGATTTATTCAAGGAATTCTGTCATATGTACGGGTGCAAGAAAATAAGAACAACACCATATCACCCTCAAACCAACGGTCTCTGCGAAAAAATGAACCATATTGTCCTTGACTTGTTGAGATCCATACCGTTGGAAGACAGGAATCGATGGCCGGATTTACTGCCTGATTTGGTTGATTTGTATAATCATATACCTGTAAGCTCAACTAACTGCACTCCAGCCTATCTGATGAGAGCAAGGCCTGGAAAACTACCAATGGATCTAGAACTTGGAGTGGTAGAACCGGAGGCAGACGACGCTGTTGAGAACTGGGACGTCAATCGGCAAGAGCAATACAGAAGAGTACAAATCTGTGTGGAGGAAAGTCTCAATAAGGCACGGGAGAAACAGGAAGATGTTTACAACCGAAATGCTCCTGCCAAGCCTTTGATGCCTGGAGAGGTAGTATTAAAAAGAAAGAGGAAAATGCATAAACTGGATAATCAGTGGGAGCAAGAACCCTACGTCATACAAGATTCTAAGTACGACAACGGAAAAGTTTGTGTCGTCAGTAAAGACGGAGGAAAAACAATAACCACTGTGTCCAGAGATCATTTGAAGTTGTGTCCGGAACCCTTGAAACGTTGCGACAAGAACCCTGTCTTCAATCAAAGAGAGAAAAAGGAAGAGGTTATACACACAGATCTGGGAGATTTTCCTGCGGATTGGCCCCGACTGGGAGATGCTGTGATAATTCCAGTGTTGCAGTTTTATCAGCCACAAGAGGAAGTTTTACCTCCAGTTGTGCCTGTGGTGCCAGTTGAACCCGCTCAGGAGTTACCCCTTCCAGCCACACCTCAACCTGTAGAACCTCAAGATGGATCATCTGAAGCAGCGCCCCATACTATGGGATCTCCTGGTGAAGCTGACTCACACCGCCCAGCCATCAGTACGCTTGCCAGATCCATGGAAAGATTAAGGCAGTTCTATGGTTTACCGTTTCATAGTGCAGACAGATCGCAAATTGATTTACCTGAAACTACACCACGTAGATCAGAGAGAATCACAAAAGGGAAATTACCCATTAGATATCAGCAGTAGTTAAAACGAACTGATGTAAATATATTGTGAAAAGTCTATATATATAAATGTGTTTTTCCCTATTAAGCTTCGTTTACAATGGACTCAGAGGCTGAGGACTGAGCCAGCCCAAAAACTGTATCCTGTAAATAGTTGCACTAAAGTGCCTTCTTAATGGTTTCACATGAAACCTTGACTCACCTCTGAACCAAAAACCCGTGTGGTGTGGCACTGAGTGAGGTCTGCATTTGGATGTCCTGCAGCCCACCCAGGACCCACGTTGAAGGTTTGGTGCGGGTCCTTCACAAGTATCTTGTAAATTTATTTATTGAATGTTATTTGATACTATTTGTATTTTTCTATAAAGTTTGTAACGTTTAAAGTAGTCTTACCTCCCGGATGGGAAGATGTTATTGTTCCAAATGTTATTGCATAAACAAAATGTCTTTTGTATTCCACAGCCCGGGAGTGCTGTCGTTTACCATGGGGGAATGTGTAGCCCTGGTACACAATACCAGGAGGATGAGTGGAGAGGTAAAGGTTAAGTGTTCTTCATGTCATCATGTACCTTCGAACACGCCCAGTAGGGGTGTGGAAGGGAGTGTCAGTCGGAGAGTCAGTGTCCAGACTTAGGAGAGACAAGACGTCTTAGGGACTCTGCTCTATCTTCAGCTTCAAATTGTGGAGTCTAGTATAGGTACTTTAACGTACCCGAGCCTAGTCAAAGCTGTGCCCCACTGGAAACAGGCTGAAATATCTCCTGAGAACTGAGCAAGTCGAAGGGCAAAAGTGGAAGAAAGCAAGGAAGTGCTATAGGTGAAGAATACCTGCACGAATCTACCGGTTACTGGGGACCGAAGGATCATCTTTGTTTCAAGCAAGGTGAAAGATAACCAGAAATCTACCGGACCCTAGGTCGCGGCGGATAAGCCCTTATAGTCAGTACGTAACTGGGGTCAGAGGGAAGTGAGGACCGTGAGTCAGTGCACGACAATATAGGAAATCATCTTTCTCACAAAAAGGCTCCAACCACAACACTGATCGGGCAGAACAGCTAAAGGTTAGCTGGAATTATAGAGAGGACTACGCTTCATGCTGGTCGTACTCAGCTTCATTGGAGTTAAAGGAGGCCCCTAACTTGCTTAACCGTTTGCCTCAAAGCTCATCCTCCATCAACCCCATCAGCCTCCCTGGGACCTGCTTTACCATTCTGCAAGTAAAGGTATGGAAAGACTTTGACTGTGTGAGACTGAGTTATTACTGCATGCCTGCACAATCCCTACCTAACTACCGACCTGAGGGAAGAGTCCCACCTGTAGGGGACCCGACATCTAGCTGCCTCACCATCCCCTCAGAGATCTACAGCAGCGCTGGTTCTAATTACCAGAATACTACAGGTGGCGTCACGAACTGTACATAAATCAATCCCCTGTAAATATATCCCCAACAACATACGCCAGACCGCCAGGGCCACAGACCGAGCCACAGCTACCTGTGACAAAATCCCCATAGACTTCTACGGGCTCGGCTCTGAGTACCCCATTGCCCTGGTAACCCACAATTGTGGTGGCGGGTCGACACACATGCACCCATACATGAAACATCGCATTGCACTCAGTAAGCACCTAAGTGCAGTGCGATTCCCGCCGGCAGCAGAGGAGATGTAGAAATTAATTTCTTCTCCTCCGCAGCTGTGCTGTGATCCTCTCCTGCGAGAGGAGTGGAGCACTGAGGGATCACAGAGCTCTGACACTCGGCTCATGCTCGCAGCAGAGCATCAGCTGAGTGTCATTAGCATATCGCATCCAATGCTCTCACATCGGGCGTGATTCTCTAGTGGGACCCAGCCTAATACCTGTGACAGCATCTCTGCAGAGACACCAAGATACTCACCGACCCGGTTGCTCTCCTGCTTCCTCCGCTGCCCATGTGCATCAGGGTTGGTGCGCGCCTTACAGTTCCTCTGGAGCATGCTAAGTACACTGCTGTCACACACTAAAAGATGCTTTTTTTTGTTGCAAAGACTAGTTTTTTGCATCATCATATTTTGAGAGCTTTAATTTTTCCATATTTTGGCCCACAGAGTCATGTGAGGACTTGTTTTTTGCGGGACAAGTTGATGTTTTTATTGGTACCATTTTCAGACACATGACATTGTTTGATCGCTTTCCAATTTTGGGAGGCAGAATGAACAAAAACCTGCAATTCAGGATTTTTTTTCTTGGGGGGTTATATCATACCGCATGTGGTAAAATTGATAAGGTAGTTTTATTCTTTGGATCAGTACTATTACAGTGATACCTCATTTATATTTTTTTTATGTTTTGGCACTTTTACACAATAAAACTATTTTATAGAAAAAATAATTATTGTTGTATTGCTTTATTCTGAGAGCTATAACTTTTTTATTTTTCCGCTGGTAGAGCTGTCTGGCAGCTTGTTTTTTTGCGAAACAAGAAACATTTTCAGCAGTACCATTTTTATTTATATCCGTCTTTTTGATCGCGTTTTATTCCACTTTTGTTCGGCGGTATAATGATAAAGGATTGTTTTTTGCCTTGTTTTATATTTTTTATGGTGTTCACTTAAAGGGTTAACTAGTGGGACAGTTTTATAGGTCGGGTCGTTGCGGACGCGGCGATACCAAATACGTGTACTTTTATTGTTTATATTTTTTTCATTGAAATATTTATTTGAGAGTACAATATCTTTTGACTTTTTTATTATTATTTTTGGATTTTTTAAAAATATTATTACAATTATTTTAAAAATGTTGTTACTTTTTTTTTTAACTTTTTTACTTTGCCCACTATGGGACTATCATTTTTTGCAGGCTTATCGCTTGCATAGCATGGGGATGCAGCAGCATCCCTATGCTATGCAAACTGTTAACTCTGCACTGACAGATAAAGTTGCTGATCATGCTCTGAGCATGATCTTGCAACTTTCCTAGCTCTGGTGACCCGGATGTCGTCATGATGATATTGGATCACCATGGCAAAGATCAGGAGGCAGGGTCTCCAATCCAAGGGCAGAGGGGCTGTCATCCCTCTGCCAGCTCCCAGAATGCTGCGATCGAGTTCAATCGCAATATTTTGGGTTTAAAGTACCGGAGTGGTGCCGGACCGCTCCTGGCACTTAGTGCTGGGTGGCAGCTGTTGGAATCAGCTAACACTCGGTGGCAATTGAGCACGCACAGCCTGTGTACAAGCATGATTGCCTGGAAGTAGTAGTACGTCCCGCGTCAAAAAGGCACAGGGGCGCATTGTTACTGACTATGTCGGAAAAGCGACATAATATATTATATATTTTTTTAAATCAAATACTTGGACTGGCAAGTTTTTTTTTTTCAGAGACCTTTAATTACATGTTAGAGATATGTCTTGTAAATAAGTCAAGAGAATTGTCCAAATTACCAAATCGGACCTCTCCCTCTTTGGGAGAATAATGACAATTAAAACATTTATTCTTCCCAAAATTCTCTATCTCTTTAGAACCATTCCCTTGACATTCTCATTTAAATTCATAGACAAAATTCAAGGAATGATAAACTCATTTGTTTGGAACGGCAAGAAGGCCAGGATATCTCGAGATATTCTATGCAAACACAGAGATAATGGGGGCAGGCCTACCTAATATTCAGGCATGCTATTTAGCCTTACTAATCAAACAAAGTTGGTATTGGTTTGATGGGAGGTCCACACCCAGCCTGGTTGCAAATGGAGAGGGTCATCATCGATCCTTCTTCTCTCCAAGATACTTTTTTTTAGTTTTTTTGCTCTATAAGTCACCTAGGGATCCTGCCCATCCCATTATTAAAACTATAATTCAAGCATGGAGGACGCTTGTAAAATCCCCAAGGAAGAATCTAAATAGAAACGAACA
Source organism: Oophaga sylvatica (assembly GCA_033576555.1). Taxonomy (NCBI): domain Eukaryota; kingdom Metazoa; phylum Chordata; class Amphibia; order Anura; family Dendrobatidae; genus Oophaga; species Oophaga sylvatica. The sequence goes on from JARQOD010000002.1 coordinate 585,155,928, forward strand.
GGTTCTGAGATTCCCGCTGCATCTATTAAATAAGATTTTTAAATCCCCACTAACAGACTCTTGGTCTAAAGCCGCATCAAACATATAGGAGACGTTTTTAACGGATCTCAATTTCTTTCTTTTAGCGAGATTAAATCTAAGTTTAAAATTCCTTCCTCTGAACTGATACCTTTTATAACTTTTATAGGACTGCATCCTTAAATTACTAAGCAGTAAATATATTAACTTGGATCTTCTCTATTCACTACTGTGTAACATTAAAAATAAGAATATTTGGTGTCTCAACAACTTATATAGATATTTTAACAAAGACCATGTGGATTCCAAAAACATCTACATGGGAAGATGGGAGTCTGACCTTAATGTGACTTTGCGGGCTGTGTTATGTTACGGTAGCTGAGGAGTGCAGGTAAAAAAGGCAATACACCAGAGCAGTTGGAATCTATGAGATTGCAGTACCCTGACTAACCACCACAACTAGAGGCAGCCGTGGAGCGTTCCTACGATGGTCCTAGACGCCTCGTCACAGCCTGAGAAACTAACTACACCTAAAGATAGAAATAGGAAAGCTATCTGCCCCGGAGCAGAACCCCAAAGATAATAGAAAGCCCCCAAACATGTAATGGCGGTTAGACAAGAGGAAATACTGACACAGAAAGAAAATAGTATGAGCAAACGCTGGGGCCCAAACTATCTAAATAGAAAAGGACAGGAAGGGTACTTACTGCAATCCCAGAAAACCCTGAAAAACACCAACATACTAATTTCAAAATCACCTGAGATCACACGACCTCTACCACCTAAATTAGTTCTCTGGTGTAACAAAAACAGCAGCCACTGAAAAAACTGCAAAAAGCAAAAGTACAAAACACAGTGGCTGGACTAAACTGAGAGGGCAAAAAGCCCCCGGAGGGGACCCAGAAGGCCCCCACAGAAGTGCAGGACAAAATGCAAAAATATAGCAAAAACACAAAATAAGAAATTGTCTTATCTGATAGCAGGAGATGCAGACACGACACAGCAGGCTACAAGGGAAACTGGAAAGAAGGATTCAGACCAGAACAATTGATCACCGGCAACCCTGATGGGAAAATGATTCCCTTAAATAAGACCAATCAGTAACACCTGATTCCCAATCCTCACTAGCACCGCTTGTAACCACCAGAGGGAGCCTCTGCTCAGAACTCATCTCAAACCCATTCACAACAGTACCCCCCCCTTGAGGAGGGGTCACCGAACCCTCATTTGAGCAACCAGGTCGGTCAGGATGAGTTCTATGATACGCACGGATAAGTCTCCTAGCATGGATGTCCGAAGCAAACACCCAAGAATTATCTTCCTGACCATAACCTCTCCATTTAACCAAATACTGGAGTCTTCGTCTAGAAAAACGAGAATCCAATATTTTCTCAACCACATACTCCAGATTGCCCTCAACCAAAACAGGGTCAGGAGGCACAGCAGCAGGAACCACTGGCTCAACAAACCTCTTCAACAAGGACTTGTGGAACACGTTATGGATCTTAAATGTCCCTGGAAGAAGCAAACGAAAAGAAACAGGATTAATAATCTCCATGATCTTATAAGGTCCAATGAACCTAGGCTTAAATTTAGGAGATGCTACTCTCATAGGAATATTCTTTGAGGACAACCAGACCAAGTCCCCCACTTTAAACCGAGGACCATCAGTCCTATGCCGGTTAGCAAACCGCTGGGCCTTCTCCTGAGAGAGGGACAACCTCTCCACTACCTGGTCCCAAATCTGCTGCATACGCTCAACAACAGAGTCAACACCTGGACAGACAGAAGCCTCCGTCTGTCCTGAAGAAAATCGAGGGTGAAACCCAGAATTACAGAAAAACGGAGACATCAAAGTGGCAGAGCTAGCCCTATTATTAAGAGCAAACTCAGCCAAAGGCAAAAAAGAGACCCAGTCATCCTGATCAGCAGACACAAAGCATCTTAGATAAGTCTCCAATGTCTGGTTTGTTCTCTCAGTTTGACCATTGGTCTGAGGATGAAATGCCGAGGAGAAAGACAATTGAACACCCAGTTTAGAACAAAAAGTCCTCCAAAATCTGGAAACAAACTGGACTCCTCTGTCAGACACAATGTTCTCAGGAATGCCGTGTAAACGAACCACGTGCTGAAGGAACAACGGCACCAATTCAGAGGAGGAAGGCAACTTAGGTAATGGCACAAGATGTATCATTTTGGAAAACCTATCACAAATTACCCAGATGGTAGTCATTCTCTGAGAAACAGGAAGATCGGAAATGAAATCCATAGAGATATGGGTCCATGGTCTCTTGGGCACAGGCAATGGCATCAACAAACCACTAGAGCGAGAGCAAGGCTTGGAGCGAGAGCAAGTCCCGCAGGACTGCACAAATTCCCTGACATCGCGAGACAAGGTAGGCCACCAAAAGGACCGACTAACCAAGTCTCTGGTACCAAAAATTCCGGGATGCCCAGCCAATGCGGAACAATGAATCTCAGACATCACACTCTTTTTCCATTGGTCCGGGACAAACAATTTTCCAACAGGGCAGCGCTCGGGCCTATCCTCCTGACACCCCTCCAGAGCAAGTCTCAAATTAGGCGAGATGGCGGAAAGAACTACACCCTCCTTCAAAATAACAGAGGGATCAGATAGCTCAGGAGAGTCCGCAAGGAAACTCCTCGAGAGGGCATCCGCCTTAACATTCTTAGTGCCAGGAAGAAAGGAAACCACAAAATTAAAACGTGTGAAAAACAAGGCCCACCTGGCCTGTCTAGGATTGAGTCGCTTGGCAGATTCCAGATAGACCAGATTCTTATGGTCCGTAAGGACCACCACCTGATGTTTGGCTCCCTCCAGCCAATGTCTCCACTCTTCAAAAGCCCACTTCATGGCCAATAACTCCCGATTACCCACGTCATAATTACGTTCAGTAGGAGAAAATTTTCGAGAGAAAAAGGCACAAGGGTTACTTTTAGAGGTCTCTGGATCTTTTTGGGACAAAACGGCACCTGCCCCAATTTCAGAGGCATCAACCTCCACCTGAAATGGCAGAGAAACATCAGGCTGCCGTAGAACAGGAGCAGAAGTGAATCTCTGCTTAAGTTCCTGAAACGCAGAGACTGCCTCAGGAGGCCAATTCACCACATCAGAACCCTTTCTGGTCAAATCAGTTAATGGTTTAACAATAACAGAGAAATTACCAATAAATTTACGATAAAAATTGGCAAAACCCAAAAATCTCTGAAGAGCCTTTAATGAAGTAGGTTGGACCCAATCACAGATGGCCTGAACCTTGACCGGGTCCATTTCAATAACAGATGGGGACAAAATGAATCCCAGAAATGAGATCTTCTGTACGCCAAAAAGACACTTTGATCCCTTCACATACAGAGCATTCTGTCTCAAAATCTGGAATACAGTTCGAACATGTTTCACATGAGAGTCCCAGTCATTAGAAAAAATCAAGATATCATCCAAATAAACAATCAGAAACTTGTCCACAAAATCCCTGAAAATGTCATTCATGAAGGACTGGAAGACGGAAGGAGCATTAGTGAGCCCAAAGGGCATCACAAGGTACTCAAAATGCCCTTCAGGGGTGTTAAATGCCGTCTTCCATTCATCCCCGTGCTTAATGCGAATAAGGTTATACGCCCCCCTGAGGTCAAGCTTGGTAAACCAAGTAGCGTTTTTCACCCTGGAAAACAGGTCAGAAATCAAGGGTAACGGGTATTGATATTTCACAGTAATATTGTTCAAGAGACGATAATCAATACACGGCCTTAATGAACCATCTTTTTTGGCCACAAAGAAAAAACCGGCACCTAAGGGTGAAGAGGATGGTCTGATATGACCCTTCTCCAATGATTCCTTGATATAAGACCGCATAGCGTCATGTTCAGGTATAGACAAGTTAAAGAGGCGACCCTTAGGGAATTTACTACCTGGCACTAATTCAATAGCGCAGTCATAGCTCCTATGGGGAGGTAAGGATGCAGATTTACTTTCGCTAAACACATCAGAAAAATCAAACAAAAAGTCAGGAACATCCTCAGCCTGGGGGGAGGCAGAAAAAACAGGAGTGTTGGTATTAACACATTGGCAGCCCCAACTGGTTACAGACACAGATTTCCAATCCAAAACAGGATTATGAGACTGTAACCAAGGGAAACCCAGCACGATAATGTCATGCAGATTATATAGAACCAAAAATTTGCAGCACTCCTGGTGATCAGGTTCAACCCTCATTATCACCTGAGTAGAAAACTGGGTTTATTCTCAGCCAAAGGGGTAGAATCGATCCCCAGTAGGGGAATAGACTTCTGTAGGGGTATCAAGGGAAATCCACAACGTTTAGCAAAATCATAATCCATCAGGTTAATAGCTGCTCCAGAATCAACGAAAGCCTGAGCAGAAAATGAGGACAGAGAGCATATCAGAGTGACAGTTAATAAAAACTTAGTCTGAACACTACCCAAGACAACTGAGCGTGCAAAACGTCTTCCCCGCTTAGGGCAGACTGAAATAGCATGAGAGGCATCACCACAGTAGAAACATAACCCATTGCGCTTTCGAAACTCATGACGCTGTGCCCCAGACACCACTCCATCACACTGCATGGGCTCAGCAGCTGGCTCACAAGGCAACACCACTCCACGCATACTTCTCCGCTCACGCAAACGTCTGTCAATTTGAATCGCTAATGACATAGAATCATTGAGACCAGAGGGGACAGGGAATCCCACCATAACATCCTTTACATTATCCGACAGACCCTTCCGGAAAAGGGCCGCCAAAGCGTCGTCATTCCATTTGGTCAGGACTGCCCACCTACGGAATCTCTGACAGTATAACTCAGCGTCATCAAGCCCCTGATTTAATGCCAACAAGGCTTTTTCAGCTTGATCAGTGATATTAGGCTCATCGTACAATAACCCCAAAGCCTGAAAAAATACATCAACATCACTCAAAACAGGATCCCCAGGTGTCAGGGAAAAAGCCCAATCCTGAGGATCGCCGCGCAGGAGAGAGATGACAATTTGAACCTGCTGCGCTGCGTTTCCTGAGGACTTAGATTTTAAGGCAAGAAACAATTTACAATTATTTTTGAAATTCTGAAACTTAGCTCGATCCCCTGAAAACAAATCTGGCATGGGGATCCTAGGTTCCACAACAGGCAACCTAGCAAGATATGCAGCAATACTCTGAACCTCAGTGGCAAGCTGATCCACACGGCCAGACAACTGTGCAAACTCCATTGGGAGAAAAGATCCTCCCCAGCACCCAGAGATACAGAGGGAAAAAAAAAAAAAAAAAAAAAATGCAACAAACAGAAAAATATCTCTGACAACTTTTCTTCCTTCAAAATATTTTTTTTTTTGTTCCCTTCTGTGAGTACCATACAATTTTTATGGCCGGTGATACTGTTATGTTACGGTAGCTGAGGAGTGCAGGTAAAAAAGGCAATACACCAGAGCAGTTGGAATCTATGAGATTGCAGTACCCTGACTAACCACCACAACTAGAGGCAGCCGTGGAGCGTTCCTACGATGGTCCTAGACGCCTCGTCACAGCCTGAGAAACTAACTACACCTAAAGATAGAAATAGGAAAGCTATCTGCCCCGGAGCAGAACCCCAAAGATAATAGAAAGCCCCCAAACATGTAATGGCGGTTAGACAAGAGGAAATACTGACACAGAAAGAAAATAGTATGAGCAAACGCTGGGGCCCAAACTATCTAAATAGAAAAGGACAGGAAGGGTACTTACTGCAATCCCAGAAAACCCTGAAAAACACCAACATACTAATTTCAAAATCACCTGAGATCACACGACCTCTACCACCTAAATTAGTTCTCTGGTGTAACAAAAACAGCAGCCACTGAAAAAACTGCAAAAAGCAAAAGTACAAAACACAGTGGCTGGACTAAACTGAGAGGGCAAAAAGCCCCCGGAGGGGACCCAGAAGGCCCCCACAGAAGTGCAGGACAAAATGCAAAAATATAGCAAAAACACAAAATAAGAAATTGTCTTATCTGATAGCAGGAGATGCAGACACGACACAGCAGGCTACAAGGGAAACTGGAAAGAGGATTCAGACCAGAACAATTGATCACCGGCAACCCTGATGGGAAAATGATTCCCTTAAATAAGACCAATCAGTAACACCTGATTCCCAATCCTCACTAGCACCGCTTGTAACCACCAGAGGGAGCCTCTGCTCAGAACTCATCTCAAACCCATTCACAACAGGGCTGATTCTTGGGACAATGCTATTAAAGCCACATATAAATCTACTATCTCGTTAGCCTTACACGAATCATTTTTCAAGGTGATTACAAAATGGTACTACACGCCTTTTAGATTGGCACATATACTCCTGGACTACTCCCCCATGTTTTGGAGGAATTGTGGTTTCCAGGGAAACCTCTATCACATTCTTTTGGAGTTGTCCTAGAGTAAAACCCTTTTGGTCAAAGGTTTCTCAGTACATTAGTTCATTTGTGAGTAGTTTTGTGATTACTCCACAGAGGGCCCTCCTTTCCTTGGATATGGAAAGCATATCATCATTACTTATTTCATATCATAATTCACATATTTTTGGTGGTTAAAAATACATTAGCACTTTGGTGGAAAAAATCGGAACCACCCAATTTTGAAATCATTCCAGATCTTATCGGCCAACACAATGCTTTGGAATGGAGATTCGCAATTAATTCTGATGGCATCAGGAAATATATAAAAAAATGGAAGGTCTGGAATGACAAGTTTCTCACTCCTTAGCCCTCCTGTATACTCATACATACAACTATAGGAATCTGCAATATCTCTTTCCTTCTTATGTCTTTTGTTTTATATCGGCATTTATGCAAAATGTGTTATTGTACATGAAGGTTATGTTCATGTAACTAATTTACATCAATGTACGAATGTTATACGGTTCTCTAGTTTTTACTGAACCCTGTTTTTTCCGTCTTCCTCTTACCTTCTGTCCTACCCTCCCCCCCTATTTTCACCCTATCCCTAGTTCTAATTTAAAATTCAATAAAAACATTTAAAAAAGAGAATTGTCCAAAAAGTTAAGAGCTGATTGCCTTGTACAAGGATGGAAAATGATACAAAAATACTGTATTGTAAATTTTTTGAATATTCCTTTAGATAAAGTTGGCATCATAGTTTGAAAGTTCAAAGATGAAGGAACACTGCTACATTATTTTGAAATAGCAGAAAGATTATGTTATTGGTTGCAACTAGATTTCTGAAGAGGCAGATGGTCAAAAGCTCTCAAGTCCCCCAAGTCTTGGTTTCATAGGAAATCACTGAATGTTCTGGAGTGGCCATCATGGTCGCATGTATTAAATTCCATTAGAAAATTTTTGATGGCAATTGAAGAAAGCAGTTGCGCAAACACAACTATATTAATGAACTGCATAAGAAATTAACTAAAATTCCACAGGAATGCTCCCAAAGCTGAATTCTAGCTGTTATAACCTGCTACAGATTTGATGCATAGCCAACGGGGATTTACTAGGTATTAAAGACACTTGCAATGAAGGAGTCAAATAATTTGTTCTCTTAATTTTGAACTTGTGAAATATGCATCAAACTTTATCTTTAGGAATATCTATTGCTTTTCTAGCTTTATATTTTTTTTTCTTGATTGTGCACGGCAATGAAAGATCTCTTGTGGGTTTTTTTTTCAGTTGGTCTCTTGACAACCCAAGAATATTAGTAAACTGGGGTCATTGCCAAATAAATCTTGCTATCAAACCCTGTTTGCAATGGAGGTTGAATGATTGTGATTTCAACTGTGTATGTACAAGACTAATCATTAGCTATTGTTATAGAGGATCATCCGCAGTGGTTAACTAAGTGACTCCAATGATTGCATCCAATATTCTCAATTAATAAACCTAAAATTATTAGTAAAAATAGTTCCTTAATGTTGTAATATCTATTAAAGACTCATAATCTCCACTCTGTGTAGGGAATATTGCCAGGTCCTAATTAGTTCTTTAACCTTTATAGCAGATGCTGGTTAATTGACATTTTAATCTAGATGTTCTTTTTTATGATTTGCTATATTAAAGTTAATCCAATCAGTAGCAATTAGTTTGATGTATTTTCTTAATACATGTGTACAGTAGTTGCCTAACTATGCGCTATCGTTATGTCAATTTGGGACATGTGTTGTCTGCTTTGTAGTAGATCATATGCTAGACAGCGCGCAACTGCTCTTAATTTGTCTAATTCCCATCTGTAATAAGTGTTAAGCTCATTGCCCAAAATGCAGATCACCTTCTCCATGAGGTAATAACCATTAGACTTTACTTTCTAAGCCTCACAATTAACAGGTTGTGGCAATTGAGGCAAAACTAATTCTAGAGTTTTTCTAAAACTAGTCTGTATGAAAACCGTAAAGCATGTAGAAAGGCATGGTATAGCAGTGCTCACCATTGACAACAGCTTAACCCCTTTACGACTTTGGGGTTTTCTATTTTCTATTTTTGCTTTTTCTTTTTTGCTCCCTTTATTCCCAGGGTTATAAATTTTTTATTGTTCAATCACTATAGCCGTGTGAGGGCTTGTTTTTTTGCATTTTTACTTTTGAACAACATCATTGGTTTTATCATATAGTGTACTGGAAAATGGGGAAAAAAATCCCAAGTGCAGTGAAATTGCAAAAAAGTTCAATTCCACAATTTTTTTTTTACTATGTTTACTAAATGATAAAAATGACCTGCAATTATGGTTCTCCAGGTCATTACGACTACGCAGATACCAAATATGTATAGGTTCTTTTTTATTTAAGTGCTAAAAAAAATCCAAAGTTAAAAAAGGCACCATTTTCTGAGACCTGTAGCATATCCATTTTGTCGGGATCTGGGGCTGGATGTGGGCTTATTTTTTGCATGCCAACCTGAAGTTTTTATTTATACCATTTTCAGGTAGATATGATCTTTTGATCACCTGTTATTGCATTTTATTGCAATGTTATGGCGAGCAAAAAAGCATAATTCTGGCGTTTTGATTTGTTTTCTCATTATGCCTTTTACCGATCGGATTCAATCTTTTTACATTTTACCAGATCGGGCGTTTCTAAACCTGGCGATACCAAATATGTGTATTTTTTTAATGTTTTATTTCGAATGGGTCGAAAAGGGGATGATTTGAATGTTTATATCTATATATTTTTTGTATTTTTTAAAAAAACTTTTTCTACTTTTTACTTGCTTCAGTAAGATATTTGAAGCTGCAGTACTCCGATCGCCTGTGCTACACATAACAGGGCTTCAGGGTCACATGTCAGCTGATGAAATCATCTGTCATGTGCCAGAACACTTGCGGGGTGGGCTCATCGCCGGAGCCTGAATGGAGTGCAGTGACATGACCTATAATGTATATACACGTCATAGGTCGCGAAGGCATTAAAATTGCTTTTGGTGTTCATACTAGTCTAACACATTCAGGAACTATCCTGATTCTCTGTAACTCACCTTGAGTGCACGGTTCCTCTTCATCAGCATTCTGCTGGCACTACAAGTGTTGAAACTAAGGCCTCTTTCACACTTCAGTCTTGCGACGTCAGTCAAAATCCGTCAAAATGTGAAAAAAAACGGATCCGCCATTTTTTTTTGGCGGATCTGTTTTTTTCCCATTGACCTGCATTAGTGACGGATTTTGACGGATGGTCGTCCGTTAGGTCCGTTTTTTGACGGATCCGCCAAAAAATTGGCGTCCGTCATTTCAGAAAAACGTCCAATGCAACGTTTTTTTGTTCTACCAGTTCTGCAGACATTTTCTATAATGGCCACCTATGGGCGGCGGAACCGATGGCATCCGTCTTTGATGGAATCTGCCAGTGGATCCGTCGCCCGCATAGAAAACCATTGAAAATGCTGCCAAAACTGTCCGGGGTCTCTCTCTCTCTCTCTCTCTCTCTCTCCTCGCTCCGGACTTGCAAACTTACATTTTCCGGAACGAAAATTTCATCATTTCCGGGTGAACACTTCTTGGCGGATCCGTCAGAAAACTGATCCGTTTTACATCCATTTTTACACTTTTCTGACGGATCCGCCATTTTCACACTTGGGCGGACGTCACACGACTGAAGTGTGAAAGAGGCCTTATTTGCCCTGACTTTCCAGTATGCATTACCTTGCCGCTTTCCAGTGCTTTCACTGCCTGTAACTGAAAGGCTTGGCCGCTATTATGCCTGTATGAAGTTTAACAGACAGGAGAGAGACAAGGACTCGCTCCTACTTTCTGCAATACATCTCTTCTGCTAGAGATGTATTACACTTGATCATAGGCTGTTGACAGCAAGTGAGAGTGAAGAGAGAAACAAAGTGGCTGCCATTTTAGTTTTTTTTTTATAAGACATTGGACGGGTGAAATTTCTCTTGCGGAGGTTCGCGTCTCTGCAAGATAAATAGACATGCAGCGGTCAGGAATGATGCACCGCAAGTCCGTCTCTGAATGTGAGCTGTTGGCGTCTGTGGACACATAGTGGGCATGAGATTTCTTGAAATCCCATCAACTATACTGTAACATCTGGACGCTGCGGGTTGGACGCTGCGCAAGTACACAACGTCCAACCCACAGCATTTACTGATCATCTGTACATACCCTGACATGTGGAATTAAAAAAGATATGATAGCAGAACAGTAATAAGATGACTTCTTCACTAAATATGGTAACTTCCCAATATATGAATTCCATTCTGCAATATCAGTGTCACCACTAACAAAGATAGATATATAGGGAAAAAGTGCTTAGTGCATAAAACAGTAATTAATAAATAATTTGGATTGATAATGGGGGAAAAAGAAAAAAATATATATAATGACTATATTCAAATAGAAGAAAAAAAGTGCAATAATTAGTTTGCTAAAAGTGATTGCAAAATCTAAACTTATAAAATCTGAACATTCGCTTTTGAAACTTTTGAGTTAGGTTAGTTAGACAACCCCTCTGAATACAGCAAGTCCCTAAGCTGCCTCTTATACCTGTGGTCAAGAACCTACAGCACTCCAGATATTGTTAAACTACAACTCCCAGCATGCCTTGACAGCCACCTCAACACAATAACCTGTTAGTTTATGCTTGAATCTGTAGTTTCACAACAGCTGGAGCACCGTAGGTTGCTGTCCCGACTTATAGTAATAGAAAGTCAGAATATAACCATATTTCTGTGAAAGGGATTTGGTTCTGTGCATGAGATTTAGACATTAAAGAGAAACTGAGGCTTGAAAAAAAACAAAAACGTATGACTTATCGTAGAGACATGACAGAGGTTTTGATCAGTGGAGGTCCAGGTGCTGAGACCCTGACTGATCATTAAAATGAAGAATATCTCTTATTTAAAAATATTTAGAATTGAGAGTCCTCAGTGGTTGATACCTTTTAATGGCTAACTGAAAAGATGGTAACAAATAGCAAGCTTTCCAGACTACTCAGGTCTCTTCATCAGGCATTGATTTCTCTGATGACTCTGTTAACAGCCAGCTTCTTTAGCAATGACCTTTTGTGGCTTACCCTCCTTGTGAAGTGTGTCAATGACTGCCTTCTGGACATCTGTCAAGTCAGCAGTCTTCCCCATAATTGTGGAGCCCACTGAAACAGACTAAAGCCAGTTTCACACGTCCAGATATTTCCGGTACCGGTAAACACGGTCATTTTCCCACGGTGCTGAGGTCACAGGAGTTCAGCTGTAGTGAGCACAGGCTCAGTGATGTCACCCCCAGTCACTGAGCCTCTGCGCGCTGCTCCCATTCATTCCCCAGTAGTTTACAGTCGGAGCGGCTGCATTAGCAGCGCTCCGGCTGTAAACTGATTAACCCCCGAGATGGATTGCGCCGTGGGACTTGACTGTACGGCGGACAGGTATGGGATATTGTTGCTTTTTTATTTTATATTTTTTTTACAGGAGATCGAGGGCTTCGATAAAGGAATGGGAGTATTATAGAAAAATATTTAGAATTCAGAGTCCTAAGTGGTTGATACCTTTTAATGGCTAACTGAAAAGATGGTAACAAATTGAAAGCTTTCGAGACTACTCAGGCCTCTTCTTCAGGCAAAGACTAATACAAAATCTGAAGAATCACATATTTATACACAACACAGCACAGAAACAATGCAATAGCTAAGACAAGTGACGTGAAGCAGAACTGTCATTATGGGAGATAGAGATGAACATAAATATTGGAACAGTTCATAGATAAGAAGTGTGAAAGTTTTATTGCCCTCTGATTGGGGTCTGGTATTGTGTTGTTTTGCTCCCAGAAGGTCTGAAGAGCAAATTCCTTAATTGATGTAAAAAGACAAATCCATGCAACACATTCATTCCTGCACTGAGTGTGTCAAAGGTTGTCATAAGTTTATATTCCCAAACCTTTCTGCCTCTCTGAGACTTAAAGTTAGCTTTTAATACAAGTAATTTCATCTCCATCATGCTATGACCGGGGATACAAAAGTGTTTAGCCACAGGTATATCCATTCTTTTTCTCTTATTGTGTGGCTATGAGAATTCATCTTTGTTCTCTGTTTTTGCCAGGTCTCCCCCACATACAGACCCCCAGTTGGACATTTAGTACAAATAATTAGGTACACCACATTAGATGTGATGCAGCTGAAAGTACCTGGGGTCTTGTAGTCCTGATGTGAGTTGGGGATCTTTATCTTGTCCGTGGTCATTATAAATGGACAGGTTTTACATTTTTTCTGGTTGCAAGGAAAGGTTCCTGCCGCTGATGGAGAGGACAGGGAGCTTCTGACAATGATGCTTCTTAAATTTGGGTGCTGCCTAAAACACAGTAGTGGGGGGTCTGGATATATGGATTGTAATTGGGCATCTTTTTGTAGTAAAGGTCATAGTTTCCGTGCAGCTCCCCTTAGCACCTCCAGATTTGGATTGTAGGTGACCACTAGAGGCACCCGGTTATTTTCATCTTTAGTTTTGTAATGTAGCAGGTAATTCCTTGATATTCTGGTGGCTCTTGTAATTTGGTTTTGAACTGTTCTTGGATGGTAGCCCTGATTCAAAAAGGTCTTTCTGAGGCGACCAAGGTGTTCATCTCTATCCACGGGGTTGGAACATATACGGTTGTATCTGATGGCTTGGCTGTAGACAATAGAGTTTTTTATGTGATTTGGATGGAAACTGTCCCATTTAAGGTATGCTGGACGGTCGATTGGCTTCTGATACAGGGATGTCTCTATTTCATTGTTCTGTAGCTTAATGATGGTGTCTAAAAAGTTAATTTCAGTGCTGGAGTAGTTGAGTGTTAAGTTGATGGTGGGGTGAAATTGATTAAACTGTTCGTGGAACGTCTTTAGCTATTGCTCAGACTCCATCCAGATGATTAAAATATCATCAATGTAGCGGTAGTAGGCCCAAGGCCTGATGGGACATGAGGACGAAAAGTCACTTTCAAGCTTGGCCATGAAAAGATTTGCATACTGTGGAGCCAGTTTACTTCCCATAGCTGTGCCAGTCTCCTGAAGATAGATCTTGTCGTCAAATTCAAAGTAATTGTGAGTGAGTATGAATTTTCTGAGTTTCACCACAAAATTCCCAGTATTTTCCATGAAGACTTTGCAGGCATTTAATCCATCCTGGTGTTGGGATCCCAACAATCAAGAAGAGGTCAGACTGGACACCTCCACCTGGACGCAACCCTCATTTGGATAAATATATAGACTCATTCAGACATTTGAGAAAATCCACCATCATAGACACCAACAGGAGACAAGCATCCAACATCAGTGCCCAGGAGAGAAAGGCCATACAGTCTCTGAAAACCTTGGTTGGTATCTTGTCTGCCTGACAAATCCATAAGAGCCGATGACCTGATACCAGAGAGTCCAAGAATAGGGACATTCTACATGCTTCCCAAAATCCACAAATCTGGAAATCCAGGGAGGCCGATTATTTCATATGTGGACACCCTTACTGAGCAGGTATCTGGATGGGTAGAGGGTATTCTTAAACCCCTGGTAAAGGATACACCCAGCTACATTCAGGACACAACTGACCTATTGAATAAACTAGCAGCAATAGGTCCTCTACCAGAAGGAGCCATCCTGGCCACCATGGATGTGAAATCTTTGTACTCTAATATCCCACACCAGGATGGATTAAATGCCTGCAAAGTATTCATGGAAAACACCAGGAATGATATTGATTTAATGGTGAAACTCACAAAATTCATCCTCACCCACAATTACTTTGAATTTAACCACAAGATCTATCTACAGGAGACTGGCGCAGCTATGGGAAGCTTCAGACCTTCTGGGGCAAAACAACACAATACCAGACCCAAATCAGAGGGCAATATAACTTTCACACTCCTTATCTATGAACTGTTCCAATATTTATGTTGATCTCTATCTCCCATAGTGACAGTTCTGCTTCATGTCACTTGTCTTATCTATTGCACTATTCCTGTGTCCTGTTGTGTATAAATATGTGATTCTTTGCCTGATGAAGAGACCTGAGTAGTCTCAAAAGCTTGCAATTTGTTGCCATCTTTTCAGTTAGCCATTAAAAGGTATCAACCACTGAGGACTCTCAATTCTAAATATTTTTCTATCTACTGGCTAAGACAATACAAAGATACACATCTTTTCTGTATGGGAGTATAATAAAGACTTAAAAACTGTGTAGTGTATTCTTTAATTAAAAGACTTTATTCCTATTGTGTGTGTGCTTATTTAACCCTTTATTTACTATAGGATTAGTGTCATTAACCCTTTATTAATCCCACTTGCCACCACTACAGGGCAAGTGGGAAGAACCCGACAAAGCTCCAGAATAGGCGCATCTAATAGATGCGCCTTTTCTGGGCAGCTGCGGGCGCTGTTTTTAGGCTGGGGGGCCCATAATCATGGCCCCTTGCCAGCCTGAGAATAGCAGCCCGCAGCTGTATAGTTTTGCCGGGTTGGTTCAAAACCTAAGGGCGACACCACGTTGGGTTTTTCTTTTATTCTCCCTGCTCGCTGTTGCCAGCAGAACAGGGAGAATAATTACAGGGAGCTTCAGCATCACAGGCAGGGGACAGTGCTTACTGTAGCTGTCCGTGCCGTCCGTGCGCACGGAGGACTGTGTGAACAGTTTGCCTGTGTGCACGTGTGCGGGACGTTTAGGGTCCGTGCTGCCGGAGAAAAACGGACATGTCAGCGTATTTTGCACAGACACACGGTCTGTGAAAACATGCTGACATGTGCATAGACCCATTCATTTGAATAGGTCTACGTGTGTCAGTGTCTCCGGTTCGTGAGAAAACTGTCACTACACGTACCGGAGCCACTGACGTGTGAAAAAGGCCTTAGGGACCTTAGGGAGTCGCGGTCCGGTCCGGTGCCTCCCATCTTCTAGCGAAGATGTCCTCTTTGCTTCCCGCTGCGGCTCCGGCTGCGGCGCACTGCTCTGCCCTGTTTGAGGGCAGAGCAGAGTACTGCAGTGCGCAGTCGCTGGGAAAGGTCAGAGAGGTCCAGCGCCTGCGCACTGCAGTACTTTACTCTGCCCTCAAACAGGGCAGATCAGTGCGCCTGCGCCGGAGCCGCAACGGGAAGCAAAGAAGAGGACGTCTTCGCTAAAAGATGGAAGGCGCCGGACCGGACCGCGACTCCCTCCGGACCGAATCGGATGCCAAACCGCCCCTGGGTGAGTATAATATAACTTGTTTTTCTTCTCTTTCAGGTAACATCGGGGGCTTATCTACAGCATTCTGTAATGCTGTAGATAAGCCCCTGATGGCGGTGGCCTCATCTCATAGTCGAAAAATGGGGTGACAGATTCCCTTTAAAGGATTTGCCGTCAGTGTTCTTTGTTTTGATCTTTAGGGATCTGGCACCAAGACATTCACAATGAAGATGGAATGCCAAAATAAAGCAAGCAAACAAATATTACATTGTAGTTAATTCAGGAAGTCACTAGTCAGAACTATTAGGGCAGGTGCAGACGACTGCGTATCCTCTTATCTGAGAAAATCGGGTCAATTATGCAAATCACACTGTGATCATAGTGTGATCCAATTCTCTCGGATGAGAAGATTTTGTCAGTCCGTGGAAATCTGACTGCACTCGGATGTCATTCAGGTGCAGTCCAGTGGTTTTCACGTGCTCATTGACTTACATGGCCGATTGCGATACGAATTTTGAATCAAACTCGAGCATGGAGCAATTTCCCCTCACCTAATTCCCTTGGATAGACTGTCGGACATGTGTACGGCCTCTATAGACTAACATTGATCCAAGTGCGATCAGATGTTTTTTTTTTTATCGAACTTGGACCGAAAATACGCTTGTCTGCTCCTTCCCTTAATGTGGCAAAATCCTTGGTTATGACATTGAACTTGTGGAATTTATCTTTAAATGGGTTGATTACAGTTTAAAAAAATAAAAATGTTATTCTTTGTACTATGATATATACAATTATCTAGCAATCTGTTATCATATATTCTGTTTTTACTTGTCATTAAATAGTAAAAAAAGTAATCATCTGTTCTGAGTGGCAGAACCCTGCCACCATGAACCCTGTACCCTATTTGGGGGCATTGTTTATGTTCTCTAGGGCTCTCTTTTTTTCCAGCTAGAAGTATTCATAAATTAATAATGATCTAACTGTATTTGTTTAAATTTACATATCGATGAATGTAACATCCATTACTAACTTTGCTGGTTAGTTTCAGAATTGGGAAAACTGTGGACAAACAAAATAAAATTTTATGGGCTGATTCATCAAGACACCCCCTCTGGACCAAGCTCTGCCAACTTCTCAGAAAGATGGCTGGGCCCAGTGTGAAAATAGCAAAATTCATAAAAAAAAATTTTTTTGTGAAAGCAGTTTTGGTCCAGAAAAATGGTGTAAGCTGCTAGATGAATCAGACTTTTTTTTTTCATAGGATATGTCATAAATGTCTACCATATACATTCACAATGCGTCAGCACACTGCGACTAATGAATACATGAACTCCAATATTGCTGTAAAACGTTAAAAACCTAAAGGTACTTAGCGTTTTTTCATGAAAGATTGCAAAAGTCATCCAACCACATCAAGGTGTACCTAATTATGAATGGTCCCCAACCACTAAATTGTCCTTCATCTTTGTGCCAAACAGCCTCACATGAATGGGGAGTGAATAGGAAACCAGGCACAGTTAACAATTAAAACTTTATGTGAGAAAGATGGGTAGACTAGGGTGCTGACCTAATTTCTGAGGGCTTTAGTGAACGCAGCGATACCAAACGTGTATTTTTTATTTTTTTATTGTTTTATTTTGAATGGGGTAAAAGGGGGGTGATTTGAACGTTCGTATATTTTTTAAAACTTTTTTTTTAACTTGCTTAAATAGTCTCCTTAGGAGAAGCTGTGGAGCCTGGGACGACCCTTTGAATCCTAGAAAAAAACTTTTTAATGTGCTTGTGAGTAAAAAAGAAATTACAGCACTCACCTGATCATTTAGAAGGTAAGTTAGTCCTTTTTTGCTTGAGTGCTGTCATTTCTTTTTTACTCGCAAGCACTTTTTATATACCTTTGATATTGTACCACCCTAAAGCGATCCAAATTAGAGGTTGTGAAGAAAAAACTGGGATGTGGACACTTAACTAGGGCTAAAAAAATGGTGCCCCTTTATCTCTCTTTTTTAAAAAACTTTTAAATGCTAAACAGCGTCTTACTTTTTTTTAAAAAATTTAACTTCTGATATAAACCCAAAGAGAAGCCTATATTTGACTTTAGATAGCATATTATAAAAACTTCTTTCTGCAGTTGAATTGGCTAGTATTCCCTCTCCAATAGCATATTTCATCCCACGTAATATCTATTTTATGTTTCTAGTTATGTGGAGTGACATGTAGAAGATATTTTTAAACAAGCCTCTAATGTGACTTCTGCTTTGGATCTCAAGATGGCAAATTCAATTGCTGTGTAGTAATTTTGTTAGTCATCGGGACCTAAACTTCTGTGCTGCCACGGGGATGAAAAAAACAATGCTTCGAGGAACCTGATATGAAGCAGTTCACTGACATTCAGAGAATGAATGACAGTGACGCAAAGGGTTTTTCCTTTCAGCTGAGGGACTGAGGCATCGCTTACAGGACCGCCGCAGTATAAAGAGACGTGTATACAGGGAGCATCCTTTTACACTTTATTAAAATATTTTAGTAAAAAAAAAATTTACAAGACTTTCAATTTCTCCTTCCATTTTGTTAGTCTCTCTCAGAAGTACTGCAATACTGTTGTGCGTATGCAAATAAGTGTGAACGAAGACTAAAGGGTATGCCACACTAAGCGAGATCGCTAGCGAGATCACTAACGAGATCGCACCTGCTTCACCATTTATGATGCAGTAGCGATCTCGTTAGCGACTTAACGCTGTGTGTGACATGTAGCAGCGATGTGGCCCCTGCTGAGATGTCGTTGATCGCTCATGAACGTTCTGAGCCGTTTTTTGGTCGTTGGTGTCCCGCTGGTGAGCCTGAATCGCTGAGTGTGACACCCTTTATAAACGACTTCACCAGCGTCGCAGGTGGGACTAGGTTTTCCCAACGACCACAGAGGTCGTTATACAGATCGCTGATGAGATGTGTTTTGAATCACAGATCGCTAATGAGATGTGTTTGGAATCACACAGTTAAGTCGCTAACGAGATCGCTACTGCGTCATAAATGGTGACGCAGGTGCGATCTCGTTAGCGATCTCGCTAGCGATCTCGCTTAGTGTGGCATACCCTTTAGAAACAAAACTACAGCAATAAAATAAGGGTTACTATCACTACTTTAGATAAGACAGCATAAATACGGGCAGATTTCCTTTAATGTTGATCTTAAAGGAATTACCAAAACTTTCCAAGGTGACACTCTAGTGCCATCTAGATCAACATTATCAATCTATGCATAGACTCTTTAGTCACTTGCCCAGATGTAATTTCATAAATTTGGCTTCAGATCTTGGTGCATTTGCCAAAAAAAAGCCCAAACTTCTGAACGTCTCTAAATCAACACACCGAGCATTATATTCAAAATGGAGGTTATCGATGTTACCAGTTACTTGCTGGCTAAATTATGTAAAGTATGTAGCGATATTAATGGTCACATAGAGAGATGGGAGAGTAGGGGCATTACCATACCGTTGTATGTGCTTAAGGACCTGTGGTGATGTCACTCCCACATGATCAGTCATGTGATATGTCTTAGCTGGGTGTCAGCTATACAAAGTAGATTACTGCTGACCAGAGGTGTCTGTGGCTGGTGGTGCAGCAGATGCAGCAGAGCCAGCAGGAGCAACGGCAGCAGATGCAGCTTCTGGTAACCGCCATCCAAGGCAGGACGAGCGCCCCAACCCCAGGTCTGGCTGATGACACCCACGTCAGGAAGGCGGTAAGACTCGCATTGCAGAAAATGACCCCCGGGGATGATGTTGAGGCCTTCCTGACGGTATTTGAGAGGGTCGTTGAGAGGGAAAAACTTCCGCCAGAGCAGTGGGCAGAGGTACTGGTGCCGTACCTGACGGGGGAGCCACAGAAGGCGTACTATGATTTGACTTTGCAGGACGCCAAGGAGTATCATAAACTAAAGGTTGAGATCCTCGCACTGTTGGGGGTGACAATGACTATCAGGGCACAGCGAGTCCACCGCTAGGCCTATCACTGGGACAAACCGCCGCGCTCCCAAATGTTTGACCTGTTGCACCTAGTCCAGAAATGGCTGCAGCCAGAGTCCTCTATGCCTGCGCTGATAGTGGATAGAGTGATGATGGATTGGTTTGTGCACTCCCTGCTGAAGCCCATACAAACTTGGGTTGCCCAGGGTGATCTGTTATGAATATGCTAGAGATGGTTTCTGAGCAGAGGCTCCCTCTGGTGGTTACTGACAGTACTGAACCTTTCAGCGAGGAGTGGCAATCTGGGATCACGGATTGGTCTGATATAAGGGAGGTTCCCTCCCATGATGGTTGCCGGTGATCAATTGTTCTTGTCTCACTTGTGGTTTCTGGTTCATTTGGAAGTTTGCTGGAGCCTTGCCTGCATCTCCTGCTTTCAGATAAGATATTTTTTGCTTTTCTTTTTGTGCTTGCTTTTTGCATTGTTTTCTGTACTTTTGTGGAGGTCAACCAGGTCCCCTCCTGGGGCCTGAGCTCCTCACAGTTTTCTGCAGCCACTGTTATTTGCTCATTTGTTTTTTCCTGTTTTTTCAGCAGCTGCGGCTTGGTTTTTGTTCATAAATAATAATAATAATAATAATAATCTTTATTTATATAGCGCCAACATATTCCGCAGCGCTTTACAGTTTAACAGTTTCAAAACACAAGTCATAAGTAACAACGTTAACAATACAATAATTAAAGCAAAATAAGCCGACCCTGCTCGTGAGAGCTTACAATCTACAATGAGGTGGGGGAGATACAAAGTACAGGTGTGTATATACAATGGTGCATTTACAATGATGGTCCAGCCATCTTGAGGGACTGAGGGATGGATGGAGATAGTGAATGGGATACACATACACACTTAAACATAGAACGACTTTGATTAGTGAATGTGATAGGCCATTCTGAACAAATGTGTTTTGAGGGAGCGCCTGAAACCATGCAAATTGTGGATAGTCCTAATTTCTTGGGGTAGAGCATTCCAGAGGATTGGCGCAGCGCGGGAGAAGTCTTGGAGTCGGGAGTGGGAGGTACGGATTAGTGCAGAGGTTTGTCGAAAGTCGTTTGCAGAGCGCAGCAGTCGGTTAGGCCGATAGATAGAAATGAGGGAGGAGATGTAGGGGGGTGCTGCACTGTGGAGAGCTTTGTGGGTGAGAACCAGTACTTTGAATTGGATCCTATAATGAATGGGCAGCCAGTGTAAGGACTGGCGAAGAGCGGACGCGTCCGAGTACCGATTAGCCAGATGGATGACCCTGGCTGCTGCATTAAGGATGGACTGGAGAGGGGATAGTCGAGTAATGGGGAGGCCAAGTACTGTAATAGAGCATTGCAGTAGTCCAGGCGGGAGTGGATCAATGCTACAGTGAGTGTTTTTGTTGTTTTCATGGTGAGAAAAGGGCGGATTCTAGAGATGTTCTTTAGGTGTAGACGGCAAGAGCGGGCAAGAGATTGTATATGGGAGGTGAAGGAGAGATTGGTGTCAAACATAACACCCAGACAGCGAGCCTGCTGCCGTGGTGTTATTATGGTGCTGCCCACAGAGAGGGAAATGTCAGATTTAGGGAGGTTAGTAGACGGCGGGAGCAGAAGGAGTTCAGTTTTGGAGAGGTTAAGTTTCAGATAGAGAGCGGACATGATGTTGGAGACTGCGGACAGACAGTCAGTGGCGTTCTGTAGAACAGCAGGGCTAAGGTCGGGGGATGACGTGTATAGTTGTGTGTCATCAGCATAAAGATGGTACTGAAAGCCAAATCTGCTGATGGTCTGTCCAATTGGGGCCGTGTAGAGAGAGAAGAGAAGGGGGCCAAGGACTGAGCCCTGGGTTACACCGACAGTGAGAGGAAGAGGAGATGATGTGGAGCCAGAGAACGAAACACTGAAGGAGCGGTCAGAAAGATAGGAAGAGAGCCAGGAGAGAGCAGTGTCCTTAATACCTAGTGACTGGAGCCTAGACAGTAGGAGACAGTGGTCAACAGTGTCGAAAGCTGCAGAAAGGTCGAGAAGAATGAGCAGAAAGTGGTCGCCGTTGCGTTTTGCTGTCAGAAGGTCATTGGTCACTTTGATGAGTGCAGTTTCAGTCGAATGTAGGGGGCGGAAGCCGGACTGTGAAGGGTCTAGGAGGGAGTGAGTGGAGAGGTAACGGGTAAGGCGGGAGTATACTAGGCGCTCCAAAAGTGTTCACACTGAGACCTGATTTAGTGGGTGGCGAGATCGTGTGATCTCAGTATTTTTGTAATCAGAATTGTTGGATTTTTGTAGGGTTTTCTGGGTTGCAGAAAGTAATCTCTCCTGTCCTATCCTATTTAGTCAGCTTGTGGCCCCAGCGTTTGCTCAGTCTATTTTCTGCCTATGTTTGTATTTTCATCTTGTCTAACCGCCATTATATGTTTGGGGGCTTCCTATTTTCTTTGGGGATCTGCTCCGGGGCAGATAGCTTTCATCTTTCTGCCTTTAGGTGTAGTTATCTCTCAGGCTGTGACGAGGCGTCTAGGATCAACGTAGGAACGCTCCACGGCTACCTCTAGTTGTGTCGTTAGTTTAGGAATCTGCAACCCATCAGTTACCAACATCTCAGGTGTTGGGCTGCCCTGCTGTTGTTCCTGTCCTCCTCAGCTACCGAAACATAACAGTGATCCCCGGAATGCCGATTAACTGGTCGGACTGGTTGAAAGATACCAGGGAGTGGAAGGCTCCTTGGGGAGGCAGCCCATTCTGTACTGGGGGTCCTAGCAGGGGACAGAGTCCCAAAAAGGGGTGGGGTGCCCAAGGTCAAAATGGGCGGGGGGAGGTGGTGCCCAAGGTCCCTACGGGTGATATAATTTGTTGGAGGTGCCACGAACCAGGACATATAGCTGCCTGGTGTTCCCAGACCACCGAGCAGATGGACTGCAGCATAGGACACCGTATTTCATTTTATGCATATCCAGCCTGCAGTGTGAACTTGGTCCCCAATGAGGGTCCTCAAGCGTGCCCCGTGAAGGTGAACGGTAAAGCAGTAACGGCGCTGCTAGACTCTGGGAGCTTAGTGACCCTGGTGAGGGCCACTTTTCCTCTCAGCATACTCCCGGGGAAAAAAGTCGGTGTTCGATGTATACATGGTGATGTAAAGGACTACCCTATTGCCAGAGTGGACATTGAAACAATGCATGGCACTGAGTCCCATGAAGTCGGCGTCGTTCGGGACTTGGTGCACCCTATAATTATAAGCCGGGATTTCTGTTTGTTTCGGGATCTGTGGGGAAAGGATTCTGAGGTCACTAGCGAGAATAGGGAACTAGTAAATCATAATAAAGTATGGCCACACCCGGAGGGGGCGGAGTCCCAAACTAAGGGGGTAAGGAGAAAAGAGGTGACAGCGAATAAGCCGATGGACCGTTGCCGGGTTCAGTGTTTGAACAGCGCATGTCCCGAATGGTGTACTGACTTTCCATCTGACGGGATCACAGAACTGTTCTGTAGTAGTCAATGGATAGTGGGTGAGTGGACTTCTAGACTCAGGGAGCCAGAGGAGCCTGAGCGCCACACTCTGTCTATCTGATTCCCGGGAGGAAGATGGAAGTCCACTGCATTCATGGGGTCGCTCGGGATTATCCGGTGTCCAGGGTAATCATTGAGACGCCCGCTCTTATTTCCAGCCATGATGTCCCTGTAATTCCAAACTTGCCATGCCCTATAGTAATAGGCCGGGACTTTGAATGGTTTTGGGATTTGTGGAAGGAAAGCGGAGTGTCTGATTGCTCAGAAGGGAACCAGAATAACCCTAAGGGAGCCCCACCACACGAGGGTACCGAGTACCTGCTGACCGGAAGAAAGTGTGGGTCAGACCAACGCGGGGACTGTGGGGTGACCAAACTTGTGACCGGGGGAAACTGGGTAGCTCCAGGAATAGGGGTCGACACCTGTTTAAGTGAGGACTTGCTGTTCCAAGATGACAGGGGAGTGGGAATGACTCCTATGCAGACGGTGACTCAAACACCAGCAAAAGCGAGGGCAGCAAGGTGGAGTAGAGTAAGAGATCTTATCCTCGCCGCAGGGGCTGCAGAAAGGCAGGACAGGCTACTCTCTCTAAGAACAGAAATCAGGAAGAAATGATGGTGCCACATGAACTGGATAAAAGAGAGCAAGACCATGAGATAGAGCTGCTTAAAGAGACGGGCGAAAAGGGTCCTAAGACAAGAGATGGAGCAACGACTGGATGAGCTGGAGAAGGAAGTCTCTAAGCTTAAAGGTCACCTGTCAGCATATCAGACTATGAACAAGGCCCTATTGAAAGATACGGAGGTGCTCAGAGAGGCCCTAGAGAAGCATCAGCAGGAACTTATACGGAGAGAGGATAAGCGTCACTGCTGGGCAGAGGAGCGAGAGAAAGTTCTCCAAGAGCTCAAGATAGAGAAGGAAGCTAAGGCCCAGCTCCGGAAATCCACGGCAGACCAGGAAGTCGAACGGTTGCGCTCTCCCGTTCTGATCGTAATGGAGGAGAGTGAGCTGGAGAGGCTGACCAAAGAAGGGTCCTCGACGGAGAAATAAATCCAGCAGGGGAGCTGCCAAACCAGGGAAGCGTCTTGGAAAAAGTGTACTGACTCTCAGGACGATAAGGGTCATAAGTCGGTCCCAGAAGGGGAGACTGCGGTTTTCAAGGGCATGATAGAGATACCCGAAGACATGCGAGATGCGTGTGCCAGTGGTGACAGCATGGAGGATCTGCCGGCGCATGTGCGGGAGTTCCTGGAGAGACTCCCGGCCCTGGAGCTCATCCCTGGGAACAAGGTGCGTTTGTCGGTGACGGGCCACGAGCTGCTGTGTCGTCTCTCCGAGCTGCGGAGCTTTACTGAGGGTAAGAAGTACGGGCGGCTGCAGAGCCGACCCCGCAAGTTTGACTACAGCAGCTCATATGTTTTCAAAGAAAATCCCAGGGGAGGAGGAGAATGGCAGGTTGCAGTCCGCAAGTGATGAGGAGATGGAAGTAGACAAAATTTTGTGCAGCAGCAATAGGAAAAGGCCACAAAAACAAAATGGATCTTCCCAGGAAGAAATAGAGCAGCTAAGACATGAGAAGGAGCAGACCGTTTAACGGTCGGAGACGACTGAAAACAGTCTCCAGTCGGTTAAGAGAAGGTGCCAAGCCCACGGCTTTAGGCAGAGGGGGGAGGTATGTAGCGATATTATTGGTCACATAGAGAGATGGGAGAGTAGAAGCATTACCATACGTTGTATGTGCTTAAGGACCTGTGGTGATGTCACTCCCACATGACCAGTCATGTGATATGTGTTAGCTTGGTGTCAGCTATATAAAGTAGATTACTGCTGACCACAGGTGTCTGTGGCTGGAGGTGTGGAGACCTCCATTGGGTGTGTGCTTAAGACACTGACCTGCTGAACTATATGGACTGTGTATTTTCCTGTTTGTTACTGTGTGCCAGAGATCGCTGCTGAGTCACTAGTTTTGTGACGCATTAGCGATGTCCCCAGCGATATCGCTGTGTGTGACATTCAGCGACGATCAGCCCCCCTGCTGGGTATCGCTGATCGTCGCTGAATGTCCTGGACTTTTTTTTGATCGCTGGTCTCCCGCTGACAGGCACGCATCGCTGCGCGTGACAGGCGGGAGACCAGCGATCCGCTGGTAACCAAGGTACACAGCGGGTTTCCAGGTGCGGGGCTGTGCCTAGAAACCCGCTGTGTACCTTGGATACCAGCGCCCTGATGCAGGGAGCTGGTAATCAAGGTACACAAACGGGTTTCCAGGCACCGCGCAGCGCCTGGAAACCCGATGTGTACCTTGGTTACCAGCTCCCTGCATCAGGGCGCTGGTATCCAACATACACTGCGGGTAACTAAGCGGTGTTTACCCGCAATGTCGCTGTGCTGATCGCTGCCTGAGCTGCCTGTTTGGCAGCTCAGCAGCGATAATGTAGCGATACACCAGCGATCCTGATCGTTGTCGGGATCGCTGGTGTATCGCTATATGAGACCCAGGCTTTAGACTTACAGTGAGATCTTGTGATGGTTATCTTCCAGTCAGTCAGACATTGCGGTCACAAGATGGCGGTATGAGACTGGAGTGGTGCTGGGAACAGATGAAGATAGTGGATGGTAATTGTAAGATTAGGGTCAGGGAACTTAGATTAGTGGCACTGCTCTAGTGCGGAAATAAAAAAACAAACCCTGGAATGTTGCTTTAAAACAATAACCTCTAAATGCACAATTAGATCGGGGTCTGAAACCAACATTTTTATGTATGCAAGGCCACCATCCACATCTCGGTCAGCTCTCCCGTACACATGAGTGATCACCTGACCAAGCATGTCTGTGCTCTCTACAAAAGAGCAGTCATCAGATATGTGTGTTTATCTCTGAGGGATCATATGATCAGCAGTCAGAAATCGGACATGCTGGATCCTTAACTCCTCTACGATCAAAACTGTTCCAGGCCCCACATTAGTTCTTTTGTGCTTATTGATAATGGTAGGTTCGTCCGACATTGACCTCATGTATATGGGGGAGGCTTTACAAGATGAAATAAATGGGTGCATGTTGCTGTGCCTTTATTGCAGTAGCTTACAAGCAAAAAAACATAACAGCACTTTGAGAACATATATGGTATATGTAAACGTAAAACATATATGATTTGCATTACTGCTATATAGATTATACTTAAAATTGTCAGATTCTAATATCTAGGAGTGAGGGGCCTTCTGACCGTCTAACAGATAATGTTGGGGAAGTTAAAGCATTGGGCTATGTAACAGATGACGTCTCACCAGGCCGCCAACTCAAACGCGGCATTGAGAAGCCTGGAAGGTCAGGAAGTTCGCGCAGGTTCTGTCCGTGGCCAGAGAGCAATAACCGGGACCATGGGCCGGGATTGCGTGAAGCAATCCTCTTTTATCTAGTGTTTTTCTCTTTTACCTCTATTGAATAGACTTGAGCATTCATCTCTATGGAGGAGTTGCTTGAGATAGATGTGAGTCAATGAGCACGTGGTCGACAGCCACACTGTATGGCCTTTAATCATTGAATTCAGGTTTTTCATTAGGTCCCATTACCATAGATATGTAAAATTGTCTGCCTTTACTAACATTTTTTGAACAAATTGATTGATTTATAGAGCTCACTGAATTGAAATGTAGCACCATAGAAGGATGGTACCATTGTAACAAGTCAGTTCATGAGCTTTCTTTCCTAAATATGAGTGATGTTATTGAAAAGTCAAAATCTTTGCGTATCAAACCTACTCTGGCTTTAACGTTAGCACAAAAAACTGTGCTCTGGAAGAATCCTAGCATTAGATTCCATGGCCAAACAGCTGCATGCAAGCCCTACATCACCAAGTACAGTGCCAAGTGCGGGATGTAGTGCTGTAAAGCCACTTGGCTCTGCATCAGCAGAAATGTGTTTTGTGGAGTGATGAGTCACTCTTCTCTGGCAGTTTGTTGGATAAGTTTGTGTTTGATTGCCTCGAGAATATTATCTTTCTAACTGTATTGTTCCAACAATAGAGCTTGGTGGATGAGGGTTATGAGGTTGTTATTAGGGGTCGATCTCGACCCTTTTTTTCCAGTGATGAGAATTCTTAATTCTTCAGCATATCTGTGATGCTGAGTTATCGACAAATCGTGAGACAGAGTATTCAGGAGGTCTGAGGTCAGAAACCAGGAGGGCTCATAGTACAGAGGAGTGAGACAAAGCGTGGTGAGGTAATAGTCCAGGGTCAAAATACAGAAGGGTACATCAAGACAAGGGAGTAAAGCAAACGAATAGTCAGAGGCCAAATCTGGGCTCAAGTACCTGAAGTCAGAGAGCGTCAAAAGCAGAAGGGATACTCTACAAGAATAGTAAC
Organism: Oophaga sylvatica; assembly: GCA_033576555.1. Classification (NCBI taxonomy): domain Eukaryota; kingdom Metazoa; phylum Chordata; class Amphibia; order Anura; family Dendrobatidae; genus Oophaga; species Oophaga sylvatica. The sequence continues at coordinate 585,183,428 of JARQOD010000002.1, forward strand.
AACAAATGCCTGGTCTGGCAGCAAGGTAAGAGGAAATAGACACAGAGCTAAGCAAACACACCTAACTTAAGCAAAAATACAACTGATGCAAACTACTAACAGCTAGACAGCTAAACACCTTGCAAATGATTAAGGATGAGAGGCACCTTGGGAAATGCTCGCAGACAAGACCAGATTGATTAGCAGGGCCCCAGGATCAAATTAGAGGATTCAACTGTAACTCACAAAACTGACAGTCCAGCACACTCCAGATCCCATAAGGAGGCTGAGCTGTCACGCAAAATGTTCCTTGGCCACAGTCAATGTTGAAACCGTGACAATATCAAGACATTTTGGACAATTTTATGCTTCAAACTTTGTGGGGACAGTTTGGGGAAAGTCCTTTTCTGTTCCCCATAACTGTACCTCAGTGCACAAACCAAAATCCATAAAGGCAGTGTTGGGAAATTTGGTATGGAAGTGTAAGGGTGTGACAAGCTGTCATCTCCCCCTAATGTCCATGTGTGTACAATTAATGTGTGGCAATGTAAATGATGTTTAAGAGGACCTTATTTATAATGATGTGGTTATTATATTGTGTATTGGTTTTATATCTACTTTGTATGTTTTGATATTGTGACAAGATTAGGGAAAGATGTAAAAGATAGGATAAGAGGGTATCTATAGATTAGGATAGGATTGGGTATAGTATAGTGGGGCATAATAGAGTTAGGAAACTAGAGTGCCAGTATAAGCATAGTTAAAATAAGGGGTTGTGAGTGAGTTTGTCCTTGGGACACTTCCTGATTGTGAGTCAGATAACGGGAGCTATGTACAGTAGCAGGCTTGGACTGGCCCACCGGAGAGAGGGTTGGTGGGGGGAGGCAGTGATGGAGGTGATGGGCAATGATTGTGGGGGAGGCAATGATGAAGGTGATAGGCAATGATGGTGGGGGAAGGCAATGGTGAAGGTGATGGGCAATGATGGGGAGGCAACGATGGAGGTGATGGGCAAAGATGGTAGGGGAGGCAACGATGGAGGTGATGGGCAATGATGGCGGTTGGGGGAGGCAGCAATGGAGGTGATGGGCAACGATGACGGTGGGGGAGGCGATGATGAAGGTGATGGGCAATGATGGCGGTGGGAGGAGGCAGGGATGGAGGTGATGGGCAATGATGGCGGTGGGGGAGGCAATGATGGAGGTGATGGGCAATGATGGCGGTGGGAGGAGGCAGGGATGGAGATGATGGGCAATGATGGCGGTTGGGGGAGGCAGCGATGGAGGTGATGGGCAATGATGGCGGTTGGAGGAGGCAATGATGGAGGTGATGGGCAATGATGGCGGTTGGGGGAGGCAGCATGGAGGTGATGGGCAATGATGGCAGTAGGGGGAGGCAATGATGAAGGTGATGGGCAATGATGGCGGTTGGGGAGGCAGCGATGGAGGTGATGGGCAAAGATGGCAGTTGGGGGAGGCAATGATGGAGGTGATGGGCAATGATGGCGGTGGGAGGAGGCAGGGATGGAGGTGATGGGCAATGATGGCAGTGGGGGAGGCAATGATAAAGGTGATGGGCAATGATGGTGGGGGAGGCAATGGTGAAGGTGATGGGCAATGATGGGGGAGGCAGCGATGGAGGTGATGGGCAATGTTGGCGGTGGGAGGAGTCAGGGATGGAGGTGATGGGCAATGATGGCGGTGGGGGGAGGCAGGGATGGACGTGATGGGCAATGATGACGGTGGGGGAGGCAATGATGAAGGTGATGGACAATGATGGTGGGGGTAGGCAATGGTGAAGGTGATGGGCAATGATGGGAGGAGGCAGCGATGGAGGTGATAGGCAATGATGGCGGTGGGAGGAGGCAGGGATGGAGGTGATGGGCAATGATGGCGGTGGGAGGAGGCAGGGATGGAGGTGTGATGGGCAATGATGGTGGTGGGGGGAGGCAATGATGAAGGTGATGGGCAATGACGGTGGGGAGGCAATGATGCAGGTGATGGGCAATGATGGTTGGGAAAGACAATGATGGAGGTGATAGGCAATGATGGTGGGGGAGGCAATGATGGAGGAGATAGGCAATGATGGTGGGGGAGGCAATGATGGAGGTGATGGGCAATGATGGTGGTGGGGAGGCAATGATGGAGGTGATGAAATGGGCAATGATGGTGGTGGGGAGGCAATGATGGAGGTGATGAAATGGACAATGATGGTGGAGGAGGAGGCAATGATTGAGGTGGTGGAATGGGCAGTGATGGGGTGGTGGGGGAGAATGATAAGGGTGGTGGGGGAGAAGGCAATGATAGAGGTGGTGATGAGGACAATGATGGGGGTGGAGAGGGTCTGCATTATACTTTGATGGGGCTACATTATATTCTGTGGGGGGACTGCATTATTCTCAGGGGACTACATTATATTCTGGGGGCTATATCATACTATATGAGGGGACTGCAGTATACTCTATGGGGAGCTGCATTATATTCTGTGGTGGGACTGCATTATTCTCTCAGGGGACTACATTGTATTCTGGGGGGCTACATATTACTATATGATGGGGCTACAGTATACTCTATGGGGGGCCTGCATTATTCCGTCAGGGGACTACATTATATTCTGGGGGGCTATATCCTACTATATGAGTGGGGCAGCATTATGCCCTATGAGGGGGCTACAGTATACTCTATGGGGGGCAGCATTATTCGCTATGAGGGGGCTACAGTATACTCTATGGGGGGGCAGCATTATTCCCTATGAGGGGGCTACAGTATACTCTATGGGGGGGCTGCATTATACCCTATGAGGGTGCTACATTATATTCTATGGTGGGGACTGCGATATACCTTATGAGGGGTTTGCATTATATTTGTGGGGTGCTGCATTATATTCTATGAGAGAGGGCTGCATTATATTTTATGAGGGGGCTACATTATATTCTGTGAGGGTGGCTACATTATATTCTATGAGGGGGCTACATTATAATCTATGAGGGGGCTACCCCTCTATGATCCTACCGCAACCCCTACTACATAATTAAGACATATACTACCTTATATTATACCTTGATATAGCGCGTTTTACAGCACAATTGGCGGTCTTGTATTTATTTGTATGTAGCTACATAGTAGGCCCCAAGAATGATTTTCTCTGGTGGGCCCAAGGTGCTCCAGTCCGACGCTGTACAGTAGTGTATTATAGTTGTAACATTAAGAAAGTGCTGGAGAGTGATTTAGGAGAAGGCACAACAGGCCAGAGGGCCACACAGTACGGAAAGGCACAGAACGCTTGGGAAAAGCAGAATGCGGTCGGCTGCCACTTGGTACGATGGTATCCCATAGAAAATCCGGTGCCTATGGCTCGAATCAGGACAGAGGAACCTTTTTTTTCTCCCAGTGAAGGGGAGTCGGAGTAGGAACCAGTACGGTAAAGTGGGCACAGGAATATGGGGATCCCAGAGCCGGGAAGAGCATCTGAGAGGCTAGAGGAGCCAACATTGAGAGGGAAAGCTCGGTCTGATGATATGAACTTGTGCTGTACTGAAACTGCCATGGATTGTTTGTTATCAAGTAAAGTTGCTCTGTTAAAGCGGAATACTGTGTCTGTTCCTGAGTGTGTGATATAGTTTGGAGACGGGACTATGGGATCAGCAGGATCTGCAAACGTCACTTTTGTGCAATACTCCCAAACCACACATCAGACGGGGTGCCAGGGTGTGGAGACACAACAGCCCCTCGCCATGACTACCACCCTGGCCACCTCACAAAATTGGTGTAGTTGGCAGGATTTAGAGTCCTCACGTTTGAAAAGCGGAGGAACCCCCAGAATGGAAGATGGCAGCTGTTAGAGACTTTAAAATGGCAGATGATGGCGTGAAAGATGGAGGTAGTGCCGCCCATCGTGTGTGTCCTAAACCAAAGAAGGGCACGAAAATCCGCTTGGCAGATGCAATGCCCTGAGCCTAGGTCACATCCCCTGGTTAGTGGTGCCCACCCACGGTGGGTGTGGCGAAGAAAGAAGAAGCCCCTTCAACTGCAGCAGATTCCTGAAGAGCGGGAGAAGTCTAAAACCGAATGGGCGGAGCAGCCGGAAGCGGCTAGACCCACGAACGGGCGGAGTCTGGGAGACGGGACACCATTTCTGAAAGAGACGCCATTGCAGAGCAAGTCGCCTTCCCCCATACAGCGGCGCAGCATGTCCTTCAGAAGAGGTATTGGGTGGCAGGACTGGGAGCGGTCCTTGTTACAGTTGAAATTGGATTCCTGGCCCGGAGGCTTATGGATGGCAGGAGCAGATGAAGCGGAAACCTGGAAGGATCGGTTGCTGCTCCCGAAAGACTGGTTCCCATTCACCCGGCCGGTGAAGAAGAATGTCCTGAGCCACAGCAGCCAGCAGGAAGCGGTCGGGATGCTCGGATCGAGCGGCCATGGAGTTGTCGCAGCTGTGGTCCCTAACGCTCGCGGCCAAAGCGGAGGATCATCTCGAGCGGATACAGCTACAGCAGTAAGTTTGGCATCCACCCTTGCCTCGGCCTCAGCATCCAGCACTACCCCTGTCTCGGCACCTGCTTCCTTTCCTGCATCTCCCTATGTCGGCTACCCGGGTGAACCCCGGGCCCCCACAGTGAAAGAAACTCGGTGAGTGGCCGGGGTAATAGATGAGAAGAAACAGCGGGAACGATTAGAGAGGAGCTGTGGCACCCCGGTGGAGGAGCTAAGGCCAGTAGGTTGACACATGGCCTAATCAAATATTATAACGAAAACAAGGGATATGGGTTTATACAGGAAGCAGAGACCAGTGACAGAGTGTATGTCAAAGCAGGATCGATTACCTGCGAAGGGCCCCTACAGGAGTGAGACCCGGTGGTCTTCATAAAGGAGGACGGGCCCAGGGGACTCTATGCCGTGGCTTTCACACTGGTCTCCAGCATTGAGGAGAGACAGGCGTGGGAGGCACAGTATTTGCTGCGGACGCCTGTAACAGTCACAGCTCTTGTGACGAGTCAGAGGGCAAAGGCGCCTCCAAGAGTAAGGATGACCACAGTCGGGTCACAAGAGTGGGAGGCTCCAAGCTCGCTGAGTCAACCATCGGCTGAAAGACAGAGTAGAAGAAGCAGCGGTGAGTCCTCCAGCGGGTCCTTTGGCTATGGTTTTATAATTGTGCAGGGCTAGAATGCAGCTAACTACTCTTATGGCAAGGACGATGCAGAATAGAGACGACCCCTTTAAATTTATATGTTGTGCCAGTTGCACCAAACAAAAATGAGAGACTGTCTCCTGAAGTCCAAGGAGCCCTGAGTTGTACCGAAAACAGAGTGTCGGTACTGACCGTCACGGTAGCAGTTTGATTGATTGACTTTGTTTTCTCTCCCCCTCCAAGTTTCTTTGCTCACCGTTGCGCATTCCTTGCTGGATTATGGGACTAAAACCCAGATGGGGTTAATCATCCTTTGCAATCATAGCAGACTGTGTGCCTCTGCTCTAAGTACTTTGTTTTTTTAACCCTGAACTGTTGTTACCTTAACCTGAACTTTTCAGGGGTATAAAAGCAGCGCACTTGTTTTTAAGGGGACCATACTCCGTAAAAGGAGGGAAGGGAAAGTCTGAACTGGAGGACCCCAGGAGCGAGCCGGCTCAGGATCACATGGACTGTGAGTGCTCCTGGACTGTTGGAGCTGTGGTGAATTGGCCACTGAGCCGTTAAGTTTAAAAGGGACTGGCCAACAGGCCTGGTGTGTCCTAAAGTAAATTGAATAAGATTCCTGGTTTCATCCGTCAAATTCTTTGTTCTTTGTTCGTCGGACGGAGGCAACGGACATAAGAATGTTTTTTGGGTACGTCGGAAAATCGGACAGCAACGGATCCAGTGCCATCCGTCATGGGCTATAATGGTAGCCTATTTACGCAGGATCCGTCGCTGTCCGTCAAAATACGGATTCCAGCAACTGTTTCCGTTTTTTTGATACTGAGCATGCCCAGTATAATTTCTATTCCTTTTTGGCACATAAAATCTCTCTCGCTCTCTCTTCAGAAGCGCATGTCCCACGGTTCAAAAAATCACATCAGCGCCATGATAGATCCGTCAAAATAACTGATCCGTCGCATCAGTTTTTTTACAATCTGCAATGGATCTGTTTTTTCCAACTTTAACGGATTGTGACTGATTGTAAAAAACTGATGTGTGAAAGAGGCCTAAGACGGCAGTCCATTACAACAAAGTCAAGCAGCAGACATTGGGGACAACAAAGCTACAGACTGGCAGAGGGCAAAAACGACTCTCCACTGACCGGGATGACCGTCATCTTATTCGAATGTCACTCAGCAACCGCAGGATGACATCAAGTGACCTACAAAAGGAATAGCAAATGGCAGCTGGGGTGAAGTGCACGGCAAGAACAGTTTGAAACAGGCTCCTAGAGGCATGTAAAGCTAGAAAAACACCTTTCATCAATGAAAAGCAAAGGAAAGCCAGGCTGAAGTTTGCCAAAGACCATAAGGATTGAGGTAATCTTCTCTGATGAGTCTAATTTTCAGCTTTGCCCAACACCTGGTCATCTAATGGTTATACGGAGACCTGGAGAGGCGTACAAGCCACAGTGTCTTGCACCCACTGTGAAATTTGGTGGAGGATCGGTGATGATCTGGGGATGCTTCAGCAAGGCTCGAATTGGGCAGGTTATTCTTTGTGAAGGACATATGAATCAAGTCGCATACAAGGTTATCCTGGAAAAACAGTTGATTCCTTCTTCTCAGGCAATGTTTCCCAACTCTGAGGACTGTTTTTTCCAGCAGGACAATGCGCCATGCCACACAGCTAGGTCAATCAATGTGTGAATGAAGGACCACCACATCAAATCCCTGTCATGGCCAGCCCAATCTCCAGACCTGAACCCCAATTGAAAACCTCTGGAATGTAATCAAGAGGAAGATGGATAGTCACAAGCCATCAAGCAAAGAAGAACTGCCTAAATTTTTGTACCAGGAGTGGCATATGGTCACTCAAAAGTAGTGTGAAAGACTGGTGGAAAGCATGCCAAGGCGCATGAAAGCTGTGATTAAAAATCATGGTTATTCCACAAAATATTGATTTCTGAACTCTTCCTGAGTTAAAACATTAGCATTGTTGTTTCTAAGTGATTATGAACTTGTTTTCTTAGCATTATTTGAGGTCTGCAAGCACTGCATTTTTTTGTTATTTTGACCATTTCTCATTTTCTGAAAATAAATACAAAATTTATTACTTGGAAATTCAGAGACATGTTGCCAGTAGTTTATAGAATAAAAGAGCAATTTACATTTTACTCAAAAATATACCTATAAAGAGAAAAATCAGACAAACTGAAAATTTTACAGTGGTCTCTTAATTTTTGCCAGAGCTGTATATGTGTGTGTGTGTGTGTGTGTGTGTGTGTGTGTGTGTGTGTGTGTGTGTGTGTGTGTGTGTTTTGACGAATATTTCTTTTGAAAACGATATGTAAATGACTCAGAGAATTTCTCTATGTAAAAGCTCATGTTAAAATCGCACTGCATTCGGATGTAAATCGGATGCTAGGTGTGAAAAATCGGATTGTACTTGCATGACACTTGCATTACACTCGTGTGACTCTCAACAGGGAGACTCAGACCGATTTTTCATACGTTTAGTGTGACTCCGGCCTTAGAGAGAACCTCATTTATTTTAAAGGTCACCTAACTTGGTTTTTAGCAAGTATTTTACAAAATTGTAAAGTTCAATTCTCTAATATTTTTATATGCCTTTTTAAAATGCTGTTGGCCTCAATCAGCTATTTATTACACATCACTTGTTTGGAGTATAGATGGCATTGATTGTCAGGTTGGCACTATCATGGGCATGATACAGCAAGGTTATAATTTTCCTGCAGCATTTGCCTTGGGATTGCGCACATTGTAAGCGAATGAGCGGCAACATTGCATGATGTTTGCTGCCAAGCACAGGGAAACAAATCTGTCAGGACCATGTTGGTAGAATGAAATTACTGTAGCATTTATTAGCTAGAAGGGATAAATGTTTTGAAGAATATCCCCTTGAAGCAGTTTCAAAGTTCTACCTCTACTCGTCCTACTCCGAACTTACTCACCCAATTGTTAAAAGATCTTGAGGGTTTCTTTCCTGCCCAGAGGGAAAATCTATGGGTCACTAACATTTACTGCATAGGATTAGTCAGAAAGTTCCAGATTGTTCACACTCACTACATTGTGGATACTCCACTTAGTTAACTCTTTGAAAAATTTCTAATGTAATACTTGACATTTGGGATATTTACATTCTTCTGCAATTTTTATTATTAAAAGTGCAAATATTAGTGAGTAGTATATCCAGAATGACAGATGCCCCATTGATTATCTTACCTATCATCCATGATTGGATAGAAGTGTATGCAGTTATTGTAATCACTGAGTGTTCCTTCATAGAATTCGTAGGATTCTTGGGTTCATGGTAGAATTAGTTGCTGATATTTACTTTATTTTAAGTTTGTAAAATATTTCAAGTTTATGATTATTACAGTTTCAGGTGACCTAATTAACCTAATTAGTTTTGAAAACATGAAAAAAGTCAACAGCAGCAAAATAGTTTTGCATTTTTACAAATTATCAGTGTTCGCACAGTCAGAGGGGATTGATGATAAGAATTTCATAGGGTAGGAGAATAAAGACAGGTGTCAGAAGCAGACACGGGCAGAACATCATAGCGCACAATTCCATATGCTTTGGAGATGGAAGTGGGCTCCCTTAATCTTGGACCCCTGTGCGGATGCGCAGGGTTGCACCAGAGGTATGTCTTACTCTGGTCGTGTACACATAGTTTAGAATGATTCTGTAAAAAAAAAAAAAATCTGGTGGTGGTGGGAATAAAAAAAATGGTACTGCAGCTGTTTAGTGGTTAGGGAATACAAATGAACTGGAGTTCAAAAAGCAGCACGGAGGCATAAAAGGGTGTGAGATGTTGGGGTGGTAGAATGATAATACTGGTCTATATGATGACAGAAGTGAATGAAACTTCTCACTAATTGAATTTGTAGCCACCATAGATTAGATAGGTCTATAAATCGTATGAAATGGCTACATTTAACATTTAAAAAAAGAAAAACACCAGGAGGGTGGCCATGATGGTCTTTTTTCAACTCAGGAGCGTGTAGACTGATTTGTGCCTTCACTTTGACGGAATATTCATTTCAATCATTAACACCTTTCTTGCTCAATAGATTACAGCTGCTGCTCTTTGTACATGAACTGCTATATAGTATAAGCTATTTGGTTGGAAGCCACTAAGGAGCAATGAGGAAGAAATGACAAGACCTGCTGGCCATAGCTGTCTGCCTCCTCATGTCATAGAGCAGTATGAATCACAGTAACTGAATAATACGCTAATTCGGTAAGACACAGGGAGATTCCAGTATAGAGACAGACGCACAGCCACAATAAATCTCCATAAATAGGATGACAAATTCTCTACTTTATCTTTGGTTCTTCACTAAGAAAAATCAATTTAACAATTACATCATCTGTGATAAAATAAACATTTGTTTGCTTCAATAAGCAAAATGTTATTAAGAATTACTTACAAGCAGTGTAGAGAGAAATGGGTTCCCTTTTAAAAGGACTTTCATGAATTTACATTTAAATAATTATCATTGCAATAAAAATTATTCAACTCCAAGTGCAAGTTAGTTTTTTTAGCAAACTGTACAAACTTTCTGCTGCTTTATAATAAACCAAGCAAGAACAATTTTGAAATAGCCCAACACAACTAATAGAACACGAGATTTCAGTTTGTAAGGCACATAAGAAACGCATAAGGTCTCCATGCCAAAATTCCTAGCTATTTAGTGGTACTAACCCAAAAGCATAAGAAAAGTCTGGTTCAATATGCTCAAAACTTTTCAGACCTACGGAATACAATCACTTTTTATGTTTGGAGGAGGAAAAAGGAAGCATATGCTGCAAAGAAAACCCTGCTTACTACAGTCAAGCATGGTGATGGCATGGTGATGCTTACAGTGAAGCATGGCGTAGGATCGATGATACTCTTAGGGCTGCTTTGTTTTTTCTGGGACTAGAAACCTGCAGCATGTACAGAGCGAGTGCTCGCTCACACGAGCGTATAACACGGCCAAGTATCGGATAGCACTTGGCCCAGTGTTATATTATGGGGCGTTGCAGATCTACTATTTTTTTTCTCATGCTGATTCGGCAACGTAGTATGCTGCGAGTGCATCCGATATTCGAACCATGCACAACAATACAAGTCTATGGGTGCATGTGAAACATCAGACTGCACTCGGATGTCATTGAGTGCAGTTTGACAGCTGCAGACTCAGACAATGGAGAAGATGGATAAATTAAGTTCTCCATCTTTTCCAAACCTGTGGTCCGATTCCAGCGTGCAAGAGAATGTGATCACACTAAGATAACATTCGGCTCAATCTCTAACAGAATTCGAGATGAGTGTCATTAGCATAAATGGCCTGATTCTTTCACATGCGAGAACATACGGGCATCTGACTGCAGCCTAAAAAGGATTCAGTCAAGAATCAGAAAATTGTAGGAGAAAATATCATGCCTTCTGTCACAAAACTGAAGCATTACAAGACCTTCCAATAGGACAATTATCCCAAGCAAACCTAAGTTTGGTTTCAGAAGATATTCTGGAGTGGCTCTTACAGATTCTGCACGTAAACTCAACTGATAGCCATTGCCATTATATAATGGGCTAATGCTTGTAGTGAAGGGGTTAAATATTTCTAAGACTGCAATAGTCTGTAGAGGAATTTTATGTTGATTTTTGGAGAAACCACTTGTTATATGCAGCTATGTTTACACAAAGTTTTTTGAGTTGATCCACTCCAAAAACCTCCTCAAAAGCTACTTTAAAACACTTAGAAATTAATTGTAACAGTTTTTCATAGGAAGTCTACTTTAATCTTCACCTGAGGAGTTTTTTCTTAACTTTTTATATTGGAAAAGGTTTTTAAAAAATGTTTTACCTGGTGGGGGAAAAAATGGACATCACTTTGGCAGCTGACCTGCTAGATGACGGGTTCTCTACGATTACTTTTGATGTTGCTGCAAAACGTTTTCCAACATTTGTAAATGAACCCTTAACGTTGGTATTGTCCAGCTATGTTGGGGAGGGAATGAACCAGCTAAACTATCCCACACCCTTATTTAACTTCCCCATTCCCACCACGCTTAAAACATAGACCAGACTACACATTTGGATTTTAAATGGCCACAGCAGCCTTTTTTATTAACAAACAAACAATTATAAACATTTTAACATAAATGTTATAAATGACATCATAAAGTGACATCATAAGAGTGGAGGAGGAGTCCTTGAAGCCACGAGATCTTGGTGACACATCCACTTGCCGTGAACAGATGCCAAACACCTTACTCCCAGCCGTTACCCCACAGGCTCGGGAGCACCAAACACCAGGACATACTGTTCACTAAAATAACTTGAGTATCCGACCACTCTTGTCGGAAACTCCCATATTCACATTTCACCAGATCACCACAACTTACATTGATGAAGCGGAGACCCTATCCACTGGGTCCCCCAAATCCAATTTCCAAACAACTTGAAGGACTCCCCCCCCCCCAAACCGCCCCGGCCACCATGACCCAGCTAGAAATAAAAACCAAGTAACCTAAAACCACAGGGAGGGAGGGTGGGACTTATCTACTTTGGAGCGGGAACTGCCCGGGCCCTCCCCCTACCTTCCTATATATTCCCCTATACGCCCCCACATTACCATACTGCCCCATGTGATCCCCAAACCCCCGTCATGCTGGCCTCCGCCCAAGCCTCCGTGGGGAGGGGGTCTTGGAGGCTCAGCTCCGGCCATTTCTTTCTTTTCTTCAGGCAATGAGCCTAGCCTTAAAAGTATAGCAGATAAAGGAGAAAGGGGAGGAAGGAATACTATAGATGGCTTCCTCAGGACTGCCAGAACGCAAATAGCCTTGATACTCAGTATTTATATACTGTTACGCAGGAAGTGGTCGTGGAAAGGCAGGAATACAGGCCCTACACGGTGGGTTAATGGCATACAGGACATTATGGACAGGGACTTACTAGAAGCCACTATACTTCAATGGAAAATTATCCCCTCTAGTAGTTATACAGTCATGACCTTGCTACTCCTTCATAGAGCTTATATTACTCCATACATCAAGTCTAAAATGACTCCCTCAGGTACTTTTGTTTGCACTAAGTGTAGTACGGGAAATACTGACATGTATCACCACATGTGGGGCTGCACCAAAGTTCAAAAATTATGGAAGTCCATTCATGCTAAACTCCAGAATCTTTGTGGGATCATGTTTCCACTTACGCCGCAGTGGGCTATCTTTAATATTCTAGATACTACTCAACATGAATTCCCAAAATACATTAAGGCCATGTTGGTAATCTGGACCTCAGCAACCAGAAAAAGTATCCTACAACATTGGCTAAATCCACTGACACCACCCAAATCACTCATTCCTTCCAAAATAAGGTTTCTTTTTCGGATGGATTGGCTCGCTACCCTAACCAGCAAGGAAAAATTAACTGGGAAGTTTCTGCATACATGGTCACTGTTCATACCATCTCTCCCTCAAGAAACTAGAGACTATCTCAGGACACATTTCAAAAACACTCAGTGATATTTTCTTCAGAGAATCAGCAGATTCACTCCTATACCTTGAACTTTGGCTTAATAATTGAATGCGCAGAAGTTAGGGGAGAGGGTAAGGTTGGGGGGAGGTTGGATGGGTAGTGGTAGGGGGATGTTTATGCTTTCCTTTAAGGTCATGTATAACCTTTGTTATATGCCATTAAACTCATTAAAAAGAAGTTGAAAAGAAAGAAATGGACATCACTTCTTTTGAAGCAGATACTGAAAGAAACATCTTTATTCAAAACTCTGTCACAAATCAAATGGTTACAAACAACACTGCAGGAAAAGAAAACATTCAAAACTCTTCAAAAACTCCCAAAAATGTGTTTCCTGAAGCGATATCTGTTTGAAAAACTAGTGGCTTTTGAATACCTCCAAGAAAGTCTTGTGTAAATATAGCCTTAAATGTATTAAAGTTGTTCTTGTTTGTTTGGTTTAATGCAAGCGCAAAAATGTCAGTCGTTGCACACACAAAAACTCATTGGCTATCTAATAAAATGGCTTCAAGGTGGAAAATAAATTACCGTATATGACAAAAGAACCTACAGTTAACTTTTAATTTGCCTGTTGATGATGTACTTACCAAGATTGTGATGCCCTGCTGACTGGCTTGATGGTTGCAGCTGTTACATGGGTATCTACAGTTGGTGAAATAAGTATTGAACAAGTCACCAATTTTCTAAGTAAATATATTTCTAAAGGTGCTAGTGACATGAAATTCTTACCAGGTGTCACTAACAACCCATCCAATCCACACAGACCAATAAATGAAACCATAGATGTCCATAAATTATGTGTGGTAATGAAAAATGACAGGAAAAAAGTATTGAACACACTTACTGAAATTTATATAAAACTACTGTACAGTCATGGCCAAAAGTTTTGAGAATGACACAAATATTATATTTTCACATGATCTGCTGCCCTCTGGTTTTTATGTGTGTTTGACAGATATTTTTATCACAGACAGAAATATAATAATTGCAAACATATGAGTAACAAAAGCTTATATTGACAGTTAGAATGAGTTAATGCAGCAGTCAATATTTGCAGTGTTGACCCTTCTTCTTCAGGACCTCTGCAATTCTCCCTGGCATGCTCTCAATCAACTTCTGGACCAAATCCTGACTGATAGCAGTCCATTCTTGCACAATCAATGCTTTCATTTTGTCAGAACTTTTAGGTTTTTGTTTGTCCACCCGTCTCTTGATGATTGACCACAAGTTCTCAATGGGATTAAGATCTGGGGAGTTTCCAGGCCATGGACCCAAAATCTCTATGTTTTGTTCACTGAGCCATTTAGTTATCACCTTTGCTTTATGGCAAGGTGCTCCATCATGCTGGAAAAGGCATTGTTGATCGCCAAACTGCTCTTGGAGGGTTGGGAGAAGTTGCTCTTGGAGGACATTCTGGTACCATTCTTTATTCATGGCTGTGTTTTTAGGCAAGACTGTGAGAGAGCCGATTCCCTTGGCTGAGAAGCAACCCCACACATGAATGGTTTCAGGATGCTTAACAGTTGGCATGAGACAAGACTGGTGGTAGCGCTCACTTTGTCTTCTCCGAATGAGGCGTTTTCCTGATGTCCCAAACAATCGAAAAGGGGATTCATCAGAGAAAATAACTTTACCCCAGTCCTCAGCAGTCCACTGCCTGTACCTTTTGCAGAATATCAGTCTGTCCATGATGTTTTTTCTGGAGAGAAGTGGCTTCTTTGCTGCCCTCCTTGAGACCAGGCCTTGCTCCAAGAGTCTCCGCCTCACAGTGCGTGCAGATGCACTCACACCTGCCTGCTGCCATTCCTGAGCAAGCTCTGCACTGCTGGTAGCCCGATCCCGCAGCTGAAACACTTTTAAGAGACGGTCCTGGCGCTTGCTGGTCTTTCTTGAGCGCCCTGAAGCCTTTTTGGCAACAATGGAACCTCTCTCCTTGAAGTTCTTGATGATGCGATAGATTGTTGACTGAGGTGCAATCTTTCTAGCTGCGATACTCTTCCCTGTTAGGCCATTTTTGTGCATTACAATGATGACTGCACATGTTTCTTTAGAGATAACCATGGTCAACAGAAGAGAAACAATGATGCCAAGCACCAGCCTCCTTTTAAAGTGTCCAGTGGTGTCATTCTTACTTAATCATGACAGATTGATCTCCAGCCATGTCCTCATCAACACCCACACCTGTGTTAATGGAGCAATCACTGAAAAGAGGTTAGCTGGTCCTTTTAAAGCAGGGCTGCAATGATGTTGAAATGTGTTTTGGGGGATAAAGTTCATTTTCTAGCCAAATATTGACTTTGCAAGTAATTGCTGTTAAGCTTATCACTCTTTATAACATTCTGGAGTATATGCAAATTGCCATTAGAAAAAGTGAAGCAGTAGACTTTGTAAAAATTAATATTTGTGTTATTCTCAAAACTTTTGGCCATGACTGTATGTGCAAAAGCCTTTGTTGGCAATGACAGCTTCAAGACTACTCCTGTATGGAGAACCTAGTCGCATGCATTGCCCAGATGTGATTTTGGCCCATTTTCCACATTAACATTAAGGTTACTTGGGCTCCAAATACGAACTCTGAGCTTTAATTCATTCCATAAATGTTCTATTGGATTCAGGTAAGGTGCCATTTTAGCAGGTTTAGTTTCTTTCTCTGAAACCAATTGACAGTTTCCTTGGCTGTGTGTTTGGGATCATTGTCTTGCTGAAATGTTACCCCTCGTTTCATCTTCATCTTCCTGGTAGATGGCAGCAGATTTTTAGCAAGAATGTCTCAGTATATTTGTCCATTCATCCTTCCTTCAATTACATAAAATTTGCCAGTGCCGTATGCTGAAAAACAGCCCCACATCATGATGTTCCCACCTCCAAACTGTACTATTGGTATGGTGTTTTAACATGGTGTGTATTATGGCATCCAAAGTGCTCAATTTTTGGTCTAATCTGACCAGACTATATTGTCCTAGTATTTCACAGGCTTATCTAAATGTTGTTGAGCAAATTTTAAATGTGCTTGAACATGCTTTTTGTTCAGCAGTGGAGTCTTGTGTGGTGAGTGTGCATAAAGGCCACAAAGGCTGAATGCATTAGATATTGTTTTCTTTGAAACAGTTGTACCTGCTGATCTCAAGTCTTTCTGTAGCTCTCCACAGATGGTCCTTGGTTCTTGGACAACTGCTCTGATTCTTTTCACTCCTCTGTCTGAAATATTGTGGGGAACACATGGTCATGGCCGGGTAATGATAAAATTATGTTTTGTCCACATCAGAATTTTCATCCCAACAGTGCTTTCTGGAACCTTCAGTAGTTTAGAAATTCTTCTGTCAATACTATCAGTATGTTTGCAACAATAAGGTTGCAAAGGTATTGAGCCAGCTCACTGATTTTAACCATTATGAGATGTTTCATGTGTGACACCTTGGTAATGAGATACCTTTTTATAGGCCATCAGTTGAACCAGCTGATATTATTTTTCACTACGTGGCAGCATTGCTTTCTAATTACTTATAGATTTCAGCTGGTGTCATGCCTTCTTGCACCTCTTTCTTCATGTGTTCAATACTTTTACCCTGTGTAATTTCTCATTATTACACATAATTTATGGACATATATGGTTTGATTTCTTTGCCTATGTGGATTGGATGCATTGTTACCAACATCTGTTTAGAATTTCATGTCAACAGAACCTTTTAGAAATATATTTACTTAGTAAATTGGTGTCGTGTTGATTACTTAAATCACTTGCTGTATGTATCCATATAGACGTCACTGCTGCAGCCAAAGACCAATGGACCTTTTGGGGTGGTAGACAATTTTAACAGGTGAGTTTCGGGGCTTTTTATGTAATTTTATATCATTCACTCCTTTTATATCCACATTTTTTTTTTTTTTTGATCTCGAGGAACAAAAAACATTTCAAAAATATTTTATGACCACTTTATGCATTTCTCTGCATTGAAGTTTTGGTCTTGTGTTATGCAGGGAATCTGTCTCACACAGACATGAATATTATTTCATCACCTTCAATATCTACAATTTTTTTTATTTTTTTTCTTTCACTGCGCAAGTGGTGATGGTGATGGCAAATGAACAATGCCAGTTTTCCTTCACCTCCAGCAAAATAACACCAGTGGTCCCCCTACCATGTAGCCAAATACTCTGGTGGATTAGAAAACCAGTTTTATGTAGAATATATATTTGGTCCCTTATTTATTGAGTTTTGTGTTTTACTCTTGTGATTTCTGTGGTTTCAGGACCACCACTGGAGGATTATACATTCATCGGCAACTGTAATCCCTAAAGTCTTCATAATTTCTACAAAGTGCCAATGGGATTCATCTAAATTTCTACAGAACCAAGAGGATGGAAAGAAAACCAGCTTGTACTGAGAGCCCATCCTTGGGTTCTGAAAAAGAGCCCCTGACATGCAGATCCCGGTCAGAATGCAAAAAAGATGGCCAACTTCTACGGAACTGCAAACCATCTCTACGTCTTTCTGAAGAACTTAATAAAGTGCACCCCAGTCCCGGAGAAAGGGCTGAGTCTGATCATGTATCTAATAAATACTTAGCAGTTCAGAGTCCTGATGCCCCATGTAATGGAACCAGGAATGGACTAGATGATGGTTCAGCACCTACACTCACTGTGATTCCCTCTTGCAGAGCAGAAGTGCAGCATCTGCAGACAGAGCTAGGCGAGAGAGAAACTTGGAGCAAAAAAATAGACTTTCTCCTATCGGTTATTGGTTATGCAGTGGACCTGGGCAATGTATGGCGATTTCCCTATATCTGTTACCAGAATGGAGGAGGTCAGTATACAATTTATTTATCTTCATAGCTACAAAAAAGGTGTTTATAAACCTGTGATATTCATGAGCTATACTTCCCATTTTTTACTGTACTGTATTTTTTTTTAAAGAAACAAACACAAACATATCCATACATACATACAAACTTGAAAAAGACTATACTGTCTTCTTCTGGAGTTGAAACATCGTAATTTCGTAATTAAGATGTGTCAATAAAGTACCGTATATGTCAACCGATAACCATTTTCCTAGTATTGTGTAGGTTCCCATCATGCTACCAAAATAGCTCTGTGCTGTCAATGTATGGACAGTCTGACCTAAAACTGCGATATTAGCAGCAGACTTATCCTGTATGTTATTATGAGATGGTGTATGCATGCCTTGAACTTGTCTTCCAACACATCCCACAGATACTCCATCGGCTTGAGACCAGGAGAATTTTAAAGGACAAGTCAACACTTTGTCATGTTCCTCAAACCAACTGAGGAGATATTTTGTGGTATTGATAGGGCTCTGCCGAAAGAGGCCAATCTAATTAGGAGACACTTCTGCCAGGAAAGGGTACACTATTCTGGCTACACAGTGCCATACACCCTCAGCTGCAGTGTGTGTAATGACACCTTTTTATCTAACTATTTCAGCGATTTATGCTAAATAAGCTCTTCTATGGGGGTTAGACCAAATGGCTAGCCATCTTTCGACACATCAGTATTCTTTAGGAACCCATGATTTCCCTTACTTAATACAAACTGTCTTTTCTAAAGTTGGCAGCTCCCATTAGGCTATGTTTCCACTTTAAGGAAACGCTGCGGAGAGGACGCAGGGCCGCCCAAAGCACTGCCCCTTTTTTGCACGCATTGAACACATGCTGAATCACCGCATCCTGTACATAGACGGTGTCATTTATCTTGCGGAGACAGAGCGTCTCCACAAGATAAATAGACATTCTGCGGGCTAGAAAGAGGCGTCGCATGTCTGGTTACGCAGGTCTGCCACCTGCGTGTTTGCTGTAACATCTGGACGCTGTGGATTGGACGCTGTGGATTGGACACTGTGGCAGTACACAGTGTCCAATCCGCAGCGTTTCCTGAACGTGGAAACATACCCTTAGACTGATATTGGTTGATCCTGCTGTACAGAACTGTCCAACTATGGGATGTGTATTTCATGTTTTGATTACTTTGCTCGACCTGGATTATGTTAGGGAATAAAAGGATTCATCATGTCGGATCTTTTGTTCCAAAGGAAGATAAGCTGTTGTGGAATCTAGTAGATTATTGCCAACTCCACATTTTGATCACGTGCACGCTTTGCAAAGCAAAGCGTGCATGTGTATGAGGTGTCAGAAACAATGGCTGTTGGCCTAGTCTACAGCATTTATTCTACATCTATCGAATGTGTATGCCCTATTTTACATTGTATCAAAACAGGGTTTTCTTTGTGAAGAAAATGAAACCGCACAAAACTCATTTTAAAAAAAAGGCAGCCCCTTTTTTCAACCCCAAATGCATTAGCAATGTGACCTAGTTTGGGTTAAAATATAGTTGCCTTTTTTCTGGGCTGTTTTTTGAACTGTATTCCCATCTTACCAAATTATTCCTCTCTCCTTCTGTACTTGTGCGTCCCTTGTGTAGCACATGTTTATTGTACCTGTCTATATTTTTCCCTTTTCATATGTAAAGCGCCATGGAATAAATGGCGCTATATAAATGTATAATAATAATAATAATAATAATAATACTTATTACCTATCCTTCACCCATCTTGAAAATGGAGATCTGAAATGTCTTATATGGATCACACGTGCACCATTGCTCCATTCCAATAGGTTATTCCAGTGCCCCATTTTCCAGATGAGAGAGGGGGGTCTCAGCTGGTAGTCAAAAAACACCTATGCTGTGAATAGCTAATAATTTGTTAAAATGGGAATGCCCCTTTACATGAGATGGGACCCTGTATGCATTCTTGAGCTAACAGTGAACTAACAGAATTTTGAATGTTACATGAATGTGACAAATGCATATTTCTGAGTCTATGCGGCAAAGGCAGTGAACATAGGGCGCATGGCTCCCTAGTAGGGTGTTGCACAGCCCTCATGCATCACCTTATATATACACTTTCAGGTGGTAGACATTCTCCTCTAGAAGCAACTTTGTAGAACAAGATACCTCTGTAAATACCAGCCTGTTGTAACATGTGACAATTATTGCCTGAAAGTCTAGAGAAGAACCGTACCTCAAGAGCCCCATGTAACTCTATGTATGGAGCTATATTGCAACTTTCAAAGTACAGCTGTAACCTGACCATGCACATGAGGCTTTAATTTAAAATGGAACTTGACTTTGTAATATTATGTGATGGATTTATATTGTAAAATTAATTTTACCACAAATTCTCTATGGCATGTGCAGGAGAAAAATTACAAGATACTTACGCGATAGTTTAGTTGTCCAGCAAAGTTGCATGCTATCTTTCCCTAAGTCTCCGATAGATGTTGGAGTTGTAATAAAGAAAGAGGTACCATGCTACTTATTTGGTGGAGTTTCAGTGGTATAAAACCCTTCTGAGATTCTGGTTTTTTTTTTGTCTATCGTGCTATTGGTAGTAGTAGTAGAGTGGTCATTTCCTTCCAAGTAGCCTTGCTATCCATTCTTCTGGATAACCCCTTTGACAGGAAAATTTTGTATGTACTTTTATTCCATCATACATTTGCTTTGTTGATCCTATGTGAATGTTAAAAGGGAATCAGTCAGCAGGCTTTTGCTATGTAATCTGATGACAACATGAGGTAGTGGTTAAAATACTGAACTCAAAGATGTGTCACATGTCCGGCTGTGTGGTGTTTACTTAGACTGAAGGTTTGATCACCTTGTAATTAACCTTCATGTGACTAGCTTCCACACACTTGCAAGTCCGACTCCGCCCACTACTGTGAGAATCAGCTCATTGTCTATAGAGAGAGACTGGTGTGGGCGGGATTAGCTTTCTCAGCTCTGCTACTTTGCTAAATCTAAAAACCCTGATTGTATCAGAACTGCTGCAGCCAGTAACCTAAGTGACATATCAATGCATTCAGCTTCTGTTTGTCTACATCATGCTGCTCTGAGATGAGGTAGAATCTGCTGACAGATTCCCTTTAAGGTAATTTGGACACTGTATGGCAAAATACCAAATAGGGAAGGGAGGGTGCCAACAGAATGTAGCACCCTGGGGTTGACAACATTAGACAAAGAAAAATTATAGATGAAGGAATTTGCTAGTAAAAGATATCAATGACCCACCCTCGGGATAGGTCATAAACATCAGATCAGTGGGGGTCCATCACACCACCACTCAGATTATACCTATTGCCACATCCAGCAGAAGTAAACAGTGTATAGAGCAAAGACCCAATAGCTCTGGACACTGTGTAGTATTAAAGTGAATCTGGCAGTAGGGCAACCCTACTAGGCTATCTACATTAGTTTGTTTATGTGGTTGGATAGATTATGGGTGATGAGCGAACAACTTATCCGAGCACGCTCGCTCATCTCTAATTACGAGCTCTTACATTGTTAAGACCAGGTTGTAAATGGCTGCTTCTACATCCACCATAAGTTAGCCACTAAAAGACAATGTTTGAATAGCAAATTATCTATTCAAAGAATGCTGTTCCTACTCATCATTAGGGACCTTTGCTTAATTGTTGTTGACAATGATAATTTAAAAAAAATCAAGAAACTAGAATTTTTTGGCACTGAACATTGAAGTTAGAGGGCTGGCCAAAAAAAAAAATTAATCTCAACCTAAATGTCTACCTACGGTAACTTAAACATCAAATAACTTTTCTTATATACCGTACTTTGAATTAAAAATACCTTTCCCTCTCTACTCCATCTTCCTGCTTATTTTTTTTTTATCCATTCAGATGACGTCTCCTTTCAGAATGCCCAGTGAATGATGGGATACTTAAACCAGACGTCATCAGGGGGCAGATGCGCAGTCATTGGTGCCGCTGCTTTCAACACCCTGAAACGAAGCGCCATCAGTGACGTCTGTCTCTAGTGCTGGGCTGGTCTCTGGTCTAAGTAAGGAAATCCACCAGCCGTGATTCCAAATAAAATAATTTTATTCCACCAAGGTTAAAAGATCCTTGGGTATATCTAAAATATAATTTGCAACTTTACTATGTGTTTTAGACTGTGACTCAATCCTTATCATTCACTGAGTCGTAGTCTGAAACCCATAGGAAAGTTGCAAATTATATCTTGCATGTACCTGAGGACGTAATTTTTTAAAATTCTTTATTTTATTTGGAATTACGGATTAGCTTACTTGGATTTCTGTGGTGTCACATTGGGCAGGAGTAGCTTAGAGAATGGCAGCGGTCACATTTAGTTGAGCTGGCTTGTTTCTACGTTCTACATGTCTGTTCTCGTTGCTTTCTGCGTTCTCTCTTTTCAATGCACACTGACAGTGCACTCTCTTGCCAGCCCGTTAATTCTTATTAGATCGGCACTGTCGCTGAACATTCAAAGGACTATAGAGTAGGTAGCTGGTTAGGGCTTGCTGAGCATGCATCAGAATTGGCAACCTATGTATGATCAGTAGAGTAAGGACAAGTCCAGTCCCTGAAACGGACCTCACTGATAACTCTACTTTTTGTGTGGGGAAAGCGGCTACAGCAATGACTGCAGCCCAGGCCCACTGATGACATCTCGCTTGAGTATCCCAGCATGCATTGGTGACTCCCAAAGTAGATGTCATCTAAACTGAAGTTAAAAAAGCAAGAAGATAGAGTAGGGAGAGAATGGTAGAGAATGTCAAATTTAGGTACATTAGGAAAGGGATTTAAATTACTAAATTAAAAAGACAGGATAATTAAATTTAAATTTGGTTTCACATCACCCCATTAACATTTGCTAACACGTGGTCTTAATATCATATGTTTAATTATAGCATTAAAACATTAAATGGCTTAAGACAAAAAAAATCTCCAATATTATAAATCTGTGTGATTTATTTGGAACGCTGCACACTTCAATAGGAGCAAGAGTTGCAGTAATCCATTGTATCCAGTCACATTCTTGCAATTATGAAAAGCATTAAGCCAGACATACTGTACCTCATACCCTAAGAATCTGTCAGGAATGGTATGTGAGCACGTTTTGGATTTTTGGTTTAGAAAAATTTGCCGCAAGTCTTGGCAGGAAAAATGCTGCAGAAAATATGTATGTTTTTTAAGCTTTTTTTTAAATGTGTTTTTACTTGCGTTTTTCCCATTAATTTGAATGGATGGAAATGCTGCAAAAACCCTGAAATAGTTGACATGGTGCAGATTTGAAAAACTACCAACAGCTGAAAACGTGGGGGGAAAAGCACAGTATGTCTGAGATTTTAGAAATCTCATTGGGCTTACGTGTACTGGAAAACGCATCAGGGTTTTTTTTCCACGTGGAAAAAAATGCAGTAAAAATACAAAGCCTGAACTGGATAGAAATTAAATAAGGACGATCTCCTGAAGCTTTTCCTCACATACAGTACAGACCAAAAGTTTGGACACACCTTCTCCTTTAAAGATTTTTCTGTATTTTCATGACTATGAAAATTGTACATTCACACTGAAGGCATCAAAACTATGAATTAACACATGTGGAATTATATACTTAACAAAAAAGTGTGAAACAACTGAAAATATGTCTTATATTCTAGGTTCTTCAAAGTAGCCATCTTTTGCTTTGATGACTGCTTTGCATACTCTTGGCATTCTCTTGATGAGCTTCAAGAGGTAGTCACCGGAAATGGTCTTCCAACAATCTTGAAGGAGTTCCCAGAGATGCTTAGCGCTTGTTGCCCTTTTTTTCTTCACTCTGCGGTCCAGCTCACCTCAAACCATCTCGATTGGGTTCAGGTCTGGTGACTGTGGAGGCCAGGCCAGGAATATGGCGCCACCCCCACTCCTCTGTCCTAGGATGTAAAAGGGAGGCAGTTACTGCTTCCAGTGAACAGTGGATTAACAGCTACAGAAGTGGCAATATGTATAATCCTGGGATGCCCAGCGGTAATGCCGTAAATAACCCAAAACCTCCTCCTTTTACGGTAATTCCCATCATATGCCTTGGAGTGATTCCTAATATTTTACTTTACATACTGATTGGTTGTTACTGATATATTCCCTAGCATTAGCCTAGGAAGTCTACAGCAAAGAGTAAAAACAGGGAATGTGCCCTATGTAAAGAAAGGTTGCCCAACTCGTATACTAAGAATCAGAGAATCAGAGAATGTTAGAGTTGCAAGGGACCTCAAGGATCATCATGTCTAACCCCCTACTTAATGCAGGGCTCTGTCGCTAAAAATATCAACGCTCACTCTTCCTCGTCAAGTAAGCACCATGTCCCTATTGTAAGCAGTTCTGAGGAAGAATTTGAAGAACAATCATAAATGAATTCGCTGGAATCTTCTGAGTCATCCTCTGATGATAAATATGGGCGTTCATGCTTCCCAGTTGAAGATATGGGAAAATTGTTTATGGTCATCTGCTATACCATGTGAGCAGAATCTCCTAGAGAACCCTTATCAATCCGGACTCTATGTTTAGTGGGTTTGAGGAGCGTAGACGTCGAGTATTCCAAATCTACTTTACATCATTAAGAAAGAGTGGAAGAAACCTGTTAAAAAGGTGTTGGTCCTTAAAGCACATAAGAGGAAGATTTGTGCAAAGTTTGGAATATATGGTGAAAAAATTGATGCGGCGGCAGCTAAAATCTAAAAAAAGAGGCACACTTTTTTGATGATCTAGGTTCAGATTGCTTAGATAACAAGGCCGACACCTTTCTTGGGGGAGCATGGGAAACAGCTGCTGGTTCTTTTAAGCCCAGTATTTCGGCTACTTGTACAGGTAGCATTAGGTTGGCCTCCCGCTTCTGTGCCCTTCTTCACTACACCCGTAGAGCTCTTTGGCTTAAAAACAGGTTAGTGGATTTTCAGTTTAAAATGAAACTTTGTGCTATTCCCTGTCAGGAGGGTTATTTGTTCGGCTCTGCTCTGGAAGAAATTTTAGAGAAAGCAGCTGATAGGAAAAAGTATTTCCCTTCCTTTTTTCATAGATCCAAAAGATTCTTTCAGGGCTCCAGGAGAAGCCAGAGGAATTCGAGCAGGAGGGTGGACTCACCTGGAAAAAGAAAAAAAAGCTCAGGGCAGGGGATTCATAGTCAGTAAAGGTACTGTCACACTAAGCGAGATCGCTAGCTAGATCGCTTAAGCGTCAGCGATTTTATGACGCAGCAGCGACCTCGTTAGCGACGTCGCTGTGTGTGACATGTAGCGGCGATGTGGCCCCCGCTGCGATGTCACTGATTGTTCATGAACATTCTGAGCCGTTTTCTGGTCGTTGGTGTCCCGCTGGTGAGCCTGAATCGCTGAGTGTGACAGCCTTTATGAACGACTTTACCAGCGGCGCAGGCGGGACTAGGTTTTCCCAACGACCTCAGAGGTCGTTATACAGATCGCTGACCGCTGATGAGATCTTTGTGTTTGGAAGCTAACTAGTGACCATATAGCGATCGCACCAACGATCTCGCCAGGTCGTGTCGATGTCGTGATCGCTGGTGCGATCGCTAAGTGTGACAGTGCCTTAAGTCTAACCTCAATAAAGGAAGACCTATGCAACCATGACGCCAGGTTTCAGATGGGGGAAAGATAAACCTACCGGTATTTTCAGATCAGTATGACCCGGTGGGTCATAGATACTCTGTCCCAGGTTCTCAGACTAGTTTTTTTCCTCCTCCAAGAAGAATGGGAGAAACACGAGTAGGGGCAAAGGACCAGAGGTCGTTGGAGTTAAAAGGTCAGAAACTTTTAGAAAAACAGGTACTGAGTAAAGTAACAAAGCACCAGAATCAGAAATCGGAACAGGATTTTACAATATTTTATAGGATTTTTTGGTAAAAAAAAATAAAAAAGCCAGATGGTTCTCACAGAACTGTCATCTATTTAAAACTGCAAAATTAAAAATGGAACCCTGAACTCCACTGTACATACCCATTTTGTTTCTTGTCAGTGATAGGCCTAAAAGATTCATATTACCATTTCCCTATCCATCCAGACCATCAGAAATTCCTCAGGGTAGCGGTAAGGCGGAGGAAACTTACTCCATCTGCAATACCAATGCCTTCCCTTCAGGGTTTCCATAGCACCCAGGGTTTTCACAAGATTGTAGTGGAAATGTCTTCCAACATAAGAAAAAGACATTTTGAGTGAGTGTTGTGCACTTAAGCTTTGCACCACAATGTTGTTAGAAAAGAGCAAAGGGAAGTAGTTATAGGAAAGTGTTCTGGTGTCAGAGAGGGGACAGTGTAATTAGACCATGTGAGGTTCTTGGATAAGCTGTTGTTGGCATGTGTAACCATTAGGCCTGGACTTGCCCCTTATGGTTAGTTGGAGGCCAGAATAAAGAAAAGGTGAATATGGAAATGCTATGCAGTGGGTCACCTTGAGGATTTAGCTAATGCAGAGGACTAGAAGTGTCACTACAGTACCTTCCAGTCATACAGTAGCAGGTTGTGAGTTCCGCTAACAGGTGGAACTATGAGACTATCATGGTGGATTGAATTGATAGTATTGTAGCTTCAATTCTGAAAGAAGTCAGCTTTGGGAGGTCTGATGGGGCTGTGTGATAATTTTTGCCACATGAAGAGTTTGAGTGGGATCTTTTACACTGGGGATAGCAGTAGCTGGGCCAGACAGGAATGCAAGAGGATTTAGCCTAAGAGAAACTATGACCAATTGTAAAATAAAAGTTGACTATCTTGAACACTGTGGCCTTGATTCATCAAAGCTTTTACACCCGAAAAGTGGTGTAAAAAGCTTTCAAAAGTCTCAAAATGTTTGAGCAACACAAGGCTGTGCAAAAAATTTAATGACTTTTAGCGCCTTCTTTCTTGCCACCTTTGCTCAACTCTGACAAAGTGGGCGGATCTGGGGCAGGACTCGGCATGACAACCCTTGCACATCAAATTCATGATGACCGGGGGCGTTCCTCATGAATCTGACTGGAATAAGATTTGTCTTTCTTGATTTATTAAGATGCGTGTGCCTTTTAACGAATCAGGCACCTCACACTCCACCCTTCCTCCTCATCAAAACTGGAATAGAAAACGATGGTGTTGATGAATCAGGGAGTGTTTTTTTAGTATTAAAGATGTTTGCCATCTTGTGGAATGGTGGGAAAGGTAAGATCAGTGGGGTCTAGGAGAAAAAGCCAAGTGCTTACAGGGAACCTGCCATGTGCCCAAACATGTTCTAAAGCCATGTGGCTGCCGCACTGAATGCCCGGCTATCTGCACTAGTACATTAGTCTGAGTGCTGTCCTTTTTTTTCATGGCCTACACTCGGAGCAGAAATCCAATCATGTCACAGTCAAAGTATTTGAAACATTAGCACAATGTCTTTTTGTACATCCTGTCTTACAAAGAGCAGAATAAAAAGCGATTTAAAAAAAGGTCATGTACCCCAAACTATCCTGCTAAATTCCCTCTGCCTTCATTGCCAATTCTCAGGTGGTCCCCGCTGGTCATTACTGTATATACTTTGCAGCTTTAACATAAGGTACAGCCACAAGATTACTCCAGCCAAGTGGCAAGACTGCCGTAGACTACCGGAGCATTGGTGCGGGAGCCACAGGGAATTTATTATTGCTATGCTAATTTTTTCTGCGCACAGAACGCACGTTTTTCATGTGGATTTTTTTTGTGTGTTTTTGCATGCATTTTTGCACCAGCTTTACTTGCGTATTTGTTTCACATTCATTTGAATAGGGAAAAAAATCACTATACTGGAATAGTTTGGAATAGCATAGTAGACTACACTATTCTATACAATTAATTAGCACTATAGGTTCCAAAGTTTATGCATAGCATGTCCATAAGATATGAAGCTTTGTTAGTCTATGGCAAAAATGTCCCAGAAAAAGAAGAGATCTATGATAAAAATTCTAATTTTTTATTGGAAAAGATTTAAAATCTTATAATCATGTAAAAATAGGGATACCTCCAAATGAGTACAGACATTTGATAGTAGTATAATGTAGATATAAAAAAAATTGTATACAGAAATCATATAGTTTGCAAGTGTTAGTGCAATTACGGTAATTATTCATATCAATTTATCATATGACCACCATTAACAAATTATTTCAAATACAGCTCTGTTGAAATAAACCACCAACAGGATAATAGTTTCTGCTCCTCATGTAATGTTGATCAGATCACTTCCTATAGTGCTGATTAAATAAACCCATTTCTGTGAATTAAGTATAAACCATGTAAAAAACAGATGTTAGTTTTTACCTGGGTACATAAGAAATTGTATGCAGTGTGGAAATTAATGTGGTCTGATCTGTCACTTTATTACCGTATATACTCGTGTATAAGCCGACCTGTGTATAAGCCGACCCCCCTAATTTTGCCACAAAAAACTGGGAAAACTTATTGACTCATGTATAAGCCGGGTGTATAAACTGCCCTCCTGCTCTGTGCTGCCCCCGTCCTGCTCCTTGCTCCCCCATCCAGCTCTGTGCTCCCCTATTCTCCTCTGTACTCCACCCCTCCTGCTCCGTCCTCCGCTGTGCTCCCCCATTCCTTCTCCATCCTCCTGTGCCCCCCCTGTCCTGCTCCATGCTTCCCCCGTCCTCCGTTCTCCCCGTCCTCCTCCATGCTTCCCCCATCCACCGTTCTCCCCCCCTGTCCTGCTCCATGCCTCCCCCGTCCTCCGTTATCCTCCCCGTCCTCCTCCATGCTTCCCCGTCCACCATTCCTCCCCCCCGTCCTGCTCGTGCTCCTTGTCCTCTCCTCCATCATACTCACCCGTCCCTGTGCCATCGCTGAGCGTCCCTGCAATCCTGCAGCTCTCCCCAGCTTCCTTCGGCTCTCCAGTGCTGAGCGGTGATGTAATACCGCTCATTAAGGCCATGAATATGGACGCCACGCCTATGGGAGTGGCGTCGTGTCCATATTACATGACCTTAATGAGCGGGTATTACATCACCGCTCAGCGCTGGAGAGCTGAAGAAGCCGGGGAGAAAGCAGGATTGCAGGGACCCTCAGCGATGGCACGGGGAGGGGTGAGTATGATCCCAGCCACTGGCTCCTGCCGCGGCACCCCCTACCCCGCTGGTTTCTGCCCTATGACTCGTGTATAAGCCGAGGGGGCATTTTCAGCACGAAAAAAGGTGCTGAAAATCTCGGCTTATACACGAGTATATACGGTACCTCGATGCGCATTTCACCGCTTTGGCTTCTTCCTGGGGGCGTGAAAGGTATGCCTGTTTTTACATTATTATAAATGACTTCCAAATAAAAATTTTAATTGTTATCATAGATCTCTTCTTTGTCAGTGACATTTTTGCCATCGATTAGCAAAGCTTAGTATTCCATACAATAGTATACAAAGCCCTGTTCACACTGTGTTTCTGCAGTGTATCCCAGGGTTCTGCCTGAAGCCTCCCTAAAATAGGATTCAGACAAATCCCCAACAGAGCAATAGACTGCAATGACACAAACAGAATTCAAATGAATTCCATTAGGGTATGTGCGGATTTTGTTGCGGATCCGCAGCGTTTTTGGATGCGCGGAATTGCACCAAATCCGCAATGTAGTACACAACCAATGTTAATCTATGGCAATTCCTGAATTGGTGTGCACATGCTGCAGAAAAATCAGCGCAGATTCGCAACGTTTTATTTTCCACAGCATGTCATTTCTTTTTGTGGATTTGCAGCATTTCTGCACCCATTGACTACCATTGAGTCAGTCAAATCCGCAGTAAAACCGCAGGTGTAAAAAGATTTACGGATTCGTTGCGGATGTGCGTGCAAAAAACACTACAGAAAGGCAGGAGGAAGAGTGTGTGGGCGGAGACTGCGGAAAAGATGTGCGTGTCTGTCTGCGGGTGTCTGTGTATCTGTGTGTGTGTGCGTGTGTCTGCGGGTGTGTATGTGTGTGGGTGTCTGTGTGTAGCCAGGCATCGTCCGATGAGACTACTAGTCCCATCCGGCTATGTCTGCTGTCACATAGAACAGTGACAGCATTAGCCGATGATGGGATAGTAGTCCCATCATCCGGCTACTGTGTTGAATAGTTAAAAAAAAGACATTTACATATACACATACAGTACACATACTCACCAAACACCTAGTCCCCGACGCCCTCAATCGCCTGCAAAAAAAATAAATAAACCAACACAAATAATCCATTTAATAACGAGTGTCCCACGACGATCTTTGGGAGATGTGACTGCTCTACAGGGGCCTCTGGTGATACAGTGACAGGAGGTATCCTACAGCAGTGTATCACTCCGCAGCCTAGAGGTCACCGGAGTTCATCCTGACTCTTGTGGCACCGCTGCATGTGAAAATTCTCACGTAGTGGTAGTGCCATAAAGTGAGAGCACGAACTCTGATGAAATACACTGCAGGAGTATTATGTCCGGTCAGTGTGTCACCGGAGGCCCCTATAGAGCGGTCACATCTCCCGATGTGACAGCTCTGCACTGGAGATCATCGTGGGACACTCATTATTAAATGGATTACATCGGAACAGGTAGTATTTGTTTTGGTTTATTTTATTATTTTTTTTGCAGGAGATTGAGGGCGTCGCAGGAATTAGGCGTATAATAAATATGGGAAACTGTGTTGTGTTTTATTTCATTAAAAGACTTTATTCTGGCTGTGTCTTTATTTAACATGTAACAACTGACACCTCTCCATTACTAAGCCGTGGGCTTGATGTCACCATACAATACAAGGGTGACATCAACCCCACAATTATTACCCCACTTGCCACCGATACAGGGCAAGTGGGAAGAGAGAGGCTAAGTGCCGGAATTGGCGCATCTTAGAGATGCGCCATTTCTGGGGTGGCTGAGAGCTGGTGTTTTTAGCCAGGAAGGGGCCAATATCCATAGTCCCTTCCTAGGCTATTAATATCAGCCCGCAGCTGTCTGCATAGCCTTTTGTGCCTATTAATTATAGAGGGACCCAGCATAATTTTTTGGGGGCCCCCTATTTTAATAGCCAGTAAAGGCTAAATATACAGCTGTGAGCTGATATTAATAGCCTGGGAAGATCCATGGGTATTACCCCCTTACCAGGCTATAAACCTCTGCTTCTTTATTCACCAAAAAGTGCTTGCCAGAGGATAAAACATCATCATGATTAAGGGTGCTTAGTCACTGAAACACGTTGATGTCGCATATCATGTAACTGTCTATGCTTATGTTGTTTTATCCTGTGCATGGCACTTGTTGGTGAATAAAGAAGAAGTTTTTTCACTTGTTCGTTTAGCTGGATTTCTCATGTTTTGATTGCTCCACGCCATGACACAGCTTTCCCGTGCTCTGAACATCTAAGGATGTCTACTACGGTGAGCTGTACTTTTTTCTACTTCATTTATAAACATCTGCCCCCAGTCGCTGGCTTTCCCTGTTCTGGTTTTGAAAACTGCGCGGGAGCCCACGCCATTTTTTTAAAAAAAATAAACAGATATTATGTTTAAGGCCGGGGTCACACTTGCGAGAAACTCGCACAAGTCTCGCACCTCAATATCCGGCACTGCCGCCCGCACTAGGGACCAGAGTGTGCAGCTGCATGTATTTCTGTGCAGCTGAACGCTCCGGTCCAAGAGACGGCGGCAGTGCCGGGTATTGAGGTGCGAGACTCATGCGAGTTTCTCGCAAGTGTGACCCCGGCCTAATGCAGATTTTGTGTGTGTGTCTTTATTTAATTCTTTATGTACCATTTTATTATGTTCATTACTAAACATCGGTCTTAGTATTAATCTATCTATAGATATATCTATCATCTATAGATATATATATAAATATTCATTTATATTTGTTTTGTGTGTGTAAACACTATATTTGAACATGGTATGTGATGATATTATGGGCTTCAATTAAATATGTAAAAGAAGAGGTTGGACAAGAAATGACATCACAATTCTTTTTTTGTTAAATAATATATCTTTATTTAGCTTACAAAAACGCATAGAAATCCACATGAAAAGAACGCATGAAAAACCTCATCAAATCCGCATCAAATCCGCAAGGATTTTTATATACGTTTTCTGCCAAGAGATTAAGAATCTGCGTAGAAAATTCCACAGGCAAATCTGCAACGTGTTCACATACCCTAAGGCTATGGTTCCACGGTCCGGAACCATAGCGCTTTGGACGGAGCGGAAATTCCGCTCTGTCTAAGCCCCGCCCCCTTTCTGACGCGCGCTCTTTCCGGAGGTGTTCAGGACACCTCCGGAACACCTCCGGAAAGAGCGCAGGGCTACATAGCCCTGTGTTAATTATGTTGCGGCGACGCAACGTCGCCGCAATACGCGAGGACATGCTGCGGTCTAAAAAGACGCGCCGCATGTCCGTTTACGCAGGTTTGCCACCTGCGTATTGTTACGCATAGTGGAGACGGGATTTCTTGAAATCCCCTCCACTATGCTGTAACATCTGGACGCTGCGTGTTTGGCGCTGCGCCAGCGCACAGCGCCAAACACGCAGCGTATCCTGACCGTGGAAACTCACCCTTAGTGTTTTTTTTAAATAGATGCCCGATTACATTCTATATTTCCAGATCCCCCACTTCTCTGTTTTAGGGAGCCCCCAAATCTAAGAAGCATCATTGTCAGAAGCTTGCTATCTTCTCTAACAGCTACAGGAACCTTACTCTGCAATTAGAAATGTAAATGTAAAACCTGTCCATTTATAATGACCACGGACGCAATAAAGATCCCAACCTCACATGAGGACCACAGTATCCCAGGTACTTTCAGCTGCATTACACCTAATGTAGTGTATTTAATTATATGTACCAAATGTCCAACTGGTCTGTATGTGGGGTAGGCAGGGCAAAAACTTAGAATAAGGATGAATTCCACAATATACAAAACACAATAAAATAAAAAAGAATACATCTACCTGTGTCCAAACATTTTTGTATCCCTGATCATAGCATCATGGACATGAAATTATTTGTATTAAAAGGTAACTTCATATCTCAAAGAGACAGAAAAATTTGGGAGTACAAACTTATGGCAACCTTTGACATACTCAGAGCAGGAATGAATGTGTCTGTGAGGAGGGAACAGCCACCATCTTGGATATGGCCTGCTCCAGCCGCCATTTTGTCTGAATTCACTGATTCACAGCATCTAACTGCTGTAATTCCCCATGGCCTGTGGGCATATTCAATACAATAGGGTTTAGTCTCCACTGTGAATGAAAAGGTCCATTAGTATGCTGAGTAGATTCGGCTCAAGACAGGATTTACTGCTCAATGTGAATAGCCAGGCCTGTTAGTATGCTAAGTAGGCCATGCCAAAACAGTACTTCAAAGCTGGGGGCTTCAATTAGATTATACCTGCCAGCTAGACACAGAAAACACATCTATTGTATCTCCCAGCCATGACAGCTCCGTTCTAGGATTATGAATTATGAGCACATCTTTGTAGGTACATTCTCATAAAAAATATCTGCGTGATCCTGCGGACCTCGGGCATCCGACAGTGCAACTCCTGAGTCGGTGATGGCTCGGGGGTCTGAGATATAGAGATTGGCCCTCCACAGAGACCCAATCGGGCCAGGTTTGATCTCCATGCGACAGGCAAAACATACTGCATCCGCTTGTACCTCTCGTGTCCTGATCCGATCGTCCTGGAGAAAGTTAACCCCTTTACTAGATATTGGGAATAAATTCTGCAGGGAGCTAAGGGTGGAGATTATCAGCCCACCCTCGGACACCGAGGGGAGGGACCTAGCAGGTTTAAGAACTGTGAGCTATGGGCAGACTGGATCCATTCTCACAGAAGCCAAGACAATGAAGAACTAAGGACCAAGGGACAGATCTGCCAAGGGAGGAGTGGCACACGTTTTGGGGGACTGTCCAGCAACTAAGACTTTCACCTGTGGATCGCAGCGCTCCCTGCCTCCACATGCCCCTACAACCTGGTAATATTGACCTCTAGCTAATACCTCTAATCCTTGTACCATTATTGTTGTATTTTACTTTGCAAATCCACTGTAATTCCATTGTATAGCTTACTGTATATTTCTGTAATTATCTAGTGCGCCCTTAAGGCAATTAAACCATAAAATTAATCTTGGGCTGATGCTTTTACTCTGATCACGAATCTTAGAATACCCAGCAGGTAACAGGACACCCTCCCCAGTGGCCATTTGCTCTAGGTGCAGTTCCCTTACTGACCTGAGAGACAAAGGGGTCGCCGGAGAGCTGTGCCTGTGTAGTTACGTCACATTGGTGACATGGAAGGAAGGGGGTTTTCTTCACAGTGTCGCATGGATTTATGTCTTTCTACTAAGGAATGTGCTCCTCAGACCTTTTGGGAACATCACAACCATGGACCAAACCTCAATCACATGACAATAAAACGTTTACACTCCTTATCTACGAACTGCTCCAATATTTACTGCCATGACTTTCTCTTCCCTTCCGTCATTGATAGTTCTGCTTTATGTCACTTGTCATAAAGTGCTAATACTAGCTAATACTAAGAGAAGAAAGAGAGAGGATTCAAAAAGATATAAATAAACTGGAGCAGTGGGCAGCAACTAACAGAATTGGTTTTTAACAGGGAAAAATGTAAAGCGCTACATCTGGGCAATAAAAATGAAAAAAGCATATACAGAATGGGAGGAATAGGGCTAAGCAACAGCACATGTGAAAAAGACTTGGATATACTAATAGATAACAGACTGAACATGAGTCAACAGTGTGATGCAGCAGCAAAAAAAGCAAATAAAATTCTAGGATGTATCAACAGAAGCATACAGTCTAGATCACATGAAGTCATTATTGCCCTCTACCCCTCTTTGGTCAGACGTCATCTGGAATACTGTGTCCAGTTTTGGGCACCATATTTTAAAAAAGACATTAACAAACTGGAGCAAGTTCAGAGAAGAGCAACCAGAATGGTGACCGGTCTGCAAACCATGTCCTATGAGGAACAGTTGCAGGATTTGGGAATGTTTAGCTTGCAAAAGAGAAGACTCAGAGGAGACTTAATGTATACAAATATCTCAAGGGCTGTCACATTGTAGAAGGATCATCTTTATTCTCATTTGCACAAGGAAAGACTAGAAGCAATGGGTTGAAACTGAATATGAGGAGACACAGATTAGATATTAGAAAAAACTTTTTGACAGTTAGGGTGACCAATGAGTGGAACAGGCTGCCACGAGAGGTGGTGAGTTCTCCTTCATTGGAAGTCTTCAAACAGAGGCATGACAGACATCTGCCTGGGATAATTTAGTGAATGCTGCTTTGAGCAGGGGGTTGGACCAGATGACCCAGGAGGTTCCTTCCAACTCTACCATTCTATGATTCTATGATTCTTTTCTATTGCATTATTCCTGCACTCTGTTGTGTATAAATATGTGACACTTCAGATTTTGTGTTATTTTATGCCTGATGAGACCTGAGTAGTCTCAAAAGCTTACCATCTTTTCAGTTAGCCATTAAAAGGTATCAACCACTGAGGATTCTCAAATTTTAATATTTTTCTATCTACTGGCTTACATAGTACAAAGATATACAGCTCTGGCAAAAATTAAGAGACCACCACATCAAAACCCTGTCATGGCCAGCCCAATTTCCAGACCTGAACCCCATTGAAAAACCTCTGGAATGTAATCAAGAGGATGATGGATA
Source organism: Oophaga sylvatica (assembly GCA_033576555.1). Classification (NCBI taxonomy): domain Eukaryota; kingdom Metazoa; phylum Chordata; class Amphibia; order Anura; family Dendrobatidae; genus Oophaga; species Oophaga sylvatica. The sequence continues at coordinate 585,218,587 of JARQOD010000002.1, forward strand.
GTCACAAGCCATCAAACAAAGAAGAACTGCTTACATTTTTGCAACAGGAGCAGTGGGAGACTGGTGGAAAGCATGCCAAGACGCATGAAAGCTGATATTAAAAATCATGGTTATTCCATAAAATATTGATTTCTGAACTCTTCCTGAGTTAATACATAAGTATTGTTTCTAAATGATTATGAACTTGTTTTCTTTGCATTATTTGAAGTCTGAAAGCACTGGTTCTTTTATTTAATTTTGACCATTTCTCAGTTTTAGAAAAATAAATACATAATGTATTGGTTGGAAATTCGGAGACATGTTGTCAGTAGTTTGTAGAATAAAAGAGCAATTTACATTTTACTCAGAAATATACCTATAAAGAGAAAAATCAGACAAACTGAAAATATTGCAGTGGTCTCTTAATTTTTGTCAGAGCTGAAAATACTGCTCAAAAAAATAAAGGGAACCTTAAAATACCACATCCTAGATATCATGGAATGAAATATTCCAGTTGCAAATCTTTATTTAATAGATAATGGAATGCGTTGAGAACAATAAAAAATGCAAATGATCAATGTAAATCAAAATTAATATCCCATGGAGGTCTAGATTTGGAATGATACTCAAAATCAAAGTGGAAAATTAAATTACAGGCTGATCCAACTTCAGTGGAAATGCATCAAGACAAGGAAATGGATGCTCTGTAGTGTATGCGGCCTCCACGTGCCTGTATGACCTCCCTACAACGCTTGGGCATGCTTCTGATGAGGCGGCGGATGTTCTGAGGGATCCCATCCCAGATCTGAATTAAAACATCAGTCAACTCCTGGACAGTCTATGGTGGACAGAACAAGACATGCTGTCCCAGATGTGCTCAATTAGATTCAGGTCTGGGGTATGGGCAGGCCAGTCCATAGCATCAATGTCTTTGTCACTCAGGGACTGCTTACACACTTCAGCCACATGAACAGGGTTCTGCTGCCTAAGGCGAACTGCAAAATGGCGCTCCCCCATAGTAAAATCAGTACAAATAAATCTAGTTTAGTCTTTACTAGCCTAACCTGACGCACATGTAAAATACATACACTTTTAAATAGGACTATATTTGAAGCATCGATCTTTACACTTCTTCAGGGACTCAATGCCGCCTGAGGCGAAGTGATCAACTTGCTTCATTTTAGGTGCACCCCTGGCCGGGGAACAGTGCTTACTGTAGCGCTTCTTTCTCGGCTGCCGTCTGTGTGGTACTGATGCAGCACACAGTTGCCACACGTATTACACACATGGACACGGATATCTCCACTAACGGTTTTTCCGGTACCGGAAATATCAGGATGTGTAAAACCAACCTAAAGACACATTCACACGTTCAGTATTTGGTCAGTATTTTACCTCAGTATTTGTAAGCCAAATCGGGAGTGGGTGACAAATACAGAAGTGGTGACATGTTTCTATTATATTTTTCCTCTAATTGTTCCACTCCTGGTTTTGGCCTACAAATACTGAGGTAAAATACTGAACGTGTGAATGTGGCTTGATAGAGGGTTTCTGCTACTTCTGACTTACCGCAGACAGAACTTGCAGTCACAAGATGGCACTGATAAAAGGTGAAGACTGTGACATTATACACAGGAGCTCTTTGTATAGTGTATAGTGTACAGGTAATAGTGATCACCAGTGACATTATACACAGGAGCTCTGTATATAGTGTCAATGTACAGGTAATACAGTGATCACTGGTGATATTATACACAGGAGCTCTGTATATAGTGTCAGTGTACAGGTAATACAGTGATCACCAGTGACATTATACACAGGAGCTCTGTATATAGTGTCAGTGTATAGGTAATACAGTGATCACCGGTGACATACACAGGAGCTCTGTATATAGTGTCAGTGTACAGGTAATACAGTGATCACCGGTGACATTATACACAGGAGCTCTGTATATAGTGTTAGTGTACAGGTAATACAGTGATCACCAGTGACATTATACACAGGAGCTCTGTATATAGTGTCAGTGTACAGGTAATACAGTGATCACCGGTGACATTATACACAGGATCTCTGTATACAATGTCAGTGTACAGGTAATACGTTGATCACCGGTGACATTATACACAGGAGCTCCGTGCTCCATTCTCCCGCCCCATGCTCCATTCTGCCCTGCAGCAAATTTTAGGCCTCGCCCAGGACCACACCCATTTCACAACAAGCCACACCCATATCCACGCCCCAATCGCACCCATTTAGCACTGCTGATCACACTGACTGGTACAGAGGGCACAGTGGCTGGTACAATGGGCACACAGACTGGTACTGAGAAAAATAAAGAAAGAACAAAGAGAAAAAAGAAAGAACAGAGAGAGAGAAAGAAAGAACAGAAAGAGAGAAAGAAAGAGGGGAAAGAAAGAACAGAGAGAAAGAAAGAACACAGGGAGAAAGGAAGAACATAGAGAAAGAAAGAGGAAAGAAAGAACAGAGAGCGAAAGTAAGAACAGAGAGAGCGAGAAAGAAAAAAAGAAAGAAAGAGGGGAAAGAAAAAGAACAGAGAGATAGAAAAAAGAACAGAGAGAGAGAAAGAAAGGGGAAAGAAAGAACAGAGAAAGAGGGGAAAGAAAGAACAGAGAGAGAGATAGAAGAGGAGGAAGAAAGAAAGAAGAGAGACAGAAAGAAAGAAAAAGAACAGAGAGTAAGAAAGAACAGAGAGAGAAAGAAAGAACAGAGAGAGAATGAAAGAACAGAGAGAAAGAAAGAGCAGAGAGAGAGAAAGGAAGAACAGAGTGAGAGAGAAAGAAAGAACAGAGAGAGAGAAAGAGGGGAAAGAAAGAAAGAACAGAGAAAGAGGGGAAAGAAAGAACAGAGAGCGAGAAAGAGGAGGAAGAAAGAAAGAAGAGAGACAGAAAGAAAGAAAAAGAACAGAGAGAAAGAAATAACAGAGAGAGAAAGAACAGAGAGAAAGGAAGAACAGAGAGAGAGCGAAAGAACAGAGAGTAAGAAAGAGCAGAGAGAGAGAAAGGAAGAACAGAGAGCGAGAAAGAAAGAAAGAACAGAGAGCAAAAGAAAGCACAGAGAGAGAGAAAGGAAGAACAGAGAGAAAGAAAGAAAGTGGGGAAAGAAAAAGAACAGAGAGCAAAAGAAAGAACAGAGAGAGAGAAAGAAAGAACAAAGAAAGAAAAAGGGGAAAGAAAGAAAGAACAGACAGAAAGAAAGATGGGTAAGAAAAAGAACAGAGAGAAAGAAAGAACAGAGAGAGAGAAAAAAAGAAAGGAGTGAAAGAAAGAACAGAGAGAGAAAGAAAGAACAGAGAGAAAGAAAGCACAGAGCAAGAGAAAGGAAGAACAGAGAAAAAGAAAGAGGGGAAAGAAAAAGAACAGAGAGCGAAAGAAAGAACAGAGAGAGAAAGAAAGAAAGAGGGGAAAGAAAGAACATAGAAAGAAAGAGGTGAAAGAAAGAACAGAGAGAAAAAGAAAAAGGGGAAAGAAAGAACAGAGAGAGAGAAAGAAAGATTAGAGAGGGAAAGAAAGAACAGAGAGAGAAATAAAGATTCCATAAAGATACTATAGCAGCCCGGCTCCCATTGTAATGCCCACCTGAGCCTCCCAGTGCAGGACCTTTCATGATCCGCTCATATGGCCAACATCCCCAAGTCCAAGGCGATCCCGCTATCCACGCTGTCGGAGGAGGACACGGTGATGGATCTGAAGCACTCCCTGAAGTGCCTCCATGGTTCCGTCACAATCTCCTCCCGAAACTACCTAATTTCCGATCAGCTTCTAGCACGTCACTTCCGGTGGAACGTCACATGCGAGTTTTAAAGTGCTCCTCGGGACTCCACCGTGTATTCCTGTGTCCACGTGAAAAGTAAGCTCCCGGCCGGGACAGCAGGGCAGACTCTCAAAGTCAGGACAGTCCCGCTGGATCTGGGACGGTTGGGAAGTATGAATGCTCCCCACCATACACTGACCTCGAGCACACACGGCTCCGCTCCGCACACCTCGTACACATGCGGCTCCGCTCCGCACACCTCATACACACGTGGCTCCGCTCTGCACACCTTGTACACACGCGGCTCCGCTCCGCTCCGCACACCTCGTACACATGCGGCTCCGCTCCGCACACCTCATACACACGTGGCTCCGCTCTGCACACCTCGTACACACGCGGCTCCGCTCCGCACACCTCGTACACATGCGGCTCCGCTCCGCACACCTCGTACGTACGCGGCTCTGCTCCACACACCTCGTACACACGTGGCTCCGCTCCACAAACCTCGTACACACAGGGCTCCACACACCTTGTACACACGCGGCTCCCCTCCGCACACCTTGTACACACGCGCCTCTTCTCACCACATACACATGCGGCTCTGCTCCGCACAACTCGTACACACGTGGCTCTGCTCTGCACAGCTCATACACACGCGGCTCCGATCTGTACACCCCATACACACATGGCTCTGCTCCGTACACACGACTCTGCTACATTCACCCTGTAAACCCCTCCTGACCCACACATAAACTTCCCCTCATCCAACACCATGACAACAGCACAGCAGAGTCCTGCATACACTGAGGCCCCTGATCATGTGACCCCTGATTCCTCCCCTCCTGTGACCTCATCACAGGTCCTCTGCCCACAGAACAGCCATATATAAGCAACGCGTGCAGCTGCAGGAGATGAGAATCTGCCGCCTCCTATTTTCAGGGACGCACCGCCGCCTGAGGCAGAGTATTCAACTTGCCTCATGGTAGGTGCGCCCATGCACATGAAGCCTACCACTGTCATGCATCAGAAGGAACCCAGGGCCCAGTGCACCTGTATATGATCTCACAGTGGTTCTGAGAATCTCTTTCCGGTACCTAATGGCAATCAGGGTACCTCTGGCTAGCACATGAGGACTGTGCGGCTCTCAAAAAAAATACCTCCCCACACCATTACTGATGTACTGCCAAAGCTGTCATGCTGGAGGATGTTGCAGGCAGCAGAACATTCTCCACGTAGTCTCCAGACTCTTTCAAGTCTGTCACATGTGCTCAGTATATAACTGGCACTCTGTGATTTTCACGGATGAGAGCAATGTCGAATCTTCCTTTCTTGGTGTTCTCTGGCAAATTCCAGTTGCCCCGCTCGGTGTTGGGCTGTAAACACAACACCCACTTGTGGACGTCAGGCCCTCATACCACCCTCATGGAGTCTGTTTCTGACAGTTTCAGCAGACACATGGATGTTAGTGGCCTTATGGAGGTCATTTTGCGGGGCTTTGGCACTGCTCCTTCTGTTCCTCCTTGCACAAAGGAGGAGGTAGCGGTCCTGCTTGTAGCGGTCCTATGACCCCCTTCACGTCTCCTGGTGTACTAACCTGCCTCCTGGTATCTGTTCCATGCTCTGAACACTCTGCTTAGAGACACAGCTGCTCTTCTTGCACAGCTCTCATTGATGTGCCATCCTGGATGAACTGACCTACCTGAGTAATTTCTGCCTTATGCTGATGTACTTCTAGGGGTAAGAGCAATGACAAAATGCAAAAGTGACCAAAACAACAGCCAAAAAAATGAGAACAGAGAAATGGTGTGTGGTCACCACCTGCAGAACCACTCCTTTATAAGAGGTGCGTGTAACCACACAATATGATATGCAGTATGCAAAATAGGGGGCAGGTCACTGAAGGATCAGTGACCTGTCATAAGCCCATACAGATGCATAAGTAAGCAGAGCACGACATAAAGACCCACCCACAGACAACCCTGGAGCACAAGAATCTCATTAACTGAAAACTAAAAATACAGATTGAACAACAACCACAAGACGGATTTAATCAACCAAGGTATCATTTTAATCAGTATAACAGCACTAACCTGACAATGTCTGTAGTTTAGTGAGAACATCCTGCTGACAGGTTCGCTTTAAGTGTTCCTTTTTATTTTTTTGAGACCCCAATCAGCGGCCCACAGCTTCAGGAAATTGGCCACCGAGAAAGCATTGATGCACTCTGCTCTGCTCGCCACCAACACCAGACCTACAGCATCACTACATTTCTGCCGCTCGTGGCCTCCTGAGGAAGGGACCCTACTCCACCATGGACGTAAACCCCCAGTAAGCTTGTATTCGGACTATAAGCACCCCCCATTTTCTTCTCAAATTTTTTTTGGGGGGAAGTGCATCTTATAGTCTGAAAAATGCGGTATATACGGTCCAAATTATGCAAATTAGATTTAAATGTCATAAAGATGTAATTTTTTGGTTTTTCAAATAAACTTATGGATGGTATTGTGTCTCACGGCTCTTTGGATCACTGAAATCCATCTCAAATACCTGTGATAATTAGTTTGCCTGGTGAGAAAAACTGAGCGATGATCAGCATTATTAAGCAGGTCACAGGTTTCAAGCAATATGGGAAAGAAAAGGGATTTCTCTGCTGTCGAAAAGCATCAAATAGTGCAATGCAATTAAACAGTATGAAAACATTAGATATTTCACAAAGACTTATGTGGTGCCCCCTGAGGGTCCAGTCGCCACAGAGGTACTGCACCTCATCCACAGGTGTGGTATCCCACTCTCGGGTAAGGAGGGAGCACTGCCCAGGACTCTAACACTCACCAGTTCAGTCAGGGCACCTGGGCGTACCCTTAGGGAGGAGGGCCTCATCCCAGGCTGGGTAGGAAAGGGTGTTGGGGTGTGGGTGGAGAAGGTAGGAAGAAGGGGAGGAGCTTAGAGAGCGGGAAGTACAGAACAGAGAGAGTGAGGAGGAGTTGAAGTGAGCAGATGTGCTGAGAAGGACCGCGGCTGCTGGCTTGGGACACTGTAAAGGTGCTGAGCAGGAGGGCAGAAACCAGCACGGTGAGATGGCCAGGAGAGCTACACACTGAATGGAATCCTGAAAAGGTACAGCCCTATCTACCTGGGAGTTTGCTGAACCCTAACCTGGAGGACACGGCACCAAGCAGGCATCTGCGCACAAGTGAACTGTGAGTAAAGCATTGGAAACTGCACCCTGCTGTGTCATCTGAGTCATTCCCGCGTCGCCCACCCTGCACCACAACAACCAACACCATCATTACCATCATCACCTTTAACATCCTAACTGCCCTAGGACACAGCTCTACCTGTGGAGAGCTTAACCATCTCTGCTGCCCTGTCATCATCCCAGAGGATCTGCATTGCAGCGTTGGTCCCCTGACCGAACACCACAGGTGGCGTCATGAATATTAAATCTTTTACAAATTTTATTTTCCCTTTTCATCATCCCCTTTTATTGGACGCCCAGGGCCATGGACCAGGTCACTGCTGCCGAGACACTGCAACCTTTAAGAAGCGGCCCGGTATCGGGTACCCCAGGGCCCAGGCGGGCGCTCCACTTACGTGTGATCATCGTATTGTAAAGAGATCTGTGGCTGATACAGATGTGTTTGTGCAGATAAGGGCATAATGAGGAAGGTTTCTGGCAGACAAATTCATCAGATTTAGAGAACAACTGCTAAAATACCATTACAAAGCAGCAAACAGGTATTTGAAGCTGCTGGTGTCTCTTCAGTCCCATGAACCGCAAGATCTAGGATCCTCCAGCGGCTTGCAGTTGTACATAAATATACTATTCGCCCACCCCTAAATAGTTCTCACAAGCAGAAACTGTGGCAGTGGGTCCAGACATACATGAAGACTGATTTTTAAAACCGTGGATGGTCCAGATGGAGTAGTGTATGGTTGGTGGATGGCCACCATGTTCCAACAAGGCTGAGACATTAGCAAGGAGGTGGTGGAGTCATGTTTTGATCCTGAATCATGGGGAGAGAACTGAAAGGCGCCTTTAGAGTCACTGAAGATGTGAAAGTGATCTTGGTGAAGTATATAGAGTTTCTGACTGACCACTTGCTTCCACGGTACAAAAAGAACTGTGCCACCTGTAGCAAAATGATCTTCATGCATAACAATTTACCATCTCCTGCTGCAAATAATACTTCTGCTATGGGCATAAAAGGAGAAAAACTCATGATGTGATCACCATCCTCCCCTGAACTCAACCCTATTAAGAATCTTTGGCGTATCCTCAAGCAAAAGATCTATGAGGTTGGGAGGCAGTTTGCGTCAACACATCAGCTCTGAGAGGCTTTTATGACATCCTGCAAAAAACCTATCCAAAAACCTCAGAAGTTCACTGGATGCAAGAATTGTGAAGGTAATATCAAAGAAGGGGTTCAGATGTTTTTGATTTAAAAAGCTTTTTATTTCAGTAGATGTGACATATTAATGCTGCAAATTCAACAAATGACCATTTTCAATTCCTTACAACCTATAAAATGTTTGGAAACCCTGTTATGCATAATAATTTGGAACAGTGCATTTTGAGTTGTTTTTTTTTTGTATTAAAATACTGTTATCATTGGAAGGTTTGTCAAATAACATTTTATTTATCCTCTAACGCGGGGGTACCCAACCTGTAGCTCGGGAGCCACATGTGGCTCGTGGTCCCATGAATTGTGGCTCGCAGCTATCTGTCAACTTGGTTGCTTTACCCCCAGGTCTAGCAAACAGGTATGAGGAGTAAATCTAAAAATGGTGAATTTTGTGAGTAGCCCTGCACAGAAGAGACGAACTGGATGCACATATACTGGTCTCACGGGTTTAGAGATAATTTAAGTAAGTTACGCTGGAGACAGGATGATACTACCTGTCAGAGGAGGTGCCTGAAGCTGGATGAGACAGTGTGTTGGGAGTGCTGGATGGGAGAATACTGAATGAGGGTATTGTGGGGACCTCTGGATCTAGGTATACTGCTTCGGGGTGATTTCTGTGGAAAAGCTTTGGTTATCATTATACCCATATTGGTGGCTTTGGTCGCCACTACTGTGAGGGGGGCAGGAGCTGGATGTGGCTCGCGACTCTCAGAGCTGAATGTGGCTCTCTAGGTTTGAAAAATTGGGGACCACTGCTTTAACGGTTGAGGATTTCAACAATAAACTGACTAATTTGCATTAAACATTTAGGAAAATCCTAGAAAAGCATTTGCATAATAATTTGGAACTCTGCGTATACACACACCAAACCTCCTTTTTAGATCTGTCACTTCACTTGCCAAGTCCTGCTTCAATTGTGCTTATCCAAGGACAGTTGTGGACGGGTCAGAAATCATGAGAGGGAAACTAAAAAAACAGGATTGAAACAGTCTGCAGTCCTACTGTGCTGTGAGCTGGACTTCTCCCTCTTTCTCAACTTCTGATCTGATACTAGTAGAAATTTGAAAGAGACATGCTGGGACTATGGAGGATGTGTGGCATTATACCCTGTAAGCAGGGTCACCATTAGGGTATTACTGCCCTTACTACTGTATGTGGCCCTGTGAACAGAAGTTTCTGCTCACCAGTGCCCCAAGGTATGATAGAGTATCGTTCGCTGGCGCACCACATCTCGGCACAAGGAGCCTTCCTGGTGCTGCAGTGCTGTCAAAACTGAACGGCTATCCAGCTCCAAGGGAGTCCCTCTGCCTTTTCTGTCATGCGCAGGTGACAGTGTGTACGCGATGGTGTTATCGTAAGAGGTAAGTATGAAAAACTTTTTTTTAATAAGACTAATTAAATCAGCTTGGGGGATGATGATGAATTGAGGGTGTGTGATAGAGGACAGCAAATAATGATGTATTGAGGTGGGGAGCATAAATAATGATGAATTGGAGGTGGGGACAGCAAATGATGAATTGAAGGTGGGGTAGGGAGAGCAAATGATGAATAGAGGGTGGGGTGGGAGAGAGGGGAGATGACATAATGAATTGGGGAGGAAGGGCATGTAAATATAATCGAGGCAGCGGTAGGTACAGAGTAGGAGTGGGCGTTGAGGATGCAGGCGTGTGACTGGTATTGAATTGGGGGAAAGCGTACAGGTTCTAATTAATTTTGTATTTATTGGGTGGGAAAGTGGCTATTTATAGTTAGTGGGGGGCACAATGGTGAATTACAATTTATATTTGAAATGGTAGTTGCACAATAACTAATTATATATTAATTGTGGGTGCACGTCTGTATTCAGCTGCGTAGTGTAGTAGTTGGTGAAAAATTTTGAAATGTACTATTGAAGCGGCGCTATAGATATCTCTGTTATTTTATGCAGAGACAAGTCCTGGCTGGAAGAAATGATGATGGTCTGTGCTGGATGAAAAAGAAAAGTGAAGATTAAGGACTTCAACTAGAGAAATCACCGGTGAGTAAGTGTCTTATCTATATGCTGTCACTATACACTGCATACTATATACAGAGCTCCTGTGTATAATGTCACTGGTGATCACTGTATTACTTGTACACTATACATTATATGCTGAGCTCCTGTGTTTAATGTCACTGGTGATCACTATATTACCTGTACAATTAAATTATATACAGAGCTCCTGTGTATAATGTCACTGGTGATCACTGTATTACTTGTACACTATACACTGTATGCAGAGCTCCTGTGTATAATGTCACTGGTGATCACTATATTACCTGTACAATTAAACTATATACAGAGTTCCTGTGTATAAGGTCACCAATGATGACTCTATTACCTGTACACTGACACTATACACTGTATACCATGTACAGTGTTCCTGTGTATAATGGCACTTATGATAATAAAAGTATTGTGTTTTTTTTATTAATGATCAGTATTGTGGTATTTGGTTACTATGTGGTGGTAATATATGGTCTGGTCATGGTGTGGCAGTATTTGTTCCTTGTATATGGTATTATTGGTCATTTTAATAAATGAATGTGACACATTACCTTAGAGAATAGTAAATATAAATATACCTAAAAAGAGTATTTGATATTTTAAGAAATGTTTAATAGGTTAGAGTTGAGTAGGGCCTGGCCAAAAGAGTCTATCTTGTCATGGTGGCTGCTTAACCCCTTAACAACTGCATATATGCCTTTAAGCAGAGGAAGTTAAGGGTACTCATTCCTCATCGTCGCTTTTTAACCGCACTGAGAAATAAGGTTATAGCGCCCCCAGCGTCGGAAAATCTCTCGGGTCATGGCTACCGGGGGTAGCTGAGATCCCGGAGAACATGATTCGAGTCGGTTTTTACTGTCCCCAGTGTTGCGAAAAAAAATGTCCGATCTCCCATTTATTTCTCTCTCCTCTGATATGATCTAGCACATCAGAGGAGAGAGAAATGGGGTCCCTCGAGCCCCCTCGGTACCTCCGGTGTTCCCCCGGTCCCTCCTGCTCTGTCCCCCAGCCCTCGGTGTCTTCTTCCGGGAAGAAAATAGGCGCATGCGCAGTGCTCATGCCATCCTCTGGCAACAATACAAGATTTCTCCTATTGGTTCATTTTGATCACTGTGATAGACCTTATCACAGTGATCAAAATAAAAAAAATAGTAAATCAAACCCCTCTATCACCCCCTTAGTTAGGTAAAAATAATAAAATAAAAAAATGTATTTATTTCTATTTTTCCATTAGGGTTAGGGTTAGGCTTAGGGTTGGGGCTAGGGTTGGGGCTGTGGTTAGGATTTGGGTTAGAACTAGCATTAGGGTTGGGCTAGGGTTAGGGTTGGGGCTATGGTTAGTGTTGGGGTTAGAGCTAGGGTTAAGGTTGGGCTAGAGTTAGGGTTGGGGCTAGGGTTAGAGTTATGTTAGGGTTATGGTTGGGGTTATAGTTATGGCGTTGGGGTTACGGTTGTGGTGTTGGGGTTACAGTTGTGGTGTTGGTCAGGGTTGTGTTGGAGTTACGGTTGTGTTGGGGCTACGATTGGGGTTAGGGTGGTGTTGGATTTGGTGTTAGGGTTGTGGTTAGGGTTGGGATTAGGGTTAGGATTGGGATTATGGTCAAGGGTAGGGCTGTGTTAGGGTTGGAGTTAGAATTGGGGGATTTCCACTGTTAAGGTACATCAGGGGTCTCCAAAAGCGACATGGCGCCCGCCTTTGAGTCCAGCCAATTTTGCGTTCAAAAAGTCAAACGGTGCTCCCTCCCTTCTGAGCCCTGCCATGCACCAAAACAGTGGCTTTCCCTGACATACGGGGTATCTGTGTACTCATGAGAAATTTCACAACTAATTTTGTGGTCCATTTTCTCTTGTTACCCTTATAAAAATAAAAAAGTTTGGGTCTAAAGTAAATTTTTTGTCAAAAAAGTAAAATGTTCATTTTTTCCTTACACATTTCTTTAGTTCTCGTAAAGAACCTAAATGGTTAATAAACTTCTTGAATGAGGTTTTGAGTACCTTGAGGGGTGCAGATCTTAGAATGGTGTCACTTTTGGGTATTTTCTGTCATATTGACCCCCCAAACTCACTTCAATGTGAGGTGGTCCCTAAAAAACAATGGTTTTGTAAATTTTGTTGGAAAAATGAGAAATCTCTGGTCAACTTTTAACCCTTATAACGTCCTAACAAAAAAATTATGTTTCCAAAATTGTGCTGATGTAAAGTAGACATGTGGGAAATGTTATTTATTAACTATTTTGTGCGATATGACTCTCTGATTTAAAAGCACAAAAATTAAAAGTTTGAAAATTGGAAATTTTCATAAATACCGTATTTTTCAGACTATAAAATGTACTTTTTCCCAAAAAAATTTGGGAGGAAAATGGGGGTGCATTTTATAGTCTGAACGCAGGCTTACATGGGGTTGTGGCAGTGGTGTATCAGTGGAATAGGAGGCGGCAGAGGTGTGACGATGCTGAGGCTCTGTGTCGGTGGTGGGCGGTGAGGCGATGCTGAAGCTCGGTGTCGGCGGTGGGCGGTGCGGAGATTTCCCTGCGGCCCTGCCATGCACCAAAACAGTGGCTTTCCCTGACATACGGGGTATCTGTGTACTCATGAGAAATTTCACAACTAATTTTGTGGTCCATTTTCTCTTGTTACCCTTATAAAAATAAAAAAAAGTTTGGGTCTAAAGTAAATTTTTTGTGAAAAAAGTAAAATGTTCATTTTTTCCTTACACATTGCTTTAGTTCTCGTGAAGCACCTAAAGGGTTAATAAACTTCTTGAATGAGGTTTTGAGCACCTTGAGGGGTGCAGTTCTTAAAATGGTGTCACTTTTGGGTATTTTCTGTCATATTGACCCCCAAACTCACTTCAAATGTGAGGTGGTCCCTAAAAACAATGGTTTTGTAAATTTTGTTGGAAAAATGAGAAATCTCTGGTCAACTTTTAACCCTTATAACGTCCTAACAAAAAAATTATGTTTCCAAAATTGTGCTGATGTAAAGTAGACATGTGGAAATGTTATTTATTAACTATTTTGTGCGATATGACTCTCTGATTTAAAAGCACAAAAATTAAAAGTTTGAAAATTGTAAATTTTCATAAATACTGTATTTTTCAGACTATAAAATGTACTTTTTCCAAAAAAAAATTGGGAGGAAAATGGGGGTGCATCTTATAGTCTGAACGCAGGCTTACATGGGGTTGTGGCAGTGGTGTATCAGTGGAATAGGAGGCGGCAGAGGTGTGACGATGCTGAGGCTCTGTGTCGGTGGTGGGCGGTGAGGCGATGCTGAAGCTCGGTGTCGGCGGTGGGCGGTGCGGAGATTTCCCTGCGGCCATCTTCCTGAAGCTGTGGGCCACCGGAGCCAGCGTGTGCGCAGAGTGAGATCTTGGCAGCCCTCGGCTTCAGGAAAATGGCCACCGGAGGCCGCGCTTGCGCAGATTGAGATCTCGGCGGCTCTCGGCTTCAGGAAAGTGGCCGCAGAGATCTCAATCTGCGCACGCGTGACCTCAGGAAGATGGCAGCTGACAAACCGGTGATGCACTTGGCACTGCTCGCCGTGGACACCGGGCCGTGGCGTCGCCACATTTCTGCTGCCGGCATCCTGAGGAAGGGACTCTGCTTCATTCTCAGCCTCACAGCCGACACCGGACGCGCAGCATCACTCCCCAGGACTGCAGCATTGCCCCACTTCTGTCGCCGCCGGCATCCTGAGAAAGGGACATTGCTCAGTGCTCTGCCTCACCACCGACCCTGGACCCGCAGCATCGCACTCCGGGACTGCAGCATTGCCCTACTTCTGCCGCCACCGGATTCCTGAGGAAGGGCCCATGCCTCCTGTGACCCCGCTCTACCACCGCCGGCCCTCTGGTAAGATACCTTAAATTCGGACAATAAGACGGACCCCCATCTTATAAAAATCTTTTTTCTACTATTTTCCACCCAAAATTTGGGGTGCAAAACTTTTATTCTGCCTCCCAAAAATCGTATTAAAAGGGATCAAAAAATGTCATGTGCCCAAAAATGGTACCAATAAAAACGTCAACTCGTCCCGCAAAAAATAAGACTTCACATGACTCTGTGTGCCAAAATATGGAAAAATTCTAGCTCTCAAAATGTGGTGATGCAAAAACTATTTTTTGCAATAAAAAGCGTCTTTTAGCATGTGACAGCTGCCAAACATAGAAACCCGCTATAAATAGTAAATCAAACCCCCCTTTATCATCCCCTTAGTTAGGAAAAATAATAAAATTTAAAAAATGTATTTACATTTTCCCGTTAGGGTTAGGGTTGGGATTAGGGTTAGGGGTGTGTTAGGGTTAGGTTTGTAGTTAGGGTTATGGTTAGGGTTGGTATTAGGGTTAGGGGTGTGTTGGGGTTAGGGTTGGAGTTAGAATTGGGGGGTTCTAATGTTTAGATACATCAGGGGCTCTCCAAACGTGACATGACGTCTGATCTCAATTCCAGCCAATTCTCTGTTGAAAAAGTCAAACGGTGCTCCTTCCCTTCCGAGCTCTGCCATGCGCCCAAACGGTTTACCACCACATATGGGGTATCAGCATACTCAGGACAAATTGCACAATAACTCCTTGGGTCTAATTTCTTCTGTTACCCTAGGGAAAATAAAAAATTGGGGGCGAAAATATCATTTTTGTAGAAAAAATATGATTTTTTATTTTTATGGCTCTACGTTATAAACTTCTGTGAATCACTTGGGGGTTCAAAGTTTTCCCCGAACATCTAGATAAGTTCCTTGGGGGGGTCTAGTTTCCAAAATGGAGTTACTTGTTGGGATTTCCACTGTTTAGGCACATCAGGGGCTCTCCAAACGCAACATGACACCCGCAGACCATTCCATCAAAGTCTGCATTCCAAAACATCACTACTTCCCTTCCGAGCACCGACGTGTGCCCATACAGTAGTTTTCTCCCACATATGGGGTATCAGCATACTCAAGACAAATTGAACAACAACTTTTGTTGTCCAATTTCTCCTGTTACCCCTGGTAAATTAAAAAAAAAATTGGATCTGAAGTAAATATTTTGTGAAAAAACGTTAAATTTTAATTTTTTTTTTAAATATTCCAAAAATACCAGTGAAGCACCTGAAGGGTTAATAAACTTCTTGAATGTGGTTTTGAGCACCTTGAGGGGTGCAGTTTTTAGAATGGTGTCACTTTTGAGTGTTTTCTATCATATAGACCCCCTAAAAGTGACTTCAAATGTGATGTGGTCCCAAAAAAAAAATGGTGTTGTAAAAATGAGAAATCGCTGGTCAACTTTTAACCCTTATAACTTCCTAACAAAAATTTTTTTTCCAAAATTGTGCTGATGTAAAGTAGACATGTGGTAAATGTTATTTAGTAACTATTTTGTGTGATATATTTCTGTTTTAAGGGCATAAAAATTCAAAGTTTGAAAATTGCAAAATTTTCAAAATTTTCGCCATATTTCCGTTTCTTTTCATAAATAAACGCAAGCTATATCGAAGAAATTTTACCACTAGCGTAAAGTACAATATGTCATGAGAAAACAATCTCAGAATCGCCAAGATCCGTTGAAGCGTTCCAGAGTTACAACCTCATAAAGGGACAGTGGTCAGAATTTTAAAAATTGGCCCGGTCATTAATGTGCAAACCACCCTTGGGGGTTAAGGGGTTAAAGGGTATCTCAGCTACATTAATTATCCCTGTACTGCAAAATCACTATGTACATTATTTCTGTGACTCTATCCCTGTTATGTGGGCAGCACGGTGGCTCAGTGATTAGCATTGTTGCTTTGCAGCGCTGGGGTCCTAGATTCAAATCCCACTTAGCACAACATCTGTAAGGAGTTTGCATGTTCTCCCCGTATTTGCGTGGGTTTCCTTCAGGTTCTCCAGTTTCCTCCCACAATCCAAGGACATCCTGATAGGGAACAAGATTGTGAGCTCTAATAGGGACAGTGATGTGAGTAAAAAAATAAAATGTGACATTACTGTGCACATTATCCCTATACAATGACATAACTGTTTGTTTCTATACTATTACATAACTGTGTGCAATAACCTTTTCTCATGACTGCAGAAAGCCTACTATGTATGATATCACTTTGTCATTTCTGTTTTGTAATTTCATATTCTGATCTCTGCACTGTAACATTACTATCTATTCTGATCCCTGCACTGCCACATCACTATCTGTATCATCCCGTGCAGATCTATCACTGTTTATTATCTGTTTTGTGACATCCTGCGTATTTATTACCTCTTCACTGTCATTTAATGTCAATGTGTTGTACGGTCTCTGTTGTCATCACTGGTTTGCTAATCTTGTTCTGTGACTTTACTTTCTGCTTTACTCCTGTATAGTTATATGCTGTGACCATATTCACCATGTGCATCATTCTTGCACGGTGTGACCAGGGATGGGTTCCATCTGGTTCTCTGTAGCTCTCCTGAACCAGTCCTAACAATTACAAATGGTCCCCAGAACTATGGCAAAGTGGGATGTCTACCCAATGTTCTCCCTGGCTGCAATAATATGCACTAAGCTAAGCAATGGTGGGCAAAGGAAAACCCTGCTAGACTCTGCTGCATGGCTATTTGGCTCCTTTGTGTAAGGCAGGTGGTGCAATGATGTAATTCCACTTTTAGCATTGATTCAAAGGAGCTAGAGATGTCCTGCATCATTAAAGGCCAGTGGCTCTTTATTTTCAGGGTCACTCACTAATAATCATGGATATTTTCATTCTGGCACTTAATGTTGAATATTTATTTTACAGAGACACTATGTGGGGAATTCATTTTTCTTGGTCAATTATTTAGACACCTATCTATCTGGAAGCATTATACGGGACCACTGTTGTTTTCACTGGTATATTTAGGGAAATTGCACTTCTCAGGATGGCACACTATTTGTCATTATTATATTTAGGAGGGACTTTGTGTTGCTATTTTTAAGTGTGTGCTTCTATTTTTCTTCAGGGACACAGTTTGTGCAACTATTTTCAGTGGGCACAGCATGCTCCATTATTGTTTTTAGAGAGAACAGTGTGTTGCACTATTAATATCAGAGGGTGCAGTACATGGCATGGTTATATTCAGGGGCACTGTGATTTTGCTCCATAAAAAGAGTTTATTTTATCGTAAGGCCAGGAATGTGAAAAAGTGAGGAGCTAAAGGCATCTGGGTGGCTAATTCTGCAAAGACAGGTCATGTCTGGGAGAAGTCATCATGGTGTTTTGGGTCAGATGGAAAGGAAAGACAGCTACTCCAATTAGACAAAACATCACTGGAGTCACTGAACATTTTTGCTTATTCTGCATTGGGTCAATACAGGATGCGATGATGTGTAACTTACTACTTCCAGCAGTTCCTTATAATTCTAGATATACTAGGAATTGCTGTTTCATACTGTACACATTTTTAAATCAGGAGCAAACCACACTTTGTAATGTCTCCTGGTTCTTTTGTAACGTGGGTAGGGGCTGTATTAGCCATGACTGAGGGACACATCCTCCATGCATCTCCACACTACTGAAAAATGGTGGTCCTGGCTGAGTGTGTATGCTGCTGTTACCTTGGCAATACACGTTTGTAGACCGCATGCTGCTGCTTGACATGGCAGGCCAGATTATTATTATTATTATTATTATACATTTTGTATAGCGCCATTTATTCCATGGCGCTTTAAATGTGAGAAGGGGCAAATATAGACAAGTACAATAAACATGAGCAATACAAGACACACACAAGTACAGAAGGAGAGAGGACCCTGCCCGCAAGGGCTCACAGTCTACAGGAGATGGGTGAGGATACACTAGGAGAGGGTAGAGCTGGTCGGGCGGCATCCAGATGGTATAGAGATGAATGCGGGAAACTTTTTTTTTTACATAAGAACTTGATCAGATAGCAGGCAAAACTCTTTAAGAATTCTTCTTCATAATGCAGAGGCAGGAACTTTTTGGTTTCACGTGGTTGTTATTGACTGCTGCTACATGTTATATCAGTCCAGCAAACCACTATGGGAACCCCCATCTTCTACTATGGGGACTGCATAGGTCGAGGAGTGTTGCTACGGCCCTTCACAGCTAATCTCAACGCCCAGTTGATTTGTGAGGACCTCAATGGCCGAGGTACGTCGATGCGAAGCCTCACCACTGCTTTTTAAGTGCCTTCGATGAGGACCACGCAGTCCTTGCTGTGCCACTGCATCTTCAAGAGAACTTGTGTCCCAACCTGGCCATCTTCTCCTTCTATTACCCTCCAGGCCTGGCTACACTCAAACAAACTATTATCTGTCCTAAATATGAAGCTAAAGACCCGCTTGCTTGAGATGAGGAATCCTTCCTTCCACTGCGTCCTTGTAGGCCCCCTTGCCTGGGATCAGGAATTCCGCTGCCACTCTTTAATTCTTGTTTCCTTCAGAACATGCTATTAGATGGCCTCCTTGCACTGCACACAGATACAGTGAGGAAAATAAGTATTTTATACACCGACGATCTTGAAAGTTTTCCCACTTACAAAGAATGGAGAAGTCTGTAATTTTTATCGTGGGTTCACTTCAATTGTGAGAGACAGAATTTAAAAATAATAACCAGAAAATCATATTGTATGATTTTTAAATAATTAAATTGCATTTTATTGCATCAAATAAATATTTTGTCACCTACCAACGAGCAAGAATTCTGTCTCTCACAGACCTGTTAGTTTTTCTTTAAGAAGTCCTCCTACTCTGCATTTATTACCTGTATTAACTTCACCTGTTTGAACTTGTTACCTGTATAAAATACACTGAGATGGGCTACAGAACAATAGGCAAGCAGCTTGGTGAGAAGGCAACAACTGTTGAAGAAACACAAGATGACTGTCAATCTTCCTTGTTCTGGGGCTCTATGCAAGATCTCGCCTCGTGGTGTAAGTATAATTCTGTGAAAGATGAGAAATCAACCCAGAACTACACGGAAGGACCTGGTCAATAACCTGAAGAGAGCTGGGACCACAGTCTCAAACATTCCCGTTAGTAACACACTACGCCGTCATAGATTAAAATCCTGCAGGGCCTGCAAGGTTCCCCTGCTCATGCCAACACATGTCCAAGCCTGTTTGAAGTTTGCCAGTGACAATCTGAATGATCCAGAGGAGGCATGGGAGAAGGTCATGTGGTCAAATGAGACAAAAATAGAACTTTTTGTTATCAACTTCACATGCAGTGTATGGAGGAAGAAGAAGGATGAGTACAACCCGAAAGAACACAATCCCAACCATGAAGCATGGTGGGGGAAACCTCATACTTTGGTGGTGCTTTTCTGCAAAGGGAGCAGGATGACTGCATCAAATTGAAGGGAGGATGGATGGGGTCATGTATCGCACGATTTTGGCCAACAACCTACTTCCCTCAGTCAGAGCATTGAAGACGGTTCATGGTTGGGTCTTCCAGCATGACAGTGACCCGAAACAAACATCCAGGGCAACTAGGGAGTGGTTTCGTAAGAAGTATTTCAAGGTCCTGGAGTGACCAACAAATCTCCAGACCAGAACCCAATATAAACTCTTTGGAGGGAGCTGAAACAATGTTGCCCAGCGACAGCCCCAAAACCTGAAAGATCTGAAGAAGATCTGTATGGAGGAGTGAAACAAAATCCCTGCTGCTGGAACAAGTTGGTCAAGAACTACAGGAAACATCTGACCTCTGTAGTTGCAAACAAAAGTTTCTGTTCCAAATATTAAAGGGAATCTGTCACCTCATTTTTCGTATATAAGATATGGCCACCGCCATTAGGGGCTTATCTACAGCATTCTATGATGCTGTAGATAAGCCCCCGATGTAACCTGAAAGATAAGAAAAACAAGTTAGATAATACTCACCCGAGGGGCGGTCCGGTCCGATGGGCATCGCAGGTCCGGATCCGGCGCCTCCCATCTTCATGCAATGAAGACCTCTTCCTTGCTTCTGTCGCGGCTCCGACGCAGGCATACTGATCTGCCCTGTTGAAGGCAGAGTAAAGTACTGCAGTGCGCAGGCTCCGGACCTCTCTGACCTTTCCGGGCACCTGCGCACTGCAGTACTTTACTCTGCCCTCAACAGGGCAGAGAATTACGCCTGCGCAGGAGCCGCGACAGAAACAAGGAAGAGGACGTCATTGCATGAAGATGGGAGGCGCCGGCACCCATCGGACCCAGACCACACCGAACCGCCCCTGGGTGAGTATAATCTAACTTGTTTTGCTTATCTTTCACGTTACATCGGGGGCTTATCTATAGCTTTTTTTTAGATTCTGCCTCTCACATTTGAAATGTACCTATAAAAAAATTACAGACCTCTCCATTCTTTGTAGATAGGAAAATTTGCAAAATTGGCGTTTATCAAATACCGTATATACTCGTGTATAAGCCGAGATTTTCAGCACCTTTTTTCGTGCTGAAAATGCCCCCTCGGCTTATACACGAGTCATAGGACAGAAACCAGTGGGGTAGGGGGTGCCGCGGCAGGAGCCGGTGGCTGGGATCATACTCACCCCTCCCCGTGCCATCGCTGAGGGTCCCTGCAATCCTGCTTTCTCCCCGGCTTCTTCAGCTCTCCAGCGCTGAGCGGTGATGTAATACCCGCTCATTAAGGTCATGTAATATGGACGCGACGCCACTCCCATAGGCGTGGCGTCCATATTCATGGCCTTAATGAGCGGTATTACATCACCGCTCAGCGCTGGAGAGCCGAAGGAAGCCGGGGAGAGCTGCAGGATTGCAGGGACGCTCAGCGATGGCACGGGGAGGGGTGAGTATGATGGAGGAGTGGACAAGGAGCACGGCAGAGGGGGGGGGAATGGTGGACGGGGGAAGCATGGAGGAGGACGGGGAGGATAACGGAGGACGGGGGAGGCATGGAGCAGGACAGGGGGGGGAGAACAGTGGATGGGGGAAGCATGGAGGAGGACGGGGAGAACGGAGGACGGGGGAAGCATGGAGCAGGACAGGGGGGGCACAGGAGGACGGAGAAGGAATGGGGGAGCACAGCGGAGGACGGAGCAGGAGGGGTGGAGTACAGAGGAGAATAGGGGAGCACAGAGCTGGATGGGGGAGCAAGGAGCAGGACGGGGGCAGCACAGAGCAGGAGGGCAGTTTATACACCCGGCTTATACATGAGTCAATAAGTTTTCCCAGTTTTTTGTGGCAAAATTAGGGGGGTCGGCTTATACACGGTCGGCTTATACACGAGTATATACAGTACTTATTTTCCCCACTATATATGGTCTCCCTTCACTGCACAAAAATAACCGTTTACATGCAGGTCTGCAAGCAACAATACCGTTTTACTTCTCAAGTACTTGTCCCTATCTGCTCAAGTAACAGGAAACTACATTCCCTTGTGCCCACATAACTTCTCCCATCCTGGCTGGTTCCAGCACTTACCCCTGTCAGCAGCTGACCCACTGTAGCAGCACACAAACCAGATAAAACCACATTTAAAACATCACAATGCATTATATAACCATAAAAACTTCAAGAGGATGTGGGCAGCTTTTCCACTCCTTCACTTCACACTAGTACTGTATTTATATAATTAAGTTGTTCTGTAGCTTTAACTATTTTTACACTGGGGCTACATGGTGATTTTAGCCGTGACACAATGTGTGGCCAAAAATCGCTCTATACTCCTGCTAGCTAGCAGCGTAATGCAAGTGAATGGGTTAACATTGCTACCTTAAGAATACCGCTGCTAAAACAAGCAAGTCTCAATTCAGACCGTTGGATTTTTTTACAACCTGCTTGTTTCAGTTGTGGTACCTTAGGAGTCGCAATTCATGCATTATGCTGTAAAAGTACTGCAACCGAAACAAGAAGAGAAACAAAATCTCAAGCACAGAAGTCATAATTACAAAGTCATATAACTTGATCCATACAAGGATCTTTTTGGGTAAATACCTTATGGAGCTCCTATCATAACCACCACACAAGAAAATTGGAGCACAAGGTCCATAATACGCAAATTCAATAGTATCAAACAATATTCTAATTTGTAATATTAAAATCAGACAAAACTCTATATAAATGATACAATTCAGGAATAAGTTTGAAACATTAGAGGTTCAGATGCGGAACTAGACAGTTATAAATGTATCAAATACTGCACATAGAGTCCGACCATGGGTAATAGGACAATAGTATAATCATCTGTAATATTGATAATCATATTAAAACCAGCATAGTGCTGTAAGTATATGTCGTTCTACCCCCATTGGATGAATATACAATAACCTGCCTCCATAGAAGTAAAAAAGTAGCCACAGGCAGCAAGTGCTACCAATAATAGTAAAGACACGGAGGTAGGGAGTTAGGGGGGGAAAACAAAAATGACAAAACTAATGCCCCATGCCTTTGTACATGCGCAAATACCGTGCCCCTACGCACGTTTCGCTTTCGCTTCCTCGGGGGGCCTTGCTGTGATGTGTGCCCCATATGGATGCTTTTATATCCACTGCTGAGCACTGTTTGTAGCGCATATGACCGGCGTCATAGGCGTCGCGTCTGCCCATCACCCCCAGGCGTCGCGATGATGGTGCGCTCCACAGGTGCACACCAATGACGTCAGTGGAGCGCACACGTCACCCAAGGATGCCGGGGAAGACAGAGTAGAGGCCAGCGCTCGGGACATGCGCATTGGTGAGCAGCATGTGGAGATCGCCATCTTCCTTAGTGGAAGTCTCTCCTCCAGCGCCTGGGACATGCGCACTGGTAGGAATATATGAGGATCGCCATCCTGATCAAGGGAAGTTTCACCGCCTATATCCACCAATGCCCGCATGAACCACAAAGTCAAACCATAAAGAAAGGCACTCTATCACTGTTGAATCTACCAACAATGGTGTACCACCACAATAAAAAAGCCTTATGTGTACATTTTATACATATGGTCAGGAGTATCCTAAAACGTTTTTTCAATAGTAACCATACAAAAATGACAATATAAATATAAGTATAGATATAAATATAAATATAACATCATGTGATGCATTGATAAGAACCCAATATAAACATTGTAAGTATAGCCCCACATAACGCATTAATAAGGGCCTCCTATACAGACAATACAAAGGGTGGTCACAAATGCCACTCCAAAACTCATAAAGATCGCTGGTCCATGGTATCTGTTGTTGTCCCCAAGCTGATGTTTCAATAGAGGCTGTAAGTTCATATTGTACTGATGGCACATCGCAGAGCATCCGTAATCAGCAGTTAATTCCATTCCTTACTATGCAATGATCAAAAAAGACACACAAAAAATTAGTAAAAACAAATACATTTAAAAGGTGAACATTAGCACAGAGACGAAAAAGGCATCCCTATAGAAATGATACAAAGCTCAATTGTTCGTTTAATCACGTAGGGACCATCCATAGTGTCCAGCATAACTATCCAGCGGCATTCTTTTTGTGTGAGAACCCGAATACTGTCTCCGCCGCGGATCCCTAGACTAACATGATCAATGCCCTTGATTTTCAATTCCCCCGAATTACATTGATGTTTTAATCTAAAATGTCTGGGAATTGTCTTCAGGGACTTGACATCATCAGAATCACGGGCAGCCTCAATATCCCGGACATGTTCCCGTGTCCTCACTCGCAGTTCTTGGGATGTCAAGCCTATATAGATTAAATTGCAGCTACATATAGCATAATACACCACATGCGTGGTTGAGCACTTAATGTATTCTCTAATGTCATAGGTTTTGAGGTTGTCCAATGACTCGAAAGATGTAGATCGAATATGGTTCCTGCATGCCAGGCATTTACCGCAGGGGAAAAATACAGCCCTCTTCCCTCCTCCACCAAATATAAATTTAGACTTAGAGACATGATGGCTAAAAACCAATGTGTCCCTCAAATTACGTCCCCGTCTTGCTGTCATCAATGGGTAGGGAGAGAGCCGTTGTCTATAGTATCGAGTCAGTCATTAGTACCGGCCAGTGTTTTTGTAGGACTGACATTGTGTTCCATTGCTGATTAAATGTGGAGATATATCTTATCTCCACATCATTACTCCTTCTTTTTCTCCAGTTATTTTGTGGAGCCAGAAGATCACCCCTCTTTGTGTTCTTGGCCCTCAAATATCCTCTTCTCACACACCTATTACTATATCCCCGATCCTTAAACCTCCGCCCAAGGTCACTGGCCTGTCCCTCAAACAGCACATCCGTGGTACAAATCCTTCGAGCCAGAAGGAATTGGCCTGTAGGAATGGCATTGATGGTCGAAGTCGGGTGCGCTGACAACGCATGTAATAACGAGTTGATAGATGTCTTTTTCCTATATAAGTCAGTCTCTATACAGCCGTCGTCGCACACCCTAATCTCCACATCCAAAAATGAAAACACTCTACGATCATACGTATATGTGAGTCTGATGGTGAACTTGTAGAGCCCAGTTGTGCCTGGATTCTTACTTCCCAGAGGGATGCACTGAAGGTAATGACCACTAGAGGACCCAATATGCATACACACATCTTCACCAATCCCTAGAGCCGCCAGAGGGAGCCTTTTGAGTGTATATAAGGATGGTGAAGACACAGAGGTAGAGATTAGTTCTCTCGGAGGGAAGGAGTTGAAGCTTAGTCTAGTTGGAGAGAAAGTGTGCAGTCTAGCTCACGGAGCAGGGCTCAAGAGAGAGAGTTCAGCTTTTGATGAAGGAACCTGAAGTCTGCAGCTTGAAGCTTAGTTCAAACGAGTGGAGGCTAGTACAAGTGGGACGGAAACCACTCCAGCCTAGTCAGAACTGAGTCAAGTGAGTGCAGTTCAGCGAGCAAGCGTGCCGACGCTTAGAGAGCGGTGAAGAAAGAGAAGAAGCAGCCACCTACTGCCAGTGTGTGATAGTGTGAGGGTCGAGTAGGACGAAAGGCGAGTGGATAAGAAGAGAGTGACAGAGGTGGAAATAGCATTGATAGCTTACCTCTACTCTGATTTACCGGACACCGGGTCCGAGCTTGCTGGATCCTTCACGACTAGCAGGAAATACCGGAGACCCTGCGGGACTACAAGTCGCAGGGGCCCATAAGTGTTGATACGTAACTGGGTCAGGAGGACAGGAGTCTGGTCGGCCAACCATTAGAGACTGTGTTCTTTCCAATAGAAGGCCCTACACAAAGTCAGCCGGGTGTAAAGTTGAAGACAGAGTTAGGCCTCGTTTCATACAGGTCAGAGACTCGCATTACAGGAGTAAGGAGGCCCTACACCTACTCAGTGGAAAGAACTGGACGTGCATCCTTCACCCTGCCAGTATCCCGGGATGTGCCTGCAATTCCATCAGTAAAGGTACAGAAAGAGACTTTTGTGTGTGTGTTCACATTATTACTCCTGCGGCCGGACTCCCCTCCTCCATCCTGCACCCCTACATAGCTTAACTACCCTGAAGGTCCCCAGCCTTACCTGTGGAAGGCTTAACACCTTGCTGCCTAATACCAACCCTTCAGTGGACCTATACAGCAGCGCTGGTCACCTTGACCAGGAACCACAGGTGGCGTCACGAACATTCTACAAACACTTTAATCCCCTGTAAATATCCCACATTTAAGGTGAGCCCCAGGGCCATGGACCGAGCTCCAGCTGCCGTGATAATTCCCCCATAGAAGTGAACGGGCTCGGTGCCGAGTACCCCACTGCCCTGGCGGACGACTCAGACTCATTGCGCTTCAAACCCACCATGAAGTTGTCCAAATCTTGGGTAGAACCCTGCCAAAAAAACAAAATATTGTCAATATAACGATACCATTCAAAGATCTGGGGGGCGGCCTCTGCGCCATCCATCAGCAAATCCCTCTCCCAATATCCAACAAACAGGTTAGCATAGGAGGGCGCACAGGCCACCCCCATTGCTGTACCCCGCTTCTGTAAATAAAAGCGATCCTTGAATGTAAAAAAGTTATGAGTGAGTATGAACCGCAACAAGTCCAACACCAGCTCACGTAAATCCGGATCTAAATTGCTGGCCTCCAGATAGAATTGTGAGGCTTTCAATCCTTCAGTGTGGTTAATACTCGTGTAGAGTGTTTCTACATCGGCCACTACCAGGAATGTGTCCGTGTCGAGGGACAGGCCATCCAAATGCCTCAGGACGTCCATAGTGTCCCTGACAAAGGAGGGCAATGTCTCAACCTGTGGTTGTAAATAATGATCAATGAACTTACAGATTGGACCACATAACCCTCCGATGCCAGAGACAGTAGGATGCCCTGGGGAGAGAGAGGGCATTTTTGTGGACCTTGGGCAGGAGATAGAGGGTGGGGACAACAGGGGCTCTAACCAATAAGCCTTCGAGGACTTTTTTAGAGATGATACCTCTTTCAAAGGCGATCTCAAGGATAGAAATCAACTCACTCTGATATGAGAGAAGTGAATTTTTATCTAGCTGGGTATATGTTTCCCTATTTCTTAATTGTCTAAGGGCCTCCCCCTCATACATCACCACAGGCCAGATCACCACATTCCCCCTCCTTGTCCGCCGGCTTGATGACTTTATCATCTAATTTTTTTAATTCATCTATAGCCTGTTGTTGTGTCATTGTAAGGGTATCTTTCTCTCTCCTATTCCTGATCTTTTTGAGATCATCCGTCACCAGTCTAGTAAAAATGTCCACCTATGGACAAATAGACAATTGGGGGAAAGTGGTAGATCTAGAAGAAATTGGTGGTAGAGAGGTACCTGCACAATCCGGATTAGACTCCCGCTCTAGTTCCTCCAGTACAGCCACCGCTTCTTGTTCTGTGACATATTCCGCGCCATGTCTGGAATTGGTTTTAGAGTGTAATTTATGAAGATCCTATTGTCCTATTACCCATGGTCGGACTCTATGTGCAGTATTTGATACATTTATAACTGTCCAGTTCCGCATCTGAACCTCTAATGTTTCATACTTATTCCTGCATTGTATCATTTATATAGTGTTTTGTCTGATTTTAATATTACATTAAAGAATATTGTTTGATACTATTGACTTTGCGTATTATGGACCTTGTGCTCCAATTTTCTTGTGTGGTGGAACCGAAACAAGAAGGCTGCTTAAAATTCAAGTGTTTTGAATCTCTGCGACTTACTGGTTGCAAATGCGGTACCCTGGAGTTGCAATGTTACCCCATTCACCTGCATTGCGTTGCGATGTAGCGGCTATACACAGCAATCTTTAGTCACGTGACCTGTCACTGCCATATCACCGGCAGGATCTAAAAAACATACTCCAACCCATGTGATCTCCAAAACTCTGGCGTGGTTTGGGGTTGTATTAACCCCCTCTAAAAAGAAAAAAAAGAAAAAAAATCCATTTTAAAAAAATTTTAATTTTTGAATTCTGAGTTTATGATTAAATGCTGCATTGACATCTACAGGTCAGATTTGGTCCTGCAAAGAATACATTTTTGAAATGACACTTGGTTTTAGTACTACTGGTGTACCTACATTTAGTAACTGGGAAACTTGGCTGGTATCTCTCTTCTTTATCTTGTATAAATGTGTTGGACACCGATACCGGTGTCGGGATGTTTACAAGGATCGAGTGCCAGATGCCATCTAGTACGGAGTGGTAACCAGGTAAATATAGACTGTTGGGTTGTGCGGTGGATGGAGATAGGATTACCTGCTCATTGTGTTTGTTCATCTATTTTTACCAACAGCCGAGTTGTATAAATAATAAGGGGCGGATTATGATGGCGTGATAGTGAGTAAGCTGAGGAAATGCAGAACTTTATTTCATAGAAAGCAGATTATGTTGAGGATAATCTTATGTCACGTGAAAAGACATCTAACACAGCTGTCAGGTCTGGTTACCCTTGTTTTTGATTTTAAGGACCTTGTACTTAGTGTGTGACTGATCTTTGCTGTGTGTTGTAACATTTCCCTTGTGTTTCCATGCCTGCGTTTAAACACAATTAAAGGATTTTCCTCTAAATTACTTTCATAACATCAATCAGATGCTGACGAGCCAGCAAGACTCTGACGATCTCAAGAAATATTAGATTATTAGGTTTCCAGCTCTTTATTTTTCACTAGTTTGGAATAATATTTTGGATC
This sequence comes from Oophaga sylvatica, assembly GCA_033576555.1. Lineage (NCBI taxonomy): Eukaryota > Metazoa > Chordata > Amphibia > Anura > Dendrobatidae > Oophaga > Oophaga sylvatica. Next base: position 585,246,786 of record JARQOD010000002.1, read on the forward strand.
CTCCACTTTGGATCCTCCACTTTAAATATAATATAATTAATGACGCCATTACATCTGAAAAAAGACTTGCCCTCATGTCCATGATATTGTACACATACTCCTAGCAGCTGACTCCTCCTGACTGCAAATATGCCTATGCCCACGCAACGTTCTTAGAGGTGTGCAAACCCGACGAGCTTTACAGGAAGAGGACACATCAGGACAAAGCGGTGTCTTTTGGGGTCATTGTCCAACTAAACGCAAAACGGATGGAATAGCATGCCGCTGCAAGATGCTGTGGTAGCCATGCTGGTTCACTATGCTGTTATGTTACGGTAGCTGAGGAGTGCAGGTAAAAAAGGCAATACACCAGAGCAGTTGGAATCTATGAGATTGCAGTACCCTGACTAACCACCGCAACTAGAGGCAGCCGTGGAGCGTTCCTACGTTGGTCCTAGACGCCTCGTCACAGCCTGAGAAACTAACTACACCTAAAGATAGAAATAGGAAAGCTATCTGCCCCGGAGCAGACCCCAAAGATAATAGAAAGCCCCCAAACATGCAATGGCGGCTAGACAAGAGGAAATACTGACACAGAAAGAAAATAGCATGAGCAAACGCTGGGGCCAAAACTATCTAAATAGAAAAGGACAGGAAGGGTACTTACTGCAATCTCAGAAAACCCTGAAAAACACCAACTCTACTAATTTCAAAATCACCTGAGATCACACGACCTCTACCACCTAAATTAGTTCTCTGGTGTAACAAAATCAAGACAGCAGCCACTGAAAAAACTGGAAAAGCAAAAGTACAAAACTCAGTGGCTGAACAAACTGAGAGGGCAAAAGCCCCCGGAGGGAACCCAGAAGGCCCCCACAGAAGTGCAGGACAAAATGCAAAAATATAGCACAAACACAAAAGAAGAAAATGTATTATCTGATAGCAGGAGATGCAGACACGACACAGCAGGCTACAAGGGAAACTGGAAAGAAGGATTCAGACCAGAACAATTGATCACCGGCAACCCTGATGGGAAAATGACTCCCTTATATAAGACCAGTCAGTAACACCTGATTCCCAGTCCTCACAATCTTCACTAGTACCGCTTGTAACC
>JARQOD010000002.1:585247978-585279950 GCA_033576555.1 Oophaga sylvatica
AGAGCCAAAAGAAATCTCATGGACCCAAACCACTCAAAACTCTCCACACCACATTTAGAACGCCGTCTTTTTTCCTCCTTTGGATGCTTGACTCTATACAGTGGGGTGAAGTGCAAAGGGGGAGATCTGCCTCCAATTGGGGGTGACAGACCCCAGCCAGGGGTAAAAGGGGGTAGAAAATTTTGGCTGACTTTTCCCCCCCCTTTTGGGATAAGATTTACAGGTTTTGGGTTTGGGGGGTCCCCCCCCACCTCAGCAAAAAGCCCTTAGAGTCGAAACTCCCGCCTCCAAAAACCTCAATCCCTGAATGCCGAAATGGTTTGCGGTCCAATCAGAGCCCCCACAACACATCGGTATTGGGGGGTTCAGTCATAAAGGGAGGTCAGGAGTGTGATCCCAAAAAACAGATGGAGCTTAGCGTTTTTTCCCCAGATGTTGCCAGTTTTGGGGGTGACAGCCCCTTTCCCCAAAATGACTCCCTTTGCACATGAAAGGATGTTTTACTTGTCGGCTCTCTTGGGGAGAATATAAAATTTTATATATTTCTGATATTAAACCTCTGGTCGACTCCCCTCTCCTGCAAATCCTCTCAAAATCAGTCGGTAGGGAAACACCCAAAGAACCAAAAAGGGAAGAGGCAAAGTGTTTAATCTGTAAGTACTGAAAGAACTAACGTCATCAAATGTAAGAAGCTCCAGCGTGTTCCCGTCTACCAAATCCGCAAATCTAAACAAACCCGCAGAGTACCAAGGGTGGGCTATTGCATGTGCCGGACTGCTAGGCAACAGGGGTTGAAATATGAAAGAAATCATAGGTGAGTTAGGGCAAGTTAAACCAAACTTCCTCATACAGGAGAGCCAAACCTCCCTCGTGAACCGAATGGAGCCCAATAAAGGCTCTGGGGTTACAGTGGTCCTATTTAACCATAGTAGGGAACTTGTTATATGCCCAAAATGAAGCCCATGAACGGATTCTATGAAGGTGAGTGGCCCAGTAGTATTTAATAATAATTTAATAATATCAGGGACCGATATGCTCCCTTGTGATTTAGGGGAAACAAGGACACGCTTAGAGATCTGCTGATGTCTATCACTCCAAATGAACCTCATCATAGCTGCCTGAAGGGAATTAAGCTCACCCATGGGCACCCTGACCGGCAAGGTCTCAAAGAAATAGAGAAGTTTAGGAAGGAGGGACATCTTAAGAGGAAATCCGACCAGTGAAAGCGAGATCGGTTTTCACTTGACCATCAACCTCTTTAAGTAGTTCAGGAGTGGCGGAAAATTGGAGCTATATAAATTGCCATAAGAGGAAGAAAGGTTAAACCCTAGATAATTAATTGTCTCATCTTTCCACATGAATTTAAAATTTAGTTTTAGGTGGTCCAGTATATCAGGGGGATAATTAGTGGGAGGGCCTCCGTTTTTGAAGTGTTCAGTTTATACCCCAAGAGTTCCCCATATTTTTTAAGATCATCCATCAAGTTAGGCAGCGTAATATGTATTATCACTGTTATGGTAACCAAAAGTAAGAAAGAATGGTCCCAAAAAAAGTGGTAATTTCAAGTTAAAAATATTTCTTTATTGCAAATACAATAAAAACAAGTGCAAGGAAGGTGCTAGACCAAGTAGAAGGGACAAAAAAACCATAGGATATCCTACAACAAAACCCCCCAGATGTAATATAACCCCAAAATAATGCTAGACATAAGGTGCAACATTAGAATGAATTACACAGTAAAACAAACCAATAATGGCAGCAGCTTAACAGTAATTACTAGTCAAATGACACAATCAAACCTGCTATAGTAAAAAAGAAGAAGCAGAGCGAAAGTGCGTCGGGGTAGAAGGACGTCCGGGGATTCCTACCAGCCCTAGTATCGGTATGTAAAACCCATTTCATCACCATTATTTGCATTTTCAGGTGCTTAGTACACTTTTTTGGCAAGTGACTTTCTCGTGTTTGGTTATATGAGGACACTGAATCTCCTGCCAATTTGGTTTATCACGCTTCATTGGGCGGTCTTTTTTACTATAGCAGGTTTCATTGTGTCATTTGACTAGTAATTACTGTTAAGTTGCTGCCATTATTGGTTTGTTTTGCTGTGTAATTCATTCTAATGTTGCACCTTATGTCTAGCATTATTTTGGGGTTATATTATACATCTGGGGGGTTTTGTTGCACCTTCCTTGCACTTGATTTTATTGTATTTGCAATAAAGAAATATTTTGAACTTGAATGTACCACTTTTTTGGGGCCATTCTTTCTTACTTTTGGTTACCATAACAGTGATAATACAGTTTCATAGTGGTACATTAACCCCTTTTGGTAATGGGGTATGTGACTTGGGGCCTTTTTTTATGATTTAAGTGTAATATGTAGATTGGATAAGGTTAAAAGGACATCATCTGCAAATAAGGAAATCTTAAACATCTTGTCATGAACGTCCACCCCTGATATGTTTGGATTCTGCCTGACCATTGCCTCCAGAGGCTCTATACATAAGACATATAATAAAGGTGATAAAGGGCAGCCCTGGCGAGTCCCATTTGAGATTTTAAATGAGGGAGAAGTGTTAAAGGGAAGCTTAATAGAGGCTGAAGGGGAGCTATACAATACTCCAATAGCTGTCATAAAAGGACCCGAAAAGCCAAAAGCCTTCAGAGTCTCAAACAGAAAGGACCAATTAAGGTGATAAAAAGCCTTTTCTGCATCCAAGCTTAGTATTAGAGACTGTAATTTCCTTTTATTAGCAAAATCGATTAGGTCTATTGTTCTTCTAGTGTTGTTTTCTCCCTGCCGGTTAGGGACAAAACCCACCTGATCCTTGTTAATAAGTTGGGGGAGCCAGCAGTTCAATCTACAGTATTAGTCAATAGATGGGTGAATAATTTAAAATCAGAATTAAACAACGCTATTGGACGATAGTTTGAGCAATCCAAAGAATTCTTCCCCGATTTCGGGATAAGAACCAAATAAGAATGTGTTAGTGTATCCGGTATGGGGGAGCCCTCGAGAAAAGAGTTGAAGAGTTTAACCATATGAGGAGAGTTACTCCGCAAAGGTTTTATAGTAAAAGTACGTCAGCCCATCTGGGCCCGGCGATTTACCCAATGGGAGGTCCTTCAAGATGTCCAAAACCTCCTCCTGTGTCACACTCTGATTGAGAGACGATAAGGCCTCAGTGAGGAGAGTAGGTTAGGTTTAGTTTAAATAAAAATTGATGCAATGCCTTAATTCTATCAGACTTATTTGTGGGGGAAGAATCTTGTAAGTTATATAGTTTATTATAAAAATTATAGAATATTTCCGAGATTTCAGTTGGGTTATAATGAATTGTGCCATCCGTACCTCTCAAGGCCTGAGGATGAGTGTTCAGGGTTCTATCCTTCAACAGTCTGGCCAACAGTGTCATGGGTGCATCGCCACGAAGATCGTCGCGATTGCACATTCTGACTTCTCACAGCTGAGCTGCTGTTTCTTTGTGTTTGGTAATGAGAGAGTTAATTTTACCTAGCTCTTTGCTAAGACTAGGTCCAGCCTCGCCCGGCTGCTTTGGATTATGTTCTAATTAGTTTCCTTTATATTCCTGCCAGTCTGGGTGTTTGATGCCGGTGAAAGCATTCATATAGTTTAGCAGACTGGATCGGTTCTGGGAATACTTAAGCTAAGAGCTCCTTAGTTGTTTTTACTCTTACAGCTTATAGTTTATCTCTGAGACCTAAGGTGTTCCTACTGTGTGTGAGTGTTGTATGTAAGACTTTATTTACTTTATTTCTTATCTTTCTTGTTTGTCTTTCGTTCATTAACCATTACCTGGTCATTCCCTTTGGTGGTATTCAGGGTCCTTCTTAGGACTAGAATACAGTTGGCAGGGATTGATAGGAGACAGGGTTTACGCTGGTGGCCTGGACCTCTGTACCTTTAACAGTACCTCCAGGTTGAGGGATTAGTTAGGACCCCAGTTAGGGTCAGCTTAGACCCCGGTCACCCTCTAGCCGGAGACAGCGTATAACGGATTCCGTTCTGACCCACTGGACTTTCTGTCAGGTAAATCTATGTTATCATATAGCTATGCGCATGTTATATAGTATGTTGCCCTTTTGATATAGATTATTGTCATCACATATATATATCTGCTATACAGCGTGACATTTTCACCGGCCCATACTAAAGATTCTCCCCAGCTATCATGGATCCAGTAGCCCAGCTGGCCCGGCAGTTGCAGGGATTGTCCATGGAGTTGGCAGACATTAAGTCCAAGGTTTTGTCCCCCCCGGAGCAAACCAGATCTGAACCTAAGGTTGCTCTCCCGGACAGGTTCACTGGTGGGCGGGACAAATTTTTTACTTTCCGGGAGGCATGTAAATTGTACTTTCGGCTGCGGCCTCGGTCATCTGGGAGTGAAGAGCAGAGGGTGGGAATTGTTATCTCGCTCTTACAAGGGGATCCTCAATCTTGGGCGTTCTCTATTCCTCCAGGCTCCCCAGATCTCCAGTCAGTGGATCGATTTTTTACTGCCCTGGGTCTGGTATATGATGATCCGGATCGAGTCTCCCTTGCTGAAACAAGGTTACGTAAAATACGGCAAGGAAATCGTCCAGCGGAGGAATATTCTTCTGAGTTCCGTAGATGGGCAACAGATACTCAGTGGAATGACCCAGCTCTTAGGAGCCAGTTTTGTCAAGGGTTGTCTGACAAATTAAAGGATGTGTTAGCTCAGTATGATTCTCCTCCATCACTGGAGGCTGCTATGGCCCTCGCTATTCGCATTGATAGACGTCTTCGGGGAAGACGCGAGGTAACTCCGCCTCCCGTGATGACTCCACCTACTACTAAAGTCCCTTATACTGAGGTTCCCCTGGTCTGTTCTGAGGAACCCATGCAGTTGGGAGGGACATCATTTTGTAGGAGGGAATCAGCGGTGCGCCGCAAGACTAGAAGGTGTTTCTTTTGCGGGAGAGAGGGACATTATGTTGGGGGGTGTCCATCCCGGACCTCTTTGAACCAAGGAGTTAACCTGGGAGTGTGTATTTCGTCCCCAAATCCCTCTCAGTTTCTCGTGCCTGCGGAGGTGGTGATTGGTACTAGAACTGAGAGGATTTCTGTTTTTCTTGATAGTGGGTCCGGGGCTAATTTGGTGGACACTCGGTTTGCCCAGGTGCATGGTATGCAACTGAGTGTATTGGCCAAACCGGTCCCTATACTCTCTATTGATTCTAGACCTCTTGGTCAAGGTAGCTTGGTACAAGCTGTTCATAACATAGATCTTCGAGTAGGGGCAATACATAAAGAGCAATTGTCTTGTTATGTGTTGGAGGGTCTGCCTGCTCCTATTGTGTTGGGACTTCCTTGGTTGGCTAAACATAACCCAGTGATTGATTGGCAATCCAGAAAGATAAGCCAGTGGGGTGAATTTTGCAAGAATAACTGCATGAGCACGGTCATCGGTGCGGTTGTGCCTAGGACTTTGCCTCCTTTTCTGGAGGACTTTTGGGAGAAGTTCTCAGAGGAGGGTGTAAAGAGTTACCTCCTCATCGCACATATGACTTCTCAATAAAGTTGCTTCCTGATGCCTTATCTCGTACTTTCCCAGGGGTCGGGAAGACGGATGATCCGGTTCCTATTCCTCAGGAGGGAGTTGTAGTGTCAGCTGTATGCTCTGAGCTTGAGGGGGAGGTATTGGGGGCTCAGGGGGACGCCCCTGTGGGACTTCCAGGGAGACTGATAGTTCCAGATCGCTTAAGACTGAAGGTTACGGAGAACCCTTACAAACGGATGGCTGATAGGAGGAGAGTTTCTGGTCTAGATCTGAGGGTGAACGATCTGGTGTGGTTGTCTACCAGGAATATAAAACTTAAAGTTCCCTCCTGGAGGTTGGGTCCCAGATTCATCGGGCCATACAGGATCAGTTCCATAATTAATCCTGTGGCATTTCGTCTGGACCTCCCTCCTACATTTAAAATTCATAATGTGTTTCACAAGTCATTACTTAAAAAGTATGTGGCACCAGTCATACCGTCACCTCTACCTCCTCCTTCAGTGGTAGTCAATGATAACGTGGAAGTTCATTGGAGGGGGTATGGTCCTGAGGAGAGGACGTGGGTCCCTGCGTCTGATGATAACGCAGATCGATTGGTTCGGACCTTTCACACAATTTACCCGGACAGACCTGGTCATGAGGGTCCGGAGGCCCCTCGTAGAAGGGGGGTACTGTCATGGGTGCATCGCCACGAAGATCGTCGCGATTGCACATTCTGACTTCTCACAGCTGAGCTGCTGTTTCTTTGTGTTTGGTAATGAGAGAGTTAATTTTACCTAGCTCTTTGCTAAGACTAGGTCCAGCCTCGCCCGGCTGCTTTGGATTATGTTCTAATTAGTTTCCTTTATATTCCTGCCAGTCTGGGTGTTTGATGCCGGTGAAAGCATTCATATAGTTTAGCAGACTGGATCGGTTCTGGGAATACTTAAGCTAAGAGCTCCTTAGTTGTTTTTACTCTTACAGCTTATAGTTTATCTCTGAGACCTAAGGTGTTCCTACTGTGTGTGAGTGTTGTATGTAAGACTTTATTTACTTTATTTCTTATCTTTCTTGTTTGTCTTTCTGTTCATTAACCATTACCTGGTCATTCCCTTTGGTGGTATTCAGGGTCCTTCTTAGGACTAGAATACAGTTGGCAGGGATTGATAGGAGACAGGGTTTACGCTGGTGGCCTGGACCTCTGTACCTTTAACAGTACCTCCAGGTTGAGGGATTAGTTAGGACCCCAGTTAGGGTCAGCTTAGACCCCGGTCACCCTCTAGCCGGAGACAGCGTATAACGGATTCCGTTCTGACCCACTGGACTTTCTGTCAGGTAAATCTATGTTATCATATAGCTATGCGCATGTTATATAGTATGTTGCCCTTTTGATATAGATTATTGTCATCACATATATATATCTGCTATACAGCGTGACAAACAGTGTGTGAGCTTTGTTACCTTTTTCGTAATATTTTTGTTTAGTATACAGAAGTTTTTCACCTTTAAGTAATGATAGATCCTTTAATTTGTTTCTAAGCATCACAACTAGTGTATTTTGGCGTGCTCGGAGATTTCGTTTCTGTCGACACAGCTGCATGATTTGCGTCTGCTAGACAGCCTGAATACATGTGGGAATTCCCTAACAAACAGGCATTCCTCACATGTATTCAGGCTGTCCAGAAGCCACAAATCATGCAGCTGCGCCGACAGAAACGAAATCTTCGAGCACGCCAAAATACTCGGAGGACACCCGAGCATGCTCGGGAAAACCTGAGCAGTGAGTATACTCGCTCATCACTAGTCACAACCATATTTAAGGTCCTCACCGAGGGTGAGGTCGCCAACGTACTCTCCTCTCTCGATAATTAATTTATGAAATTCAGCTTTAGCGTTTATTTTTAATCTAGAATCCTCCTTAATACAGTACCCCCTCATGACAGCCTTATGAGTTCCCCACAACACCGAAGAAGAAACCCAGCCCTCATTCCAATGGAAGAAATCAGTGAGATGGTTCAATAAAGTCTTACGAATTGTCGGATCCTTTATTAGAAACTCATTCAACCGGAAGATGGCTGAATGGATTTAAGGTCTAGAGCCACCGGGGCATGATCAGACCAGGTAATGTGACCCATCTCAGCCTTTGCCATCATCCTTAGGGTCGGAATATTTGTGAAAAAATAATCAATTCTAGAATGGGTGTGATGAGGGGAGAGTAGAAGGAAAAGGTCCTGTATCTGGGATGGTCTATTCTCCACAAGTCAAACAAGGAGTTAGACCTAATTAATTTTATAAAGTCTCTCGCCAGTTTGATCAGATTTTGTGATGGGGATTACCGCTTATAGAGAGTCTATCAAATTGTTCCGAGAAAGGGATATTAAAATCGCCACCCACCAACAAGGCTGCTGGCAGAAATTTTTGAATCAAGGAAAAAACCTTTCTCAGAAATTTGATCTGACCTGAGTTTGGAGCATATAAATTACATAGGATGATGGGCCTGCCCCTGAAAAAAGCCTCCAAAATGACATATCTACACTCCGGATCAATGAGTGATTTGTTCACTTGTAAGGGACAGCCTGATGAAATTAAGATGGCCACTCCGCCTCTGTTATTATTAGAGAACGCCGAATAAGACAAGGGAAAGGAGCTGAAGGCAAACCTGAAAGAGCTTGCTTTATTGAAGTGTGTTTCTTGAAGAAAGGCAATATTGGCCTTCTGGGACTTCAGCTCCCATAGGGCAAGCATCCTCTTTCTAGGGGAGTTAAGACCCTTGACGCTTATTATTATACGTGTCACTGGAGGTTGTATAGCGTACTCACATGCATATGATCACCAGAAGCCAACACCATTTCCGCCTCCCTCGAGATACAGTACTGGACCCTCTCCTACAGGAAAAACTGCAAGTGGAGATTCAGGAGTTGCGGACAAGTAATTGGAAGGGTAGGAAACAATAAGAAGGGGAAAAGACAAGGACAACGAAAAACACAAAAAGAGAAAACATATAACAATAGGAAGTAAAGCACCATATTTCCCAGGAAAAAAGAGCTTGGTCCGTGGCTGACCTTGTGAAGAATATCAAACCCACAAGTTAAGAAGAACAGCAGCCACAGAAAAAAATTCTCAGGGAGACGCAGCCCAACACCTAAACCATGAAAGGGGAAAACAGCAATTAAAAAAAAAACAACAATCCCCTGTCAAAGGGCCAACTTGGGCTCCCCCAGGCACACATCACTATTAGTTAGCGGATTACCCACTTAGAGAGAGTAAAAAGAAGTACGGCTATTAAACTTTTATGAAATACTATAAAGATGAGCCTGCACCGGCTAATACCAAAGGAACATAAAAAGATTTTTGAGGCCAAGTCTTGAGCTCTCTAGAAGAGAAAATGTGGAGAACAATATAAAAAGTTCTGGCCAGGAAATCATCAAAGGCCCATTGTTCAACTCTTTCCTCCCCTGCTACTCAGACGATGTTTCTTTTCTGGGTCCAGACCAGAGGTGGGGGTGGACCCGCAGGAGTAGGGATGTCCCAATCTGCAATCCTGGGGACCTGGAGCTCTAGTTTCTCGCAGAAGGATGGCAGATCTTCCAAAGAGTGTAGAGTCGCCAAAACACCTTCTCTAAGGGCAGTTAAAGCTAAGGGGAACCCCCACCTATAGGGAATTTTGAGATCTTTCAAGATGGACAACAAAGACCTGAGGAGTCTCCTCTTTTGCAAAGTTATACGAGATAGATCCGGGAATAACTGAATTGCAGTCTTATGGTACATAATTTCCTTCAGGGACCTGGCCTTCATCATAATCCTCTCCTTAGTTTCAAAGTCATGTAGACAGCAAATAATGTCTCTTGGGAAAGGTGAGGATCCTTTGGGCTGTAAGGCCTGGTGTGCCTGATCAAGTTTAGGGGGGAGGAGACTGGATCGCCCAAGATGCATGAGAAGATTTCTTGAAGAATAAGCTTAACGTTTCCTGGACATACGATTCTGGGACCCCCCTCATACTGATGTTAGATCTCCTGCCCCTGTTGTCCAAATCCTCTAAATGAAACTGCAGATCTCTGATCACTTTCTGCTGCATCATAGATGTCTGGTGCAAATCAGCCACATGGGATCTGGTTTCATCATGCTCCTCCTCCAAAGAGTCAATCCTGCCCGCCAAAAGCTGCAGATCCTGTCGCACACATGAAATTTCTGACCTGCATGCGTCTTTGACCTCCATTATTAATGCTTTGAAGTCCTCTTTTGATGGGAAAAAGGGAGAAAAACTTCAGCCACTGTGGGGGGAGATGATCGTCTGGAAGGTCACCCTCTTCATCAGAGGACCCTTCTAAATAATCACTTCCATCCTCAGTACCAGTGTTACTAGGGGTTAATTTGGAGGGTTTTATGGGGGACAAAGACCACTTTTCTCCCCTGGGTCCCCGTCACCTCCATAGGGAACACTGTGTGAGTTATCTGTGGCTAAGAGTCCTTAGCTAGAGCCTTATCATGCAGGGGGGAAAGATGGCTTCTCCCTACAGCCTGCTGCAGACCGCCAAAATCAGTAGCATGTTGACCAGGAGAAGCTGGCTCCCGAGATAATCAGCAGGCGAGCGCAACTCTGGGACATCAATCACATGCGGTGCTTCCCCTATATCCCCTGGGGGCCCAATTTCTGCATGGCCCGAAGGCCTCTCACCGATCCCCCGGGTGTCAGTATCAGCGTCCTTCACCCGCTCCTGAGCAGTCTCCTCCACAAGGCAAGATGGCTCCAGCGGCGCCCTGATCTCAGAGGAGGAAGGCGTCCAGGGCCGTCGTGGGACCGGCAGATGCCGCTCCAGGTGTCACCTGACTCCTGTTTCTTCTAGGACCCATCCAGGGGATGAATTGAAGCGCCGCTGCAGGATGCTTTTGCCATGACTCGGTTGTACCCGGCGGGAGCCCTGTAGCCGCAGAACCACTCACGCCGGCATCCGGACACGCCCCTCCGAAATTATCTTCATTTTATAGTTGTCAGTGAATGCAGCTAAAAAGTCTTCATATCAGAATTGTGGGCTGTAAACATGCATCACTTATAATCATAATGATTTATTGTGGTTTTCCAATGTGTTCATAAAAATGTTGTCTGTCCATCATTTTTTGATGAACTGTCCAGAAAAAAATAAAAAGTAAAGTTGGCAACCCTGCCATCCTCCATCTGCCGTTCCTTTTTTTATTAGGCGTTCTGGCGAGAGATTATCGTTGTTGCGTTATGCACATGGGAAGTCGCTCCAGGCAGCCTAATCAAAAGACGAGTTGCAGAGGCAGTCAAGTTGGAGTAGGTGCTCAGGGCTCTCGTTCATCAGCCAGAGATTACTCATAAGGTTGGAGGATCAGATCCTGCAATCAATTCCACCAACTCTGTCCACAACACATGTAACATACATCACACATGGCAACAATTTTGCTATTTGCTTGTATTACCCAACCTGCAAATTTCACCAATGAAGTGCATGACAATATTAGGCATATTCTCCTTTTTTTTATGGCCCTTGGCTCAATCTCGAGCCATGGCGACTTGATGGTTGACCATTCAGTTCCTTTAAATTCCAACCGTAACCAAGTTATGTCCATGGGCGTCAGGAACTGTCTGAATTCCATAACAAATTGTTAGCACGACTGCACACTAACTCAATTATATTTTGGGGGTCCATCCACTTTATTTGCCCTCTTTGGTGATTGATGTGCTTGCTTACTCTGTATGATGTCTTTTTACAAGTGGATTTGATTACAGGATTGGGAGAACCTCATCAAACATACACTTTGGGCCAGAAACTTAATCACACTGTCTTTATATTGAACTGTTGTGAACACAAACAAGACATTAGTATAGTTATTTTTCAACCCCATAAATACCCTATATATACAGATAAGTCAGTTTTTAGAAAGATTACCTGGAAAAAAATACAGCATATATGCACAGCTTGAGTCAATGAACTATGTCTTGTTGCAAATAGCTCCGGACACAAGAAAATCTTTGAACAAATAATTTTATTATTATTAATAATAATAATAATAAAATAATAATTATTTAAATGCTATAACTTTGTTTGTTAGGAAAATTGTTTAATTTCCTAAGAACATAAAAAATGGCAAAATGAAATCTATTCAATTGCCGTCAGGCTGCACTGTATCACTACTGGAGTCATGAAACAATCCCTTCATTAAGGAAGCCTAAAAAGATGCTCTAGACATTGCCCTTTTTAGACAGATAAAGACCTTGACCATCTGACGAGGATTATAACAATAATTTAACTTTAAATGACAGCCTATCATTTGATGATGATGACAAGTTGATGTCCCTAAACAGAACAGAAATAATTGCCTGGTAAATTGCCCCATCCATGGAAAGTGAACGCAAACAGCAGCATATGCCTACAAATAAGCCACACGTTCAGCCTGCTGGGCCATATACTAGCAAAAGAATTCTTTCAGTTGCCTAAATAATACTGTTATACATCGTCCCCATGAACATAGACTGCAAAATTATTGTACAATAGGAAGAGCTGATGCACCTCCCTAAGGCCGGCTGAAAGTGGACTAATTTTGTTCCCAAGTAACTAGTCGTGGTTTCCTACGAAGGCAAGAGAGGTCACCTTGCACCTACGACCGGTTTAGTTTGCCACATCTAGATCAAAGCAGTCAACAATATCAGCCAATTTTGGAATGTGATGATCTACATATGTAATATTTATATAGTTTTGTGTATTTGTAATTATCCACCCTACCTCTGTGGTCAGCAACTTCTCCCAGTCAGGTTTCAGGTAGAATAAAACTCCTCTCCAAGCACCAGGGAGTGTTGCCCCTCGTATTAATAGCAATGTAAGCACAATGTATGGAAATGTTGCAGTAACCCACACCACCTGTAAAGAAGACACAGAAACTAAAATTATCTTATAGATAAATCCTTTAATCCAGCAAGTAGCACAGAATTGATACTCAGGGACAAGTAAAGCCCTTTGGCACAGGCTATTATTTTGCCAAATTACTGGTCAGTGTAGAATGACAGCCACGCAAACATCTTTTACATGGTAAAAAAAATAATATTTTTTTTACAGCACATCATGATATATAAAAATCTACTTACAAGATGAATCAGTACTAAATAATGATATTATCCATTGTTCATCCTTTACATTTGCATTGGCCACTGTAAAATTGTTATATTATTGATCAATGGTATGGACAAAATTTGTGTAAATGCAGCTTTCACAATCAGCTGAAATCTGTAAGGAAACTTGATCACAAATTGTCAAATTCCCTACAGCGCCTCCACAAGGAAAGTAAGCAATTACACATTTCCTATTAATATCAGGGTCTCTCTGTGTAACGATGAACATGTCTGGTGCTCCTGGAAGAGGACATCTTGTAGGCACTTTCTAATCAGATTAACTAATGGAGGTCCCAGTATGTTGATCTCAAATAAGAGGAAAGTAGACAAGTCTCTAGCTGCATACTAACCTTTCCAGAAGTTTTGACTCCTTTCCATATGCTGAAGTAGACAATAGTGAAGATGAGGAGTAGACAGAGACAAAGCTGCCAGCTAATCCCTCCGAGTTCCTGTAGACCTTTTGATTTGTGTATCTGCAGCACAAGTCGACTGGAAGCAGAAGAAATCTAATCATTATTAATGATGCATAGCTCTGAAATGTGCTAGCTCCAGATTAGCTTTTCAATTGGTTCTGTGCTAATTATTCATGGAATATCGCTAAATTATGCTATCAACATGTAATCAGTGGAGGTCATCGTTGTTTAGGATGTGCACTAATTGCACATCAGTATATTTTTTTAGCCATTTTACATAATTTTCATTTGTAGTGTGGAGACTGGACAACATATACAATTAATCATGTACAATACTGTGGAAAAGCAAAACAAGAATGCCTTCAAAAATAGAAGTCTTGATAGTTTATCAACTAAAAAATGCAAAAGTGAATGAACAAAAATAAATCTAAATCAAATCAATATTTGGCGTAACCATCCTTTGCCTTCAAGACATCATCAAAGCATAAAATTCTTATAGGTACACTTGTCCTCAGCTTTTGAAGAAATTTGGCAGGGAGGCTGTTACAAACATCTTGCAGAACTAACCACAGATCTGTGGATGTAGGCTTGTGTAAATCCGTCTTTCTCTGTATGTAATTCCCAACAGCATAATGATGATGAGGTCAGGGCTCTGTGAGACAGAAACTTATCTATCATGTAATGCCATCAAATTTATTCTGCAATAGAACAAAAACCCCAAAAATAAATCCAATGTCGTAAAGAACAATATTCAGTTTAAAGAAGAACATGGAGTCCTGGAAATTATGATATGGCTCACTTCCAGGACTCCATGTTCACCTATTAAAGCGAGGCTGGATTATGTATAATGCATACATACCCTACAGAAACCGGTGAATCCCCACAGTGTGTGTGCTGGGGATGATTGATAAGTAAGCAGTTACATAGAGCGACACATCAATTTGTAACTGACAACAACTTTAAAGACCACTTCTAGATTAGACTTTTCTTAGCTGGGTCCCACTGGCTGCTACCAGACATGAGCTGATGGCAGTGCTAAACATCTTCTGATTTTGAAGGGAAGTAAATATGATGTGTCTCATCGGCTGCACTAGCCTTCCTCGGCCGACCACTGAGTCTACAATCCTAAATGCTGCCCATTTCTAGTTGTCCTCTATACCGAACACCAGAGGCAAATACTTATGTATCATGCAATGCCATCAGAAAGTCGTTTGATTGGCTCCAAATTTATTCTGCAGCAGGACAACAACCCCAAACCTACTAGCAAGGTCAATTAGAATTATCTTTAGTTTAAAAATGACAAGGAGTCCTGGAAGTGATGATATGGACTCCAAAGAGCCCTGATCTAGACATCATTCAGTCCGTGTGGAATTTCATGGAGGGAAAGAAGAATTTGCCCAAGCCTACATCCACAGAAGATCTATGGTTAGTTCTCCCAAGATGTCTGAAACAACCTCTTTGCCGAGTTCTTTCAACAACTGTGTTTAAGAGTGCCTGCAAGAAGGCAAATTGTGATCCCACCTAATTCTGATTTGATTTAGTTTTTGCTTTGTCCATTTCCCATTTTGTTCATTGATAAAAACAAAACTATTAACACTTCTATTTTTTTAAAGCATTCTTACTTTGCAGCATTTTTTCACACCTGTCCAAAACTTTTGCAAAGTACTATATATCACAATATTAAAAAGCAAATACAAGAAGCTAGGCTTTCTTTCATCTGGGAAAAATTCTATTTGGTGCCTCTCCCCCACAAAGCATATATACCTTGTATGCTGACATATATGGATTTGTAGCTCTGTATTCCATTCATCACCTTGATCTGCCTTTGTGCTTGCGGCCTGTACTAAGAGGTCCTGTTATTCTCCACCATGCAAAATAAATCTGTGGCTGAAACAGTACCGTATGTATCCCCATTAATACTGAAGGAAGTGTCTCACGGAGTGAATCTTTTTGTGAAATGAAGCCAATGTGGTGATCTGCTAATCTTCTATCACCACTGCAATCACCTGTAGTAGCCCCATATACAGGGGTACTGAAGTATTACAAGGCAGTAGAGATGAGCAATTTGATTAGCGCTGCTATGGTCCGACATCCAATCTGGTCCTCCGCGGCAGCCGGTCTTCAATTTTGCTCAAAGCATTTTTGGCCTGGTGTCATGACATTACAAGGCCTAATAAGCAACAAAGGCACCTAGGATGCATTACCAAGAATGCTGGATGTCAGAAGTGAAGATAACTGCTACAGAAGACCAAACTGGACGGCAGCACAAACTGAATTTTTAACATCTACAAAGTGACTATTCAATTTTAGTGGCTGTCTATTCAATGCACTAAAGTGATGGTTTTGTAGTGGGTCTCTAGCTGCTTAACAGGGTATATTGGCAGAATGTTTTTTTTCCTAAGACCATCTCATTCAAACTTTACTATTAAAAGGTCTGGCAGCCCCTCCAACTATGCACCTGTTAAAAGTATTCAAAACATTTATAAATGACAATTCACTCATACATGTCTGCACTAATGTGAAAAGCCCATCAGTATCTGGGCGTGCATGTATACCCCAAATGTAATGGATTCAAAATTTATTACATACTTTTCATGGACACTGAAGAACTTTTCATGTGCAATACACGAGACATTTCTCTTTTAACAGGTCCTCAAACAAAACATACCATTATATATGGTTTTGAATCTTGAACATTTTTATTTGTAATATCTGATCACTTAAAGAAAAGGTCAGCTCATATTTTTAATGGTAAACATCTGTTACGTTGCAGTCTGTTATGTTATTGGACTGCATTATATCAATTCCTAATAAATAAATGCTAAGTTTGCTTGATTTATTCTCACAGTCTACTGACATGAGCAATGGAAAGCATTAGGTTGGTGTATTTCTCATACTGACTCCTAACCCTGCCACTAATTTCCTGAAACACTTTACTGTGACACATTTGCAACTTTTTGGATCATTCCAATTACCCTCATAGTCCCTTAGACTTCACCACACTTACATGCACTTACGTGTAAAACTCCTCTGCCGGTGATATAGAGCTGTTGATCCAGGTCACACTACTATTCTGAAAATAGTTGGTGCAGTTTTCTGTGTTCCACTCGTTGCGGCAGCTAGTCCAAGGCAACTCAGACCGGAATGAGAATATGAGGTAGTAGAGAGCCCAGGCCATAATGGTGTTATAGTAAGATGCTACATAAAGTGCTATTATACAGATAGCATAGCCAATTCCTGGAGAGGGAGCAAAGAGAGCAGAAGAGTCAAAGGGGTTGTTCAGTGTAAACAGGTTATCACCTATCTGATGGATGTCAAAACTTGCTGAACAGTGGGTGTCTGATCACTGGGATCAGCACCGATCAGCGGAACAGTGAATTTTTATTCATGACTAGACACGTTTATCCCATATGGTAAGCAAAAAAAAATAAAACATTTTTTCTTAAGTACTAAAACATAAAAATAAACAATACAAATTTGGCATCATCAAATCACTGACCCCTAGACAAACATAACAGGTCTATTGTGCTGGGAAGTGTGTATCGTAAAAAACAAAACTAAAAAAAAAAAAAAAAACAATGCTAGAGTTGCGGTTTCTATTTTGCCCCAATTTCACTTCATTTAGAGATAGTTTTTTTCCCATTTTTTTTACTGTAGTACATAGTAAAATAAAATGGGGACATTCAAACCGACAACTCAACCTGCAAAAATAAGCTATTTCAACCAAGAAATAACAAATATTGATCTTGGAATTTGAGATGGAAAAAAACGAAAGCGAAGGGAAAAAAAAAGGTAGCAGCATAGAAGGAGTGAAGAGCGAGCTCTTTCTGGGGGTAACAGAAAGACTGTTGGGTTGGTTTGACTCTACAGTCATGGCCAAAAGTTTTGAGAATGACACAAATATTATATTTTCACATGATCTGCTGCCCTCTGGTTTTTATGTGTGTTTGACAGATGTTTTTATCACAGACAGAAATATAATTGCAAACATATGAGTAACAAAAGCTTATATTGACAGTTAGAATGAGTTAATGCAGCAAGTAAATTTTTGCAGTGTTGACCCTTCTTCTTCAGGACCTCTGCAATTCTCCCTGGCATGCTCTCAATCAACTTCTGGACCAAATCCTGACTGATAGCAGTCCATTCTTGCACAATCAATGCTTTCATTTTGTCAGAATTTTTAGGTTTTTGTTTGTCCACCCGTCTCTTGATGATTGACCACAAGTTCTCAATGGGATTAAGATCTGGGGAGTTTCAAGGCCATGGACCCAAAATCGCTATGTTTTGTTCCCTGAGCCATTTAGTTATCACCTTTGCTTTATGGCAAGGTGCTCCATCATGCTGGAAAAGGCATTGTTGATCGCCAAACTGCTCTTGGAGGGTTGGGAGAAGTTGCTCTTGGAGGACATTCTGGTACCATTCTTTATTCATGGCTGTGTTTTTAGGCAAGACTGTGAGAGAGCCGATTCCCTTGGCTGAGAAGCAACCCCACACATGAATGGTTTCAGGATGCTTAACAGTTGGCATGAGACAAGACTGGTGGTAGCGCTCACCTTGTCTTCTCCGAATGAGGCGTTTTCCTGATGTCCCAAACAATCGAAAAGGGGATTCATCAGAGAAAATAACTTTACCTCAGTCCTCAGCAGTCCACTGCCTGTACCTTTTGCAGAATATCAGTCTGTCCATGATGTTTTTTCTGGAGAGAAGTGGCTTCATTGCTGCCCTCCTTGAGACCAGGCCTTGCTCCAAGAGTCTCCACCTCACAGTGCGTGCAGATGCACTCACACCTGCCTGCTGCCATTCCTGTGCAAGCTCTGCACTGCTGGTAGCCCGATCCCGCAGCTGAAACACTTTTAAGAGACGGTCCTGGCGCTTGCTGGTCTTTCTTGGGCGCCCTGGAGCCTTTTTGGCAACATTGGAACCTCTCTCCTTGAAGTTCTTGATGATGCGATAGATTGTTGACTGAGGTGCAATCTTTCTAGCTGCGATACTCTTCCCTGTTAGGCCATTTTTGTGCATTGCAATGATGACTGCACGTGTTTCTTTAGAGATAACCATGGTTAACAGAAGAGAAACAATGATGCCAAGCACCAGCCTCCTTTTAAAATGTCCAGTGGTGTCATTCTTACTTAATCATGACAGATTGATCTCAAGCCATGTCCTCATCAACACCCACACCTGTGTTAATGGAGCAATCACTGAAAAGAGGTTAGCTGGTCCTTTTAAGGCAGGGCTGCAATGATGTTGAAATGTGTTTTGGGGGATAAAGTTCATTTTCTAGCCAAATATTGACTTTGCAAGTAATTGCTGTTAAGCTGATCACTCTTTATAACATTCTGGAGTATATGCAAATTGCCATTAGAAAAAGTGAAGCAGTAGACTTTGTAAAAATTAATATTTGTGTCATTCTTAAAACTTTTGTCCATGACTGTAGTTGACAAAATTACCATCTTACCTTTAAATAATGGACATATTTTCCTCCATACAGAAATGCAGCCATTTCTATGATATTGACCCAAGGCCAACTCCATGTAGAAGAGGGGAATTCCACCAAACACAGCCATGATCACATATGGGATCAGAAATGCTCCTAAAATTACAGAGGTTAAGGTGCATTAAAATCACAGACAATACTATGCTTACTATATTGTTCAAAAAGAATGAGTATTTGAAGACAATCTGTCACCGTATTTCGTCGAAAGTGATGTAAGTCAGGAAAACTTAAAAAAAATTATTATACGGCCAATCTGACATTGATTTTGAAAGTAAGTGCACCGGCCTTATCAGGTCCAAGGGGTCTATGTAATAATGTATGCCGTTTGTATTGTAAATTCTGGTGACAGATCACATTTAAAAAAGTCTCATCTCGGTAAGACTGCCCCTTTAAAAAAAAAATTGATTTCTGTTCTGTAACAAGTGGACTCCAGAGGGGTAACCCTCTCTATAACATCCAAATACCTTGAAGGGTTTGTCTGGTTAAAACAAGTTTTCGCTTATAGAGTCGATAATTTACAGGTTCTAATTTATTCACAAGCGTGGGGTGGTCCAACTACTGGGACCTGCAGCGATCAGCAAAACTGAGAACTTTTATCCCGGTTGGAATGGCAGTGCACATGCTCGACCTGCGCTCCATTCATTCCCAAAGGGGCGGCCAAGCAATGTGGTAGAGTATGGTCATCAAATATATCATTACATATGTGGCGCGGCACATGTCAATTAATTTGACCAATCTAACATCTTTCCATCTGGTGTGGCAGAGAGAAACTGATGAAATTTCACAATTATCTGGCACATTCAAACAGACGGATTAGAAAATGCAGTATGTTGTGTTTTTTGATCCAGCTGACCAGTTTAGCAGTAGAAACACATCTGACACCATTTTGACATCAGTTGTCATCAGCTCAGGCAGACGCTACTGACGGTAGTCAGGTAAAATGTGTAACAAACTGCTGTCCCGCAATATATATAAGATATCTGTCAATGACAGCAAGGAGAGACACAAGACCTGCTCTGGACGGCTTGAACCAACCAGGCTTGGAGAGCTCATGCAGCTCTTGAACAACGGGTTGTCATATGCCACTCCGTAATGGGTATCTGTGGGCAACCTCAGATAATTGGAGGAATGCCCCGACCAAAATATAGACTTGGGGTAAACACAAATTAATGTGTCCTGGAGTAATTGGGCACACAGACCTATCAGAGAGCCAGAGATAGTAATCGTGGCCTATGTGAAGTGATGCTGTGGTCTGAGACAGCAGAGGAGCTGTGACCTGAGGCAGTGCGTAAAGCTTTGACTGACAGTGATGGGCTCTGCCACGACCAGCGACAGTCAGTGACTTGTGGGCACACTACAATCTTCCCATGGCTTGAGACTATAAGAAAGACTGGCCACATTGGGAAATTTGGGCTGACAGATTGTGTCTTGGGAAAAAGTTGTGTCCGGCTTCAGTATGACAGTGAACCGGGCCACAACTATAATGGGCGCAGAAGTTGTAGACACACTTAGTCTCTGAAAATTAGTAGGGCCCAAACTGTCCCTTTATCCCATATTATAAGACCAATACTATTACACACCCATGATAGTTAGGGGCCCTGTTGGAGGTTTTGTATTGAGGCCTACGAATTTCAAGTTACGCCAATGTCCGTGAAGGTGGTCCCAATAGTAGGTAGTCTGAGCTTGTTAAAGAATAACAAAAAAATTTTTTCTTTCGCTATACCTGACAATAAGAAACTCTGTAATTCAAATAATAATGCAAGATATATATATATATATATATATATATATATAAATATATATATATATATATATATACAGCACAGACAAAAAGTTTGGACACACCTTCTCATTCAAAGATTTTTCTGTATTTTCATGACTATGAAAATTGTAGAATCACACTGAAGGCATCAAAACTATGAATTTACACATGTGGAATTATACATTACACTTTACAAAAAAGTGTGAAACAACTGAAAATATGTCTTATATTCTAGATTCTTCAAAGTAGCCACCTTTTGCTTTGATTATTGCTTTGCATGCAGAAAAGGTGAACGGATGGATTCTACGTGCCTGGTTCCCACCGTGAAGCATGGAGGAGGAGGTGTGATGGTGTGGGGTGCTTTGCTGGTGACACTGTTGGGGATTTATTCAAAATTGAAGGCATAGTGTTGTGAATGGGTTTGAGATGAGTTCTGAGCAGAGGCTCCCTCTGGTGGTTACAAGCGGTACTAGTGAAGATTGTGAGGACTGGGAATCAGGTGTTACTGACTGGTCTTATATAAGGGAGTCATTTTCCCATCAGGGTTGCCGGTGATCAATTGTTCTGGTCTGAATCCTTCTTTCCAGTTTCCCTTGTAGCCTGCTGTGTCGTGTCTGCATCTCCTGCTATCAGATAAGACATTTTCTTCTTTTGTGTTTGTGCTATATTTTTGCATTTTGTCCTGCACTTCTGTGGGGGCCTTCTGGGTCCCCTCCAGGGGCTTTTGCCCTCTCAGTTTGTTCAGCCACTGAGTTTTGTACTTTTGCTTTTCCAGTTTTTTCAGTGGCTGCTGTCTTGATTTTGTTACACCAGAGAACTAATTTAGGTGGTAGAGGTCGTGTGATCTCAGGTGATTTTGAAATTAGTAGAGTTGGTGTTTTTCAGGGTTTTCTGAGATTGCAGTAAGTACCCTTCCTGTCCTTTTCTATTTAGATAGTTTTGGCCCCAGCGTTTGCTCATGCTATTTTCTTTCTGTGTCAGTATTTCCTCTTGTCTAGCCGCCATTGCATGTTTGGGGGCTTTCTATTATCTTTGGGGTCTGCTCCGGGGCAGATAGCTTTCCTATTTCTATCTTTAGGTGTAGTTAGTTTCTCAGGCTGTGACGAGGCGTCTAGGACCAACGTAGGAACGCTCCACGGCTGCCTCTAGTTGCGGTGGTTAGTCAGGGTACTGCAATCTCATAGATTCCAACTGCTCTGGTGTATTGCCTTTTTTACCTGCACTCCTCAGCTACCGTAACATAACAGTATCACCGGCCAAAAAATTGAATGGTACTCACAGAAGGGAAAAAATATTGTGACAGAAGAAAGGTTGTCAGAGTTGTCAGAGATATTTTTCTGTTTGTTGCATTTTTTTCCCTCTGTATCTCTGGGTGCTGGGGAGGATCTTTTCTCCCAATGGAGTTTGCACAGTTGTCTGGCCGTGTGGATCAGCTTGCCACTGAGGTTCAGAGTATTGCTGCATATCTTGCTAGGTTGCCTGTTGTGGAACCTAGGATCCCCATGCCAGATTTGTTTTTAGGGGATCGAGCTAAGTTTCAGAATTTCAAAAATAATTGTAAATTGTTTTTTGCCTTAAAATCTAAGTCCTCAGGAAACGCAGCGCAGCAGGTTCAAATTATCATCTCTCTCCTGCGCGGCGATCCTCAGGATTGGGCTTTTTCCCTGATACCTGGGGATCCTGTTTTGAGTGATGTTGATGCATTTTTTCAGGCTTTGGGGTTATTGTACGATGAGCCTAATGTCACTGATCAAGCTGAAAAAGCCTTGTTGGCATTAAATCAGGGGCTTGATGACGCTGAGTTATACTGTCAGAGATTCCGTAGGTGGGCAGTCCTGACCAAATGGAATGACGACGCTTTGGCGGCCCTTTTCCGGAAGGGTCTGTCGGATAATGTAAAGGATGTTATGGTGGGATTCCCTGTCCCCTCTGGTCTCAATGATTCTATGTCATTAGCGATTCAAATTGACAGACGTTTGCGTGAGCGGAGAAGTATGCGTGGAGTGGTGTTGCCTTGTGAGCCAGCTTCTGAGCCCATGCAGTGTGATGGAGTGGTGTCTGGGGCACAGCGTCATGAGTTTCGAAAGCGCAATGGGTTATGTTTCTACTGTGGTGATGCCTCTCATGCTATTTCAGTCTGCCCTAAGCGGGGAAGACGTTTTGCACGCTCAGTTGTCTTGGGTAGTGTTCAGACTAAGTTTTTATTAACTGTCACTCTGATATGCTCTCTGTCCTCATTTTCTGCTCAGGCTTTTGTTGATTCTGGAGCAGCTATTAACCTGATGGATTATGATTTTGCTAAACGTTGTGGGTTTCCCTTGATACCCCTACAGAAGTCTATTCCCCTACTGGGGATCGATTCTACCCCTTTGGCTGAGAATAAACCCCAGTTTTCTACTCAGGTGATAATGAGGGTTGAACCTGATCACCAGGAGTGCTGCAAATTTTTGGTTCTATATAATCTGCATGACCTTATCGTGCTGGGTTTCCCTTGGTTACAGTCTCATAATCCTGTTTTGGATTGGAAATCTGTGTCTGTAACCAGTTGGGGCTGCCAATGTGTTAATACCAACACTCCTGTTTTTCTGCCTCCCCCCAGGCCCAGGATGTTCCTGACTTTTTGTTTGATTTTTCTGATGTGTTTAGCGAAAGTAAATCTGCATCCTTGCCTCCCCATAGGAGCTATGACTGCGCTATTGAATTAGTGCCGGGTAGTAAATTCCCTAAAGGTCGCCTTTTTAACTTATCTGTACCTGAACATGACACTATGCGGTCTTATATCAAGGAATCATTGGAGAAGGGTCATATCAGACCATCCTCTTCACCCTTAGGTGCCGGTTTTTTCTTTGTGGCCAAAAAAGATGGTTCATTAAGGCCGTGTATTGATTATCGTCTCTTGAACAATATTACTGTGAAATATCAATACCCGTTACCCTTGATTTCTGACCTGTTTTCCAGGGTGAAAAACGCTACTTGGTTTACCAAGCTTGACCTCAGGGGGCGTATAACCTTATTCGCATTAAGCACGGGATGAATGGAAGACGGCATTCAATACCCCTGAAGGGCATTTTGAGTACCTAGTGATGCCCTTTGGGCTCACTAATGCTCCTTCCGTCTTCTAGTCCTTCATGCATGACATTTTCAGGGATTTTGTGGACAAATTTCTGATTGTTTATTTGGATGATATCTTGATTTTTTCTAATGACTGGGACTCTCATGTGAAACATGTTCGAACTGTATTCCAGATTTTGAGAGAGAATGCTCTGTATGTGAAGGGATCAAAGTGTCTTTTTGGCGTACAGAAGATCTCATTTCTGGGATTAATTTTGTCCCCATCTGTTATTGAAATGGACCCGGTCAAGGTTCAGGCCATCTGTGATTGGGTCCAACCTACTTCATTAAAGGCTCTTCAGAGATTTTTGGGTTTTGCCAATTTTTATCGTAAATTTATTAGTAATTTCTCGGTTATTGTTAAACCATTAACTGATTTGACCAGAAAGGGTTCTGATGTGGTGAATTGGCCTCCTGAGGCAGTCTCTGCATTTCAGGAACTTAAGCAGAGATTCACTTCTGCTCCTGTTCTACGGCAGCCTGATGTTTCTCTGCCATTTCAGGTGGAGGTTGATGCCTCTGAAATTGGGGCAGGTGCCGTTTTGTCCCAAAAAGATCCAGAGACCTCTAAAAGTAACCCTTGTGCCTTTTTCTCTCGAAAATTTTCTCCTACTGAACGTAATTATGACGTGGGTAATCGGGAGTTATTGGCCATGAAGTGGGCTTTTGAAGAGTGGAGACATTGGCTGGAGGGAGCCAAACATCAGGTGGTGGTCCTTACGGACCATAAGAATCTGGTCTATCTGGAATCTGCCAAGCGACTCAATCCTAGACAGGCCAGGTGGGCCTTGTTTTTCACACGTTTTAATTTTGTGGTTTCCTTTCTTCCTGGCACTAAGAATGTTAAGGCGGATGCCCTCTCGAGGAGTTTCCTTGCGGACTCTCCTGAGTTATCTGATCCTTCTGTTATTTTGAAAGAGGGTGTAGTTCTTTCCGCCATCTCGCCCAATTTGAGACTTGCTCTGGAGGGGTGTCAGGAGGATAGGCCCGAGCGCTGCCCTGTTGGAAAATTGTTTGTCCCGGACCAATGGAAAAAGAGTGTTATGTCTGAGATTCATTGTTCCGCATTGGCTGGGCATCCCGGAATTTTTGGTACCAGAGACTTGGTTAGTCGGTCCTTTTGGTGGCCTACCTTGTCTCGCGATGTCAGGGAATTTGTGCAGTCCTGCGGGACTTGCTCTCGCTCCAAGCCTTGCTCTCGCTCTAGTGGTTTGTTGATGCCATTGCCTGTGCCCAAGAGACCATGGACCCATATCTCTATGGATTTCATTTCCGATCTTCCTGTTTCTCAGAGAATGACCACCATCTGGGTAATTTGTGATAGGTTTTCCAAAATGATACATCTTGTGCCATTACCTAAGTTGCCTTCCTCCTCTGAATTGGTGCCGTTGTTCCTTCAGCACGTGGTTCGTTTACACGGCATTCCTGAGAACATTGTGTCTGACAGAGGAGTCCAGTTTGTTTCCAGATTTTGGAGGACTTTTTGTTCTAAACTAGGTGTTCAATTGTCTTTCTCCTCGGCATTTCATCCTCAGACCAATGGTCAAACTGAGAGAACAAACCAGACATTGGAGACTTATCTAAGATGCTTTGTGTCTGCTGATCAGGATGACTGGGTCTCTTTTTTGCCTTTGGCTGAGTTTGCTCTTAATAATAGGGCTAGCTCTGCCACTTTGATGTCTCCGTTTTTCTGTAATTCTGGGTTTCACCCTCGATTTTCTTCAGGACAGACGGAAGCTTCTGTCTGTCCAGGTGTTGACTCTGTTGTTGAGCGTATGCAACAGATTTGGGACCAGGTAGTGGAGAGGTTGTCCCTCTCTCAGGAGAAGGCCCAGCGGTTTGCTAACCGGCATAGGACTGATGGTCCTCGGTTTAAAGTGGGGGACTTGGTCTGGTTGTCCTCAAAGAATATTCCTATGAGAGTAGCATCTCCTAAATTTAAGCCTAGGTTCATTGGACCTTATAAGATCATGGAGATTATTAATCCTGTTTCTTTTCGTTTGCTT
Source organism: Oophaga sylvatica (assembly GCA_033576555.1). Taxonomy (NCBI): domain Eukaryota; kingdom Metazoa; phylum Chordata; class Amphibia; order Anura; family Dendrobatidae; genus Oophaga; species Oophaga sylvatica. Next base: position 585,273,412 of record JARQOD010000002.1, read on the forward strand.
CTTCCAGGGACATTTAAGATCCATAACGTGTTCCACAAGTCCTTGTTGAAGAGGTTTGTTGAGCCAGTGGTTCCTGCTGCTGTGCCTCCTGACCCTGTTTTGGTTGAGGGCAATCTGGAGTATGTGGTTGAGAAAATATTGGATTCTCGTTTTTCTAGATGAAGACTCCAGTATTTGGTTAAATGGAGAGGTTATGGTCAGGAAGACAATTCTTGGGTGTTTGCTTCGGACATCCATGCTAGGAGACTTATCCGTGCTTATCATAGAACTCATCCTGACCGACCTGGTTGCTCAAATGAGGGTTCGGTGACCCCTCCTCAAGGGGGGGTACTGTTGTGAATGGGTTTGAGATGAGTTCTGAGCAGAGGCTCCCTCTGGTGGTTACAAGCGGTACTAGTGAAGATTGTGAGGACTGGGAATCAGGTGTTACTGACTGGTCTTATATAAGGGAGTCATTTTCCCATCAGGGTTGCCGGTGATCAATTGTTCTGGTCTGAATCCTTCTTTCCAGTTTCCCTTGTAGCCTGCTGTGTCGTGTCTGCATCTCCTGCTATCAGATAATACATTTTCTTCTTTTGTGTTTGTGCTATATTTTTGCATTTTGTCCTGCACTTCTGTGGGGGCCTTCTGGGTTCCCTCCGGGGGCTTTTGCCCTCTCAGTTTGTTCAGCCACTGAGTTTTGTACTTTTGCTTTTCCAGTTTTTTCAGTGGCTGCTGTCTTGATTTTGTTACACCAGAGAACTAATTTAGGTGGTAGAGGTCGTGTGATCTCAGGTGATTTTGAATTAGTAGAGTTGGTGTTTTTCAGGGTTTTCTGAGATTGCAGTAAGTACCCTTCCTGTCCTTTTCTATTTAGATAGTTTTGGCCCCAGCGTTTGCTCATGCTATTTTCTTTCTGTGTCAGTATTTCCTCTTGTCTAGCCGCCATTGCATGTTTGGGGGCTTTCTATTATCTTTGGGGTCTGCTCCGGGGCAGATAGCTTTCCTATTTCTATCTTTAGGTGTAGTTAGTTTCTCAGGCTGTGACGAGGCGTCTAGGACCAACGTAGGAACGCTCCACGGCTGCCTCTAGTTGCGGTGGTTAGTCAGGGTACTGCAATCTCATAGATTCCAACTGCTCTGGTGTATTGCCTTTTTTACCTGCACTCCTCAGCTACCGTAACATAACAGCATAGTGAACCAGCATGGCTACCACAGCATCTTGCAGCGGCATGCTATTCCATCCGTTTTGCGTTTAGTTGGACAATGACCCCAAAAGACACCGCTTTGTCCTGATGTGTCCTCTTCCTGTAAAGCTCGTCGGGTTTGCACACCTCTAAGAACGTTGCGTGGGCATAGGCATATTTGCAGTCAGGAGGAGTCAGCTGCTAGGAGTATGTGTACAATATCATGGACATGAGGGCAAGTCTTTTTTCAGATGTAATGGCGTCATTAATTATATTATATTTAAAGTGGAGGATCCAAAGTGGAGGATCCAAAATTATTCCAAACTAGTGAAAAATAAAGAGCTGGAAACCTAATAATCTAATATTTCTTGAGATCGTCAGAGTCTTGCTGGCTCGTCAGCATCTGATTGATGTTATGAAAGTAATTTAGAGGAAAATCCTTTAATTGTGTTTAAACGCAGGCATGGAAACACAAGGGAAATGTTACAACACACAGCAAAGATCAGTCACACACTAAGTACAAGGTCCTTAAAATCAAAAACAAGGGTAACCAGACCTGACAGCTGTGTTAGATGTCTTTTCACGTGACATAAGATTATCCTCAACATAATCTGCTTTCTATGAAATAAAGTTCTGCATTTCCTCAGCTTACTCACTATCACGCCATCATAATCCGCCCCTTATTATTTATACAACTCGGCTGTTGGTAAAAATAGATGAACAAACACAATGAGCAGGTAATCCTATCTCCATCCACCGCACAACCCAACAGTCTATATTTACCTGGTTACCACTCCGTACTAGATGGCATCTGGCACTCGATCCTTGTAAACATCCCGACACCGGTATCGGTGTCCAACACATTTATACAAGATAAAGAAGAGAGATACCAGCCAAGTTTCCCAGTTACTAAATGTAGGTACACCAGTAGTACTAAAACCAAGTGTCATTTCAAAAATGTATTCTTTGCAGGACCAAATCTGACCTGTAGATGTCAATGCAGCATTTAATCATAAACTCAGAATTCAAAAATTAAAATTTTTTTAAAATGGATTTTTTTTCTTTTTTTTCTTTTTAGAGGGGGTTAATACAACCCCAAACCACGCCAGAGTTTTGGAGATCACATGGGTTGGAGTATGTTTTTTAGATCCTGCCGGTGATATGGCAGTGACAGGTCACGTGACTAAAGATTGCTGTGTATAGCCGCTACATCGCAACGCAATGCAGGTGAATGGGGTAACATTGCAACTCCAGGGGTACCGCATTTGCAACCAGTAAGTCGCAGAGATTCAAAACACTTGAATTTTAAGCAGCCTTCTTGTTTCGGTTCCACCACACAAGAAAATTGGAGCACAAGGTCCATAATACGCAAAGTCAATAGTATCAAACAATATTCTTTAATGTAATATTAAAATCAGACAAAACACTATATAAATGATACAATGCAGGAATAAGTATGAAACATTAGAGGTTCAGATGCGGAACTGGACAGTTATAAATGTATCAAATACTGCACATAGAGTCCGACCATGGGTAATAGGACAATAGGATCTTCATAAATTACACTCTAAAACCAATTCCAGACATGGCGCGGAATATGTCACAGAACAAGAAGCGGTGGCTGTACTGGAGGAACTAGAGCGGGAGTCTAATCCGGATTGTGCAGGTACCTCTCTACCACCAATTTCTTCTAGATCTACCACTTTCCCCCAATTGTCTATTTGTCCATAGGTGGACATTTTTACTAGACTGGTGACGGATGATCTCAAAAAGATCAGGAATAGGAGAGAGAAAGATACCCTTACAATGACACAACAACAGGCTATAGATGAATTAAAAAAATTAGATGATAAAGTCATCAAGCCGGCGGACAAGGAGGGGGAATGTGGTGATCTGGCCTGTGGTGATGTATGAGGGGGAGGCCCTTAGACAATTAAGAAATAGGGAAACATATACCCAGCTAGATAAAAATTCACTTCTCTCATATCAGAGTGAGTTGATTTCTATCCTTGAGATCGCCTTTGAAAGAGGTATCATCTCTAAAAAAGTCCTCGAAGGCTTATTGGTTAGAGCCCCTGTTGTCCCCACCCTCTATCTCCTGCCCAAGGTCCACAAAAATGCCATCTCTCCCCCAGGGCATCCTACTGTCTCTGGCATCGGAGGGTTATGTGGTCCAATCTGTAAGTTCATTGATCATTATTTACAACCACAGGTTGAGACATTGCCCTCCTTTGTCAGGGACACTATGGACGTCCTGAGGCATTTGGATGGCCTGTCCCTCGACACGGACACATTCCTGGTAGTGGCCGATGTAGAAACACTCTACACGAGTATTAACCACACTGAAGGATTGAAAGCCTCACAATTCTATCTGGAGGCCAGCAATTTAGATCCGGATTTACGTGAGCTGGTGTTGGACTTGTTGCGGTTCATACTCACTCATAACTTTTTTACATTCAAGGATCGCTTTTATTTACAGAAGCGGGGTACAGCAATGGGGGTGGCCTGTGCGCCCTCCTATGCTAACCTGTTTGTTGGATATTGGGAGAGGGATTTGCTGATGGATGGCGCAGAGGCCGCCCCCCAGATCTTTGAATGGTATCGTTATATTGACAATATATTTGTTTTTTGGCAGGGTTCTACCCAAGATTTGGACAACTTCATGGTGGGTTTGAAGCGCAATGAGTCTGAGTCGTCCGCCAGGGCAGTGGGGTACTCGGCACCGAGCCCGTTCACTTCTATGGGGGGAATTATCACGGCAGCTGGAGCTCGGTCCATGGCCCTGGGCTCACCTTAAATGTGGGATATTTACAGGGGATTAAAGTGTTTGTAGAATGTTCGTGACGCCACCTGTGGTTCCTGGTCAAGGTGACCAGCGCTGCTGTATAGGTCCCACTGAAGGGTTGGATTAGGCAGCAAGTGTTAAGCCTTCCACAGGTAAGGCTGGGGACCTTCAGGGTAGTTAAGCATGTAGGGGTGCAGATGGAGGAGGGGAGTCCGGCCGCAGGAGTAATAATGTGAACACCACACACAAAAGTCTCTTTCTGTACCTTTACGATGGAATTGCAGGCACATCCCGGGATACTGGCAGGGTGAAGGATGCACGTCCAGTTCTTTCCACTGAGTAGGTGTAGGGCCTCCTTACTCCTGTAATGCGAGTCTCTGACCTGTATGAAACGAGGCCTAACTCTGTCTTCAACTTTACACCCGGCTGACTTTGTGTAGGGCCTTCTATTGGAAAGAACACAGTCTCTAATGGTTGGCCGACCAGACTCCTGTCCTCCTGACCCGTTACGTATCAACACTTATGGGCCCCTGCGACTTGTAGTCCCGCAGGGTCTCCGGTATTTCCTGCTAGTCGTGAAGGATCCAGCAAGCTCGGACCCGGTGTCCGGTAAATCAGAGTAGAGGTAAGCTATCAATGCTATTTCCACCTCTGTCACTCTCTTTCTTATCCACTCGCCTTTCGTCCTACTCGACCCTCACACTATCACACACTGGCAGTAGGTGGCTGCTTCTTCTCTTTCTTCACCGCTCTCTAAGCGTCGGCACGCTTGCTCGCTGAACTGCACTCACTTGACTCAGTTCTGACTAGGCTGGAGTGGTTTCCGTCCACTTGTACTAGCCTCCACTCGTTTGAACTAAGCTTCAAGCTGCAGACTTCAGGTTCCTTCATCAAAAGCTGAACTCTCTCTCTGAGCCCTGCTCCGTGAGCTAGACTGCACACTTTCTCTCCAACTAGACTAAGCTTCAACTCCTTCCTCCGAGAGAACTAATCTCTACCTCTGTGTCTTCACCATCCTTATATACACTCAAAAGGCTCCCTCTGGCGGCTCTAGGGATTGGTGAAGATGTGTGTATGCATATTGGGTCCTCTAGTGGTCATTACCTTCAGTGCATCCCTCTGGGAAGTAAGAATCCAGGCACAACTGGGCTCTACAAGTTCACCAACAGACTCACATATACGTATGATCGTAGGTGTTTTCATTTTTTGGATGTGGAGATTGGGTGTGCGACGACGGCTGTTAGAGACTGACTTATATAGGAAAAAGAATCTATCAACTCGTTATTACATGCTTGTCAGCGCACCCGACTTCGACCATCAATGCCATTCCTACAGGCCAATCCTTCTGGCTCGAAGGATTTGTACCACGGATTGCTGTTTAGGGACAGGCCAGTGACCTTGGGCGGAGGTTTAAGGATCGGGGATATAGTAATAGGTGTGTGAGAAGAGGATTTTGAGGGCCAAGAACACAAAGAGGGTGATCTTCTGGCTCCACAAAAAACTGAGAAAAAGAAGGAGTAATGATGTGGAGATAAGATATATCTCCACATTTAATCAGCAATGGAACACAATGTCAGTCCTACAAAAACACTGGCCGTACTAAGACTGACTCGATACTATTGACAACGGCTCTCTCCCTACCATTGATGACAGCAAGACGGGACGTAATTTGAGGGACACATTGGTTTTTACCATCATGTCTCTAAGTCTAAAATTTAATATTGGTGGGGAGGGAAGAGGGCTGTATTTTTCCCCTGCGGTAAATGCCTGGCATGCAGGAACCATATTCGATCTACATCTTTCGAGTCATTGACAACCTCAAAACCTATGACATTAGAGAATACTTAATGCTCAACCACGCTGTGGTGTATATGCTATAGTACTGCAATTTAATCTTAAAAGGCTTGACATCCCAAGAACTGGGGGGACACGGGAACATGTCCGGGATATTGAGGCTGCCCGTGATTCTGATGATGTCAAGTCCCTGAAGACAATTCCCAGACATTTTAGATTAAAACATCAAAGAATTCGGGGTTGAAAATCAAGGGCATTGATCGTTAGTCTAGGGATCCGCGGCGGAGACGAATTCGGGTTCTCACAAAAAAAGAATGCGCGGATATTATGTGGACACTAGGTGGTCCCTACTGATTAAACGAACAATTGAGCTTTGTATCATTTCTTAGGGAGCCTTTTTGTCTCTTGCTAATGTTCACCTTTAAATGTATTTGTTTTTTTCTAATTTTTTTTGGGTCTTTTTGATCATTGCATATAAGGAATGGAAATTAACTGCGATTACGGATGCTCTGCATGTGCCATCAGTCAATAGAACTTACACCTCATTGAAACATCCTTGGGGACAACAACAATACCATGGACCAGCGATCTTTATGGTTTGGAGTGGCATTTGTGACCACCCTTTGTATTGTTGTATAGGAGGCCCTTTTAATGCTTATTTTGGGGCTATACTTACAATGTTTTATTGGGTTCTTTCAATGCTCACTGTTATTTTTATTTATATCTATATTAATTTTATGTCATTTTTGTATGGTTATATTGAAAAACTTTTAGGACTCCTGACCAGTATAAAA
>JARQOD010000002.1:585280050-585291343 GCA_033576555.1 Oophaga sylvatica
GTGGTGCTTATATGGTAAAGTTGTTTGAGGAGTATGCCACCGGCCCGGCGGTACTCACTGTGGTGTTCCTTGAAGCCATAGCAGTGAGCTGGTTCTATGGTGCGTACCACATATTATATTGCAGTTTCAAGATTCTTGTTAGTACATTTGGTCTGCTTGTCAATTAGTTACTAGAGTCATGGGAAACAAGCATGTATAATATCTGGGTTTTTTTTTCAGGTATTAACCAGTTCTGTCGTGATGTTAGGGAAATGTTGGGTTTCACTCCAGGCTGGTTTTGGAGGATCTGCTGGGTGGCTATATGCCCACTGTTTCTTCTGGTAAGTTCTTTGCTTTTCTCAGGTGCTAGCAATGTTTGCCTTACTTAAAGAGGTTAACCATTTTCAGAACATGGGGTCAAATTAGGGAATAATTTAAATAAGAACAAAAGGCATTATTACACATTGAAGCCCCTGCTGCTGCAACGCCACCTATCTGCTGCTCCCTGTCAGTGCTCGCTCACACTGGTGTGTAATACAGAGGAGCAATTGCACTCTGACCAATGTTATTCAATGAGGCAGAGAAGATCTGCAATTTTTTTCTCATGATGAGTAGGCATGAGAAAAAAAATCGCAGCATGCTGCAATTGGCAGCGTATCTTGCACGGCACGCACACATTCAAGCCAATGGGTGCGTGCAAATCATTGGACTACACTCGGAAGTCATCCGAGTGCAGACCTATATACGCTGAGATAGACAATGGAGAAGATGGAGAGATTAATCTCTCCTTCTTCTCAGCTGTGATCTGATTCTCACATGCGAAAGGATCGGAGCACAGAGCGTTGACACTCGGATCACGCTCGCAGCCGAGTTTGAGCCGAGGGTCATTAGCATATCGCATGTGGCCCTGGTCTTAGTCTGTACCAGCAGTGGTGAAGTCCCACCTTCAATACATGACCGCTGCAGCCAATTTGTAACCTCCAGCAATCTCATGCCATCTACCTCATCATGACTGCAGAGTCCAGTGACTGATGACATGTGTCAGATTTGATGGACAATCTCTTTAATTGCATTGAGATCTTTATAGCATAAAAAAGCATAGATATAATCCAAACTTACTACTTGTGAGTTGTAAGTAGCATATAAAGCAATGGGTCATATACGTGTTGCACATTTTTATAGATTTTATACAATTTAGGACTGTCCACATTTAGTAATATATAAAATACAAGGGTAAAACTTCATACCCAACATCAGTTACATAACAGGGAACGAGCAGTCTATGTATAGGGCCATGCTTATCAATGGGAAGGTGACTTTACTTACATAGATTTTTATGTGAGTCACAACATCATGCGTAACTGCTTTCAGCAGGAAAATGACATATATGACAAAAGAAATCTGATCTCACATTCACTAATTCCCATTATTGTGCCCCTTTAAAATTAATAATGGTAGTCATTGGTATTGTGTGGTATTATTAACCTGACGGCTAATGCATGCATCAGGCAGTGGTTTTATGATATCAACTATATATGTTTAATTCTGAAACACTTAAGGAACCGAACTGCACTGGAGTCTAGTCGGCTTCTCCCCACCTGATACCCTTAAAAGACTGGTCTCTCTTTGCGTGTGTTAATAGGGAGAGACCCGTCACTCAAGGGCAGTGGGCGGGAGAAGCCGCTGGGGACCCACCTTTCTGATTAGTCTCCGGCGTAGCTCGGTTCCTATCGGCTTTTAAGGTGTGGGGGTTTTATTGTCTGAAACGTCCCAGAATTTCAGAGTTAAAATATATGGCTCTAATCATACAGACAATGTCTGATACATGCTGCCTGTGGTCTTGGCAGCATGTATCAACTGTCAGATTCCCTATAATTAATGGTCTATCTTTCTGCCCCAAAACAGTAATAACAACTCCCTTTTTGCTCCTTTTTTCTGCAGAAAATAATAAAACATACCTTACCCTATCCTATGATGAGGGGAGCAATCGGACCTCTTTTGGCCCATGAGCTCAGCAGCTTGTCACAGATGGCACATTGCAATTATGTCACTGGCATCTTTGCCCGAGATAGTGACATCCTGTGTTGGTGGCTTATAAGAGAGTACAACAGGCAGGGAGTCTAATGTTTCCTTATCTATCATAGTATTCATCTGTAACCAAATCGTCAACAGTACAGTCCTTCATGATATGGTGCACTGGCCCAAAATTCTGGTACCCTGGATTCCTGTTTGAGTATGGCAGTTGCCAGTCTGCACACCAACCTTACGCCGTCCCTGATTTGAGGCGAGTTAGTTATTATGCTTTGCTCATACAACACCATCATATTCTGCAGCTCTTTACATTCATAATAATCGCTGTCCCCATCGGGGCTCACAATCTTCATTCTCTATCAGTATGTCTTTGGAGTGTGGGAGGAAACCGAAGTACCCGGAGGAAACCCACACAAACACGGGGAAACATACAAACTCCTTGCAGATGTTGTCCTAGGTGGGATTTTAACCCAGGACCCCAGCGCTGCAAGACAACTGTGCTAACCACTGAGCCACCATCATGACAGTTGTGTCGTACCACCTTTTCATTGCTCTCTGCATTACAGATGGATGATGATGTTGCAGTTATAGCCAAATCTTCTTCATGTAGTTTACGTAGTTTACCTCATCACAACTTCACTACGCATAGTGGTCGTGATAACAACACGGCGATCATTTAGTCTACTTGGCACCAGAGATATATGTATCTGAGCTGGAATACAAGAGTCTGAACAACATCATCCTGCAACCTGACGTGAAGCTGGCATCCATCTGTGGCCTTAAAGCGTCGTAACCCTCTTTAGCCAGTTTTATTTTTATTACTATTATTGTAACCTCGGGTCTGCCTGATTCACCGCAGATAATCTGGAGGAAGGTGGATGCTGCAGTCTCTGTGGCTGGCAGAACCGGGCAGATTAATTAGTAGAACAGGTTTATGATAAGGTGACACTTTGCAGAGGCTCCTGTTTACTCTCTTCACTTTTATTACTAGTGTAAAAATAGATCCGCTTCCCAGAGAGAGAATGGAGTGTGACTCCATGGAGTATGAATGATGCAGAGCAATGTACTGGTCACTGCACATTTAATGTATAAAAACTATGCAGAGAAAGTAGTCCTGAGCTAAGTTTCTATAGAAAACAGAGACTTCTTCCTTACAAAAGCACTCACATCAAAATTTTTAATACATTGCAATCATCATATTATACAGCACTGTGTACTTACAATTGCTCATTTTCCCTTCTACCTAGCTAATTCTTCTGTTTCCCATTAGGTTTATGATATCACGAGATTAAAAACGGACTATCTGAATCCTTCTAAGCTCTATGTAGAAGCAGGAAGTCTCTTATCCCTGCATTTATCATCCCCGTCTTCAACTCCTGATCCAGCTGCTCCACTCCACCCTGCTGCCAGGGTCCTTGCAGTGATGTAGAATTGTTATTCTAATGATGACTCATGCAGGGAAAATAGACTTCCTGTTTCTACATGGACCTTAGAAGGATTCAGCTTGTCAGTTTTTAATCTCCTAATATCATAGACCTAATGGAAAAAAGAATTAACTGGGTAGAAGGGAAAAATGAGCAATTGTAAGTACACAGTGCTATATAATATGATGACTGCAATATATTAATCCCTTTATGACCTTAGAGGTTTAGATTTGATCAGCTGTCATGTGCCTCTAAGAGCCGTTTGTGGAATCGAGAACCACCCTTTGGCTGTTAACATGTTAAATGCCGCTGTCAATCACTGACAGCAGCATTTAACTCGCGTCATGAGACCCGCCCATCGATGCCCCTGTCACGTGATTGCGGGGTGCCAATGGGTTGGCATAACAGCCAGGAGTCTGCAGAAGATGTTCTTCGCAACTAATCACATCCATCTGTCACCAGAACCAGGAACAGCTGATCAGTGGGGTGACAGGTGTTGCACCCCCACCAATCTGATATTGATAACATGTCAGATTAGTGATGGTGCGACAGAAAGCATCCAAGCCAATCAGCTGTTCCTGGTTCCTGCGAAAACCGGATGTGATCAGTTGCGGAGCTGCACAACACTGCTGCGTCAACTGTATATAATCATGGCCATGTACTTCACATTTGCCCCCATTCAAATGAATACAGTACCCCGCTGCGGCCAGTATACAGTTGACGGAGCTGAGGTGTACACGTCCGTGCATGCTGCCCGTCAGCAGAACCAGGAACAGCTGATTGACGGTAAGTCTGGTGTCTCATCCCCACAAACTAATATTGATAACATATCTCAAAGATAAGCCATTAATATAAAGTAATGAACAAACCTTTAAGGCTGGTTTCTTCTAGCACGCGCCATACAGTTGATGGTCTGTGTGTCAAGAGCCAGACAACACTGACCCCCATGTTACCTGCTCACTATGGCCTAATTGAAGTGTGTTCTATTAATTTCCACCCTCCTACTTCCTACCAGTGAGGAAATTAACTCATTTACAGACATATTCCCCCAGTCCCATCATTCTCATTTTATGTACAAGCCTTTAATGTGGTTCAGTGTGGACCTCACCGCCTCATAGGAGCTGGTGAGATTAGTTTTATAGGACAAGTCATTCATGAACCCATAAGTGTTGATACTGGTATATAAGGTTATTGTCACTTAGATACTTACATTTTGCCCCTTTTCCAGAGGAGTATCTATAGGTTTCGGACCCCATTTACCCCACTGCTTTTTGTTGAAAAAAATATTTAGAACTGACAAAGTAGGAGAAAGTCATCTCAGGCTGTACGCAGCCCGAGGGCCATATGTGACATCGCAGATGCCTTGTGAAATTATTTTTCAACATGTTGGACATCTCATTGGTCAGTCGCTGGAAATAGATATTATTGAAACAGGCAACTATTAGTCCACGAAGATCAGTAGACATAAAAAAGCCATCGTCTAGATATGGCCGTCAAGAATATATTGACTTGGAAGATTCAGCTAAACGAGTAAAGAAACCATAGTATTAAAGGCACAAGTTGTGATATTCGTCAAATCTTTACTGTTCTTTTATTCTATATCATATAAACAGATGTAGCACAGGTTATCACGACGCATCATGTTTTAACTTGACACATAAGATTTTCTCACTTAAGACTACATAACAGTGCACAATCCATTGACCCAGGGCCGGCTCCAGGTTTTTATGGGCCCCGGACAAAAGAGCCTCAGTGGGCCCCTTTAACACAGACCACGATTCATGATGCACAGATACGGCAGAGAAATATAGGTACAGTACAATGCCAAATACTTCTTCTTACATTACATGAGTGATATCTATTGTAAATTGCACAATTGCTCAAAAACCGCCAAATTCTCGCAGCGCACAGTACAGACTGGACAGTACAGTTCTCCATACAATATTATGGGCACCACATAGTCTCCCCCTCATCACCCATATAATACCCCATGCAGGATGTCACCCCCATCCCCCATATAATGCTCCATACAGAATACTGGACCCAAAATAATGCTCCATAAAGAATACTGGACCCAATATAATGCTCCATACAGGATACTGGTCCCCATATAATGCTCCATACAGGATACTGGTCCCCATATAATGCTCCATACAAAATATGGAGCTCTCCTCTGCGCTGTGCTGCGTTCTGCACTGTTATGGCTCAGGAAAGGGCGCTGTGGAAAGACTCCCCATTATCATCATCATTGCCTCCCCATCATAATCATTGCCTCCCCATCATCATCATTGCCTCCCCATTATTATCAATGCCTCCCCATTATTATCAATGCCTCCCCATCATCATCATCACTGCCCTCCCCCCACCACCATCACACAGACAGCACCGCAGCACACAAGCACTCTCTCACATACACACACAAAGCACTGCACTACACACACACTGATACACACAGACACACACACATCTCACCTGTCCGGCGTCTGCGCGCTCTCTGCCACAGCCGGCCGCTGAATGATGACGTCATTCAGCGGCGCTGCTGTGAGAGGAAGCGCAGGCGCCCCCTGGAGCCCGGAGCTGTGGCAGCGGAGGCATGGGGAGAGGTAAGTATTGTGCCAGCTGCTGCCGGGGCCCTGAGCAAGCGGGGGGAGAGGCCAGTGGCGGTGCTGACACCGCTCTCCTCTGCTAACGGGCGCCAGAGTGCCCGACGGCGAGTGGGCCCCCCCGCCTGCTGAGGGCCCCGGCACTTGCCCGGGTATGCCGGGTGCTGACGCCGGCCCTGCATTGACCGATGACAAGTAACTGCTCATTCAGACATCCATGCAAATTACACTGAGAGTAGACCACGCTGCATGGACGGGCCATGGGTCTCCTGACCCGAGCATGACCGCTACATAGAAGTATATGAAACTGTCACGCTCGAGTCTGGAAAACCGCAGCCAATCTGTGCATTAGTGGTCCGTGCTCAGATCGATTGGCATGGACGTCTGAATGAGCTTTTAAGGCACTGTCACACTTAGCGATCGCACTAGCGATCATGACAACGACACGACCTGGAGAGATCGTTGGTGCGATCGCTATGTGGTCGCTAGTTAGCTTCCAAACACATCTCATCAGCGATCTGTATAACGACCTCTGCGGTCATTGGGAAAACCTAGTCCCACCTGCGACGCTGGTAAAGTCGTTCATAAAGGGTGTCACACTCAGCGATTCAGGCTCACCAGCGGGACACCAACGACCAAAAAAACGGCTCAGAACATTCATAAGCGATCAACGACATCGCGGCGGGGGCCACATCGCTGCTACATGTCACACACAGCTGCGTCACTAACGAGATCGCTACTGCGTCATAAATCGGTGACTCATTAGCGATCTCGTTAGCGATCTCGCTTAGTGTGACAGTACCTATAGGAGTCGAACAACACTTTTGTGACTCCCAAGTGCTCTGTTATCAGTGTCAACATTAACTTTCTCTATGTCTGCCTCAATTTTGTGGGTAGACAGTGACATTAAAAAAAATAAATGTGATATCTTTTGTTTCCCCAGTTTATTATATGCAGCTTTATGTCCAGCCCACCTGAGCTACGTCTTTTTAACTACACATACCCAACCTGGTCTGTTGTGCTTGGTTACTGTATTGGCACGTCTTCATTCATCTGTGTTCCAGTATACATGGTATATCGGCTGGCTAGCACTCCTGGCACATTAAAAGAGGTAAGAAAGGACACACACTACCTATCGCTTCTAAACTATAATTTTTGGCTAGAAATATCTCTCGTAATTGAGGTTCCCAAAATAACATAAACAATGAATCTGTGTTCTACATTTTCTAGCCAAATGCTCTTTCTCACTGCATCAGAAATTGCTCATCTTACTATACCTGCCTTGCATATTTGTGTTGTAATAAAGTATAATTTCTCTAGTTCTGCATACTCTGAGCTCTGTATAATCCCACCCCCACCACTGATTGGCAGCTTTCTGTCTATGCACAGTGTAAACAGAAAGCTGCCAAGCTCAGTGCTGTGGGTGGGGTTATGCAGAAAACTGCCAGATCTGTTGTAAATAAATCTGAAGCAGGCAGCCCATTAACCTCCTAAGTGTACAACGGTTTATGGGTTCTGGGACTTCTGGGTCTGAGAGTAACACATCGCTGGAATCAGGGTCTCTGCCCCTACATTGGCTCTCAGATGGTTTAGCAAAACATAGCTGTATGAAGACTTATTTGTTGCGGGACAAGTTGTAGTTTTGAATGACATCATTCACTTTGCCATTCACTTTACTGAACAATGGGAAACAAATCCCATGTGCATGGAAATAGTGAACAAAAATACAGTTCCACCATTGCCTTTTGGGTTCAGTTTTCACGGTGTGAACTGTACAGTTAATAATCACCGGTCAAACCTCATTCTCCATGTCAGTATAATTACAAAAATACCAAACTTACAGTATATATAGTTTATTTTAGCGGTTTAAACAATTCTGAACTTTAAAAAAAAACAAAAAAAAAACAACTTTTTTTTTTACATTGATGGAGCTGTGTGAGGGCTTGTTTGTTTGTATAGCTTTTGTTGTCAACATTTTGGGGTATGTGCAAAAATGTAATTGATTTTTATTTCATGTTTTTTGGGATGGGAGATAGCCAAAAAAACAACAATTCAGGCATTTTGATTTTATTTTCTGTACTGCATTTATCATACAGTTTAATTAAAGAGGTTATCCACTACTTCAACATTGATGACCTATCCTTAGGATTGGTCATCCATGTCTGATCAGTGGGGGTGCGACTTCCGGCACCCCTGCTGATCAGCTGTTTTCGGTACGGCCGAAAGTGCTCAATTACGGAGCTGCTCCATCTACTCATAGTGGCCGCGGCTGGGTACTGCACATCCGCCCCCTATTAATATTGACTGATTGACAGTTATGTGTATACAGTGCATAGGCAGGAAGCTGTCAACCTGTGCTGAGTACATGGGTCAGACAAAGTTCATGAATATGAAGGGGTTGCTAGTCTTCTAGTGATAATCTGCTGATTAAAACTACACTAAGCAGCTCTGTAAATGGCACATCACTGGAATATGCCTGTTTTGCATTAGTATTCTCATTCTAGACATCATAGGGGAGGGTGTCTCCAGCCTGGGACCCCCTATATGAGCCAGAGAGGAGAGCTGCCTGACCTAACAAATGCTATTGGGGAATGAGAAAAAATTCCCACATACACTCATCAAAGTCTTGTAGAAACCCTTCCACCAGAAGAGAAGAATCTGTTATAGCTGTAAAGGAGACCACCTTTATAGTAATGCCTATGGATTTAGAATTGGATCTCGTAAAAGCTCCTGTAGGTGTAATGTGGAGGTGTCCCAATATATTTGTCCATATGGTGTATAGTTGTTGCTGCATTATTTATTACGTAACAAATGATGTAGAATATTGCTGAAGAGTCATGGAGGTCGTATGCAGGTCTGAAGAGAAGCGATGGCGCGTCACTGAACACTCCCTTACTGGGTTGATTGACATCCCACCGGACATGATATTTCATTACCCATCAACTTTTCTGAGTCTGTTGCATTCACAGTATACACATGAAATAAAGTCCAATATAACCGGCGTCAGTGCCCATGTGCCAGATGCCACCAGAGATGACTTGTATCGGCATAGCTTCATGACTCTTCAGGATGCAGAACTTGCAAAACCTGTTATATAATGCAGTCACAAATGGCCATATATTGGGACATGTTTAAAAACCTTTTTCTCTCCATTTTAATACCTTGGTGGCAAATTTAGAGATGAAAATATCCTGACAACTTACCATTTTTAAAGTGATTATTTAATCAGATAAACTATTCTTCAAAACCATTTTTGTGTTGTGTGTTTCTTTTTACAAATGTTGCTAATTTTTTTTCACATCACAGTAAAAATAAAAATTAGGAATCTTGCAATTTTTACACAAGCATTTTTAAGATTCTCTAACTTACTGTTTAAAAAAAATGCACGTCCATTGGCTGCAATAGACCGGATCTGATCCCATCTTTTGGTATTTATGAGTGTATTAAGCTTGTGCAGAGGCCATTGCGAAGGGAGGGGGAGCAGGGTCAAGTGTGACACCTATTGTGACTGGTGGATCCTGTGTTATCATGGTTGTATTGAGGTGTTATCGGTTATTGTAATCCTGCTCTGATGATAAGGAAACAGCTGAAAAGTCTTCCTAAAATGAGGGCGTATGCGCTAAAAATAGCCCCAGTGCAAAAGAGAAAATTGCAAGATCATTAATTTTGTTTTTTAATAACGATCGGGATATGAAAAGAAAATCCAATGTGTGTAACAAAAAAATTATATTTACACAATAGGTTATTACCAATACCTACAAATCCGACATGCTCTTCTTTCAGCTCAATCGGGTCTGATGGATCTTAGCATACAACATCATCCCCTAATACTATTGCTTCTACAGGTCATACAAAGAGTTTAATTTCTACCATATATAAGTCATCCCAACTGGATAATCCCCCTCTGGGAGTCTATCATAAACGTAACTCAAATTTGAAAAGATATGAAGTCCTTGGTTGGATACTCCAGGTCTGCCCACAAATCTTCAAATTAGAGATAGAATATTTCCGATGCTATCCCTTAATTGTGAGTCTTCTTTTTTTCTCTTTTCTCCCCTTGTATGAATTTTATACTCCGTTATTCTAGAACTGCTCTGAAAATGAAAATGGTCATCCCTAGGATGCTGGGATTTAGGCTTAGGGTGGGTTAGGGAATCAAAGTTGAAATACTTTGTCTATGTTTTATACTATGGAATTATTATGTTATTTAGGTTAGTTGAAAGATGGAAAATTTGTATTTGGAGTTTTTAAATAAAAATAATTTGATTACAAAAATTAAAATCAATAGGTCATTTTCTGATGACACATTCCTCTTACCATTGAGATTCCTTCAACACTATTTTATGAATATTAATATTGTATACAGGAATGGCATACCAAGAATAGCCAAAAACTGGAATGTATGTTTGTTTTTTTAATGCTTTTAATATTCTACCTTTATATCCAAAAAAAAGTTAAACCACAGAGTGAAGTATAGCAACGTTTCAGGTAATGTACCCTTCATCAGGCTAGAGTAGGGCATGTGTGAAATGTATTTCTTGGACAAGCAAAATATCCACTTGTACCAGTATATAAAGGGAGGGAATTACCGTATGTACTCGAGTATAAGCCGACCCGAGTATAAGTCGAGGCACCTAATTTTGCCACAAGAAACTGGGAAAACTTATTGACTCGAGTATAAGCCTAGGGTGGGAAATGCAGCAGCTACTGGTAAATTTCAAAAATAAAAATAGATATCAATAAAAGTAAAATTAATTGAGACATCAGTAGGTTAAATGTTTTTGAATATCCATATTGAATCAGGAGCCCCATATAATACTCCATAAAGTTCATGATGGGCCCCATAAGATTCTCCATACAAAATGCAAAATGCGCCTCATATAATGCTCCATAAAGTTCATGATGGGCCCCATAAGATGCTCCATACAAAAATATGCCCCATATAATGCTGCACAAAGGTTGATGATGGCCCCATAAGATGCTCCATATAAAATATGCCCCATATAATGCTCCATAAAGATTGATGATGGCCCCATAAGATGCTCCATACAAAAATATGCCCCATATAATGCTCCATAAAGGTTAATGATGACCCCATAAGATGCTCCATATTAAAATATGCCCCACATAAAGCTTCTGCTGCGATTAAAAAAAAAAAAAAAAAAAAAAGACATATTCACCTCCCATCGCTGGGGTGCCGGTATCCTGAGCAGGCGGGACACCGGTGTCCTATGGGGGCCAGGTGCCGGTGTTGCC